>OZ022263.1:211303801-211903801 GCA_963978885.1 Nemotelus pantherinus | reverse complement strand
ATGTGGTAATATAGGTAGAATAAGATGAGTTTTTGAGTATTTTCAGGAGACATTATTAAGGAAAAATCGAGATAAGGAATTGATTTTGTTTGGTTAATTTATGCCATTGTAATACATAGACATCTTAATTTTTCAGACAATTACGAATAAATTTTACAATAGTGCAATGTATTTATTGCATTTTGCCTGTTTTGGATAAATAATTTCTGCGTTCTCGACGTGTTGCTCTAGTACGATGTTTAAATTGGTAAAATTGCGTATTCTTATATTGAGCACAAAGAATATGATATAGGATTTTTTAATAAATTAAAATCAAGACAGGGTAAGTTTTTTTCTTTATTCGTTTAGGCATTAATATGTATTTATTGTATTCCCATTCGATGACAGGATTATAAATTAATTGTAAAAAAAGGTGAAAATCATTTGCCGCTAAATCTTTCAAAATAAGTCAGTTAAATGTATAGGCTATGACTTTTTTCTTGTATTCTATTAGTTCCCTTCGCCAAAAAAACCAGCGTTGGCCTTTCGCACTAAGGCAGTAGCCATCCCTTACGGATTTGAGCGTTAGCCACGAAAAAAAATGCTACTCTTCAAACTGATACTGCTGGTTTCTTTTACTCCTATTAACTATTCGAATATATTTTGCATATTTTCCCATTATAAGATGAATCTGATAGGATTGCTAAAATCGCCAATGAGGTTGATACATTTTTGGAAAGAGATTTTTGATAGAACTTAATTTGCCTACTAAATTTAAGCCATATCAAAATTGAGCGAAGTTACGTGTGGTAATTTTTCATTTCAGATACTTAGTCAATTGATTCAATCTGATTTAAAGACAATTTTAAAGACAATTTAATTCAAAGACAATTTTATTCTTTAGATGCTAGACATTATTTCAAGTTCTTGACAGATATCGATATTACAAGTATAATCTGTCCGATGGAGACTGAAGAAGAAATTGAAATATATCTAGCTTCTAAAGCAAAAATTGGTCCTTAAATTAATTTATATAGTGTAAATATACATCACTCAAAGGAATATTGTGTGAAAACAGAATCGAATGCATAGTTTACTAAGTAACGACATCGAACAAGCTTCTTGTCAGATGCATGCGAAATTGGAAATAAGGCCGCTTCTCTGCGTGCGTTACTGCTGGAAGACATTTACTTAAACCTTCTCAGTAAAGGTGTTTTTTTTTTCCATTGGCACGAAAGCATTAAAATTTAAATTTTTCAAAGATAATTGAACCAATCTGGCTCTATTTGTCACCATAAAAGACGATGACACAATTGCTCGTTTCTATCGTACATTCTCTGAGAGGCATTCGCTATTGTAGTGACCTGAGATATACAACATATTAAAATGTAGCTTCATTGCTTCATTATGACTATGCTTGCAAGCAAGACATAAATTTTCGTCTAAAAATTAGAATCAAGAACGATAGACATTGCAGAAGAGAGCAAATTATCGACGAAATTACGAATAGGAAAAATTTGATTTATCATTTATCAGTTTAAAGTTTAATTTCCTGAATTGATTTTGTGGCGAAAATGACGATAAATCCTTCTCGAGAAATTTCACAATAACAACAGCCAATATTCATTCACGTCCCTCCGTACATACAATTTCAACAACTCTTTGGAATCAGAAACTAACAAGATGAAGTTGTCTTTTAAACTATTGCATGAACGGCTATATTTTTTTTAGATTTAGCCTTTGACTATTCTAAAATTTTTAGCCTGGATAATAAATCAGAAGAAAAAATGTGCCTATACCAAATTAGCTGGATAATTCATTGAATAAAATGAATATTCAAACTGTTATTAACTGAAGCTCATATTAAACCGAGCTTTGAATTAAGGAATATGGTTGTATAATAATTAAATCAGGGCATTGGTTGCATTATAAACTGATGCCTTATATTCAGAACTGTTTTGCGAAAGTAGTGGATAAGCCTTTGAGTTTGAAGAGATTTACTTTGAAGAGATTCAACCTATGAAACGGAGGAATTTATGACTGTCTAAAGACCGCAAATCGCAGCTGTTAGAGCATACATGACAACAGCAGCTAGCCAGTTAACCTCTTTACGGCAAATATAAACGCAATAATAGCGCTTTCACAATTTTCACCAAAAAAATTTTAAGAGTCAACTAATTTCATGGATATTGAATTCTTCGAGTGTGCATCGAGTGATCAATGGTCATCTAATTTTTGATGAAGAAGTCAATAATTACCAGTTAATTTCTGTACTGCATCCATTTAAACTTGTCTTGGTTTCAATGAAATTAAGAAATCCTTTAATTAATATGTAAAGCCCTCAAACAAATACCTAAGCACCAAGCCTATTACATATTCTTATGAAATTCTGATTATTCACCGATACTTTAGTTATTCTATCTGATATTTTCCTTTTTGCACTAGATTAAAAACTGCCAAACAAACGATAAAACATCAATTAATTTCAGACGATTATATTGTTAGAAGTCTTGTGACGATTTTATTACCAGTAAATATTATCGATTAATATATTTCTAGAGACACACCTAATTCTGGCATATAGTACATGTATTTAATTCTTCTCGTTGAAATATGGTATGTATATGTATTTTCTTACATTCAGATGGGACTATGAATTGAATATGATATATATCTAGTTTTCTAAAAGTCAATACAATAATATTTTAATACACTTGTATAAAAATATTGGTTTCCACTTTAATGCATTTTATTTTTTTGTATTTTTCCATTTTTTTTCTTCCTTGGTTTTTGTTTTATGCCAAAAACATAAGATTTAATATAAACTATTTAAAAAAAATCACTTATGCTAGCATAAATTATAACTACATATACAAATAAATCTTTCACGAGACTGATAGTAGAGATGCACAAGAACGAACAGTAGCACCGATAGTGGTACTCTAATGAAAAGTGTTACATAAGCATATACATTAGCACCGTAGCTGGGTGTCATATTCAGGTTTCACTATAATCTCAAAATCATAGAATATCATAGGAACAATAAGATTAGCATTTGAATTCTTTTAGGATTATTGTTCCTTGCACAAAAATAATGCTGGAAAGTGGATGTGTTTTTAGTGTTTCGAAGCTCGAGATGAAAAATTCGAGCTGATCATGATTTAGCTCAGCAGTAATTGGATGAATTATAATGGTTTAATATAACATGCAAGGCGATTCTGATACCTAAACTACCTATATTTGATCTATCTTTGAAAAAACTAGCTAGGAACGGAAATGTATAGATCAAGTAACATTCATTTGAAAATAACTCAATTTATTGGCTTTAGCTTACGGCTTACGGCTCTAATTTAAAATTTATTAAATTAATTTTTATTCCAGCATAAATATGTTGCTCTCACTGCTAGTAACTCAAGTATAATTCTAATATAGGGCCACAGCTTCATATCAACGTATTTGAAGTAACAAATAACGAACACAGTTGACTAAATTCAAGTTATCAGTTTCTTGGTAAACAAGATAACCAGCTGGCATTCGTTTTGTTGTATAATTACTTGTGACTTGAAACCTTGTTTGGTTCCAAATAGAATATTTTTTAGAGACGAAGTTGATTAAGAGCATTGTGGACTGGCTCGAGTCACTTCGATGAACTTGACATTTACCTAAATCGGCTTTTCGAATTCGAGCCTCACTGAAACCAACTCCACTTCTAAACATATCACGAAAAGAAAACACTTGTAACTAGAAGCTAGAATAAATTTGATTTTTCGTGAAATGACTTCTTAATCTTGTGAGCTGCTACTACTCCCTCCACTACCACCGCCACGTCGTTGCATTTCGGGTGAACGAAGAAAAGGTTTCTTTAGAATTTGCGGTTTAACACGAACTTGTGGCTTGAACGAAGTCAATTGTGGCGCTTGATCCAAACTTTTCGATCCACTCGGCACGTTGGGCTGTGTGTTTGTCGTTACAGTGATTTCCGGTTGATTTAGACATCCTCCCGTCAGTTTCAGATCCGCAAACTGATTGATATACTTCTGAGTGTTCCGTACTGGAATCGGACTCTTTTGAGATTCTTTTGGTAATGCACCAGTTACAGGAACTGCAAGCATTTCTTTTGCAACGTCTTCTTCGATATGAAGAACATCTTCCAAGACTGTTCGTTTGTCAGCCAATGATTCACGCGGAGATGTGTTGAGTGGGATTTCTTGCGGTTTCACTTCAGCTTTTGGCTTATCAATGACTTTCGTATCGAGTTTAACTTCTTTCTTGTCGGGGAAATTTTCAATGGATGTTGCGAAACGTTCGTTTTTCTTCAGAGTGCATTGATTTTGTGATGCGAAACGTTCAGCAGAAGTTAGATCTTCGGATGTTAAAATCTAAAATAGGAAATACGAAGTTAATCTAAGATTGCTTTTTGTTTTTTTTTATGTATAAAAATATATTTTTAAAAAATTTGATAGAACTTTTTTCAGTTGATTTTTTTAGGCGCATTGCAGTCTCACAAAAAATTTGCTTGTGCAAAATCAACAGCTACCGACAAAAATCGAACTCTTAATCTCTCTCCGAACTTAACGTCCTTTTCAATGGTTATTTATACTTTTAATTTAAAAATTATTCAGCCCACTCTACCAATGTACCTAATTCTTACAGGGATTTATTAGAAGTTTATAATCAATTTAAACGGGTAGAGCACAAACCTTGTATGGATTCAAGGCCGGGACTTAAATAACTTCCACGCAAGACCAAAATGCGTGAAATGTGATGTTCTCAATCACTTCAAGAACTGTCATAAAAAACGAGAAGAAAAGGCCAAATGTGTGAGTTGTGGAGGAGATCATCCAGCAAGTAAAAAACTTTCGTTGAAATTGCGAGAAACCAACCAACCAAGAACAAACAAAAGCCATATTTCCAACCAAATCCCAAGCACAGAGAAGGAAAATAAGTGCAATTCCTAGGACAGGGCAAGTGGATCAGTTGTTTGCAGTTATCAACTGCAGTTCTAGCATATAATGCAGAACATCTCTCTATTGCGGTGATAGATTAACTGGTAAAGAGATGCGGTACAGTAGTGCTC
Organism: Nemotelus pantherinus; assembly: GCA_963978885.1. NCBI lineage: Eukaryota > Metazoa > Arthropoda > Insecta > Diptera > Stratiomyidae > Nemotelus > Nemotelus pantherinus. The sequence continues at coordinate 211,898,745 of OZ022263.1, read as the reverse complement.
ATTCGAAATACGATTAATCACCAAATCAAATTCCCATACTACATAACGCCGAAGTAACTGCAATGAAAGTACTGAGTGTAGCTCTCGAATTTGAAATTATTTCAGCATACAAATCCCCAAGTTCTAAAAATTCTATATCTGACCTTAAAAGAATATTGGACCATCAACAGCCAATCTTCTTGCCAGGTGATCTCAATACACTGTACAGTGACTAAAGCACTGCAAGAAACAACAAAGTTTTTTCAGGCAAACACCTGGCCACTCATATTTTTTGATTACATAAGAACCAATTAGCCGCTTCAAGAATCGCCAACACCACTGGTTGAAAGACACTGCACTAGTCTTAATCTTACCGCAGCACATTTCACGCGTTGCGAGACAAGCAGATCAGTAGGAATTAGTTGGATTAGTACGGTGTACTCCATCATTTTCCGATTTACATTCTTAAGAATGGATGGCCACCAAACTACTGCCCCGTACTGTAGATTTGGTTCCACTATACTGATATAAATCCAGGAGACGATACGAGGTTGTAGACCCCAAGTCGCACCTATAGCCCTAAAGTCGCTCCTATATCCCTTTTACAACAGTAAAGACCACACAGTGCCTTCCGAGCCCTCTTCGCTATATGTTCCATCCACAGCAGCTTGGAGCTCAATATTTTACTTTTTTGTGAAGCTTGTAAAAGTTCTATTGAACTTCAGTAGATCGGAGGCTCGAATCCTATACTTCTTCGTCAAGAGCAATAGTTCAGTTTTGTTAGGATCATCAGCACTAAGGCCAGATAGTAGATAATATAGAGGAAAGGATGTAATCTCTTCAGTAGGATCGAGATAAAATTCCCCTATATGGCAAAAGGGATGTCATCTACATTCGCTACCTCTTTACATCCAGCTTATTTGAGTTTCCTTAGAAGCTCATTAACTGTTAAATTTCAAAGCAAGGGTAACAAAACACCGCCCTAAGCGATGCCCGTACTTACCATTCACTTGATAGTTGAGCTTCCCAAAGACAAGTATAATACCCGATTTCTGAGTAGCTGAGTCATAAGAAATAAACAGCAAAATACTTGGAACTCTAATTCCACGGAAGACTCAACTGAAAATACATCCAAAAAAATGAGAAATTGCAGAAAAAATAATAATAATAATGTACGTATCAAATAATAATAATAAAAATAATAATAATAAAAATAAGAATAAAAAATAATAATTCTCTCCTACTCATGCTTGCAAGCAAAAGGTCTAATGATAAAAAAACTCCTTATCTACAAACAGATAGTTAGACCCACATTTGTGTTCGGTAGCACAATATTTCAGTAATCAAATAATCCGGAACCAACAGCTTCAAATCTACCAAAGCAAATCCTTTCGAAGAATTTTCCAATTTCCGTGGTAGGTAAGGAATAGAGACATCCACAAAACCTTTAAAACAATTGATAAATACATACGGTTCAAAGCACTCAAACTTTTTAACTCAATAGATCCGCACTCGAACCCTACAATGAATCATCTTCAGCTCAGAGATTATTGAAACAAAACTTACCCCATTTTAAGGGATATTATGTAAGTATTATAGATATTATACCGAAATTAAACGCTCGACAAATTTTGGCGAGCTGAGATTGTAAATGGTCACCTCGCCTATTCTCTCCTGTTTTTTTTTCACATAACAAAACATGGAGGGAAGTAATTGCCCAAGTTGCTCGACGAAACGTTCGGGGAGAGTGTAACTGCGTCTTCATGTTAACTTTTAACTTCCAGAATTAGTTGAGATGCTGACCGGGTGGAAAAATCCACTCGCCCAGAGTAAGGGAGCAATGGTGCTCGACACCCGCTTCAGGAAAACAAAGTTCTCAGAAGGTACATTCATTTGAATAGGAGCACTCGAAGTGCTAACACAAAAATAATAAAAAACCAAGTGAAAGCCCCTCCATATTCTGCAATTGCAGGCTCGTGCAAAGAGTTTAAGTTGGGCAGAAGATCAACGGAAGATGAACATCGCGAAGTATACCTATCCAAGCCCCCCACCGATGATAACGTTAAAACAGTACAAGATATTGTTTTGGCAGCCCATCAGATATTTAGTTGACGTCACAAAGATTTCATATGGTAGCATTCAAAGGATTCTCGCTCAGGAGCTGCATATGACAATAAGTATCCGCTCGTTGGGTACCGATATTGTTAGCCGCGGAGCAAAAGAAGACAACGCACTCGAACACAAAGCCGAAGTTGTGTTGGCTTCCATTCGAAAATATGTTTTCGAACTGCTTGATAACTTGCCCTATTCTCCAGATCGAGCCCCTAATGAGTTCAAACTCTTTCTTTGGCCGAAAATTTCATGGAGATAGTGAGGTGATGGCCACTTGGCAGAAATTTTTGGAGAATCAAGACCAATATTTTTTTCTAAAGATATTTAGTATTTGGAAAAATTTAAATTTTTTCCAAATGTGAAGTTAATATCTAAATTTTTGGAACTACGTAGATTAAGCCAAACAAATAAATCACAAAAACAGAGCTGGGAAATTTTTTAAAAAAAATTTTTGTGATAAAAGTAGAAGTACAATTTTGTGAAAAAAGTAAAAAACATTATTCAGCACAAATCAAATAAACTATCATAGTACTCACATCAGTGTCTAATGAATCCCTTGAGCTGCGAAGTGGATCATCCTTATTCACAGATAACGGTAAATCCATAACTAAATCCGGTGCAACGCGTTTTCTCTCCAATATTTTTGATTGTGTGAAGTGTTGTTGGAGCGGCTGCGCCTGCAATTGCGCCTGTAGATGCTGATTTCCCTCGGCACGTTTTTCCCATAGCTCACGATTTTGTTGAAACAAATTTGAGCTTACACCGACCCTGTTTTCGGATAAACTGTAACTTTTCAAATGATATCTGCCTCTCGCTATCGCAGAATTTTCAGTAGTTGATTCTTCTTTGCCACTACCACTTTCGTTAAATAGATCACCGTCTGAATGACGGTTCGTCTCTGTACTATCCGATGGAATAAATCCTGCAATGTCCTGTGACATTCCTGTTCGGATTGTTTCCGATCTCCTGTTGCTCGTTACATCTACTTTCGTAGATGATCCGCTAGTTTCGTTTCCACGGAGAATTACACCTTCGTATTCGTTAAAGTGCATAGCAGATTTCTGTTGAGTTGATGATGACGGTGCAACGGTTGTATGCTTTGTTGGCTCAGCGTAGATTGGTTCAGATGGCTTTTTGGGCTAGAGGAAGATGTTTGAAAGTAAGTAAATGATGATTGGATTAGTTTTTGATTAGGAGTTATTGATTGAAGTTGAAATCTAAATTTATATTAATACAAAAGTAAAGACATCGACTCATATTTTTCAACAATTAATGTTATGTCCATCTTAGCCTAGGCATTTATATTTATAGTTTTGGGATTCGTATTTATATAGGATCTATTTTGATTTTATTGTACTCTCCTATCGGGGGCTACCTTTTGCAGTTAAAATACATGGAAGTATTAATATATAGGTCATTCCAAACCTTTTGTAGATACCATTCCCAATTCCACTCACTGAACTTTCTCAGTAATTCACGATTCTAAAAGACAACTCTTACAAAAAGACGTACACTACAATGCATAGTAGATAGATAGTGTAATACTTAACGTTAAAGCCGTATACTTGTCAAATAGAAGACGGACCACATTACATACTAATCACATGCCTTTACTTTTGTATAACACCCATCACTTTAAAACATAGCATGTACAAGTTAGTACATCAGAAAGAGTTGAGCTGAAGTAATCAAATTGTTTACACAAGCAAATATTATATTTTATAGATTCAGTCGTCATATATACAAATATGCTCGTGTTAATCAATAAACAGAAGTTATATTTAATCACGCCCAGCCATCTTCGAGAATATAGATGTTAATAGAGCCAAAAAATGTTAGCGCAAAATAAAGATAGTTAGTTATGGGGCACAGTAGAAAATTCAAGCGTTTTAAATCGAAGCATTTAAAGTTATTCATAGATGAAATGAAACATATATAAAAATAAACAGTTGCTCACCTTTGTAGAGTGCAAATTTTCAATTTTACAACTTTAAAACGCATTTCTTGACTCTATGGAGGGATATTCAGACTGTTATCGAATTTCAACAGAAACATCTTAGGACAAATAAAAATCTTTATCAAACTTCAGCAGCACACTCAAACCATTTTCAGAGCTAGTAAATTTTAGATCTCGGCATTTGATTTGATTGCTGAGATTATGGAATTTGTTTTTTTCATAGCTGTTACTTACAGAAATATTAGTCGTTTGGCAAATACGTAGCATATATAATTGATGAAAAAATACAATAAAAGACTCTTATCGATCGAGATACAATTGTTAGAAAAATCACTAGGAAAGATATTTTTCATTTAACCTCTACGGCAGTCGGAAGGTTGAAGTATCAACTTCGAAATGTTTCGGTTAAAGTGAAAGGCCGTGGATAAAATAGTCAAGAATAGTAGATGTTAGTTAACCTCGTTCAATTTAATAACTTTTACAGACAATAAGACGCATTAAATAATTTAAAATTCAACAAAAAAAAATAATCTGCGAACGAAAATTCGAAGAATATTTCAAACTCTAAATTGGAACAGTTATCACAAGAGCTGACATATGTAGATCTGGTTTGGACTTAGCAAAAACTAGACTTCAAAGTATCTTATCATATCAGGCGTCTCTTATTTATATGGTTGTTGCGGAAACCAAACCTGCCTCACAGTGACAATCCGCTCACTCATCACCTAAGTATACATCAAAGGAAGATCCAAACTATCCACATCATTCTAGGATAATTTATATTTCACGTCAGAGATATTTTTAAGCAAAATCAGCCTTGCAAAGTTGTCTGGATTTTCTGGACTTCAATTATCTCACCATCAAAAAAATACTGATTTGCTTACTTTGCTGAATATTTCATATCTATTTGTTTAAAATCTCTTAATGAAACTGAATAGAAATTTAATCATTTTTTACGAGATAAAAATCAAAATTATGTTTATAAATTTATAAATTTCCTGTATATGTGTTCTAAATCAAAAACGAAACGTTCTGCCATGCAAAAGATGGTCTGTGTGGAAGTTATATATTGGCCTCCACAACTATATCTAGTCCCTCATGAAAGTTTTTTGAATCATATGTTTCCGAATAAAATCAAGGAAGGAGCAGATATCTTGATGTGCTTAGATATGATGATTCTTAATCATTTCCGAGTTGCATACGATCACGGTTGTGATGTGAAATGAAAAAATCTAAGATTTAATTTTAAACTTTAGTTTACTAGTTTTCACGAATCTTGAGATTGAAATTACGAAATACTTAGTGTACTAAACATATTAAAATAGAGCCTAAAATAAGTATTTGTTTTTGATTCTTTTCTCATACACAGAGTTCGCTAAAAAAAAAATCACCTCTTTTTCATTTCCGAAATCAAAAGAATTCGGAAAGGGGTAAACTGTTACGAACAATTTAAATTTCGTCATAAATTCGATTGTAAGCGATGTTGAGAGGCACATCTTGAGATTATATTGAAGTAGATAGTAAAATTAAAGAAATGAGAAAAGTAAATAAATCAAGTAAAACTATATTATACATAATAGCTGAAAACGTTGTTTGGTTTGTACTTATTCAAGACGATCGTAGGATTTTTGATTGATTAATATTATTCGAAGATTGGTCGATTCAAATTATATTTAATGTTGTATTTAATATTTTATAATCTTGAAAGCTTCTAAATTTTGTGCTACCAATTGTCTATTAGATCTTTCTAGTCTAATCAGACATAATAATCATATTTGTAAATATCTAATCTTCGCATGCTTAAAATTACTTTCGAGACCATTAGTATCCTGTATTCTGAATTGCCAAATTTCAAACGAATGATGTAACTATCGATTTCTGCGCTTTTTGTTAAAATCATTTCTACTTCGTTGTACAGATACGATTTAAAATACTATTAAGGTGGAAAGTTTTTAGATACCTTATGATTCTTACATTAAGAAATATATTCACTAAAACTTTTCGTCAAAATAAATCCACTAAAAACGATATATCATACATAGACATTTATCTAAACAGTAGTTTCAAGTACCTCGTACTGAAGATGATTTATATCCTCGAGATAGTCCATGGAATTTTCGAATGAGTGCGGCTGATCGTGATAGTTGAATTTACTCTTAACATTATCTACGGTATCGTATTGATAGTCGCAATCATCATTGTTATTTCCAATACCGCCGCCACTACCATCATTACTAACGGCACTCTCATCGATTTTTTCGTTGAGCAACTGATGGATTTGTTGTTGATGAAGTAGTTTTGCATCCGTTGATTGCAAATATGAAGAGCTTTGTTGATGTTTGGGCTGTGGATGTTGTTGTTGCTGCTGTTGCGTTTGATGTAGATTATGTGAGATGTGTTGTTGTGGTTGATGATGATTTTTTAGTGTGGGATCGTCAGCGGTAGATTGATGCTGTGGCTGCCCGAATACAGACAATTGACTGTTGATTGATAAATTTGCGCTTGGTCTCCGTTTGCGAACAGATTCTTCAGAGCTAGATGATTTCAAGTGTTCACTGGTTTTATCGCGATCTTCATCTCTGCGAAAAGGATAAGAGTTACTTTAGCTGGTTTTATTTAATTTGTAGTAATTATCACAGTAATTATTATAGTAATTATCGTAGCTATAGTTTTCGCTCACTATTATTAATATTCTCAGTCAAAACCATAGGTCGAGTAGGGGGAATAATATGTAGCACATGAAAGTGTGCACGTGCTCAATATGTTTCAACTGGTGAAAGTTTGATCTTAACCTCCTCGTTGTGCCTGCGAACAACAAACAATCTTTCTTTCAGGGTTTTTATTAGGCTCTCCTCTATTTAAGGTCGGTGAGAGGCCGACAACCCTAATTATAAACAAGTTGAGCGGATCCTCATTGCCTGCCAAAGTGAAAAGTAAATTAACCCAACGACGACCTTTGTAAGGTCTAAGGGTTCAAGCTGATAGGAAACTTCTTTCAGAAATTTACAATCAATTTATACGAGAGTGGAGTGACTTACTTTATCCCTAATTTAAATTAGGTATCTATTCAGAGCAAATTCAACTCAAAGCACGGTGCGCAATTCATCGCCAAACCCGAGATTCGAACCGCTAGAACTTCTAGACTAAATGAGTACAAGAATACGAGGTATAATATAGAGATCTTGACGCCAAAATAGGCCGGGACCCGATATCCAGGCATTACGCAAGCACCCACAGTCTGAATGAGAGCACTAATGACAATGGGCTTCGAGTCACAGAGCTAGCAGAATCGAAAGACTTGGTCGTTATGAGTACCAAATCCCGCGTAAAGGTATCCATAAAATCCTTGACCTGAGTAAACGCAGCGATTGGTTTGAAGATGAGTGCGTTACATACCGAGCAATGTAACAATTTCATATTGTACTCAGTCAGAATGCCTGTGATGGCTTTGCAAACTTTCCTGGTCTTGTTGAGTAGGAATTCCGCAGTCGCATGGAGAGGCTCTAAGAGGAAGTCCTTCGTGTGCCTGGCCACATCAGAAAACATCCATCTACCTTTGTGAGCATCAACTACCCACTTCCCAAGAATCGAATGTGCAGGGCCCTGTGGTGGAAGCGTCTAACTTTGCTTCTCAATGACGTCAGCAATTTCATTTCCCTTAACACCACAGTGCCCCGGTACCCAGAACAGATACACTCTATTGAATCTGGCGACAGAGTTCAATCGTGAAATTTTCGAAGTATTGAGGGACCTACGCAGCGCCATCAACGCAGCTTGACTGTCCCTGCAAATATCAATACGTTTTCCTCTCCAACTTTCTTCAATTGGCCAGCAAGCAGCTCTCAGGTTAGCGAATATCAAACATGCTCTCCGAGAGAAGAGGCCCATCTATCATTCGATGAATGCAGATAGACATCAGCTCTAGATTTAGCATCTGTGTTCAAGACGTCCGTGAAGATGATCTCGGAGTATCTCCTCGTACAGGCATCTGCATCCTCGCAGACACTTCTGCTCAAGAAGATTACTTCGTACCTTCTCACGAAGTCGAGGAAGGGTACTCGACCGTCCGAGGCCATTGTGAGAACCGGGGGGATCTCACGCATCGGATCCTTAATAGAGCAGTGCCCCACATCGTAATTTCCTACTCATAGGCCAAGCTGAGTTAGTCTATGGGCAGAGCTCATCGCCACACTCTGAATTTGAATATCGAGAGGAGGAAGATTGAGAAGCGTATCAAGAACCACACCCAGAATAGTACTCATGGCAACACAGATACCCAGGCACGCAGTCCTTTGCAGCGTGGCTAACTTCTTGCGAGCATACAACAGCTTCACAATAGTCCACCACACCACGGATGCGTACGTTATGCCTTATAATTCTTACATAGTTCCACATAACTACACGAGGTTTTAGACCCCATGTGGTGGCAAAAGCTCTCTTGCACTGCCCGAAAGCATTTAAAGCACGCGTAAGCTTCACTTAGAGAAGTTGTTTGTCCAAGAATACTCCAAGATATTTGACTTCACTGAAAGTTGAAAAGTTACACTCTTCAAATTTGGAAGCACTAGTCCATCCAGTTTTTTTTCCTGGTGAACAAAACAAGTTTCGTCTACCAGGATTCACGGTTAGGCCATGTCTCGAACACCAACTGTCAATCAGATCCAATGTATACATACCACATTCAGATCTTTACCGACAGCCAGTGCGGCCACGTCATCAGCATAAGCCTGCGCGTGCAGCCGTTCTTGTTACAATTCGTTTAGCAGGGAGTCGACTAGCATACTCCACAGGAGCGGTGATAGGACACCCCCTTGAGGGCATCCATTTTTCACCTCCGTTAAGTAGCAGTCGGATCCAGCTTCCACCAGCAACAATCTCTGCGTCAGAATGACGTGTATCCACCTAACTAAGACGTCATCGGCGTGCAATCAGACAAAGAGGGTGGCCTGATCACCAACCATGAAGAAATCCTGAAGCGATGCGAAAAGTGTCGCTAAACAGTCAGCACAACGAAGAATTGGAGGCCATACCAATGCAACCTGGCAGTGGAAAAAGTAATCCACTTCGGCACGCCAACGAGAGGTACAAACACTGAGCGGGCAGCACAAAAAACTGAGGCTACACATAAATGAAGGAAAGACGAAGTTCATGGAGGCAGCATCTGCAAGAAGAACATCTAGAGTTGGCCAAACCATCAGGGTAGTGGAGCATGACTTTTGAACTAGTTCAATCCATAAAATATCTTGGGTCAATTGTAGCAACAAAATGGAAGAAGAAATACGCAGGCGGTGTCTCAAATCCAACGAAGTCTCTTCAAATCTCGAACTCCCACCCGAATCACAAAGCTTTCACTGTACTCACGTACGGAACATAGACTAGGATGCTCAGCAAAATTCACTTTGATCTCTTCACCGCATTATGAAGGAAAGTTTTGCGGAGAATCGTTGACCCATATGTGAAGAAGGGTGATTCCGGAGATGGTACAACAATGAGTTGTACACTATGTACCTAGAAGCAGATATAATTACAAAGATAAAGCTTCGTAGACTACGGTGATCAAAGAAAGATGCCCGAAAACCCCTTTGCGACAGATTTTACAGCAGACGTCACAGGGGAGCTTTGTTTGTGCTGGATGGACGGCATTGACCAAGACACTCGGAGCTTAGGGGTACCTAAGCGGATGAAATCAGCGTGCAATCGGAAACGTTTGAAAAGTAAGCGAAGGAAGCCAGAACTGGACCTCGGCTGCAGTGCCGATTATAATTATTGTTACATTAATATTCATTAAATCAATCAATTAACATATAAAAGGAAGGAAATAATAAGGAAAAGAAACAAAGTAGTGATTAGTTTTTTTGAACGTTTAAGAGAAACGTATTAAAAAAGAGGCATCAGAATACAAATTCGACTTTTCGTTTAACTGAAAACTTTATTACAGAAACAAGCAAAGCTGCTCTATTTGCCGCTACAATTGAAAATCCTGGTGAAAATATCAGTTTATTATTTTTATCGAAATGCAAGCCTGGAGTCATGCAATTATTTAATCATTGACAATGTAAATTAAAACAGTCAATTCTGAAGAAAATACACAAATTTACTCACTTGATTTTTAATGAAATATATTTATCGGGGACCAGTCCATCTTTACCATTAACAGTTCCTTGCCACCAATCCGTCGACACCTGTTTACATTTTACAATTTGCTATTATAACCATACAGTTTCTTCCAAAATCATATAGTACCTGTTTCCTTAATACCACGTTATCGCCTTTCTTTAAAGATAGTTCACGGTCAGACCGAGCCAGAAAATCAAATTGTGCTGTTGCTTCTACTATATCGGATTCTGAAATTAAAATTAAAAACATCAATTCGCAAGCTGGTTTTGAGCAGCATTCGATATTATGCTTTATTTATGCTTCCGCTTAGATTACATAGCCATTGAAGAAAACTAAGCCAGCAAGGTTTTATACATGTACATTTTTATTTATCGCAATCTGAAACCTAGTACTGCAACTCCAAATCAACTTCATGTCAAATTGAAAAGATGGAGTTTTAAACAGAAATAAACCATTTTAATTTATTTTTCATCTACCCTTTAAATCGATAAATATCCAAATAAATTTGGAATGTTCGATTTTAGATGAACTTAGATAATCAATTATCAAAACGGATTTCTGTAAATAAGTTTCAAGTTGCGATAGTTCAATTAGAAATAGAAAAACATGTAAGAAATTTTTACATTCAATCATAATAGTGTTACAGGTGCTGTGTTTTTGTGTATTTTCCTTTCAAGTATTGCCTGTGCAACTTTAAATCTACAGTCAGTGGTTATTTCTAATACATTAATAGAGGTATTTGGACGGCATTACTCGATCTGTGGATTAGACAAGGACAAACACGAATTATTCTTGACGGAGGGAAAAATGGTAAAACTTCACATCACACATTATGCTGGAAGACAAACAACAATAGAAGGGACGCATTAGCAAAGCAAAAATCGATTTTGGTTGTTACATTCTCGGTGATTTGAATCACATTTCATCGGAAGCCCGTTATCGCACAACATTTATGTATATAGCTTGCTCGAAAGTCACAACAAAATCCAATTTGCTCTTAATTTATAAACCATAATATACATACGTCTCATTACTTTTTGATGTACTTATTCTATTAGAGAGTCCTTTTAGACGCCGTTCTATTTTTAAACAAATAAGTCTGATAACACATCATCTGAAATTTCGTCAGGAAACAAAGTAGAAAAGTAGCAAATTTTTTAATTAGAACTTGTTAATTATGTATGTTCCAAAATATTTGCGCAATTTCAGCAAAAATAAATTATATTATATTATAATTTCTGCGCGATTTCGGTTACATTAAATAAAGCATGTATTATGCATTTTAAACGTGCAATATCGTAGAGGCACTTAGCGCGAAAATAATACTCTGCTATATTTCGCCTAAAATACATTTTAATAGTTACATTTGTAAATTATAAGTAGTTGCGTTAAAACACTTCTTTAGCTGAAGGAATACAGACGGTCTTTTCAGTTACTTATTGTTAAGTAAGAATCAGGGCTGGTAATATTTAAGACACGTTCTACTTGAAATCGAATGAAAATATATTAGAAGTGTTTTTTTGCACACCCGAGCAAATCAAACTCTGTTAAGTATATTGAATACAACAACAATTTTACTGTTGTATTCAATATACTTAACAAAATTTGATCTGCTCGGGTGTGCAAAAAAACGCACCTATTGTTTGTAGTACTGATTAAGTGAAGATTTTTGCTAATATGCTATTGGTTCAATGAATTTATATCTATCGGATACTGCTTTTTAAAATAAAATTCCCGCCTTAACTATGATGTCCCACTATCTCACTTTATTTTGACACTGCACATTACCTAATAAAAGTGTTCAAATTGTTTTGTGTTTGCAATGTGTGCATTGTATCGGAAAACTTCAAAACACTACTAATCAAAACCAGCATCATAAATAGAATATTTAACTGAAACCAAGAAATAGGAAATCTAATTAAACCAAATTAGAAATCAGTGCAAATTTTGTTCTTTGAAAAATAATCAAAACCGATAGTACTGGACATATTATGCTTTCAAAAATGCACATTAGTCTGAATTAGCACTTTATCATTTCTAGTCTATTAAACGCATTGTTAGGATTGGGAAGAGTTAGGAAGGTTAGTAAGGAAAATAATAAAGAAATACTGATAAAATACAATTTATTTTTAGTAATACTTTCATGTCATTATTTAGTCCTTCACCAATTACATTGCTTACATGTCAAATTTATTATTGCATTTTATCATTGCAAAATGAAACAACAACAAAAAAATGAAATATTAACAAAAAGAAAACAATAACAAAGTCATTCAAATCATCACAAAACAAAATCTAAATGTATGGATATCGTTAGGAACAGAATATCGACTCAGTTGAATTAGGAACGCTGTAGAACTCATCGCAAGAATGATAACAATACTCACAGTTGCACTCTGCTCAAAAAATATACAAAATCAAAATAGAAAAAAAATTACAAGAAATCTATTGATTTATTCATTCGAACTTACCGTCTTCAGATGGATATACTTCAGAATCGGGATCTTCAGTGACTTGGTCGATTGGGGAATCGCCGACATCACTGCAATGGAAATAACAGAAAAATGTAAATATGAGTGGCTGTTATTGTCAAAAATTCAACTTACATATCAATATCGGAAATGTACTTTTCATATTGAATGCCGCCTAGCTCTTTGGGGAATAACTCTTCGTGATATTGTATCATATTTTTGATTATTTCATTGATTTGATTTTGGTATTGAACTTGATCCTTGTCCTCCGGTGCGGGCATCAAAGTAGGACCGAAACAGATTGCTAAGTTATATGCATCCATCATATTTTCATCAGCGTATTCTGAGAGACTGTAATAAATCAGTTTTATTATTCTGTAATTACGCAGATAAATAGAATACTCACTGATTTAAAAATGCAAATAAATATCGTAGCACAATTAGCACCGAACGTGGAAGACGCTGCAAAAAGTTCTTAATACCCAACACGATTTCACGCTTCGACTCTAGTTCTGAAATATAAAATGCGGGTAAAGTTGGCTAGAAAAAGCTTCTTGGAATGGATAACATGCTAGTAAAAATTTTGAATAATCATCAACTTACTGGCGAGGGATATGAATTGTTCAAAATAAATTATTGGAAATAGTGGTTCTCGCAGCTCTCTCAGATAAAGCTTTAGTACACCTGCAACTGAATTTATATCCGACGCGTCAGTTGTATCGGCCAATGGATCTTCACCTCGTTCGAACCCTTCGCGGAAATTGGAAATTTCCACTTGAGATCCCGACACGCGGAATATACCTTGATGGTGTAGTCCTGTAAAACACACTTCATTATTTATCTGACCATATTTTTAAGTGGCGATAACCGTTAAGTCAGTGATTCAAAAATAACAATTACACAAATTTTTGTTTTTATAAAATATTCAAACTAGTACCTACCATACAGATTTATTACTCGTATACATGATCGCATTATCAGCGGAATTTCTTCAGCAGTTGCTTCCAGATACTCCTCTAATGACCCACCGAACAGTTTTGGTTGACCCGATGGATTCATACGTCCGATTCGTTTCCTTTTTGGAATACTGGACTTAACAACTGGCCCACACGAGATCGCAGCATCCTTTTCCAATGCACTACGGATTAATTCGGCTTTGGCATCAAGTCGTGCTATTCTCGACGTACCGAGAATATATTCTCGAATTTTCTGTTAAACGAAATTTATTAGCTGATGAAAATGTAATTGAATCGTTTTACAACATTGTAAGAGAGCCAACTCAAAATTATAGATCTGAGTTAGGAAAAATTCAAATAACGTACCGATAAATAAAATTCTTCCATTTCCTGTTTATCCGCTTTCAACTTCGTAGTTCCGATTTCTATCGGTTTGATCTGCACCAATGCTCCATCGCCAAACTGGCTACTCGTATCATAATCTTTGGCGCTCAACTGTTCCAGCAGATTTTTCTCTGCCGTTTCAAGCGTTTTCCATATTTCTTCGGACTCTGCTCTCAAATTGTCCAATCGAACACGTAACAGTTGTAACCGTTGTTCCATTTCTTGATGTAGAGCCTTTTGAAGTTCGGGTTCGATTGCATTCTCTTCCGTTTGTGATCCTTGGAATTCAATGCGTTTCGGAATCATAAATGCTGTGCTGTGCTGTTCTAAGAACTTTTGTTTGTCGGCTCGACTGTCCATCGATTGGATCGTATGCGAAAGATTATCGGAATTTTGTTGAACAGCACGACATCGTCCCTGATCGGCAGTCACATGCATTAGAATCGCTCGCGAGACCATCGAACAGAAACCTAAATCCATACACTGTGAAGAGGAAGATGATTTTTTTTTATTTTAATGCATTATAAATTAGTTTTTTGGAAGTTACTTTAAAAAAAAAACTTTTAGAAAACACAATAACTTACATCAATTAAATCGCTTAAGTCTTCTACAAAATACTTATGAATTGTTGTGTTTGATGCCTCTAAGCACAACTGGTATTCATTTTTGGCTTTAAGAGCCTTCAGTCTTGCATCCGTATATTTATTCTTTCGCTGCAAAAAAAAATATGAGCGTTTTTTATTAAGGTGCAACAAATCTAGCCAAATCGTACAAAATATTTAATTGAGTTAAGTACTTACTTTGAGCACTTCTTTTTCAGTCAGTCTGTATTTTTTACTACGTTCTAGTTTATCTTTCGGAATAGTTTGTTGTAATTTTGATCGTTGACTTTCGGCAGTTCGTAATTTTGCCTCAGCCGCTTTACATTCAGTCTAAAATCGAAAACAAATATTGTCTATTAGTTAGAAAGCAAATTCATAGTATGAATATTTCGGAAAAATTGATTAATATAAAAGATTAATGATGCATATTGTGAAGTGAAGTCAGTTCATTTTAAAATGAGTAGTTTTGCAATGATTTGTACTACATTTACTACAAATATATGTTTGTAAAGGGTTGTGCTTTGTAGCGGTGCACCAAACGGAGCAAGCTTACAATTCAACGCCGCCGTTCAGAATATGAAATTCTCAACTAAGGTGGAGTATTAACTCCTTTGAGCCGTTTAAATGCCCGGGCCTTATTGGTGTTCTTGCAGCTGACATCCAGCAGTCCATGGTAGTATCGCTACCGTGGCTCAAAGAGATTTACAACGTTTGCCTACGCTTCTCGTATGTTCCCAAAGGCTGGCGGGAAAGTAGAGTTGTGTTTATCTCTAAAACAGGAAAAGTCTCGCATGTTAAGCCAAAGGACTATCGTACAATAAGTCTTCACTTTGTCCAGTTCAAGATTTTGGAAAGGATCATTGACTACCATATTAAAAGATCTATGTTGCTCTAGCAGTCACAGCACGCTTATACCAGAGGAAAGTCTGTTGAAACTGCTCTTCACGTCCTCATTGAGCAAGTCGAGAAATCTCTAGCTCTTAAGGAATATACGCTCGCCGCTTTCTTGGACATCGAGAGGGCCTTCAACAACGCAAAGGCTAACGCAATTGTTAAGGCACTCTCGGTGCTGCATGTGGATGAGCGGCTGATTGCTCAAAAATAGAGTGGTAATCTCTTCCTTTGGGAATGCCAGCGTAAGGCTAGGGGTCAGTACGGGTACACCTCAGGGTAGAGTCCTCTCTTTCTTGCTGTGAAACATCACGGTGAATGCTCTCCTAATAAGGGTGAACCGTGCCGGCTGCAAAGTAATTGCTTATGCGGTCGCCATAGCTGTAGCAGTATCGGGAAAGTATTTTGCTACGCTATCGGAGAGGCTAAATAACTCTCTTGACATACTTTCATGTTGGAGTCGTGAGCGAGGCTTGAATGTGAATCGTAGCAAAACGGAGCTGGTTCTGTTTACAAAGAAACACAAAGTTCATTGTTTTGAGTTACCCAAATTAAACGGGGTCTCAATCGACCTGAGCCGAGGGTCAACTATTGAAGGCTTATCCTCGACTCGAAGTTATTATGGACCTACAATGTAGCAGAAAGAGCGCGGAAAGCTTTACACGCACTTTACTGCTGTAAAAGAGCCATATGGGCGAATTGGGGACTACAGCATCGTATTGTTGCTTGACTTTATACCCCTGTGGTTGAGCCAGTTCTATTGTTTGGGGTGACGTTCTGGTGGCAGGCTGCTCTTAAGGCTACATGCAAACGGCAGATTGAAAAAGTGCGGAGGATGGCTGTACTACTGGTAACTGGAGCGCTCCGCTTCACCGCTACTAAAGCACTTTTCGTGTTGCTTCATTCGCTGCCAACTAATCTACTGACCTCACAGTAAGCTAATCTTGCTACTGTGAGACTGAATTGCGCCAGCACCAAGCGGCTGTTGACTACATCGCACCGCAATGCCTATTGGATTTGGAGTTCACAACTCGCATTCCTGGTAGGGATGAATGGCGTGATGGTGTCACCCTCGAAAGTGGCCTTATCTATATGGCCTTATCTATGTGAATACTCAGATGAGCTGAATCTCAAGCTATAACTCCGTCTGCCAGACCACTGCAGTGTCTTTCAGGCGGAGGCTGCGGCTGTTTTGCAGGCAATCGACTGGCTTTTGTTTAATCGAATATTCGGGGTCAATATTGCTATTTTCACAGATAGCCAAGCGGCGATTAAGTCCCTTGCTGGTCCTTGTACAGTGTCCATGATTGTTACTGAATGCCGTGCATCTCTTAGGGTACCTGGACATAGGGATTTTGAGTACTTGGACATAGGGATTTTCAGAGCAACTGTGGGGCCGTTGAACTAGCAAGGCTTGGTACATTGCTACCGGAGGTCTCTTGATCCTTCTCAATAGGTATACCGATGACATTGGTCAAATTTACCATTCAGGCAAAAATATCTTGAGGACGCTAGGAAGTCCTGGGCAGATGAATCATCCTGTGCGATAGCAAGGCAGTTCTGGGTATCCATGGATGCGCATCGAATCAGGCAGCTTTTAGACTTAACTCGAAGCGCTCTGCGTTGCACTGTGGGCGCTCTTACAGGCCACTGCCTCATAGGGCGGTATGCGCAACGATTGGCCGCTAGGGTTTAACGATTTTTGTCGGAGTTGACGAGGAAGAGGACGAGGACGAGGAAGAATTCGTCCTTCATTTCATGTGCCAGTGCCCGGCTTTGGCAAGGAGAAGGGTGGTTTTAAATTGACCAGGGACCGAACTGTCCCTGGTAAATTTAAAGGGGATAGTGTGGTTTGTCAAAAGAAGGCTTCCCGGTTTCCATGGTTTCTTGAGTTCAGTGAGGAGGAGAGAGTCATCATTTATTGTGGCATCACAATGAGCCTTTCGTGTGCCTATGTGTGTTGGTCGTCAGGCCTCTGTAGATCGGCAGCCACTTCAATCTACCTACCTACCTACCTATTGTGCTTTGTAATAAATTTATACTGGCGTCTTGCAGAAACCGCCTCAAATTGCCTTGGTCCAAAAACTGCGCTAACCAATTCGTTTTGACGACGACCAATGCTTCTTGGATTTTCCCGCTGGCCTTCGAACCTCGGCTTTTCCATCGAATACGTTTTTAAATATTCGATATTCGTCCATTTGCTGCACGCAACCAGTCCATTGCAGCTTCCGCATGCTGTGTTTTTTGTTGGCTGTGACAACCTCTGAATCGTCAAATATTTCGAAAAAGCGTTCCGATAGTTGTTAATTCTTACTTGCGATGTTGTTGGTCAGTTTGGTTGGTTTTGCTGGGATGCCGGGGTGCAGCTTTTTTTTTTATATAGTACATACGTTTCGATCAATACTGTCATAAGCTTGTTTGAAGTTCATGAAAATCTGGCAGACGTCGATGTTAAACCCCCAGCATTTCTCGAGCAAGATCGTCCAGACCTAAAGCCTCCTCCTTTTATTTTCTAATATTTCCGTCAATATTTTATAGGATGTAAATGTATGCAAATGAGTTTATTTGAATTTGAAAGCTTACGTTCAGCAGTAATGTTTCTTGTCCAAAGTAATTCCTTACCCAGATTTCTCAATTTCTAGACACAAATCGATAGTTTGAAGTTACTTTATACTCAAAAATATCGATATTTAACAAGGCATGAAGCGACTTAATTCTAATAGATTCACTACCATTATCTTTTCAACTCACCTGGTAACTGTGATACGTTTTTGTAGTGGTGTGAAGTTCTTGTAATACTCTCAGTATTTCTTCGTGCGTTTCATAGCATATTTCTCGACACTGCAAAATAATAAAATACATGAAGTAAAGCATATTCAATGTACGTCATTTAACTTACTCGTTTGTATATTCGTTGAACGTCTTCGATAACTGTTTGAAGACGTGCCACTAAATGTACCGAATAGATTTCGGAAAGAACTGCATGATCCTTTGCTAGGGATTTTGTTTGATTGACAAGCTGTTGCCAACAAGCATATGATGAAAATAATGGCCATTGTTCTCTTCTGTTTGTAGAAAAAAGAAGCAATTATTGGAATATTTTCTAGTAAAAATGAGTTTGTGATATGTTAAAGATATATTTGTGATAGCTCTCAAAAGACAAATGAAATTGCATATGGACATAAGAAACAACATTAGTTCTTCGTAATATAAATTTAAGATAAACTTCGAGAGTGTATAGCAAAATTCAAAAGTTCAGAATATAACCGTTTGTACTGACCGGTTAGTTGGAGCTAAATTCTAAGCTAAATTTTAAGTCTGACTAAAAATATATATTTATTTATATTCGTCACTTAAGTTTTACCGTTACATAATAATCAAATAATAGTAAAATGGATAAAGATATAAGAAAGACTTAAAATTAATGTTAATGTAAGTTTAGTTATGTAAGTTAAGTTTAGTCAGTGTGAAAAGTTTAAAAGAACAACAAAAATATACAATGCAGGTGTATTAGAATGATAATACGGTGGGATGACTAGGATGAGAGAGACTTGATAACGTTATTTTTTTAATGATTTAAAAGTCATAGAGGAGAAGTTCTTAAGTTATTGGGACATTTGCTGCATATGTTGAGCTGTGTTGGTAATCTATAAGCTATCGTCAGAATCTAGTGACTCTCCGGGGTTTATTGAGCACAAACATGTCCTTCAAGTAGTCGATAGATGTCGTTCTGTAATACCATTGAGGCTGAAGCAGACGGATAACATTAATTTTCACGACACCAGTGGTAATAAGTTAAGAAGTTTAAGGCGAGGTTCATATGGTGATATATTACTGAGATCATAAGGGTTTGAAAAGATCGCTCAGAAAGAAAAGTAAGAACTGCTTCTGAACAGACTCTAAATTGAATTTCGAAAGCCCGGTTCCAGATAGTCCATGTATATACAAGAAGAGGACGCACAACTGAAATTATCAAGGATTTAATAGTCGAACAATTCTGGAACTCCTCGGTTCATCGCCTAATGAAACCAAGTTGTTTACTTTCTCGGGGAAACACTCTATCGTAATGTGTTTTTAGATGATCGAAAAATACTAATTTTCTTCAAGATTGAAGAGGATATCGTTAATGATGGAGTTCAATTTCTGGTAGTCGATTACCATTCGAAACTTTTTTTTCCTGATGCAACCTGTTTTTTCTTTACTATCCAGACTGGCGCATTATACGGGATCTTGGAAGGACGTATGATGTTATCTTTTAAAAGTTGGTGAATTTCTTTTCCAACATCGTCCTTCAGAGCCATTGGATACGGGTAGGACTTTGCATAGACAGGGTCGTCCGTTGTCGTACGAATTTCTCTTTGGGCGGTAGCTATGTAGGTCAGGTTTCTGTTTGGTTTTGATGATAGGTTGGAATACTTTTCAGGGATATGTTTAAGAGTTTTAATGTGCGATTCGGTCATAAGATCGGTTCTTAGGTTCAATTGATTCACAATTTGGGAAGTATGTTGCCTAAGAGGAATCCGGATATTCCCTTTGATCGTCATAAAATTATTGTCGGTGTGAATAACCGCTTGAAGGGATTTTAAGCTGTAATTTCTAATTGTTCCCGCAAATGTTTTTAAGGGTAATAGAATGAAGAATTTGATTTTTTTTATATTGCGTCCAAATAAAGGGATAAAGGAGTGGTGTGTTATATTGATTGATCCGCCAGCAGAATTTGCATGAAAGAGTTTCTCATTTTTTAAGGGATACAGTATGAATCGAGGCTGAATGTAATTCTTATTCGAGCCCGTGTCGATAAGGAATTTGTAATTTTCTCCACTCCACGCAGCAGCGCATTCCATTTATGGAAGCAAAGAGCTCAATAATCAAAAAACATAACGAACGTGGTTCTGTTCGGTTTCAGGAACCTGTTCAGGAATATCTGTAGTTGTGTTAGGATTATCGGTAAGTGGGTCTTCCTTGTTATTTGTTTCGTCGCAGCTATAGTAGGTGCGTTTTTTTGCGTCTCGATCAATAGCAGATTAGGGTAGGCAGCATTGGAAACAGCAACAATCCTGCCTCAGTTGTTGTTTTGAATGCTGCCTATCCTAACCTGCTATTGATCAAGACGCACAAAAATGCACCTAGTATTGTTGTTTGTTTTGTTGTCTGTTGTTTGTTAGGTACATGGGCCATTTGAGATGTTGAGATGATGGTATTATTCATTTTTTGCCGGGCAAGGGATTATTCATTTTTCGCCGGGCAAGGGATTATTCATTTTTCGCCGGGCAAAGCATTATTTATTTTTCGCCGGGCAAGGCATTATTCATTTTTCGCCGGGCAAGAGATTATTCATTTTTCGCCGGGCAAGGGATTATTCATTTTTCGCCGGGCAAGGGATTATTTATTTTTCGCCGGGCAAGGCATTATTCATTTTTCGCCGGGCAAGAGATTATTTATTTTTCGCCGGCCAAGGGATTATTCATTTTTCGCCGGGCAAGGGATTATTTATTTTTCGCCGGGCAAGGGATTATTCATTTTTCGCCGGGCAAGGGATTATTTATTTTTCGCCGGGCAAGGGATTATTTATTTTTCGCCGGGCAAGGGATTATTTATTTTTCGCCGGGCAAGGGATTATTTATTTTTCGCCGGGCAAGGGATTATTTATTTTTCGCCGGGCAAGGGATTATTTATTTTTCGCCGGGCAAGGGATTATTTATTTTTCGCCGGGCAAGGGATTATTTATTTTTCGCCGGGCAAGGGATTATTCATTTTTCGCCGGGCAAGGGATTATTTATTTTTCGCCGGGCAAGGGATTATTCATTTTTCGCCGGGCAAGGGATTATTCATTTTTCGCCGGGCAAGGGATTATTTATTTTTCGCCGGGCAAGGGATTATTCATTTTTCGCCGAGCAAGGGATTATTTATTTTTCGCCGGGCAAGGGATTATTCATTTTTCGCCGGGCAAGGGATTATTCATTTTTCGCCGGGCAAGGGATTATTTATTTTTCGCCGGGCAAGGGATTATTTATTTTTCGCCGGGCAAGGGATTATTTATTTTTCGCTGGGCAAGGGATTATTTATTTTTCGCCGGGCAAGGGATTATTCATTTTTCGCCGGGCAAGGGATTATTCATTTTTCGCCGGGCAAGGGATTATTTATTTTTCGCCGGGCAAGGGATTATTCATTTTTCGCCGGGCAAGGGATTATTTATTTTTCGCCGGGCAAGGGATTATTCATTTTTCGCCGGGCAAGGGATTATTCATTTTTCGCCGGGCAAGGGATTATTCATTTTTCGCCGGGCAAGGGATTATTCAATTTTCGCCGGGCAAGGGATTATTTATTTTTCGCCGGGCAAGGGAATATTTATTTTTCGCCGGGCAAGGGATTATTTATTTTTCGCCGGGCAAGGGATTATTTATTTTTCGCCGGGCAAGGGATTATTCATTTTTCGTCGGGCAAGGGATTATTTATTTTTCGCCGGGCAAGGGATTATTCATTTTTCGCCGGGCAAGGGATTATTTATTTTTCGCCGGGCAAGGGATTATTCATTTTTCGCCGGGCAAGGGATTATTCATTTTTCGCCGGGCAAGGGATTATTTATTTTTCGCCGGGCAAGGGATTATTTATTTTTCGCCGGGCAAGGGATTATTCATTTTTCGCCGGGCAAGGGATTATTTATTTTTCGCCGGGCAAGGGATTATTCATTTTTCGCCGGGCAAGGGATTATCCATTTTTCGCCGGGCAAGGGATTATTTATTTTTCGCCGGGCAAGGGATTATTCATTTTTCGCCGGGCGAGGGATTATTTATTTTTCGCCGGGCAAGGGATTATTCATTTTTCGCCGGGCAAGGGATTATTCATTTTTCGCCGGGCAAGAGATTATTCATTTTTCGCCGGGCAAGGGATTATTCATTTTGCGCTGGGCAAGAGATTATTCATTTTTCGTCGGGCAAGTAATTAGCAAGAAATAAAATTTTTTCTAGTGCTGTGAATCTTGTATCTTATATAATTTTTAAATCAGACAGTAAATCATAAAGATAATTAGTTTTACTAAACAGCCTGATGTAATGGTCCCGAAAGAAGATTACACAATTATAAATGATCTAATTTGAAGTTGATTGATAGATATTACGTTTGAATTTGGATTTCGCATCGCACGAGTATATCTTGAAACTTATTATCTCGTAATTTATCTGACGCTTTGTTAATAAACGGTCGGGTTTTTAGTTGATTGGATAGATTATTATGTCAATTGTAAACATTGTTGTATGTTTATATATTCGTTCCGTAACATCCTAACATCAACACTAATGTAGACTTACTTCTGTTTTTGCTCTTTATGTCGTAGCTGTAGAGTTTTCGCCAGTTTATCTAAGCTTTTGCTGTAGTCAATTTCGAGTTCAGCGCGTTTACGGAAGAAATCCTGTAGTTCCTGTATTAAAGAGACTTGCGATTCAACGCGTACGTCCAAACATCGTAATTGTTCGTTTAACTGTAGACGGATATCTGTAAAATAGGAAAGAGAAAACTTAATTAAAATCAATGAGTTTAATAGTTAGTTGCACGTGCTTTGACTTCAAAAGTATGTATACTGTAAAGCCTAGGTATAAAATATCAACTTTCATATAAATATTACTAGAGATAAAATCGTAAGAAAAAATTTAGCTAATAATTTCATCAAATCGATACAGAATTTGCCTTGAAACTCTGAAATAAAAGACTGTAATAGATGGCGCAATGTAGATTCTCTGTTTTATTTTACCATGTTTTTAAATGACCGATACATTAAAATAGGTGTAAAGGGTTAAAATTTAGCTACAGTGAAGATGTCATCATCAGCTATTTATGGAAACTTCTGAATTTTAAACACTATCTGTTGCTGTATCGTGAAAATAGTTAACATAAATTTTAATTTTGAGAACTAAAACTTGGCAAGATATTTATTGACGGTCGTCACATTCATTGTAGCATATAAATGCACCAATGTGGAGAGTTTTTTCAACTTTTTGATGCCCATAATTTACTGCTATCATGGGAAGACTTTCATACCATTTATTTTTCTCGAATCTCTGTACTAGGCTTAAATGTCTGAACAATGTTTACAAAGAACCTGTAAAATATGTGCAATGCTACGGAGCATAAATCACTACGACGGATCTTTGAACAATCCATGAGAATAAAGTACAAAAGATAATACTAAAGGCCAAGTGGGAAAATGCGTGCAACAATATAATTTACAGTTCAATAGACTTTCTTTCTACGCATGGTTTGCACTAAAAATGGAGCATTATTGACGATTACGCAGCAGGCAATAATTAATTTAACAGTTCAAATTAAAAGCGAAGAAAATTGTAATTGTCGGAGTTATGCTGAGTCTTATTGATCTGGCAATAGGTACCGTTGTTAAATTATCAGCCATGATAATCGGCAGTTTTATTTGGTTGTAGGTACGTCAAAATGGGTTGGATTCGATTGTTTAAAAAACACATTAACTTATGTTTTGACTTCTTAGAGAGATTTTAAATATTGCAGGCAGTTAGTGAAAGAAACCACATGCGAGTTGTTAAACTTCTTGTTGTAAGTAAATTTCAGTCATGGCTACTATTTCCGGAATATGGTTAAAACTTCATATAGATAGCGATATGCAAATAAGTGATCTCTTTGCCTCAGTTTTTTTCTATTGCTTTTTATTGTATTCAAGTATACAATTTTGGTATATGATATGATGAGTACTAAATCAATTGCTCTATGATAAAACACTGGAAATCACATTTAAGATACTTGCAAAATAACTGTCTACTGGAAACAAGTGTAGACTCAGTTTTCGTAATTAAGCTGACAGAAATAAATTTGTTAGATTATTAGTTATATTTATTGAACAATTTTATGAGACGAGTTTAAAGATAATGATCTAAATGCATATAACTTTCGGCAGTCCTCTTCGAAAACCTCTATGCATAAACGTTTATTAGTGCGAATCGTCTCGATCTAAATCTTTTTTTCGTCATTTTTTTTTATTACATCTGCTAAATTTTGTTGTGGTACTCACTACCCTTTGTAATTATACGAAAGTATATGTTGCCGATTCGTAACGAATCTTCAGGTTCTCAAGAAGTTTGTTCCGGCGAATTTGTTGACAAAAAAACGTGAAAAATGAAAAAAAAAACTTAAAGAAAAGTGATGAAAATCAAATTTTCTAATCAATCCAAATCAGCAACAACAAACAGCATATGTATGTATAGCTCATCTTTTACTATATGTGTAGCATGAAAAAATTTCCCAAGTGATAAAATTCGAAATTTATGTTTTATCAAAATGAAAAAAAAATATTAAACAATAAAAAACATACCAAATGCAATATTTTAATAGGAAAATATGCCAAATGACATCGGCAATGAGAAACTAGAAAATTTCGAAACGAACTTAATTTCACTAAATAGAAGATTATGTGAGATTGTTGTAAAAGTGATACAATGCAACTCTAGAAAAATATTAAAAGACAAAATATTAGTACAGATACGTTAACATAAATTGTATTTTACAGAAACAGAACAAAGGCAGAAATATCAAAAAGTATCGACTCGAAATAACTACACACAAAACTTTCTAATTCAATGTAATAATGAAAAATATAAACAACTTAAAAATGAAAGAGAATAATAAGTAAACAAATATTAAAAATAATTGGAGCGGTGGATAACTTAGCACAATCTCTAGCTGGCGATCTCAAAGACTGCCATACTGACGAGACGAAGGATACCCATGGCAGTTGACTTCGTTGAGGTCCAGGTCAGTAAGTCCGTCAGGCACCTGGAAGTAGCCCTGGACACCAAGTCGACCTATTGGGATCATATACGCAGTGCATGTGATAAAACTCTGAAGTCGTCACTTCGCTGAGTAGGCTAATGGCCAACGTCGGCGGACCAAGTAAGAGAAGGCGGAGTCTGCTGATGAAAACGGCCAATTTCGTGTTGCTCTATGGGGTCGAAATGTGGGGAGGTGCGGAAGCTCGTTCCGAAAGTGCATTGCCAGTGTCCAGAGCAGGGATGTCCTGCATATCGCCTGTAACCACCGAAAGTGCCTCAGAAGAGGCCGTGATGGTGCTTTCGAAAAAATCCCAATAGATCTAATAGCGCAACAACGAAAAAAAGGATAAAACCCTCCAACTTTGGCAACAACGTTGGCGTGGGAGCAGTAAAGGATACTGTACGGCTAAGCTACCTGATTTTATCGAGCCTTGGGTTAGCTTTAGCCATGGAGAGGCGAACTCATACCTTTGCCAATTGTAGACAGACAGGGTTACTTCAGGAAACCCTTGAACAAAATGACTCATCGTACTGCTGGTACTTGTGAGAGATCTCGATGATGCTCAGCATATATTCTTTTCTTGCAGTCGCTTCGCAAGTTAGAGGCGCACCATTGAATCGGCGCTCGGCGTGGTCTATGCTGCAATGCTGCGAAACAAGGAGAATCTTCGCAACATACCTCAAGAAAATACTGC
The DNA here is from genome assembly GCA_963978885.1 of Nemotelus pantherinus. NCBI lineage: Eukaryota > Metazoa > Arthropoda > Insecta > Diptera > Stratiomyidae > Nemotelus > Nemotelus pantherinus. Next base: position 211,872,790 of record OZ022263.1, on the reverse strand, counting down.
GTATAAAGCGGGAGGAAAGTAGAGCTTCCGACCCAGGAGCTGTGGTAGTTTTTGAAATCCGTAGGCAAGGCACTAATAGGTGAGTCAGTGTGATCGGGTTGAAGCGATGGTGAGGCGGGTCCCGGCCCGAAACTTCGTAAGCTTGTAGATGGTATTTTTAACCTCACATAGCTCGCGGTATGATTAGTTAGCCGAGGATCTGGTAAGCACATTTTTTTTTGTCCATCTACACTAGAAAAAAGGCTAAATAAGAAAAAACCTCGAATTGAAAAGTATGGCATGCTAATCATTTTTTATTTGCACAGTGTTGTTTGCAAATAGTTTTAGTTCATCTCTGTTGGTAGGCGTGCTTATAATCTGGCTATGACCTTTTTTTGCATGGCACTTCTCTTCCACCTTTTCTAGTCTCATTCAATCGGTTCATAATACTCAATCTAATCTCCTCTCCAACATTTCATTCCCATTTTATCCCAATCTCCACAGTTGATTGAATCTTTGGTGAGTAATCTTAAAACGATGCGCGTACTTCGATCTTTTTGAAGATGTCATGCAATTCACTTTGTTTTTTTTTAGCCATTATTAATGATAGCATAACTGATTTAATGTTTTCTTTTTCTAAAACTCACAATCAACATTTAATTGGCACTATTGATAAAAGTATGTATGGCTTGATATTCTGGTGCTTTCCTGTACTTCGTAAAATTTAAGGTTCCTGTCTTTTCTTTTTTTTCTTCTTAGCCCAGTGAAATCCGACATAAAAAAGGCGAAACTTCGGGAAAATTAGGGGAAAGGTGAATTTTGGTGTGAACCTTGGTACTGGCGTGTTGAACAACATGTCAAAAGTCCCCATCGATCCGAGTGCTGCGTTACTTTTTATACGGAGTCAAAGCTCACCAAAAGTGACCTTTCCTAAATATCTCAGTAACGGTTACGTCTTCAGAAAAACAATGCATGACGAATTTGTAGCTTAGAAAGTGTCCAACAAAAAAGATTTCAAAACTTTTTCTTGTAACCATAACCGTTTTTGAGATATTTTGTTCTCAACGGTATACTGATATTATCCGATTTTGATTACGACTTGGCATGTTTGTGAGTTGATTTTTCTATGTTTAAGAGGCGCATAAAAACATGTTAACAAACTTATCTACCAGACTCCAGGGTAGGTAGAAAAGTATGCTCCGAAAAGTTACCACCACCACCCGCCCCTCTTTGCCATAAAACTTGTACGGACATCTGCTCGCTATTCTCTTTTCGGAAATAAGGTGTATTGCTGCATCATGTATGGGATATTCCACGAAGGAGCAGGACAAGACAACAACATAGCAGGTCAAAATAGGTTTTGTAACATATCATGGCCCTAGGAGTATGAAAAAGCAAGATGATATCACGGCATAATTCTGTAAACGCCCATTCTTGACACTATAGGAGCTCAACCCGCTGCAGACTATCCCCGAATAATCAGTTTTCTACCAATCCTGTGATGATTGCATAGCGCCAAAGGGACATGAAACCAATTTGTACCTGAAATTACGTGACCTTGGCCTGATTGATCATGGGATAAGATGGTATGGGAAAAAAATAAAAAAACCGCTTAATTGGTGGAGGGTTGTTTGCGGGGGTGGGTATTGTGTAGGTAGGGTGTGGGTGTAGGGCTGGTCCTGCGATGTCGAGAATAGGCAATTAACAGGATAAAAAGTGATCTTATCTTGATTAACAGTGGGCAAAGAGTAGGCAACGAGCTCATTCCTGAAGATTTGGGAAGGAAGCTCAGGGATACCATTTTATGGAAAAGGGAGGGGGGGGGGGATAACTTTTCGGAGCACACTTTTGCACCTACCCTGGAGTCTGGTAGATAAGTTTGTTAACATGTTTTTTTATGGGCCTCTTAAACATAGAAAAATCACCTCACAAACATGCCAAGTCGTAATCAAAATCGGATAATATCAACATGCCGTTGAGAAATAGGATGCTGTTATTAGCAAATATTTAGATCAATATATCTCAAAAACCGTTATGGTTACAGGAAAAATTTATAAAATCTTTTTTTGTTAGCAAATATGAACTTTTGGTTAGCAAATATGAACGCAGCCTGAATGGTAGAAATATGAAAAAAATAAATTATAATGCTTGTTTGAATGCGAATTTCGACTGTTTACTGCTAATTATTCTACCAGTCTAGTAGCTCTCGCACAAATTTTCACCAATGTGTGTCCTATATGTGAGAAATGTGACATAAACCGCAATCAATAGATATCATGATCTTTTCGCACTGTACATATTATACAATTGTTATTGCGATTCAGATATATTTTATATTGTGCATTGATTTCGAAAGATATATTCATGCTGAAGATATATCCATACTTGTTTTACAATGTTAGGTGCATTTGATCATCAAATGAAAGTTGGAACCAAATAAATTTTTCCAAAGGACAACATTATACTACTTTTGACTGTATGTAAGTAAACAAATGAATTTTTTATTTTCTGTAAGTAATAAAAACTCAAAGATACAACTGGCAAACGTATTATAAACTGAAAATGATCCAATACTTCCAATCCTTACCATTAGTGTAAATAAAATTACCATAATCGATTCGAACTTACCTGGAAAAACATCACGCATTTCAGGACTTGGAGCATGTATCCATCCATTTCGTTGTTGAATTATACATTGGAACATTTTCGTTGTTTTATCTTTACGTTATTATTTATTATTTCAGTCCAACACTTTCCCGGTTTTGTTTTGTTTTTGTAAATAACCTTTCTCCAACCACCTTACCACGTCAAAAAGTTTATCTTATATCTACCTCGCTTTTATCACAGCACTGCGAAAATATTACAGCGAATTTTTTTGAGCGTTACTTAACGTGACATTTTCGAGGGTTCGATAATGATTTTAAAGTGTTTGTACACTACACTTATCGTAGAATAGATTGACATACATGAGTTCGCATCGCATTGTCAATTACATTTTGATCGATGAGAAAGATATGTCAACGTCAGTCTGAAAAAGATGCGGTTTGTTCAAGGGTTGTGTTCCGGTTTAGTAAGCATGTGGATCCAATTGCAAGAAATCACTTTGCATTCGCAAAAATATCGGATTTCACGAATAATAAAATGTCGCATGTTTCATGGAAATGAAATGAGATATGACTATGTTTATTAATCCCAAGGTTATTCATTCACAACCAAAACATAGTATTATCACGCATCAATGACAGCTATTGTCACCAAATGGTATTATTACATCTTTAGCACAGCCAAGATATAGCTATTTTTGCAGAAATAGTGTGAATCGCACCACGCAAAGTCCTAATTTCATGGTAATTGCCCTATGAGGAAATTCATAACACGAAAATCAGCCTTCGTATTCCCCATCTCTTCGTTCCATTTAGCAGTCACTTCTATACGCTGCTTTGCTTATCTCTTTTGATTCGTCTGAAGCGGGGGAAGAGGCTTTCGAATCCGTTGTGGTTTCCTCGATTCGAGTTGCTGCTGTTGCGTTTCGGTTAGTCATTGGGGTAGAACGTTTGTCGTTCCCTGGATAAAGGAAGGCATGTGGCACCTACGCACTCGTCGCCGCCCTGCCGGTTTAGCAGGCGTCATCCATGAATACTCTCGTCCGTATCCCCATAGACTGAGGCAATCCCTTTTTGTTGCGTGCATCTATGACTCATACACAGTGTGCATGTTACGCATGAATCCCCGACGCTACTTTCATCAAATTAATTAGATCTGCTCTTTTCATAATGTGTTTACGATTTCGTGCTCTACATTATGAATTCATATTAAGTTTATCGCATAAGTGAGTGCAATGTTGAAAGCAATTTGATTTTCGAACAAGGTTTGAGAAGTGTGTGCATGCGAGATACAGACGGTGCCACAATTATTTGTAAATATATTTTTCATACGTAAATACAGACATTCGTGAAGATAAATTTAGACAAGCCTCCATTATCTGCACTGAAAGAAAAACTCTTGGTTGGTTCAACTATTTTTAATAGTATTGCAACGATTCATTCAAAATCGTTAAACGAACTACGGAAAATAGTTATTTTTACTATGTTAATATAGTTAATTTAACGATATAAAAGTAGTTGGTTCTGGTTATACAAAAAATATCACAACGTTCATGAAATCAACTGTTTTAATTGTTTCATAACCACGAAAAACAGTTGATAAATAGAAAAATATTCATCAATTCACTCAAAACTTCAACGTTTCGAATTATCAACAGTTTTTATGGTACTTAAACTACTTCGCAATAGTTGATTTCAGCAAACGTAATTCAGTGAGCAACTTCTTTGAAATTATTCTACGCAAAGTAGAATGGTTTCAACATTTGGACGTTTTTCATGCTCCGAATGAAATTGTTTATCAACCACGCGTCATGGTGCATAAAAGTAATCAACGATTTTCTTATGGTTGTTTTAACTATAGCCCTAGTTGATGCAAAAACAACTAAGGCAAACTATTGATTTTTCATACTCCTCATACTCCTATTCTATCATAGAAGTTTCATATACTACATGGCAAAATTATGTTCGGTTTGCTGTTCGATATAATTCATATGCATGTTATGCAGTGAAGCCTTTATATTACGTTGTATGACGCTTTCTTCCACTGTGGTAAACGCAGTGGACTGCGGCAAAGTGCTGTGAAAAAATTTACTGTAAACACAAAACAGCGGCATTGCGGCAGCGGCGCCACAGGGGGAGGTGTGAATGCCGCAATTGAATTTGGTGAATCACAATGTAGCGACAATGTCGCTGTCAATGCAACCAAGGCATCAACCAAATTCATTTTGTTTTGTCTTTTGTATTGCTAAATCCTGTTGTACGAGGATTAGGTTGGCTACCACATACTATACTTAGTCCTGCCATAAGTTCTGTCACATAATTTCTCACATTGGCAACAACTTTATTTTATGAGTGACATTTCAATATCGGCCAGTTTTATAAACGTCATAATGTTGTTGACAGTTGATGGTCATTTAAAGTTTGTTCGTTAACGTGTGAAGATGGAATGGGGTGTAATAGAAAACCGAATTGCAGTGATTGCACTACATAAGTGTGGAAAATCCGCGAGTGAAATTTTCAAGTTGGTGTGCCCGTTAAAAATAACGCAAAGATTTGTGTATCGTGCGATCCAGAGATATAACGAGATCCAGACTATTGAAGATCGACCTCGTTCTGGACGTCCGCGTGATGTACATTTTTCTGCTGCCATCAAAGCGGTCGAGAGTCGAATTCGTCGAAATCCGCTTCGTAAACAACGAATCATGGCTCGAGAGGTGAACATCTCCACCCGAAGTATGTCTCGCATCATAAAATCGGACCTCGGGATGAGTGCCTTTCGACGATCGACGGGACATTTGCTGACTGAGCAGTTGAGGCAAATTAGGAGCACCAGGTCGAAAGAGCTCCTTCGGCGGTACGGCAACAACAAACATCGAGAAATTTTATTTACCGATGAAAAAATTTTTACGGTGGAGGAACATTTCAACCGCCAAAATGATAAGTTGTATGCCCACAGCTCCAGAGAAGCCCGAGAAGTTGCCACTAGGGTACAGCGAGGACATCATCTAGCATCAGTCATGGTATGGTGGGGTGTCAGCTACGAAGGGGTCACCGAGCTTCATTTTTGCGAAAAAGGCGTAAAAACTGCAGCGAAAAATTATCAAACGGACATCCTGGAGGGATGTGTGAAGCCGCTGAACTCTACGCTATTCAACAACCGACATTGGGTTTTCCAGCAAGATTCTGCGCCAGCCCACAAAGCTCGAACCACACAAGCGTGGTTGGAAACCAATATTCCAGAGTTTATAAGGGCGACGGAATGGCCTTCTGGGAGCCCAGATTTGAATCCCCTGGACTACAAACTGTGGGCGGAGTTAGAGTCCATGGTGTGCACGAGACGACACCCAAATATCGAGAGCCTTAAGCGATCTTTGACAGAAGCAGTAGCTAATTTTCCGCTAGAAACAGTGCGTACTGCTATCGATGACTGGCCCAACAGATTAAAGAGCTGTGTAAAGGCTAAAGGCGGCCACTTTGAATAATTTGTTGCTTATTTTACTTCCATTAGTATGCCAAAATAAAATATATTTTCCTTTGTCAAAAACTCTTTTTCATTTATACAAAAATTGCCCATATACGTGTGACAGAACTTATGGCACGACTATGTATACATAAACTATATATATATTACATACTATAGTCTTTTCCTATCTCGTACTATGTATATTGTTGGAATACCATTGTTTGTGGTCGCTTACTTTTTTTGCACCACGGAGGTTGTTTGTCAACCACGCTTCATGGTGCATAAAAGTAATCAACTATTTTTTTATGGTTGTTTTAACTATAGCCCGTAGTTGACGCAAAAACAACTAAGGAAAATTGTTGATTTTACCAAGATTTTTCTTTCAGTGTGGTCATTATTTGCAGTGAAATTTTTGACAATGGAAAGAAGCGGAGACTGCTGACTTCTGATGGATAAAATGTCAAGAATTTCAATTTTCAATCGATTTTGCTATTGAAAAGATATTTCCACAATACAATTTTCAAATTCAAACACTAAATAAAACTAAATTGGCGTGAAATGATTTCGTACGACAGCTTCACGTGAAATCGAACTAGCGCTATGCATAGAGACCTCTTGACCAAAAGTTTTTCAATTCCTTCGCTCGTCTTTTGATGAATCCAAGCTGTTTATTAGCCTTGCTTAAGACTTTGTCATAGTGTAAATTAAAACGCAGCTTTTCATCCAAAGTAATCCCGAGGTCGATTACACTAACAACATTATTTATTGAAACATTATTGGGGCGGTAATCAAAATTTATATTACTAATTTTGCGGGAAAACCCAATGACTTGACATTTATGACAAGATTATTTTGTTTGCACCATTGCTCAAGAGATAGCAGTTTGGATTGAAGGAAAACTGAATCTGATTTCGATTTGATTGTGAGGTACATTTTCAGATCATCTACATAAAAAGGTGAGAAAATTCTGATAAAACTTCAGAAAGATACTATATGAAAATATCGAATAAAAGAGGTCCCAAGTGACTACCTTGTGGTACACCTGATGAAACTTCGACATTTTCGAAGGTGCTTCTTCGCAATTTTAGCAAAAACCAATACTTATCGTACATATTGAAGCACTTGTTAAATTGGTCTAAAACACTGTTGCGAAAAAATATTCAGGTGTTATTAACACACTGATTTACAAAAATCCACACCATTCATGTTGACACTATTGGATTCACTTCCAGGTCTGAGAATTTCCCTAAATCATCAAACTGATGATTTTTCTAAACTCCACTGTTTCATTTCGTTTTTTATATTTGATAAAGCAAATCCAAATTTTCATCAAAAATCACCGCAAGATATTTGAAAAATGTATACTAAATATAAAAAGATTCACCGGATAAGTAGCACTCGTATATCAAAAGAGATTTCAGCGAATAGAAGGCAAGTTTAAAATATAAATTAAGGCTCGTATCTTATTATTCATGACAAATTATCATGCACTCTACTCCACTTGCTAATCTAGATCTTATCAAATATTTTTTTGACAATCTATTGCCAGAAATCGTCAAAATTATACCGAACATTTATAACAAACCGTAAACTGTCGCTCACGTGAACAAACTACCTCTACTCCAACAGTCTGATTCATAGTTCAATTGATTTCACCAACATGGATACTTATTCGGTAAACTATTTCGATAAGCGGAAGAAGTACAATTAATATGCGATTCACGTGACATGGGTCAATGTTATGAGCAACATTATTGCTGATCGGATACGAGCCAAAAATTATTTCAAAACGTAGAAGACGCCAAGTTGTTCGATTTAATGATGTACGATGACTTCCAGACTTGTTTTAGTAGTTTGATTTTTTTTTGTAGAAGGGGGAGGGGGGAAAGAGGAAGCTTTTTTTACTTACAGTCCATTTTTTCAGATGAGCTAAAATTACATTGAAAATCAAAAGCAGACGGTCATTTGTTCATTGACAAATTTTAGTTGGTATACCATAAATTGAAAAAGACTATATCATTTAAATAATCAATATAAACCAAGGTGATTAAACTTTAAAAAAAAATTATTTTTCAACATAGTCTCCTAACAAGTTAATACATTTATTCCACTTTTTCCAAACTCAAGTTACCCTTAGAAAAAAATGATTTGTCTCTACTCTGCCAAACCGCCTCAACAGCGGCCATCACTTTATTATCATCTTCAAATTTCTTGTCCCGAAGGTGTTTCTTGAGCCGAGAAAAGAGGTAAAAGTCACTGGAAGATAGATCGGACGAATAGGGTGGATGTTCAAGCAGCTCGAATCCTGTTTCTTGAATTGCAGTCTTGTGAACCGGTTCGTTGTCTTGATAAAACAGAGCTCAAGCTCGCAGTTTACCGCGTCTTTTTTCCCTGGAAGCCTGCAATAATATTATTTGGTCTGCGTAGGAAGAGCCTGATATAGTGGCTTTCTTTTCCAAATATTGCACCATAGTAGTTCCATCAGCGTTCCAAAAAACTGATACATAGTCTTCCCTTCCGAGTTCGACACTTTGAAATTCTTTGGCACTGGTGAAGAGGGTCGCTTCCACGTCATTGATTGCTGTTTGGTTTTTGGATCAAAACGGTGGATCCAGGTCCCGTTCATGGTCACGAAATATGACAAAAAATTCTTCTGATTTGCCTGGAACTTTTCGAGATTCACACTCGAAATGTCAACTCGTTTCTTCTTTTGCTCGTCGGTTAACATTCTTGGCTCCCAACGCGCAGAGACCTACTTCATGTGTAGTTCGTTGGCAACGATTCTTCGAACACTGCCATACGAGACCGCTGTGACCTCAGCTACATGCCCGATGGTCACTTTTCGATCTGCCAACACAACACTTTCGATTTTTTCACGTTGTCTTCAGTGAGGGACGTGGAATACGCAGATAAGGGCTACAAAAAAGAGAGAAAATCTTCACCGTGTAGGAGAAATTCAATCAACAAAATGATCGGGTGTACGCTCGGTCGTCATTGGAAACGTCGCAAGTCATTCTGAGAGTCGAGAGAGGCCATCACCCGGCGTCAGTCATGGTTTGATAGGGCGTAGCTTATAATTGAACTACTGAGCTGTTTTTTTGCGAAAAAGGCGTGAAAACCTCTGCAAAAGTGTACCAACAGACGGTTTTGAACCGTATTGTGAAGCTTCCTAGCAAATCATGTTTCAAAACCAGCATTAGGCGTTCCAGCAAGATTCGGCGCTGGCTCACAAAGCCAAAACGACTCTGGAATGGCTTGAGCAGCACGCACTTGCATTTTTGAGTCCAGATGGTTGGTCCTCTGGCAGTCACGACTTGAGTCCGCTGGAATACAAGTTATAGACGGTTTTGGAGGACATGGCCTGCAATAGAAGATACAAAAACATTGAAGATCCACAATAAGGGCAAAAGTAAAGCGACCAGCAATTTCCGTCCAATTTCTCTGCTTCCTAATCCGGGGAAGGGGCGCAGCACGCCATCTCATACTTGCATGATCAAATCGTGTCTCAATTGAATGAGCCAAACATTTCGACAGTAGTGTGTGCTTTAGATATCGAGAAGGCTTTCGATTCCCTATAGAACGAAGGTCTTCTGTTTAAGTTGATCAGATTTGGATTCCCGGAAAACGTGATAAGACTCGCAGCAAGCTTTTTTGCCAACAGGCGTTACTATGTCAGCGTTAATGGAGCAGATTCTCCCAAAAGGACATGTGACATCAGGAGTTCCACAAGGTTCTGTAATTGGACCGATTTTTTATACCATATTTACCGCTGACCTTCCCCTTTTAGTCCTTTTCAACCTCAAGTCCAACTTCTTCAATATGCCGATAACACGCTCTTATTTGCGTCGAGCCAAGATCCGCTCAAAGCAGCGAAGAGCCTGGAATACTACTTGGCAGAGTTAAGTCTTTACATTGACGAATGGGGCATCAAACCAAATAGCAGTAAGACACAGCTTTGTGTATTTCGCAATCTATCTAAGTATCGGGGATCGCAAACTATTCGCAACAAGACCAAAAAACTCGCTGTCTAAGATTACTTCTAGTTCATCTCTACAGTTTCATGAAATCTATTTCCAGGAAATTTGAAAGTTTAATCCCTTTGTTCGGCGAAAAATCTAAGCTGCCAAATCTGGATTTCAACGCATCCGACCTCTTTTCGCCAAAAAAGATCGGTATGACCACGACAGCTAAATTCATTTGCTATCAAACCCTGATTCGGCCTATCCAGACTTATGCTTCCCCATCCTGGATTATCTGTTCAAAGACTGTCAAGACCGAAGCGGAGATATTAGAAGAATCCTCCGCTTCTGCACTGGTAGGTTCTACAACCCGGTAACTAAGAAGTAGCCAAAGAACCTTCTCTTGCATCAGGAGTCGAGACTCAATCGGCTTAGGGACCGGGTTGTGGAATTAACGACAAGTTTTTACGGACATACAGATGGATATGAGAACGGACTGGTTCGGTCAATAGGGCGTACAGGTAACTCCAATGAGCCATTTATGCGCTCTGCGAAGTCAGCGGTTCAATGGCAGCTCATGGATGCACTTTTTAGTTATGCAACCCTTCCGTCGAACAGAAGGGGCTAGATGTAAGACCTAGGTTAAGTTTTAGGTCTAATTAGATTAAGTTAATTATAACTAGATGTAGGTTATAGCTTAAGTGTAGTGTAAGGTATATTTTAAGCCAAGTATTGCCTAGGTAATCCCAGTACAGGCTGGGTAGTATTAATAGTGTGTAAGACAAAAAAAAAAACATATATATAAAACGATAAGATCCTGCTGCCCAAAATAGTATAGCCGCTAGATTTTAAGTTATCATAGCTAATTAAACTTTAAGCTAGGTTCAAAATGTAAAATTAAAATAGAAAATTATTTTTCAATCTTTCAAAAACAAAATTGAATCCCTCAAATTTGTCTTGGTCGAAAATGTGAACAATTTGCCTTTATATGAGCTGCGTGCTGCGATAGACGATTGGCCAAAAAGACTCAAAGCCTGTGTAAAGGCGAAGGGTGGTCTTTTCGAATGAAATTTTTTTTTATTCTACACACATGTGCTAATAACCAATAAAAATTTCAAGCCAATATTTTTTAATTTGAAAAAAAAACCCGTGTGACAGTATTTATTTCCCTACCATGTACAATATCCGGAAAGTCAATGATCTGAAGTAGCCACTAAAGGATGAATAGGAAAAATTCTAATGAATTCTAATGAATGAAACGAATACGGATTTTGTGTACTGTAACTTGTTATACACAACGCGCTCGAGAAGTTTGCCGAAACACGGAAGGGAATGGGGGCATGGGGTTGTTATTTGGGTAGTTCAAATCATATTTAAATACATTTTGAAAATTAAGGTTTCAATTGATTTAGACACACTCGATGGCCCAAACCGTTTGTTTTTATTGAAAAATCAGGTTTAAAAATGTTATTTACGAGGGGCGTTCAATATATTCTCGGTATCGGGATGATTGGATATTATTGTGGGTAATTAAAATATATAATTAGCTAACAACATTTTCTGAGGGTATTTATACAAAATTTCATGTTGATAGCTTCATTAGTTTGTTTACGACCTCCAGTCAGAGACGACAAAAATGACTGACGCGAGAATGTTGAAGAAAATCGAGCATCGTGCGGTGATTAAATTCCTCACTAAACAAGGAAAACCTCAAAAAACTATTCATGAAGAAATGGTAGCCGTTTATCAAGACTCTGCTCCTTCATTATCGACTGTACAGAAGTGATCAAGTGAAGTCAAAAGAGGCAGGGAAAGTATCGAAGATGACCCCCGCCCAGGTAGGCCAATCATGGCGGCTACCGAAGAAAATGTGAAAATTATCGAAAAACTTGTATTACAAGATGCCCGTGTAAAAATCAAGATGTTGGCAGAAATAATTAAGCTATTCGTTGGTACTATACACACTATACTACATGATTATCTCACCCTTACAAAAGTCAGTGCAAGATAGCTGCCGCGCATGCTCACTGCGCTTCAAAAGCAGGCGCGGGTTGACACTTGTAAGGAGTTTTTAGAGCTATGTGGCGACGATCCAGCAAGTGTTTTCGAAAGGATAGTTATAGGTGATGAAACGTGGGTTCATCACTATGACCCCGAGAGTAAACAAGAGTCTATGCAGTGGCATAAAAAGGGATCAGACCCTCCGAAGAAGTTCAAAGTCACTCCCATCGGCTGGCAAAATCATGGCCACAGTTTTCTGGGATTCTAAAGGAATACTATTGATCGAGTACATAAAAAAGGTGAAACTATCAACGCAGAAAAATACTCAACCACTTTACGGCGTTTGAGAGAAGCAATAAAAGAAAAAAGAAAAGGAAAGCTGGCAAAAAAATGCTGGTTCTTCACGACAACGCACCGGTTCACACTGCGCGGCTCTCCAAGGCTGCTGTACGAGAGTGCGGGTTCGAGGAAATTAACCACCCAACCATACAGCCCAGACCTGGCCCCTAGTGACTACTTTTTATTCCCAAATTTAAAAAAAGACCTCCGGGGAAAGCGATTTGCTGACGACAAAGAGCTCAAGTCCGCTGTAAATAAGTATTTTTCAGGCCAAGAAGAAAATTATTTTTTTAAGGCAATAGAAAAACTTGTTTCCCGATCAAACAAATGTATTGATATCATGGGAGATTATATTGAAAAATAAATTGTTTTCAAGATTTTATATTTTTTCTAACATACACATACCGAGAATATATTGAACGCCCCTCGTACATTATATTTAACAAGAACATAAAATATATTTTTCATCAAAAATTAATAGTTTATATTGCCATCATTTCCGTTAATGATTTCAAATAGTTTGCTTCACAGTGTTGAAAGCATAAAAAGATATTGTTTCATGAGCCAGCAATTGAAGAACTCGCCAGTTTGAGGAACAACTCTGCCATGCAGGTCAAGAGCGAATTCGCTGACCGTGACCTCACCGACATTTGATGAATTTAATCTGAGATTCGTATTGTTATGTTATCCGGCAGTGGGAGGAAATATTATTGCAACAAAACTTCAGTTTGAATGCCGTTTTAATTTGCTGTTTCGAGAATTTAGTTGGTCTGAATGTAGCTCGTGTAGTCACATTGAAGTATTTTAATCTATGTCTGATAAATGAAAAGCGGTTTTAGCTGGATTACACGCGTTTAGGAGCACTCAACTTACTTCGATAATCTTGATAAAAAAAATTATATCAATTTGAAAACCACATTGAAGTAAACCACATAGTCCTCTTATTAAAATTAGTAAGCACATTCATCGTGCCACTGGCCGCTAATCGGTCATTAGACCGCTCTCCACAAACCCCAAGACCAATTAATCGTTTCAGGAAAACGTTGTTTGGTCTTGTTTGAGACGTGGATGCACATGCATATAAACCAAAAACGGTGCAACAATTAACCCATTCACATTTTGATTTTATTCGACCACACAACCAACTTGAGTAGGCCAGGCGGGGCAAACTACTTTACAACAATGTACTTAGGTACTTTAGTTGTTTTATGTGTTTTTGGCTTCCGTTCCCTTTGTCGATTGAGCCTGAGTATCACTCTATATGCACGACTATGTGTGTATGCAATCACAGAAAATTGACATTAGATTCAATTCGAACCACATGAAATCGCAATTGCGGTTGAGAATCGTGATTTCGGTTCAAGGAAAATTCAACGGTGACGACTTCCTCGCTATGCCGTTAACTAAACTGGTTCAGTGTCGATTTGGTCTGGATTGTTCAGGCCCCGTACACAGAACAAACAACAGTTAAGCATAAACATGTATGTACAGGGCCATACTTAGAAGCAAACCAGCAATCGCGAACTTCAACGCAATCGTTAAGATACTTCCACTTCAGTCACACTGGATATAGCAGTAATCTTTTATCCAAGCAGTAATCTTTTATCCAAAACAACACAAACCGTAACGTAGTCGCACGCTCAAGAAAACAACAAGATGGTATCTTACAACAAATAACAATATGCACGACGTTCACTTCACACTGCGACGGAATGCTCGAATCGAATCATAATTTTTCGGGTTTATTAAAATCCAATTCAATGACTTGGGACTTGCTCAAGTATCATCATAAAAATTTATCGCGAAGCGATAATGATGGTGCCCGAGATAAGATTTGGATGATAATGTAATGATTCGCCAAATGAGGTGACGAGTAGTTAGTGTAGCGATTTTTGTTGTTGTTCTTGTTGGTGCCGTCGATACGACGCGAATCAATTTGCATGAGGACCGAGCGAGGATGAAATGTCCAAACGATGAGGATACTTACCAATAAATTTACTGTTATGACTTATGATAGATCAACTGATTTCGTTAAACAAATTAGTTGAAGTTGATAGCACGAACGAGCGAGTGGATAGTGTCGGACATATGTACACGCTGGGATATATATGCACGTATTACGTCACAGACTATTGACAATAAAATTGATTAAAGGGAAAAGCGAGGAAAATTTCTAATCAAACTAATGAACGGTTATGGAGATTAAGAGAGTAGTACTGTTTCAACGAAAAATTAACTATGCGGCTCCAACTAATTAGAGATTTATAGGGATTTGATAGATACGTGGTGAAAGTGACGCATTATGACGCACACAATATGCATAAAGTTTTTTATTAGTAGCATTTTATTGGGCAACCCTTCGACTGGTATGACCTTGCCGAGGCGATGGAGGTCGTTAAGTGTGATATCAGTTGTAGCGGTTACATGTCTGCAGATGCAAGCCACACTATGTCTGAATATCATTACGGGATGAATATGCAATATGCAGATCGCAATTAAAATTAAAAGGTATGTAATTGGCAACTTTGACTTCAGGGGAAGAACATGTGAGTAAAAAAAAATATATTGATTTCATGAGGTACTTCTTGATAGTATATCCCAGGAGGCCTACGAAAGCATAGGTGAAACTCATCCTCGTAAAAGCGTGAAAGAGGTAGTCTGACTACGACCGAGCCTCAAGTAAAAATTAACTGTAACTTTCTTATAAAACTCAATGAGAATCTTTAGAAGGACTTCCATTATTTCGAATAGCAATAATAACTTTTTTAAATTCGTTTATGTGTTGTGTGGTACAATATCTTAAGTTAAGAGTTTAGACAAAAGTTTTAAATCTGTTTTGAATTAAAATTTGCTTTTTTCAGAAAGTTTTCTTGCGAGGTGCATAGTATAGTAATATAGGAAAAACTAGCTTGAAACCTAATGTTGTGCTTAACCTAAATTAAGTAAAAATTAAAAACTAAGATTCATGACTTAAGTTAACTGTGTGTATAGTAATTCAGTAAAAAATTATATAGTAAAAAAAAATTGTTACAAATTAACTATCAAGAATGCAAGGAGACGATTAATGGAAGTTGCACATTTGTTGAGGAATTTTTGGATCAAATGTTTAAAGATATCCAGTACCCTGTTGAGCTTCACTGAAGGGTGCAGCCGATTAGTTGAGTAATGAAAGGGTTTGCTAAGGATAATTTTCGGACATTTTTTGTAATATTTGCAGACTTTTGGTATGTGATATTGCGCAATTACTCCATACAGGGCACCCATAGAGAATGATTGACTGCATTGTACATTTAAAAGCAAGTAGTTTATTCGCTGTTGAGAGCCTGGATTTCCTATTAATAAGCGGATAGGAGTAGTTAATGCTCTTCAAAATTTTCGTCATATTACTTTGACATTTGAATGAAAAGTAAGTTTTTGTTCGAATTGGGTGCCCAGATATTTTATGTCTTTTTCGCAGAAAATGATGGATCCCATGCTATTTAACTGGGGATTCTGCAATTGTCTAAATGCTCGCTTTTTAGTTTAGTATATTGCCTTAGCCTTATCTGAATTAATTTTTATTTTCCATTTGATGCAGAAATTATTTAGATGAACCAATGTCTTGGCTACAACATATCAATAACATCAGACATAAAGTAGCGCCTATGTTAGCAATCCTAAAAAAATATTTTTTTTTATCTGTCAACATCTGACTTGACATATTCAATGCTTTTATTTTGTCGAACATTTCTTATGGAGCTGTTTTGTGGAAGCAAACATCGAAACAAAACATTGACCTGATCGGAAGACTAATCACTAAAGCTATCAAGACTATATTCAAAATGCAAACTCGGACTCCAAGTTCACATGTGTATCGTGAAACAGGACTACTAAGCATACAACAAATAATGTGTCTTGAACAAGGAAAGCTACTATTTAAGATACTTAACAAAAAACTCAAATGGCCATATACTGTAAGAAATCTTGGAGAAATAACTCAGACAGCCACAAGATCGGCGAATAACCTTGCGATTAAAAAAGCTACGACAAATCCTTTGAAAATGAATCCAGTACAACAGTCTTTGGCTTATTATAATACCTTACCTAAGGATATAAGAAAATCAGTGAATTTGGTTAAATTTAAGGAAAATTTACGATCATTCCTTACACAAAGATAACGAAGACGCCAACAAGAGTTTTTTTCTAAACTTTTCTCTGGGCATGTCTTGACGACAAGAAATAGGCGATAGCATATGAAGACGATAGTGTATAATGATGTGCTTTCCCTTATGCCAATATTTTATTGTACATATTGAGGAGATTTGATGCACATGGACCGTGCATTTTGATTGAGTGATGGAGTTCCACTCTCTCTCAGGTAAAAAAAAAAATTTGTAAGTAAAAGCCGTTGTTGGATGTTGTTGAACTGTGACCACTAGCAAATATGGCGGTATCTTCCGCGTATATGGCGATGTGGCATTGGGGTGTTTTTACTAAGTCGAACATATAAATGTTGTAGAGAGTGGGGCTTAAAACTGACCCCTGTAAACTTCCGGCTCGTATTGCATATTTATCGGAAAAAGCTTTGGATTTAACTGAGAAAGGACTGAATAACCTTGCACAAGTACACAGGAACAGAAGAGTTTATAAGCTTATATGTATATGAGTCCATCATGGCAAACAGTATTGAATGCTTTTTCGATGTCTAACGCAACTAAGCCTGTGGATTTTTTTTTATCATTGAAGCTGTTTTTCACATATTTTACTCGTACTACTTTATACAGTTGATACGTTATCAAAAGCTTGCGCTGAAAACCGAATTGAAAATCAGGTATTGTTACAGACGACTCAATTGATAATCGAATTCTGTAGAGTATAATTTTTTCCAATAGTTTGCTTAGTGATGGCAACAAACTTATTGGGTAATAGCTCCTGGGGAGCTTAGGGGTTTTCCCAGGTTTTAATAATGGAACAACGCTCATATTTTTCCAAGCCGAAGGGAAGTATCCACATTTTAGGCAAATGTTGAAGATATTAGAAAGCATGACAATTGCCTTTTCAGGGAGAAGTGAATGGAGGAAAGGTCGTTAGTTAAAATTGACTGTGTTAAAGAATAATGTCCCTTACGATTGTGGAAGGGTTTCCTTTGGATGGAAAACACGTAACTATCGGGAAGAAAAAGTATGTTATTGTTCATCATCAGAATATTTCCAGCTTTGTTTGATCTAACACAGTTCCAATGGCGATGGCGCACGTTATAATCGCCTTAAATTATAGTTTGAGAGTTAGAATTGAGTAAGATTTTAATAATGAGAGTTTGTGAGCATTCAGTTTAGTACCACTGAAATAGTAACATTTAGCTGTAACATTTATTTTCTCGAGACAAATCGCAACCGTTTCCAAAATTTTACTGTTTAAATTTTTATTTTTAAACGATTAAACTTGATACCTTTCTTAATGCAGATAGCAAGACGATCTCTAGTTGCTTTGTGTCCACCGTTTTGGACAATATTATAGATAGGATTACTAAGTTAATCTTCTTCTTTCAACCACGGTTTGCATAGAAGGAACCCGTCAATATTATTTTCCGAACGAAATTAAAACGTTTGTAAAGACTTATTGCGAATGCTCTGTGCATTCCAAAGTATGCTTTTAATGTTTTGTTTACTTATAAACAAATTTCACTGCTAAATCGATGATTACATTAAACTGATCATTTTTAATTTTGCAGCAAGAAAGCTAGGTAATGAGTTCGCCAGTTAAGATTATGAGCCCTGCCGCTGAGAATAGTTGATTACAAGAAGAAGACAATTGTCCATTTTCCAACTTAGAGCTAGTATTGTAGCTGCCATTGTTTTGTAGTGGAGCACCGCGAGCAACAGCACTAAACGAGAGTGACATGCCTTGGGTGTTGATATTTTTCGAAATATTAGTGTCACTGCCTGGTAGTGCCGGAAAATTTGTAATATTTCGAGTGTGAGGTTGTTCGTGCCTAACGTCTGAATGCTTGATAATTTTCTTTCCGCTTGGATACCAAAATACGTATGTGGAGATAATCGTCTCGTTTGATAAGTGAGGTCCATTGCACAGAGCGCATTTTATATGACTTATGTTTTTGGACAGGCAATCTGTTTTACTGTGTGTTTGCCCACAAATCAAGCATTTAGTGGACAAGTAACAAAATGATGTACCGTGACCGTAGTCTTGGCAGTCGTGGCACTGCGTGGGATGCTGGGCCCTTTTTTCGTTGAAAACTCCATCTAGCTTTCGTATGGTCGATTGCTGTGATACTTATCAGATCTGAATATTTACTGGACCCGCGAGTAAAGTAACAGTGTTAAAGCGTCTCTTCGTTATACCTGCGATTTCCAGTGGGAACTTGTATGATTTTGATATCCCCACATACAAAATTATGCTCATCGGCTAAAAGTTTCTTTAGCTATGCACATTCTGTTTTATAGAAACCGTTCAAAACATATTTGATTGGTCGCTGGTCAAATCGACTGAACGTGTAAAATTACACCTTTTTGGATATCAGATGCGAGCGAAGCTTTTCGTAGCAGTCCATGTTGGCAAGAAGCACTTTTCGTCCAACACTGGACATTGTATGCTTTTATATTCAGCGAATTTAGCATCGCAGCAATAGAGTCTTTTTCCAGGTTTGGTAGAATAATTGGTGGTAATTCTTACATTGGTGGCCACTGTTTTATTTTTTAAGGATTTTCATCGCCAGCGCTATCTAAGCTCGCTAGCGGTGTATACCGATTTGAATAGGCAGCATGCGTGGTTTTTGGGGAACTTTAAACGATCCGGGAGGAACGATTCACTGGGAGAATGGTCTCGTTTGCGTTTTCCCGCACTGTTTGCACTAGTTTTCACTTTTATTGATATAATTGAGTTTTGGGGGAGAAGATCAAGGAAAGAATAGAGCTCAGATCTAGAGCTAAGTGGAAAGTAAGAAATAAATAAGTACTCCGTAAAATGCATTCGATGAATACTGGGCTAAGACTCTGTATTATTTCCAAATTTCGATACTTAGTTTTCAGCTTTCGAGTAATAGTATACGGATATTTCCTATATTATATCGGGTTTGAGATTCTCCTAAATGGAGACCACAAAATTCCTTCGTCCTGGTTCTGTTGGAAGATAGATCCTTTTCAATTAATCGTAAAAAAGTGACTACTGTGCGTCTAATGCTTCAAATACATATTGGCCCAATATGTTGGCCCAACATATTGGCCAAAAATTTACTCAGGCTGGGAGTGAGCCCAACATCAGCCCAACTCGCACCAAGGGGGTGTATACATATTGGCCATAGTCTCTTTTGGTCTTGCTTGGGCCAATATGTATTTCCTACATAAGATGAACTCGAGCCAACATGCGCCTTCGTAGATATCCCCCGGATCGAATAGGCTGTTAGGCCAATTCGAAAACACTATTTGGGACAGCAAAAAAAAACTCTACGCTAAGAAGGATGTGCTTCATAATTTTTCATTTCTGGAAAGATGACATCAGAATTTCTCAATATTAAACATCACAATGCATTTTTTATTCCAAATATAAATCCTGTCATTCAACGAACTATTTACTGAGCAGAGTATTCCTGATTTGCATGAACAAGAAGAATTTCCACGCTGTGATCATCCCTATTTAGAGTACTTTCATACAACATAAAACTTTCTACAAGGAACAGAAGGAAACCAAATCAAATAGGCTCGGATATTAGCTAATTTGGCTATGGATCATATTACCGTGCTCGAATATAAAGCCATGATTTTTCTTTCTTCCTGAAATAAAAAGTAAAGTAATCCCACGACAACCCTTGTTGGGTGTAGGGGTTGAAGCGGATATTTACAATCAATGTAAATACTAGTGTGGAGCGATTAGCTCCATGACTCACTTTACTTCTGATTAACTCAGGTACCTATTCAGAGCTTAACCAGTGCTTTGCCGTCTAGGCTAATCAAGCTCTTTTTTCCTGAAATACCACTATAATAATTGAATTCTTATCTTTATTGTATTATGGTTTCAGTTCGATGTTTTCACGTTACTCAATTAGTGCTTATCTCTAGTCAAAATCGGAATGACTTTTTTTTCATATTTCAGTATTCTAGCCCACAGACCACTAGAGCTGTCTTGACGCGCTTCATATTAAATACATCTGCAACTTCAATACTCTTACAAATCCATTCAATCCGCCAACATGTTACCATAGCAGGTCATCATGAATTCTCTTTGATGCGTTTTTGTCCTATACTCAAAAGAATGCATATACCTAACCTATTCATGTGAATGCATGTCAAGTACACCTTTGAGGTCGTCAAACGAAAACCCCGTTTCAAACCCAACATAGTAAGAACACTCTTGATCCCGTTTTCCAGAAGAATGTAGATTGCCAAGTTTTGTGGAGAGTGAAAAATTTTCAATCACAACGATTCAGCCGTCACTCAACCACATCAAGGGCAGCTGACGCAAGGCAAGGATACTGCAGACGTCATTTCGAATTATATTTCCCTCACATTTCAACGGGGTACACAAAAGGACATTCACTCGCCGTTTCCATCCCACAAACAAACATTTCCTCACAAAACCACAATACTAATCCTTGTCGACATATTTATGTCAAGGAATATACGCAACCCAACAAACTCCACTTTTATTTCGTTTGTGTTTTATCGCGGCAAGGCATCGAAATATGAATAAGAAACCATTCAGTTCAAAGGCGGCTCCTTTTGTTGCGCATTACATTTTCGTCCATTGCACATCACCCGAAGCATTAACAATTTTTCGAGTACACCCATAGACATTAACTACGTTTACAATATCGGATTCAAACAGGATTCAGATTGAAATAGTAGAATGCAAACGTTTAATCAACTCGTTTACATTTCACTGTTTCAATCGCAATCGTAAATCAATCCGGGATTGTATCTGCAGTTATTGTCGTTTCCTTTGTTTACTATGAACATGAACAGCTCATGTTTCGAATACACGTTAGTCCAGGCTAAACCATTTGTCAGTTGTTGTCTGTCATTTGCCTGTTTTGAAATCAACAAGATATCGCCAACTATTTCTATGTTAATGCTTTATTATGCTTGGCACCAAGTCATATTAAAGTCAAACCGTCATTGATATCAAACATTCAATGACCCCATCGATAGATGTCCACCCTTCAGCAGTTAAACGCTAACTGTGCCTGCCGAGGAAGACATTCAATAAGCGGTAACGAATTCCTTTGACCGGTGCCCATAAAACTAGCTCAGGTCGGAAGTAGGACCAACGGCGACCAGTCGTAGCCACCAAGCACCACTGCGGGGTACACATGCTGGCCACAGCCTCAGACAGCATCCCAAATAGTCTCTGCTTTCAAATTTTCCTGGAAAATCTTCTGAGACTATCCGAAAAGATACTTGAAGATGGCCGTGGCATCAATCACCGCATCGATTACTCACCCAATATGGAATTCTATTTATAAAACAATAGACGCCACCGAGAAATCCATAGGGAGTGAATTGCATTCCAAAATCTCGAGAACGGAAACTCGATTGCTTTCCAGAGGCCTTGTTGCAGTGGAGTGAAAACATTGATTCTAAAATTGGCTTGCTTTCATCATTACAGGCGCTCTGAAATGTAGCGCACCGCACTACAAAAGCGTATCTACAGCATTCTAACTAAACAATTCAAAGATAGCATGCGCTTATCTCTTTGTTAGATTTGGACTTATGATGTTGTTTGTGTCCTACATAAATTTTGTTATCTTTCCATACATATCTTGCATCTAAACTTTGTGTCGTACACCAGCCGGATGCTTGTCGTCTTTTTGTTTATAGTTTGTTCAGCGACATTTTTCCCGTGTAAGTCAAGCAAAAAGCCAAATGTAGTAGTCGGATCGGAACACATGTCTATGCGTCACTGTCTACCCCCATTTGTCCGATTTTCCACCGTGATGAGCCAAACGTGGCGAGTCGAGCCGGCTCCCTTTTCTTTTGAACGCAGCACAATGACGAGTGCCAAGTTCTCATCGATGAACCCCAACCTCGTTCATGTCTTGTGCCCATTAAGATTCTTCCTAGGCCATAACTCATTATCCTGCCCGAGCTGTGAGACTCTGAAGTGCCGCGTTGGGTGTTGGTCTAGGCGACATTAGCTTTTCCATCGACCGAATAGTTCGTTCCCCATTTAGGGTTGCAGCCGTGGACAGTACCAAAAATGGATATGTTACGAAGAGAAATAACTCCGAGTGAACATCTGACATGAGAATTACTGGATTTTGCTAGATGGAGAGAATATTAAGGAAATATCAAAGTGATTTCTTGCACAGAAGAATATATCTTTACACATTTCCCAGATGGCTGCTCAGGTCTATTGCTTTGCACTATCAACCGAACTCAACTCACTTCGACACTACAATGGCAACGGCTTCGTTTCCACTATCTTATCAGCCGGAACTGAAATTGATATAACACTTCACGACACTATCGAATTTTTCGCACTATCCAGACACCGCTTTTCAGGCCCCGACATGCAATGCCCAGCAATAGATCGATTTCAGGCGCAAGGACCTTGAACTTTTTTCACTTGATGCACTTTTCGTCCGAGATTTTTCAATTTTCCGCCTGAGCCACTCAACTCGCTCGAAATGAAAAACTTTCCTCGATGAAGGAAAAACCGATTACAGTAGGGAGAGCCTAGCCACAATGCACTGTAAAATTTATGATGCATTACATAGGAAAACACTAGTTTAGTGCCAGAGCGGATCGGCTTAATCAACTCTTTGCTTTACATCCACACTACACATTTCCATCATTTTGATTCAGTTTTCTGGTACCCAAACGCCCGAATCCTATTTGATACATCGATTTTACTGAGTTGAACCCGTGGAATCGTACGCCTCTATTCACAACCTCCCGACAAACAGAACCGAGCCGACACACCACGACGCCATTTTTCTTTGCCTGAACGACTACGACGACGTGAAATCCGTCGAAATTTTTGGATGCGATTTAATGTACAGAGCCCTCATACGGACAGAATGACTTGCGGAGGAGAGCAGAACACTACAATGAAAAAGGGGGAAATGTGATGAAAACTGAACGCGAGCCAAGCAACTAGCAATGGCAATCGGAAAATACGCGATGAAGCGCGTTGTTCGCGTACTGACTTTGTATGGTCTTCGACAGATATGCTTCCGTCGTTGGTTTTTCATAAGATGCTGTTCAAAGAGCCAGAAAGATGTACGACACAAAGATACAATTGAAAGCAGCAACGCAGCATCGCAATGGTGACATGGACTTTCGTTGACGCAGAAGTGCGGTGTGAATACCATAGTTTTCTCTTGATCGAAATACGACGATGGAATGCTTAAGAGAACATTGTGTATCCGAAATGAATGAAACACATAGTTAAGCGGAGGTTCTGAATTGAATGGTAAAAAGCATACAGTGGGCATTACAGATATTTGGACGGACTTTTTATAGAAGTCGGTGGAATCGAATCAGCAAAAAACTAATTTATTTATTTATTTATTCATTTATAAACGAACAATTGTCCATAGAAATACACAGTAGCTGAAGTTTATATTAAATTAATGTTAAATTAATACTAGCATAGATACTTACTACATTAATCCTAGAGAGAAAAAAGTCTAGCGCATCAGAACCGCTTGAAAACTTATTTTCGAAGAAATTGTCTTTGAGTGACAAAAAAAGATGGAAAGACGTTATACACTTTTTTGTAATATCAACCATTCCTTATTCAAAGCAACAAAACCCAACTATAACATAAATGATGAAAATGTTCAGTACTGGCAACACTTTTCCAACGAAGCAGCAATAAGTTTACCATAACAAGCTCATACTTAAATCAATCTACCCTTTGAATTTCGTTCTCATCGCAGGATTTCATCGAAAGTTTCAGCGGTTAAACGTTGTTGGGTGCTGTTAAACGTGCTGCCATCCGCAAAATTTTCAAAACTCGGAAAATTTAAAAATTGGTTCCTTATTTTTATTGCAAATGCTTTGCATATGAGTATGTAATGGAAGCATCTGTATGTGCAATATTTACAAAAATTTCTGATGCTGGTTACCCTGTGTTAGCAGCATAGCAAAAAATATACGAAATCTGCTTCATGTTAAGTTAATCCCACCCTGTGAATTTCGTTTCGATTGAATCACTGCGCTCAAAGTTATACGGGTGAAAAGAATTTTAGGGCTACCAACCTCAAAACTTTTCAAATTTTCGAAACGTTAATATTTGTTGTTAATTGTCATTACAGGATCATTCCAATTTGCCAGTCTAATGACATAATCGCTTAGTAAAGAAATTCCATAAAATTATAAAAATGGTCATAGCTGGCAGCCCCTTCATGATTTGTTTACGAAATTCCTACGACTTAAGGACCATTTACTGCATGATCTCCGTTTTGATTTCATGACTGGACCGGAAGTTATAGGGAAAAAAGCTTTATTTTGCTGAGCGAATTTGCAAAATTTAGGAGACAAAAATCATCATAGCTGGCAACTCTATTCTTATTTTTCAACCAAATCTTCACCAAATATTTTCTAAATGTTGTGTGAAATTTATTAAAATGTGGTAGCTAAATCGGAAGTTATAGGCCAATAAGCAGTTTTTTTCTGAGTGATTTTTCAAGATGATACCACTGCAACAGGGTTACCTGCATTTCAAAATCACTTCTATCAGACCTGGTCCTAGTTAATACCAACATGTCCTGTAAATTTCATTATGATCGGATTATCCGGTCGTCAGTTCTCGTGAACAGAAGTTTCAAGTGCTGAAAATAGAGGTAATTTTGGTGATGGGTTGCCGTTCTTGTGCAATTTGGAATTTTGAAAATCTCAAATTGGCATGGCGGATAAAGGTTAACATTTTTCAATAATTTGAATTTTTTGTCAAAAAGCAAAAAGTTTTCAGGAGGGTCGATGATTTGAAGGATTTTTTTTCAGGAGCTTGCCGTAGCTACAGGGTTACCCGCACTGTCTTGAAAATGCATGTGTGTTAAATCATCTTAGATCCAATGTTTCTACCAGAAGTTATGACAAATCGAAATTCGAAAAAAAGTCCTTGCCTACTTTTAGGCACTCAGACCCACACATGGCTAAAAATTTCAATTTTTAATCATAGGGTCATTCCACGGAAAATCGACAAAGATCTTTGATCGCTATCGTCAGATTTTAATGAAATTTTCACTGTGAATATAAGTAGTTGAGTTATGTGCACCAATAAATTATTTGTGAAAAATATCTTATATTTGCGGTAATATGGCGTCTTGACGTTTTTGAGAAAGTCGGTTCGTGTTGCATTCAAAAAATTGTATAAAATTTTCTACTTTACGTAGAGCCTTCAAATATGGCTTATTGGAAAGGGTAAGGTGAAGATATCCTAGAATAAATTGTGAAAGAAACAGAAACAAACCGAGAAACATCCTGGCCAAAAGGGATAAAAAGGATCATTACAGTGTTCTTCATCCTTGAATATTTCAAAATGCACACCTTCGATTTTCTTAATTTTTTAAATATTGTATACAGTTATATAGACTAAAACTGTGCAAAATGTCAAAGTGGAGCTCGTAAAAGTACATTTGTGAGAAATGTTTAAGGGTACGAAACACTTTCCACCACCACCATTCTACCTTAATTCTAAAGCTTCCGAAATTCTGTATTGCCGGGCCTTTACTCAGCTGGCTGATTTCCTACCTTCGCGATCGAACACAATGTGTAAAATTTCAAGGATTTTTATCGAAAAACGTTACTGCTACCTCTGGTATACCCCAAGGTAGCCATCTTGGCCCACTTCTTTTTAATATATTTATTTCCGACCTATCTGACGTCCTAGCGGGCATACCTCATTTACTCTATGCAGTCGATCTCAAACTTTATCAGAACATTGAATCGAAATCAGATGCCCTCTTTCTCCAATCCAAGCTTGTTTCACTTGATCATTGGTGTAATATAAACAAGATATAAAGCTAATAGATGCTGCAAGATAAAAAGCGAATAGATGCTGCAGAATATTCAACAATTTATATTCCCCTACGATTTCCAAATCATCCTTCTAATCCTCTCTTTTCCATGCCATCCGTACCCCCTAACCTTACACTATCAACTACATATCAATGTTTTATTTATTGATTGTTATTATTAATTTATTTGTTACTTTTTTAATTTGTTTGTCACTTATTTAACTTAGTTTTTACTTTAATTTTCTATTTATTTATTTTATATTTTATGTCTGATTCTGTACCTTGTTTGGCGAATAAATAAATAATAATAAAAAAGAAGTAATCAATCGATAACGATCTAGATAGCCAAAAGACGTTATAAGAAGTTTAGACATAAATTCAAAGCGAAACATATTGGCGCCCAATGTGGTATAGGCTGACCACTCTCAATACAAAATCCATAAATAAAAAAAATGATCATAAATGCTTCAATACGATATAGTTATGAGAAATTGATTTTGAAATAAAAAAAGAAATCATAAATTAAAATTAAGCGGTTCAATGCACCTCCTTATACTTTCGACACACTACACATCTAAAGAGAACAAACAGATCTGAGAAAATACTTCTCACCATCATACAAAATTACTCTTAAATCCGCAAGCAGATTATGGGTGAGCGAATCAACGGCAAATATTCGTATCTAATCAATGTATAATCGCATCTATCTTTATATCCAAGAGATTCGCTATGCTAACACGAATGCTTGAACGTCGAGGAGAAACGAAAAGCAACAGCCTAAAATTAACGACTAGATAGGTCGGTGCCATGATAGATACATACATTTATACTTTTTATTAGTCTATTTCGACTGTTTGGTTTCTTCGACTGACTCTACGACAAATATCTTAACATTTTAGAACGCGCGAATTCGTGACGATTGTACTGTGTACACGTTCATATTGTTGCTGAAATGTGAAATAAACAGAGCCAAAAATGCCAAACATTTTACTCTCGCAAATATTGTATATTACTCCCTTGTATATGGAGATGATGGTAATGGTAATAAAATGTTTGAATTTTAAAGTAGATTTGCACTATTGCGAAACGTACGTCAATCAAGTGTAGTTCATCCAGTTGTTTTTTCGAAGCTGTAGTCAATGATCTTGAGGTTAGCGTGGAGTTACTTTGTTGTTGTTGCATGAATTGAAATATGCTTAATCAGTAGCGCCAGTCTAATCAACGTTGAATTGGAGCCGCGTAAATCTAGATTAAGACGTGCGATTGGGCAGGCAAGAGTGTGATGATTAAGAAACTTATAGTTTTGAGAAGTGTTTGTTTATTAAGAGTATATATAAAAATATTGAAAGTGCAAATTACAGCACTTGAGTCATGTGTATCAAGGTCATCAAATAAATTCAGCACATAATTCAAAATTATGTTCGATTTTAGGTTGTAAACTTATATTTAGCTTACGATCTGTATTCAATGTAGTATTGAATTGATTTTCGAGAGCTGTTCGATGGTATTATGAAAGAGAAATGTTTCCCGTTAGGTCACCCTTGTAACCATTTGATGATCATTTCAACTACCATTAACGATTTGTCTGTTCTAAAATTGTTTTGGTATGGGTCACGGTTAAAGCTATCTTGGAGCTTGATAGTAACAAAGGCCCTGGATTCGATCTTCTTCCTCCGACTTTTCTTATTAAATGTGTCGCACAGTTAATCTCTCCTCTTCACATCATATTCAATACATCTCTTTCTTTTGGGCACTTTCCATCGTATTGGAAAACCTCTTACGTTACACCAATATTCAAAAATGTTGATAGAAGATCAATTGAAAATTATAGAGGTATGGCCATTTTATCAACTATTCCTAAACTGTTTGAAAAAATCATATATGATAAGCTATCCCCTCTGATCGATGCTCGACTTAACGAACAGCAGCATGGTTTTAGGAAAAGTCGTTCTGACACTACCAACCTAATGGTGCTGGTTTCCCATGTTCTTTGCGAAATGGAGAAAGATGGTCAAATTGACGCAGTCTACACTGACTTCAGCAAAGCGTTTGATCGTGTTAGCCACTCCATTTTGATTTCCAAATTGCAGGATCTTTACTCAGATGGCTTAGATCTTACCCCCAGAACCGCTCACAATATGTGAAATTCCAAGGGCTTATCTCTAAAAAAAATTCATGTCAACTCTGGAGTACCTCAAGGTAGCCATCTCGGCCCTTTGCTATTTAACATTTTTATATCAGACCTGTCGGAGGTTTTATCTGATGTACCTCATCTACTCTATGCGGACGATCTGAAAATTTTTCATACTATAAAGTCGCCATCAGATGCCAACTTTTTTCAACTAAAACTAAATTCCCTGAATCATTGACGCTGCGTGAACAACCTACCTCTCAATATCGCAAAATATCATGTGATTAGCTTCTCTCGAAAAAGTACGCTCTTACATCGTACTTATCTTTTAAGCAATACGACACTTAGTAGGGTTAACAATATATTATACCTCGGTGTGGTGCTGAATAAAAAGCTCTGATTTAATTTTCATTATGACAAAACGATTTCTCAAGCAAGTAAACGACTAGGCTTCATGAAGCGGCGAGCCAGGGAGTTTCAGAACCTTTGGGTTACAAAATCGCTATACACCGCGCTCGTTCGCCCTCTTCTTGAGCATTCTTGCATTATCTGGAACCCAGTTTCCGAAACACACAGCAACAGATTCAAATCTGTTCAAAAACAATTTTTGCTATTCGCTCTTAGAGGTCTTTACCGTCCTTGTGATTTTAGCAGTTTACCGCCTTATGAATCTCGCCTTAGACTTCTAAATTTGTCACCACTTGCATCCAGAAGATTAATGTTATCTGCCTGCATCAGTTTCGATGTTATTAGAGACGCTGTTAATGTCGACTACATGCAGGAAAGATTTGTGCTTAACCAACTCGTGAGAGTCACTAGATCCCGACAAATACTAGTTGAATATAGGCATAGCATCGCATATGCTGATAATGAGCCAATAAATAGATGCTGCAAGATATTCAACAGCATGAGCTAACACTATTTCCTCACAGTTTCGAAAGCGTCCTTTAAAAACAGAGTTACCAAGGCTCTCTTATCCTACTCTCTCTAGTCTACCGGCCTAGTACCCTTTTCATGACTAACAAAATATTTAATTTAATTTCCTTTTTCTATTTAATAATTTTGTGCCCTACATGTAATATTGCTGTCATATTTATTTATAGAATGTTAATTTATTTATTTGTATTGCATTCAGTGCATTTTTTTTTACCTGTTATTCTTTTGTTTAGTTTTGTTATTTTAAATTGTAATTTCAATTTATATTTTTATTTTTATCTTATTTATAAGTAATTGTATACCTTGTTTGGTGAAATAAATAAATAAATAAATGTAATTATTATTATTTATTTATTCACCAAACAAGGTACAAGTTACAAATTACATAAACGATACCAAATAAAAATTGAAAAGTAAAGTAAAGTAAAAAAAAGGAGGAAAAAAAAGAAACATTAAATAAGTAACAAACAAATTAAATAAGTAACAAATAGATTAATAAATAATAATCAATAAATAAAACATAGATAAATAGTATATGGCTTGAGGTTAGGGGATACGGATGGCATGCAAAAGGGAGGATTTGAAGGATAATTTGGAAATCGTAGGTGAATATAGATTGCTTATGCTGTTCAATATCCTGCAGCATCTACTTATCGGCTCATTAGCTGCATATGTGGTCGAATGTGGATATTCTTTTAGGAAACGATTGGACCTGGTGTTCCTTACAGGTATATTTTTCACAAATTTGCTATTCAGAAATTCGACACTAATAGCGCCTCTAATAACGTCGAATGCGAAACAGGACGATATCACCATTCTTTTGGAGGCTAGTGTTGATAAATTTAAATGACCCAGTCGAAACTCATAAGGAGGTAGGCTATTGAAATCATAAGGGTTGTACAGTTCTCTCAAGACGAAGAGTCAAAATTGCTTTTGTATTGACTCGAGTCTGTCACTGTGGGTTTCAAAAGCCGGATTCCAGCTAATGCAAGCGTATTGAAGAATAGGACGTACAAGTGAAGTGTATAAGGATCTGCTGACCCACAGGTTACGAAATTCTTTAGCACGTCTTTTGGTGAAGCCTAGCTGTTTGTTTGCACGGGAAAGTATTTTATCATAGTGTAAGGTGAAGCGGAGTTTTTCATCTAAGATAACACCGAGGTCAGCAATGTTATCCACTCTAGTTAGCAAATTATTGCCGAGGAAGTACGTATTGTGTGTGACCGTGAATTTACGGCAAAAACTAATAACCTGGCATTTATCAATGTTTGTAAGCAATGCACCAGTGATCGAGTGAATCAAGCTTGGATTGAAGAAAGAGGGCATCTGATTTGGATTCAATGGTCTGATAAACTTTGAGATCATCTGCGTAAAGTAAATGAGGTATGTTTGCAAGGACACCAGATAAGTCAGTAATAAATATATTGAAAAGAAGTGGGCCAAGATGGCTACCTTGTGGTACACCAGAGGTAGCAGTAATGCTTTTCGATAAAAGTCCTTGAAATTTTACACATTGTGTTCGATTGCGAAGGTCAGAAGTCAGCCAGCTAAGTAAAGACCCGGCAAGACCGAATTTCTGTAGCTTTAGAATTCACGTAGAATGGTCGACTCTGTCAAATGCCTTACTGAAGTCAGTGTAGACTACGTCGATTCGATATCCTTTTTCCATTTTGCACAGAACGTCTGAGATGAGGATTGTCAAATTCGTGGTAGTTGAGCGACCTTTTCTAAAGCCATGTTGTTGCTCGTTCAGACGGGAATCAACCAGGAGAGAAAGTTTGTCGTATACCACTTTTTCGAAAAGTTTCGGAATCGAAGATAAAATGGCAATGCCCCTATAATTTTCAATACAGCGTCGATCACCATTCTTGAATATGGGTGTGACATACGAAAGCTTCCAACAGGATGGAAAAACTCCTGACGAAAGTGATCTATTAAAGAAAATATGCAAGGGTGTTATAAGCTGCTCTACACACTTTCATAAGAAAATCGGAGGAAGAAGATTGGAATGATCGAGGAAGTATGAAAAAAATTCAAATCGATAAATTTTAAAGCTCACCCCGATCCACTGCTCCTCAGAAAGAAACTTCATTCGCAGGGGGAATTCCCCGTGCATTTTGTTTGAGTATATCAAGATTATATGATCCTAAACAACAAAAACAGAATTGCATACTACATGTGCATATATATTTGATAACATATCTAGTTTTAGCTGAAATGATGTTAAATAGGATTTAATAAAGTTTCATTTTCTTAAATGTTTGCAATTAAATATGAAAAACATCACATCTTTGACTCCTACAAAGATGTTATGTTTTTCACATTTAATTGGCTCTGGAGCAGGAAACAAAGTACTTTCCGGTGGTTTAGTGGTTTTCATAGCGTAGACAAACAGATCAGTCTTTGACACATTTTACACACTCAATCGAATCTTCCTCGGCCAATCCAACCCTCTTTCGTAAGCATAATAAATTTTTCGTTTTCTTTTGGGTCGTTTTTAATGAAATAAAACCAGAATCTCTGACTCGGTACCTCCCTCGACTCAACTCGGTAATCTTCACTGCACATTTTCCCACCATTCCTTAAATTATGCTTTTAGCGATTTAAATCTTCTCACCCATCTGTAACATCATGGATCAAGTAATTTATCTAGAAAGCGTATGTGCTCATCGCAGATGCTTCGACGGTTGCTGTTTTGTCCGCCACGATGAATAAACATATGGCTAACGTCGTCGCAACGCAACGCGTCCATACCACCATACCAATTTAGGGAGTTGTTTTAGCTTTTTAGAACCGAGAAAGTAAATCATTTTGTTGCTGACGACAGTTCAAATAAATACAATGAGTGGACCGATAGTGGAATACAAAGTCAATCTAGATAGTTCCATACTAAGTAAAAAAGCAACAAAAAACAGAGAAAAATTATATTTACTTTATCAATCCCCATGAAATCTGAACAGATCATAGATTCAAAGAATCCGATTTTTCTTACGAATACTATTCGAGAGCTATTAAATGGCTTGAGGCACATATGCTAAAAATGTTTAGTTGTCGAAAATGCTTGCGTTTGTGTTTTTAGAAGATTAATCAAGTGTTTTATTTCTATAAACAGATGATTCTCATTTGATTTTTTCGTTAATCATACGGTGAAGTCATCGGAGGTTTAATTCGTTCCTTGATAGTACTATCGAAAGTGAATAAAGTATTTCGTAAGTTTTCTGAATGACTAAGAACTGACGATTGTGACTTCTGATGATGAACGCTTTTGCAATAACTAAAGAATTATTTCATAGTTGACTGAGTCTGTTTTAGATTCAACACTTTACTGATTATCGAACAAAATTAGTATTAAAATCACTTTGACCAGAAATGCATATTGTATATTTGCGCGGATTGGTCATTAAGTTCGCGGAATGAGGGCAGTTTAGTAATAATTTTTTTTTAATAATAATATAATATTCATTGAATTGTACATAGATTACTTAGCTTAAGGAGTATTTAACATAAAAGATTTTATATTTAGCGGCTATTCTATTTTGGCTTGCTGGCTCTTTTTGGATTTCGATTATATTTTTTATCATTCATTTATTTTTCGGTTTACACTTATAAAATATTACCCAGGTAGTACAATACCTGGGGTTGACTTAGCTATATAATACTTAAATACTAACTTAATTTACTAAACTCAATCTAGCTTGAGTCTAACAAAAATTTGCTTAGCCTAATTAGACCTAAACTTAACCTAGGTCTTAATTATGCTCCCCGATTCGTCTGAAGACCAGCATAATTGAACAGCATGTCCATGAGCCGCCGTTGTCTTGCTATCTCCGCCGGACGCATACATGGCTCATTAGAGCGACTCGTGCGTCCGATACCGCGGAGTGCTTTATACCAAATGGATTTAGCCTTTGTCGTCATGCCCATCTTTTGGCGAAAAGATGCCTGATGCACTGAAATGCGGACGTGGCTACTTTAATTCCATGTCAAACATAGGGGTTAAATTTCAAAAATTTATCCATGCCTACTCCAAGGTAGCGCAATGTAGGACTAGGAGTGATTCTGGAAGTTCCGCACAAGACAGCGACTTTTTTGCCTTATTGCGGATGGTTTTGAAATCCCCGATACTTGGAAGGGTTCCTGAATACAGTCAGCTGTGTTTTCCAACTATTTAGCATTCATCAAAATAATATTTAAGGCTGACCAAGTAATCTTCAAGGCTCTTCAAAGCTTTGAGCGGGTCTTAACACGACGCGAACAAGAGCGTGTCATTTGCATATTGTAGGACTTTAACTTGAGGATTGCCCACTGGAAAAGGGAGGTCAGCAGCGAAAATGATGTATAAAACAGGTCCAGTGACAGTCACAGTGACAGTCCTGATGTCACAGGTCCTCGGAGTGAGTTTGCTTCATTAACGCTAACATAAAATTGTCTGTTGCTAAGGAAGCTTGCGGCGAGTCGTATTACTATTTCTGGGAATTCCAACTTGATCAACTTGTATAGAAGACCTTCGTGCCATAAAAAATCGAAGGCCTTCTCGATATCCAAGGCATAAACAACCGTCGGAGTGTGTCGCTCATTCAGGTGTGACACAATCTGATCGTACAAGTACGAGATAGGGGCCTGGGTCCCATGCTTAGTCTGGTATAATATTAGCAAGCCCGCAGCTTGTGGAAATCATTTCCAACCAAATCTTCTCAAACAGCTTTCCCAAATTAGGAAGCAGAGAGATCGGGCGGAAATTGCTGGCCTCATTATTTTTGCCTTTTTGTGAATGGGAACAATCTTAGCAACTTTCTATGTGTCGGGAAGGGGGCCCGGTAGCTCTGCTCGCTAAGGCGTGAGGCCGAAAAGCGGCATGCTACGGGGCCGCCAGTGCCATGGCTGTAAGTGTGAATGTGTGTGATTGTCTATGAGGGTGGCAAATGGGCCCAAACTGGTGGCATAATGCTGGCCGCGTTCCCGGCAGCCCTCTTCACTAACCTAACCTAACCTAACCTATGTGTCGGGAAAGTAGCCGTTGCTCAAGGCATTATTGAAAATTATGGAAAGTAATCTGAGCATAGAGATTGGTAGATGTTTAACAATAAACCTAGACACCCCATCATGCCCAAATGACTTTTTACTTTTTATACCGCCTAACAAGTGCACCAAGTATTCACTATTGGCAAAGTGAAATTGGTCATTTGTGAGTTGCGGATCATTCGATGGATTTTCGGATGAAAATGTGGAGTTTAATAAAACGTAATGAGCTCAAAGACTCATTATAGGTAAAAATAGCAAGTCTAATTTCAATCGTGTTGTTAGTTTTTGGACTATCGTCAATCAAGCAGCTCAATCTGGAAGAAAGTGTAAAATATAGAGAAAATCAAGCACCGCGCTGTTACAAAGTTCTTCACCAAACAAGGAGAGTCGAATCAAACCATAATATAAGAGGGCATCCGTTCAAGTGGCACTGGCTCGGGTAAAACTATGATTTACAAGTGGCACAGTCTTTTTAAACAGGGCCTGGGCTCAATTAAAGACGACCTACAACTGCGATGGCCAATCGAAGTGACAACTCCCGAAATAATTCAAAAAGTGAAATAAGTGCTATTGGAAGATGCTGGCCTGAAAAAGAAACAGCTAGCAGAAATGGTTGGAGTACCAGATACAACCATTTTCAACTTTACGATCATCTTGGCATGACTAAGGTAGGTAGCAGGAATGCCCACGCCGCGTAAAAAACAGCGCGTGAAGTGCTGTCGCGCGTTTTCGGATCTCTGTAGTGAAGACAATGTTACTGGAGACAAAACTTGGATTCATCATTCAAGACTTTATGCAGTGGCACACCGCAACCCAAGAAGTTACGTTTCAATTCCAGAGCGGTTGAAAAAAGCCATTAAAGAAAAAAGAAGAGGAAAATTAACCAAACCATTAAACCTTCTGCACAAAAACGCATCTATTCACAAAAGTCGTTTTGCGTTGGCTGGCCTGCAATATGGTGGGTTTCGATGTTTCAGATCAACCACCCTACAGCCCTGACCTGGCTCCAACCGATTATTATCTTTTCCCAAAATTGAAAAGTTATTCAAATTTATGTGCACAATTTATTTTGCGTGAAAATTGTTGAAAATGGTGCAGGAACATGCAAGAACATTTTCTTTTTACTTTGTACTACTCACATTTTCCTTTTTTGTTCAATTTTCGCTATTTTAGAACGAAACTCGAATAACATTTCAGCGAAATCCACTCTCCCTCTCATGGATAGAATTCAGCACACTCTCGCTCTGAGAACAATTCAACCGGGACCAAATTCACAATAGTACCTAATTTATAGTGGAAGAAACTGTCCGATGATCAGATTACATTTTTACTGATTTTCGAAGAAAATTTAGTATTAAACCCGGTCCACTGAATACATGAATAGAAGCCGAGACAAATGTATGGTTAATCAGGTAGATTTGTGGTCGATTTAGCTCTAAAGCGATCAGCTGATCGAAATCGCCTGAATTAGCTTCAGTGTGAACGGGCTACTACCTGATTTAGTGTGTAGTGTGAACACCATATAAGACATCTCGCCGGCGATATTTATAATTCATTTGGGTAAGGTAGATTGTGATTGCATGCTTACAGGCTGTTCTCTGTTTGCGTCTCGGATTCTAGAAGATTCTTGTCAGCGCTTACCTGGGATCTATGGAATTTTTCCGTTCTATGAGATACATGTATGAGAAAGTTCGCGAAGATATTTCTCGATGTTTCTCGTTATGTCTGGCACTGATGCGATGAAATATGATTTATTTGATGTGCAGGTAACAATATCTAAAGTCTTTAATAACATTGACGAGAATGATACACCAAGCAATTATTTTGGCATTAATGGGTTGGAATTCAAGATATTTAGTAGCATTTTAATTAGAATAAGACTACGTGAAACAGAAGCATTATGTCGATTTTATATAATGAATGAACGTGTAGCTGAGCTGAAAATTATTTCAAAAATATCAAGTTCTGATTTGAACCGAAACATAATTTGTGCAAATGATTATTCAGACAACAAAAACTATGTTTCAAAGAAAGCCAATTTATTGTCGACAATGAGAGAATCTATATCATATAGAGCGTTCCGTGCTGAAAATATCGCATTTTTTCAAAATGCTGCATCAAAGATCCGAAAGGACGTGGCTTTCTTTGACCAGAAAGAAGTACGTTAGCATCAAGGATATGAAATGTTGGTTGGTATAAAGTGAGGAAAGTGACAACTCCCAAAAGAGATGTCGCATATGGGGCTACCTCACTGGTATCCAATAATCATACCTGAAATGATTCTCCTCTGTATGGAAAAATCATTGGGTAGAAATCGATAAATATAACATCAAAGTATCCTTTAATGAATGATCGAAATCTTTTTAAGATTCAGGCTGAAGCAATAAGCAATTCATATGACAATAAACGCTGTGTAGCTGTGGTATACGAAGAAGGCGAGTATGTCATAGTAGAAAACCGTCGTGAGGAAACTATTGAGCCAAATATTCTAGCTGACCCTATAAAATATAGCTATTTCTATAGCTATATTTTATTTTTATAGCTATCTATTATATATCTATCCTCTCTGCTATTTCTAAAGAATCTGTTAAATTCTGTCTGCAGTAATCGTTACATAATAGTAATGAATTTACGAAGAGATTTCAACTAATACTTATATGAAACTAAGACAAGCAATGCATTAAAACAGAGCTGGAAAACCTTTAAAAGTTTTGACCTTGTTCTTTTGTATTCTTAAGCCAGTCAAATGCCTTCTATCGTATAAGTCAAGTTAATAAGCCTGGAAAAATGTGCAAAGTAATCTGTATGAAGATGACATATTCTTCAGACAGATTGTTTAGACTTTTCGTGAGTACTGAATAAATATTAACATTTTTATGAGATGTTTGTGTAATTTTGATTTATCATTTAATTTCTGGGCCTAATAGCCTTAAATATTCAGTTCAAAAGCCAGTTGACTTTGTGGCGGCTGTATTAGACTGTAAAATTAACATATAATCATAAAAAAATATTTCGCACATATTGATAATAGAAACGAAACAGGCAGAAGAGGTCGTCATAAATCACCAAGTGTTATTGTGACAAAATGTACTAATCATCTTTTGAAAAATTATAAATAAGAAATTCGTTCTAACTCACATCGATTAAATAATGGTCTCTTTCAACTTCCTATGCTCTTTTAAAAAGCAAGAATATGCCATGATTTACAAGAAAGACAGCCTGAGTATCGTTTTATTTTATAAGCCCCTGTTTCAACATTAAACACTCTTATCTGAGCGAAAATAGGGCGAAAAGTACAAAACAAATGCATAGAGTTGTAGATAGGCCGAATTCAATGGCAATTTGCTTGGTAATCGATTTAAAGAGAAGTTAGATTTTTTTGAAACAAATCTTATTTTTTATTTACGGTTGCCAAATTACTCTTTTGGATTAAGTAATTGTTTTATGAGTACAAAATTGAATAAAATATTTGATGATGGTAAAAATCAGGCTTAGAGTTTTTAACGCCAAATTCATTCAGGCAAAAAAAATATAGAACCGATATTCAAGCATTACGCACGACACCCATAAGAACAGTAATGACAACGGACTTCGAGTCATAGAGCTGGCAGCATCCAAGAACTTGGTCTCCGCAAGTACCAGGTTCCCCCGTAAAGATATCCATAAAGATATCCTGATGGAGCCACTCGTAACCAGATAGACAGCGTGTTGATAGATCGCCGCCAGTACTCGAGCCTGATGACAGTACGAACGTATCGAAGTGCCAACTTAGATTCGGACCACTATCTTGTTGGTATGATTCTCCGAGCGCGAATTGCTTTGCATAGAAGCATTCATCCGCGAACCACGCTCGATTCAACACGGCTGCCTTACGCAATAAAAATACTAGTAATATCTTGGATTTTGCGTTAGGAATCGCCCTCGAAGAGCTCGATGGAACGAGAGAAAGTCCTGGGGCTAGGATGCCGAGCGTAGATTAGAAGTGGACACGCCTTAAGAATACTGTCATTAGTACTGCTGACGCCATCTTAGGCAGTAGTCGCAAAGATCGGAACGACTGTTTTGATAATGAAGGCAAACTAGCGACTGAACGTAAGAATGTTGCACACCGGGCAATGCAGCAATCTCATAGAACGCGGGCGCGTAAGCAGGAATATAAAGAGCTCAGCAAAACAGAGAAAAGACTTCACAGACAGAAGAAAGCAGCCTGGGAAAAAGACCTGATCTGTGAAATAGAAAGAGCTAGATGGCGAGGTCGAGAGGTCTAGAGGCGCGGAAATTCTACTAAATAGTCCGAAACATGACGCAGTACACATACCGCTCAGGTACTGTAAGAACAAAGAGGGTAATCTGATCACCGATCCTGAAGGCATTCTGGAGCGATGGGAAGTGCACTATAGTGAATTGCTAGCCGGTCAGCTCAACGAAGAATTGGAAGCTCGGCCAATGCTAGAAGACGGCCTTATGCTGCCGCCACCGAGCAAAGAAGATGTACGAAGAGCCATAAGTCGGCTGAAATTTAAAAAAAGCCCCTGGAGCGGCATACCAGCTGAGCTGATTGAATATGGAGAGCCCACATTACACCAAGCAAATCATGAAATTATATGGCACATATTGGAGCATGAAGAGATGCCAGAAGACTGGCGCAAAGGTATAATATGCCCAATACATAAGAAAGGAGATGTAACTATGTGCAGCAACTATAGGAGTATGACATTGTTGAATACCTCCTATAAGATACTCTCCTCTATCCTGCAAGAACGGATAGCCCCATACGCTAAAGCCATCATCGGACAATATCAATGTGGCTTCATCACAGGCAAATCAACACTGAAAAAAACCCATGGCGCCAGACGCCATAATTTATGGACTTCTGGCGCCATCCACATAGTCGATTTGGGGATTGTGATAAAATATAGCGCCACACGCCATAGTACATGGCGAAAAGTACAAAGGAGCAGACACTATGCTTATAGCCCTCCACGCCATTTATTATGGCCCCCACGCCATCTACTATAGTCCTCCACGCCATGCACTTCATGCAAACTAAAGCACCACATATAATAAAAAATTTAACTTTTAAAATATTTACACGCATGCTTAACACCATATAACATATGAATACCTCCATATAATTTTTTTTTTAATTTTCTATTTTTTAATGTTTTTTTAATTCGTTTTTTTTTGTGGTTTTTTTGTGGTAGTTTTGTGGTTTTCAAAATGTCATAAATTGGATGCAAGCAACGTAGTGAAATGTTACTATGCATGTACAGTATTATGCAGTATGTAATTTAATTTCGAAGATCTATTTTTCCTGGCTAATCTAAAACAATCGGTTTTCCACTTCGCCTCACCGAAGCATGAAGTTTGTCGAAAATTTTATTGAGAAATGATAACAAAATTTTTACGTGCATTAAACATGCACCCACTAGGGGGCCAATCTCTTCGGTAAGGCTGGACATGAGTCACAGCCCCGGTAGGGTTGGAGTGCAGTCACGAGCACCGCCGCAGAAGCCAACTGGCGAACCAAAAAATATCTCAACATTTTTAGTGCTACTTTCAGTTTTTCGGGAGGATTTGATTTTGACGTATCTTAGAAACTAGGTCGCTTTTTTCCAGATTTGTATGGAAATTTCGCCCGAAACAACTCAGAAAGGTGCCCAAATTCATGCTAGACAAAAAAAAATTTGGAAAATATGGACTTTTTTGCCCCATTTCCCCTATCAAAAATTTTTTCGCCCTTAATATATCACTAATATACTCCCCGACCACTTTCAATCATCGAAAGCGCCATAAAGGCAGTTTTTGCCAAAATATAGCTAAAAAAAACCCCTTACTCCCCTACAAAACCGAAATTTTTGTATCACAGCAATAGGTCTTGGCCCGTTATGTCCGAAACCACTCTAACCCAAAATTGGCCGATTTTGTCCGATATCAGCTACTTGAGCCCTAAAATTTTTTTGAATAATTGAATAAAATACTTGCAAGTCCGAAAATACTCGCAAGAGTAGAAAGAAAAGAAACTGAATAGAAGAGCATTTAAAATGTTCTGTATTGCAAAAGAGCAATGAGCAGTTGAACAGCATGAGCAGAAAACAATCAAATTGCTCACTGCTCGCCTCAAAACTTTCTGCTCAGCAAAAGAGCAATGAGCAGTCGAACAACATGAGCAAAACACTACCAAATTGCTCACTGCTCTTCATAAAACTTCCTGCTCTGCAATAGAGCAGTGAACAATTGAACAGCATGAGCAGAGAGCAATCGCACTGCTCACTGCTCTTTTCAAAGAACAGTGCGATTAGTAGCAGTGATCGCAGGAGCAGTCCCATCTCTAGGCAGGACACCTAGCTCAAATGAGCGAAGAGGATCCTGCTCCGGAAAACCCTTTGCGGCAGATTTTACGGCAGACGACAGAGAGCGTGGGAGACCTTACCTGCGCTGAAGGGATGGCGTTGACCGGGACGCTTGGAGCTTATGGGTGCTCAATTGGAAGGCATCGGTTCGCGATCGGGGCCGATGAAAAAAAAACTATTGACGGACGCCAGGGCCGGACCCCTGTTGTAGCGCCGATGATGATGATGATGGTAGGCAATTATGCAAAACTACTGAAATATACAAAGTTACTTTCAGCTTTTTAAAGACACAACTGCTTTCAAGCTAACCGAGCAAAATGCTTGATTAGCCTACGATATTCCTCAGAGAAAATTTTCAACTAATTTGCTGATTATCTTGGAATCTTTTTTATTAAAATTAATCAACTTAAGCTATTACCGAATCAAGCTCTTTCCGGCTGCATTCTTCAAATCAAATAAACCTACCTACTAGACTAGTTCTCGTCTATTGTCTTATGAATTTCTGACAGCCAGATTGTATACTTTACATCTGCTCGCTCTTCTTCCATCTCTGAACGATATTAATTTAGTGAACAATGCGTTGCATGTCCAGGGGCTTGTTTTTTCCGTACATACATGCACTTCTCCACACTCATAAACTGCGTAATCATTCATTTCCTCCAGCCGTTAACGATATTTTCATCACGTATGATAATGCAGTCTTATCCAGAGATTCCATCTTCTGTGTGGACATGAACTTTCAGTCAGATTGTAAATTTTCCTATGCAAAAAGGATTCAATTCATTCGCATTGCGTAGTCTGCCTTATGAATTTGCACTGACTAGTACGTGCGATGAATGAAAAACTCCTGTCAATCCGCAAACGACGCATTTCGTTAAGCTTGATTTGGACATCTTATGATTAATTTATCGTCCAATTAAAATTCCATTGATATCTCGCTGAATGCTAATCTGATGCATCCATTTGAGGCAAGCAAGGCTGGATAGGTAGTGTGGGTGCTGAACTGCCTTGCATCTAGTCGTATCTGAGCCACAGCAAGATGCATTCGTTTAGATATTTGCATGCAGGTTGTCACGCTCATTGGTACGAAATAGGAAGTGCTTATTTGTTGGCGACTTTTAGGTGAATTGACCTGTCCATACGCAACCGATCGCAACTTGGCATCGAATTCTTAGTTATCACAGTAGAAACGGCTGGAAGTCATCCAACTGTTTCTCGCTAAACATCTTTCATTTCCTTTCCTCTGCCACTAGGCCGCATTACCGCCCTGCTATTTCGTATCCAAGACTGCATGTATCCGATTCCCAGCCGCATAACCTTGACGATACATGCATGCACATATGCTGTGAAAAATTGATCAAAGTGTCGCGAGAGTGTTTCATAACTATCAGCAGTATCGAATATCGAAATGTGTATCTGAGCTATTACAACGAAACTGTCTGTCTGTTACAACGCTGTTATATACAATTGACAGCGACACGGCGAAATCGTTTGAGTTCCACTGTCACGGTTTCCCATGCTCCCGTCGATGGCGTCACATGTGCACAGGTGTATATTGCCTTACATTTCGCTCCGCATCACTTTTGAAATTCTCACCGCAAAGTCAATGTGCAATTATGAACGAGAATATTCTGTACGTATGTACGTGTGACAGTGCGACAATGGTAGGTGTATGGAAACAGATGATTATATTTTTATTTCAAACAGAAGAATTATGTTTCATATGTGTTGCTTACATACGAATGCTACCGCAAGTTGCGTACGAAAGTTTGTTTGAAGTAGGTCGTTATACATACATATTTATATGCATATTATGTTTTTATAATGCGAGCACTTGATGTTGTTGTTAGGTGCTTCAACTGGGTACTGATGAGAACGCATTTATTATTTATGAAGCATAATTAATTATGAATTACCCTAGGCTCTGCTCAGATATTTGCTCAATTTCAAATTTATTTGTACAAGAGGTGTTTATGTAAAAATTGAGAAATATTCCAACAGTAAATAATAATATTCCAAAAATATTTCAATATTTATTATTATTATTGCTTTAGTATTTGCAGTTTTGATAAAAAGTAAAAATTTTCAAAACTTGAAAATAAAGGGAGAAAATAACTAGTATAAATAGAAAATATAAAAGCAACTAATAGAAAAGGCAGTCAAATAGTAGCATAGGCCACGGGGGCGTCATCAGGTGTTGGTTCTACAGCTCTGCTACTGAATCCTATCTTCGACCTCCCCGAAGGTGTGATTTCACATCGAGTGGCCAATGTTGCCAAAGAAGGTGAGTGAGGGCGAGTTTTCTGATGCCTTAAATCCGGAACATTCACCAGACTGGCCCTCCAAGTTGGGGCTTGGGCAATGTGCCAATAATCCATTCCTGTAAATTTTTACTCATACAGGAATCACGGATACGCTAACGAAATATGGACTCCTCTATTGGACTCCTCCTAAATCAGGTCACTCACTGTAAAATAAACATTCTCACTGTCCAGGAAACGAAACTGTCTGGTGTTGAGATACACAATCTTCAAAAGCGGAAAGTCATCTGGGAATCACGAATTTGGAGTGGCCAAAAATATGAAACCGCAAATAATGGATTTTAAACCTGTCAACGAAAGATTGTGTGCAATTCTCTGCCATCAAATGATGTGAAAATCCAGCTGAGCGACTTCAACGCAAAGGTTGGAATGGAGGAAACGCATCGCGGAACCACCGGCCAATTTAGTCTTCACGATCTCTGCAACGGCAATGGACAACGACTTGTCGACTTTGCGAGCAGTAGAAACCTCATTGTAAGTTCCACGTGTATTCCGCATCGCGACATTCACAAAAAGGCACGGGTATCACCGGACAGCCGCACCTTTAATCAGATTGATCATATTCTGATTCAGAAAAGGTGGGGTTCCAGTATCTTAGATGTGCGAACCTTCCGTGGGGCCAACTGCGACTCCGACCACTATTTAGTCAAGACTCGATATCGATGTCGAATATCATTGTCCTATGAAGCCAGAGCAAATTCAAGGCGCAAGTTCGATGCTTCGAAACAAGACGATGGAAGCCGAGTATAAATTTGCTCTGGAAATTGAACTAGCTTCCACGCCTAACACCACGTCTATCAACGTAGTCTGGACTGCCATCAAAAGCGCAGTGAATGCATCAGCCGAAAAAGTAGTGGGATATACAGCTCGGCAACGCAGAAATGAATGGTTCGATGAGGAGTGTCAAGCCGCGTTGGACGAAAAGGATGCGGCCTACAAAATCCACATTGAACGGCCGACTAGAGCCAAGAAAGAAAAATACGACGACCTTCGGAGATTAGCTAATAGAATAATTAGACGTAAGAAACGAAAGCATTTTTACAACATGCTGAATAACATGAATGACAACTTTATTGGCTAACAGCACTCGACAAGCGTACAAAGTAGAGAAGTGCTTAAAACAAGGCT
The DNA here is from genome assembly GCA_963978885.1 of Nemotelus pantherinus. NCBI lineage: Eukaryota > Metazoa > Arthropoda > Insecta > Diptera > Stratiomyidae > Nemotelus > Nemotelus pantherinus. Next base: position 211,828,598 of record OZ022263.1, on the reverse strand, counting down.
TTAAACCACGCAGTGGCCTATGTAGGGCTGCCGATGGAAGTATCATAAGTGACTCAGAACAGGTGAAGGAGAAATGGGCGCCCTATTTCCAGCAATCACTGAACGAAAATGTACACGCATCCGACGAATCGCCATCACTATTTGGCACATACCTTAATAGTACCTCATTTCACCCTCTTACAATAGATGAAATCCGACAGGCTATGAACCGCTTGAAAACCAATAAAGCACTGGGCATCAATGGGATTCCCGCGGAGCGCCTGAAGACAGACGGGATTTCCGTTTTAAGGGCTATCCATGGATTGGTGGCTACAGGGAACTGGCAACATGAAACGATGCCAGATGAGTGGCGAAAAAGTGTCATATGATCCATTCACAAGAAAAGAGATAAATTACTATGCGAAAACTACAGGGGTATATCACTACTTTGTACGTCGTACAAGCTTTTGACAAAGATTCTAGAGTTTAGGATTTCCCATCACGCTGAGAAAATTCTCCGTGAAAATCATGGCGGTTGCAGACGTGGAAGATCGACAACTGACCAAGTACTTACGGTCAAACAAATTTTGGAAAAATGCTGGGAATTCAAAATTGATGTCCATCAAATATTCGTCGACTTTAAACAAGCGTACGGCAGTATCAACCGAACTGCATTATACAGCATCATACTGCAGTTCGGAATCCCAGCAAAGCTGGTACGACTGGTGAAAATGATCATGACCGACTCCGCATCACAAGTGCTGATTCAGAATAATACAGGAATCCGTAAAAGTACCCTAGAGGTCCTATGTGGAGTTTTAACAGGTAATCTTCGTTACGAAAAGTACCCCCGCCGGATAGACAAGAAGCGAGACGATTACTGTAGATACTGTGGGGAAGTGACACAGAGTGTAGAGCAGGGGTCTCCAACCCGGAAGCCACAGAGCCACATGTGGCTCTCTGAACGATTCCGAGTGGTTCTTCGAACCATTCACCGTTGAGTTTTTTTCGAATTTAACTCTGCAGAAAATGAAATATGAATAGATAAATGCGAAAAAGTTGAACTTGAAATCGTCGAGTGACTACTCGTCAATTAAGAATTGATGTTGAAAAGTATCGAAAAATGCTTGCTTCATCCACACATATAAATAACCGAAGAAATTCATTTTATTATTTTTTCGTTGTTTACTTATTGTACTGTGATTTTTGTTTCTATCGATTCGTTGAAGGCAACATTTCATTCTTTATCCGGCAGATAAACGCAAGCTATTTTTTGTGTGATATGTGTATACATTTTGCTAACGGGAGCAATATTCATGCTTGAAACATGTCCAAGCAGAAACTGTTGATGACAGCAAAAACACAAATCATGTGTCAATTCTCGCGCAATCGATCAGTGTAGTTCACACAAACTTGCTCAAATCGTTTTGGTTGCTGTAAAAGTACAAAATCATCTACAATGGACAAGTTCGTGACAGGTTTTCAAGTCAAAGATTTTCAAGTTTTGTGCGCCGTAAGTCAAAATATCGTACAATGATATCTCAGAAGAGCTTGGAATCAGAAATTCGTTGTGAATTGTCCAAGACTCAACCAGATTTTCCAAAAATGGCTAAATCCAAAGAATGTCAATCATCTCATTAAAACATTGAATGAAATAAAATAAAGAAGAAACCCTATAAACGTAATATTTTCAAAAAACGGAAGTGGCTCCTTGGAAGAATTCGGAGCCACTAATTTGGCTCTTCAAAAAAAAAAGCGGACATTAGAAAAGACCCTTCCGGGAACATTTCCAAGTTCATAAAAAGGCTGGATATCCTATATGACATCCTGACGAGGCGAAATGCTGAGCTATCTGAGCCCGCTACATGCACTCATTACATACAAAAACACATGCAAACAAACAAACATATGATGAAATTCATTAACAAGTAAGGATATTTCGAGAGTAATCACCTCTGTCTTCAGTATTTGTCGGTCTAAACTAAATTGAGAACAATATTCGTATTCAAATCAGAGCTTACAGTCTTTTAGACACATAGGAATCAACAAAACTAAAAAACATTCAAATGCATTCCATTTGCATGTGTGCTGGAGTTGTCTTTATTTTTGTTTACGCTCAATTCATATTATTTTATCCAGAGGCGTTTACTCATCAAAGCTGTATCCGATGCTGTTGTTGTATCGATTTATTTCACCCCGAATTTTATTATTTTACATAGCGGCGCTTAAAATATATTTTCACAAATATATAGAATGAGAGTAGGTACATATGTATGTACATATATTAATTTTTAAAAATGAATGATTATATAATAATCAATACACCTCGTTTATTTCCATTTTGTACAAGGAACGTAAACAATTCTTCTGAAAACTTGAAAGCTTGCACTTGAAAATTCATTTCAAAGAATAACTAATGATTTTTTTTTTGTTATTTACCGTTATGGTCATTCAGCCAACAAACATCAAGCGATGACTACACTCATATTAAGCATTCAAGTTTCGATTACTCTACGTAGTAGCTGTTAGAACAGCATTATGCCAGTCAGCTAGTAATTTACTGCTTAATTGCAATTGCGATTTAATAGCCCAGAGAATATTTTAATTGAAATGTTTGATAAATTGAGAAAAGAATGTTGCTTAATTTGCTTGTTGTTAATTTATAGTAGTTTCTTGGCAAATTTCAGAATTAAATAGGGCAGCGAAGCACTAATTGGTGAACGAAAGAAAATATTGTGGCTTAGTATGAAATAAGGATATTAAATACTCTTAAGTTTTGGACTGAAAATTAAAAACAAAATGTTCAATAGTTCAGGGTGAAAATACCGCAACCATTTAGTAAATATTTTCCTTTATGTTATGAAACGGATGAACACATGATTTTAATTAAAACATACTTTATTTCTTAAAAATTCTTCATCCCTTATTTGTTTAGGAAATGAAAAGAATATTTTCTTGCAGTGAAAAAAGCTAGAAGGTATCGCTTCTGTGGCAAAAAATTACTAATTACTAATTTCTAATTAAAAAAAATTACCAATTTTGCGGATACATGGTGAGGGAGGGCATTGGGCGTTGTAATATTAAATGATTACATGCATTTCGGTTAACAGCAAGTCACCAAACTCAACTAACAGAACAATTTTGCTCAACATTCAGTATTATTCATTTTATTATTAAACTTTAGAGCGTAAAAAGTTAAGAACCAAAGGCAGCAAAGACTGTGTGCTTTCCATCACTGTTGACTTTCTTGGTATATAAGTATTTTAATTAACCTTTGAAACCAAGACGATTCTGTAAATCTAGATCGTAGGAGATAAAAATATCATTAGGTATGTTGCCTATATTCCGTGACAAACCCAAATCAAATGTTAGAACGAAAATAAGATTCTTACTAAAGCAAACATCTCTTATAGCTTCATCACATACATTTTCTTTACGAAACAGATATCTTTCATTCAATATCTTTCAACAAAATCCGAGTAAATAACATTTCTCCTTTATCACGAAAAATCGCACGTCACGCTGACATTTAATATCAGACAATAACAAAACAACAACAAAAACCAATCATTGCAAAAACACTTTCGCCACTGTTACGCATAAACCGATCAATAGATGGCCTCTCGATATTGGTCTTGAAGAAGAAGCCAACCGTCTGTCCTCAAGTCGCCCGCACAGAACATACACCAGCCCACAACCTAGCGGTTAGCTGGTTGGACGCATTTAACAGTGTGAGTCCTCCTATTTTCGTCGTTAGATTTAACGAACCCTTCTTCAGGTTTTATTGTTTCGATTCTACTGTCGAACATGAGTCCGTTAAGAGCACTCAAGAAGCCATAAATGCGAAACACGACAATATCAAGGCTGATTATGTCCTGGCCAGGAGGATACGCAAGTTAATATTAGTTCAAACGTTCACGACCAGTTCTCACGAATGGGGAATTCGGTGAGTATGATTTCTACGAGCAAAAAATTAAATGAAATGAGAGAACTCTCAAGAATTTTCAAGTGTACAAATCACTTCCAGGGGGGAAGAGACATTAACTAAGGGACGAATAACAAATTACTAGCTAATTTGAAATGGAGTTTTTGCACAGAAGTGAGCTGTGAATGCAGTTTAGTATAGGAATTGATCTAGAACGCTAGAGCACACGATATGTTCCAAAGTAGCCGGATTTAAGAGGTATCCCTGCAGATATAGAACATTAAAGCACGACAATAATGAACGAGCTTCAACAGGACTTCCATATTCATTAGCCTTGTCCTACATCCAACTTTCATTTCGAAGCGCAAAACAGATACCTGTCCGCTGCTACACATACACATCCTTCCGACTCACCTCAATGTGCTCGCCGTTATTAACCGTAAAACCGCTTCTTGCTGCTCCACAAGGATGCATGTACTTCGTTGACACTACCCAGTGCTAAAATTAGAGTTCGCATACATGTTTGCGAATTTCATTGCCACCGCCACGACACATCACCACGACTAACCATAGCAGTCCAACCATTCCACTTCATCATCTATTCACATCATATATTCGTCCTGACATTGATAAAAGGTTAACAGTGGCGGTAGCAGTATGGTAGCGGTAGGTGATAAAAAAAAGTGCAGTCTTCCATTAAAATTTCCATTCAGTGCACGGCACATGTATATGATCGACGAAGAACGGTTTACTGTTCCATTTCACTTATTTTTAGAAGGATAGAGGAGAGCATATGCCGCGACCCCGCGCTCGATTTCAACGGTTCTCTTCGATTGACTGGATGTTTCTTCGAGGAGTTCAAGCTCCTTCGCTCCAGTCACTTTCGCATTATGTTCATGCAATTAGTGCTATCATTGAACAATACTGTATTCATGTGCTATTGTGAATCTGATTTGGCTGCGATGAAATTCCGAAATAAATCGAAGTGAAAATTTTGCGAATAACTGAATTTAGAATTAATAAAGCGTTTCGATAGATCTCAGATATCTTGAAATAAACTCGTTGTGAAGGAGCAGATGAGGTTCTTCGAATCTATTTGAAAAATTCAGTGAAGTGTGAATCAAGGACATGGAGTTAACAGTTTCGGGGATGATTTTCGTTTGAAAATAGAGTTTATTGAACCGGGGATTATTGTTTTATGGAAACATGGAATTTCGGAAAATAATTACAGGGTTTAAAGCTATTTAATTCGGAAACTCCTGAAGATTTTTAGCTTGGGAAATACATATTCCAATCAAATATACGTAAGCTTTTTTTACTATCACAGCAAACTAATAATAAAAATGATGTGCCGACAACCAAACAGCCAAGCGAAAATGTGAATAGCTCACGCGTTCATTATATGTACCGCCTAAGCAACACGGCACTCCGTAGGGTTGACAACATATTAGATTTCGGTGTCATCTTGGATGAAAAGCTCCGTTTCAATTTACATTACGATAGAGTGCTTTCCCGAGCAAGTAAACAACTTGGCTTCATTAAGCGACGAGCCAAAGAGTTTAAGAATCTCTGAGTTACTAAATCCTTATGTATTTCACTCGTGCGACCTCTTATTGAATATGCGTGCACTATCTGGAACCCGGCTTTTGAAATTCACAGCCAAAGATTTAAGTCTGTTCAGAAGCAATTTCTACTATTCGCTCTGAGAGATCTTTTCAACACTCATAATATCAGTAATCTACCACCATACGAATATCGCCTTAAATGTATTAACTTGTTACCCCTTGCGTCGAGAAGATTAATGTTACCTGCCTACTTCAGCTTCGATGTCATCAGAGACGTAGTTAATGTCGTTTACTTGAGTCACTAGATTCCGACGATTGTTTATTGAATACAAACTCAAAACAATATATGCAGCAAATGAACCAATAAATAGGTGCTGCAGGCTATTCAATAGCATGAGAGAGAACTTTTCCCCTACGATATCTAAAGCAACTTTTCCCCCACCATACTAATATATATGTATTGTATATTTAATTTAAATTTAATTTAACTCTTATTCATTTAGTTTTTTGTCATTTATTTATTACTTTATTTGTTATCTATTTGTAACTAATTTATTTATGCGTTATTTATTAGTTGTATTCATATATAGTTTTTTTATTTCGTTTCGTAGTTTTATACATGTACTATTTTACTTTATTTTATTCTTCTATACATGTATGTAAATGCATCAAAAGACTATCATACAAAAAATAATCAAAGGAACTGCGATTAGGCTTATTGGAAAAAGATATCACAAAACACTTGGAAACATTAGGAGGAAGGGAGTTCGAAGAGCACCAATCACTTAAAACAAAAAGAGTCAATTATAAATTACTACAATCATTTATGGAAGCGATAGCACGAACAATTTTAAGGTCATCGGCGTACAAAAGAAATTCAGACTTAAAGTTACAAGGAAAATAATCGATAAACAACGTGAAAAGGATGGGACCAAGAATGGAACCTTGGGGAACACCAGAAGTAGGATAGAAAGGGGAGGAAGAGCAACCATTAAAAACAACACGGCAGGTGCGATCAGGGATGTAGGAAAAAAACCAGAATAAAAGTGAACTGGAAAAACCAAAATTACATTACAAAATTACAACAGCACTGAGTGGTTTACCTTATTCAATGCTTTGGCGAAGTCAGTGTAAATCAAATCAGCTTGAAGACCGCTGTCCAAAAGGCACACGACGAAGTTAGTGAATTCCACTAAATTAGTAGTTGTCGAACGTCCCTTAATGAATCCATCTTAAAAGCAATCCCACGACAACCCTTGTACGGGTCTAGGGGTTGAAGCTGGTAGAGAGCTTCATTACAATTTTTTTAATCATTGTGGATACGAGTGTGGAGTGATTAGTTCCACGACTCACTTTACCCCTGATTTAAATCAGGTACCTAATCAGAGCTAGGTGAACTCAAAGCTTGGTGCGCGGACCCTCGACCGAACCTGGATTCGAACCAGGGACCCCACACGCAAGAAGCCAGTGCTCTACCCACTAGGCTACTCAAGCTTGATCTCGAATCCATCTTGCTCTTTACAAAATAAGTGACTGAACGCACTATGAGTTCTTTTATGAACGATCTGCTCAAGCAACTTAGGAAAGCAAGACAGGAGGGATATAGGACGGTAGTTGGCAACATTACCAATGTCCTCCGATTTTAAAATTGGAAAATTTATAAAATTGGAAGATTTTAAAATTTCCAGCTAGAAGGAAAAACTCCAACGGCCAAACTCAAGTTAAATAATATAGACAAAGGTACACATAAGGAAGATGCAAGAGACTTAACAAACACATTAGAAATACCATCAGCGTCGCTATTCGCTGAGTGATCCAACGATGATATTAAAATTTCCACCTCCAGAGGATTAGTCATCACACAATCTTCATTGGATGACACAGTTACGGCAGAGTTTTCTGAAGCAATGTTAGGAGAGAGAAAAAGGAAGAAGCAAACAACTTAGCAAACAAATCACAAATGTCTTGAGGAGTAGAAGCAAAAGTTTCCTGCAAAAAAAAAGTGTCAGGAAATCGTTTACTAGTTTTAAGAGAACGGACATACGACCAGAAAGGCTTCGTGTTATTTGAAGAAAGACACGCTCCAATATGGGCCAAGTGCTCACGTTTCGCTTCTTCAATAGCTCTTTTAGCCACTGCTCGCAAAGACCGATAATACTGAAAAGCCTCAACAGAAGAACTATGGAGAAATTCATTTCGGGCCTTAGATTTAGAAACTGCCACAGAAAACCAAGGAGGACAAACACCACGACGAGTACGAGATACGGGAGTAAATTTAGATACAAGGGAATTAAGTAGAGAGTAAAAAGAAGAAAGAGCTTCATTGATTTCAAGCCCACGAAAGAAAGAAAACCAGTTGTTAGTAAGGAGTTCAGCAGCAATCTGTTCATAATCTGCTTTAAAAAAGTTTAAAGACGGAACAGCTATGCTCTTTGTACGTGGTCTATTCAATAAACAAAAATCGATGGAAAGAGGAGGATGATCGATCAACGTAAGGAAAAGATGATGCGGAAATAGATTGATTAGAAGAAGGAAAATTAGAAAAAACTAGGTCCAACAAACGATTGTTATCATTAGGAATGCAATTAAACTGGGATAAGGAACAAAAAGAAAGAAATGATGAGAGGGAAATGGAAAGTACATTTGTAGACAAAATGGCTAAGGAAGAGATGTGTCACTGAATAGAAGACAAGTTGAAATCGCCACACACAACAATAGGAGAATGGGGACAGTAAGACATAATAGCTTCACACAGCTCACTAAAAAAACATTCAGACGTGGAGAGGGATGCATTACAAGGCACATATACAGACACAAATAATAAACAGATGTTGTCAGACAGAGAAATATGGACAGGAAAGTACTTAACAGGATGAGACACCACGAAACTTGCACAAAGTGTTCTAGACAGAGATTTACGAATGGCACTTAAGACTCCACCACGATCAACTTTATTCGATAAATCACGATTGCGACCATATCTGAAAACATTATGCAGGGGGCAAGAACCCATCACTAAAAATATCAGCAGAAAGCCAATTTTCTGTCAAACTGAATTTTGTGAAAGTTTGCACACTATTGAGTTTCAGATTCCTTATTCAAAACAACAGTAGGCCAGAAATCACGGCACCGGATCGCGCTAAGTTCAGTCGGAAGCGTCAGGGTCTTGGGTGAAGTTAACTTCTGCTTTGCATCTGCCACTGAACCCAGTGAGTTTAACTGTTTAGCGGCTGATTCAAGCCTGCCACCTAAAGCGTTAAATTCGGCTTGAATTGAGTCCACCACCCTTTTCGCGGAGCGTAGCTGATTAACAAAAGAAACCATAGAATTGGATTTGCATTTCGAACAAAACCAAGATACTCTAGGAAACAACAATTGAACCGCTTCTGCAACATGTGCGTGCATTCCAATATACTTCGCATGAACTGTCTCCTCACATAAGCCAGAGCAAACCACCATGGGTGTTCTATTCGATTTGCCTAAGCATTTAGAAGCTAGACAAAGAGCCATGTAGTTTGTAATAGTTTCCTTTTATTAGAAATAAAAAAACGCAACATTGCACCCTTAAGCAGAAAAAAAGTATATGTCTCAAATGGTAGCAACATTTCTTACGAGCTTCCAGCAAAAAATGATAGGAGCCAATAATAATTTTTGGTAACTGTCTACGATAAGTTATAGTGCGTATCATCGATAAATTAACGAAAGCATCCTCTTGTGGGATACTGGCATATGATTACACAGTCCAGATTAACGGCTTCAGAGTTCACTCACGGAGAAAATAATTCCGAGCACCAGAAAAGAAAAAATCACTCAGACATAGTAAAAAAGAAGCAGAAAGCACTTGCAATTTGCAAAAAGAACTGACAAGATTCACTATGCTTAATAGAAACTCAACGGTAACAGCGAACAAGCAAGAAATATAATCAAACAGTGAAAAACCCTAGGTAGACGTTTAAGTTGCGCGCGATTTTGATGTTTTGTTGTATTATTATTTCATATTCAGCGTGAGAACGTGGCTTGAGAGAGAGAGAGAGAAAGAGAGAGAGAAAGAGAGAGAGAAAGAAAGAAAGAAAGAGAATGTTGGTCAGAAGGAATTGAGAGTTTAATTGTGGCCGGATATCCTTTATCCACCTTGGAAAGCAAAAGGAGGAAGTTTTCAAATTACCATGAAATCGTTATAATTCTGTTTATGTTACAACGTGTCAACGTACATTTTTACTATTATGACACATATTTTCATCATAATTTACATTATCTTTATTCGCGGTATATTAGTACGGTTTAAGAATTTTAAGTGAAAGAAACAAATCGAAAACTTGCCAATATTGCATGGCAATGAAGTTTATGTATTCAAATTGCGGTCAGTTTCTGAACCTAACAAGAATATTTTGCATTCTATTTCAGAATATTATTGACGAACCATTCGAATTGTTCATAAAAACACATACACCCGATTGTTCATCAAGCCACATATCGAAATGCAAATTTCGAAAATTATTTGAATTACCTCTTCAGACCGCTCTGCGCCTCCAATAGTATCCGTCAATCCAAACAAATCCGCTACTTCCATGCATCAACAAATTTTCAAAAATAATTTTTATTATCCGTTTTGACCTTTTCCGCCAAAAATATTTTGATCGCAATCAGGCCAATTTCTTTCGCGAGCAACAATACATCTTCAAGGAACTATCGAGCACGAGGTGCGCAAAAACAAATCAACAAACTTCTATTCACGTCTTCAAAACGTAGAAAATTCCCTGTAATTTTAATTTAATTTATGAATCATAACAGACATTTTTTGGCAACGAAATGCTCCGCGTGTATTTCATGGAAAATAAATTATCGAACAAAATTCCATTTTGTTTGTAACAGGAAAGTGGTGAACGGGTAGATCGGTGGTGTAGTTTACACAAATAAACAATGAAAATTTACAGGAAATCTTACTTTGTGCTGTTCGATGTACCTACATACTTAAGTAGAAGACAGAACGAATGGATGTGGATTTTAATTCGAAATTTAACGCCAGTCCTGTTCTTAATTGGTGATTTAATTCATGATTATAAGAAATGATAACGGGCAAACATGGACCATAATGTTGCAGTATTTTGTTGCATTTTAAGCAAATCATGACCGTTAATTCATATGACGTCTTTTTGTTGTTGTTGTTGCAGTGATGCAAACACTTGTAGCTTCTGTACAGTTCTGCATGCTACTCGTATGCAAATATGTGTCATGCGAATTCCGCAAGTACAGTTTTTGTCGGTTTTGTTGATTACCGGCATGTAAGCTTTCATGTTTGTGTACGAGTGTTTCTGCGAATAAAGTGCAACATGAAGCAACTATGCCGATCTGATGATGTAACAAAAACATAGGAAACATGGAGGAATACGCTGACGTTGCGAGAAAATCGCAGCATGGTATTAACTTTTTCTCGGCAATAATGGAATGCATTTTGTTGTTTGTTGGAGAAAGAAGTAATACTGGTGTAGCCGAAGCCAGAGCGTGTGTGCTATTAAAGAGTGCATTAATTGTGATATTTTTCGACTATCAAAGTGTGATATTTCGAATCAGCTAGTGCGTGAAAAGGGCGCGAAACACATTAAATATTCTGTATTCCATGCAAAAATGAGAGGTACATACTGTCAAATGTAAGGTGAGAGTGGGTTGGTAGTGCGCTTCCCATCCCCACCCCACCAGGAAATAATTAGAGAAGCAGGCACTTTATTGCTGTCCGTTTCTCGCGGTCAAATAGTGCTAATGTTTGTCTATTTCACTCACCGGCCTATTTACTAACACTTTTATAAAAGATATCGTAGATATGGTAAATTGTATTGCAAATATCGCAGTTTCCGCGTGAACTTAATAGCATATAAGCTCTGGCTACGGTAATTCATTGCGCATATAAAATGTGTATTATATTTTCGCTTGATTTATTTAAAATAATATGCAAGCGGCTGGAATTTATCACTTCAACAATTCTAAAAGTGAAAGTGATTTGTAGCCCTTTTGTAACATATCGTTTTTTCCCGCCACCTTACCAGTTATGACCAACGCAAAAGCATATTCCAAAATGATCAACCCATTCGCACATTCATATTCGTCTTCAGCTTGTTATCATAGATTGGGATGTCAGTGAAATAGCTAAGCTCTTAGGACAGTTCACTGCAAGCCAAGCCAATGTGTCCGAGTTCGATAGCTTGGCTTAGTAAAATGACCAAAATATAGGAAGACAAGAATTTCAGCTTCTTCGAAACCTGGTGAAGAGGAAGGCTCGAATCGGACATCTCACTCACCTCTGATCAAGCCAGCTCTGCTACAAAGAGCCACGGGAAACTAAAAATCATTCTGGTACACATATTTAGAGCTACTTTCCAAAATCGTGGAGATTGGCGCGGGTAGTGTTCATCCCTAAGGGCGGTAACAAACCTGCCGACCTGCCAAAATCAGACAGGCCGATTATCCTCACAGGTTTCATATTAAAGATAATGGAGAAACCGATTGACCTATACATAAGGAGTGATCTCATAGTAAAGATACCACTTCACAAATTTCAATTTGCCTACCAAAAGGGTAAATCAACTATATCAGCTACACATAAGCTGGTACAACTAATAGAAAAGGGAGACATTGGATGGTAAGGAAATCGCACTATGCGCCTTCATGGACATAGGAGCCTTCGACAATACAAGACATGACTCGCTGTACCATGAGGAGGGATACCCCTCAAGAAGTGCTAAAGTGGGCGAGCAAAATACTAAGGTATCGAGGTGTATTCGCGGAGATGGGTGAGATGATACTAAGGGCGGATACTAGGAGGGGATGTCCACAGGGAGGGTTTTTATCCCCCTTTCCCCAGCTATGGTTCTTACAAGTTAATGACCTTCTCGTGACCCTCAACAGTAAGGGCCTAGCTGCTCTCGGCACCGCGGACGAAATCACGGTAATAATAAGAGGCTTACACACGGATTCCTTGAGATCCAGAATGCAAAAAGTCTTAAATGAAACAACCCAATGATGCGAAGAAGAGGGTATATTCATTAATTTTCAGAAAACTGGCGTAGCACCATACACCAGAAAAAGAAAAATCGAAATAGGAGCTCTAAATATTAAGGGCCCAGTCGTGTGTCTGCAGGAAGATGTAGAATATCTAAAAATCCACCTAAATAGAAAACTCACCTGGGACAATCATCTAAACAAAACGACACTGAAGGCCACTAAGACACTCTGGGCGACCAAACAAATGCTTGGATGCAATTGCACACTATGGGCATACAAACAAATGGTGAGACCTATCATCCTATTTGGAACTGCAGTGTGGTGGAAGAAAACTACACAAAAAACTGCTGTTAATAGGCTCAACAAGCTTCAAAGGATAGGCTGCCTGCTGAATACAGGAGCAATAAGCTCCACTCTAACGGCAGGAATGGAGGCTCTTCTAAACCTAGAACAGTTACACCTCAAGATTCAGAAGAAGGCAGCAAAACAGACATACAACAAGCCTACAGGTACAAATCAGAAGACCTTAAAGGCCACTTCAAAATCCTGGAGAATATCAGGCCCATAATGGAAATGTTGAGCTTCAGCGATCAAATAAAGATCAAATAAAGCCTTCGGGAAGAGGTACACGGTCATAATTCGATAGAGGGACAAATGGGGGAAGGAGTCCAAATGTGGTATTCGGATGGTTCAAATATGGATTGTGGAGTAGGAGTAGAGATCGTAGGATCCAAGTGCAAAATGCATTTTCCTCTGTCAAAAAAGGCCATCATCTCTCAAGCCGGACTCTCTACCATACTTAGAGCCTCACAAATAAGGAATACTACAAAGGTCAGAATTAAGATCCTATCGGATAGTCAAGCGGCTTTCAGGGATGTCAATCGCGATCAAATAAATTCAGCTATGCGCTTAGAGGTGAGAGAAGCCCTAAATGAAATAGGGGCACAGAACAGTCTCGAGTTGATATGGCCGGCCATGAGGGGCACCATGGAAACGATGATGCTGATACCAAAGCCAAAGAAGGAGCAAGAATACCCTTCACAGGTCATTCTCAAGAACAAGATAGACAAGATTATCTCAAGATGCGGACAGGAAATTAAAACATCGAGCAGAAAAATATCGAAAGCTACTGGCTTAATCTTGAGGGTTTCAAACGCTCAAAAAAATACCTTAGCTTTGTTAGTAAAAGAGCAAAAGAAACAGTGGTTCTCTGCAAAAAGGGCATAAGAGCTCTATGTGAAGCACTGACAGGCCACCTTCCTTGCAAAAAGTATCTCCGCAGAATAAGTAAGGAGCGGGGCGACTGCTGCAGATACTGTGGGGAAACGACAGAATGGGTAGTAGAATATCTTCTCACACTGTCCAATATTAGCGAGACGAAGATTAGAGCTCCTTGACTCTGCTCTTCCCTAAATCAAGGACATAACAAATGTCCCGTCAAGGAACATATCCAGGATCATAAGAAGCCTGGACATCCTCTAGGACATAACGCGGAGAAGGCACAATAGTCCCAGAAGGTCTCAGTGCTAGTGGCCTTCTGGACCCGTTCCAGGATATGAATCAAAATCAATCAAACCTAGGGTAAAAGCATTTTGACCTTGCTTGCGAGGAATGCACGCTGGCCTCATTTACAGACATCGAGGGAACGTTCAACCTGCTCTCTAAAGCCTAGATGTCGATTCGCAGCTAGTCGCACTTATAGATCAGCTATTAAGAAATCAGGTATTATACTCGTTTTTAGGCTGCGCGCACTCCCCAAGGCATTTCTCCTACTTTGGAATTTACCAGTTTACGGGCTTCTAAGGAAACTTGATCAAACTCAAAACAAAGTCTGGACTTAGTGCTTGCCCTAACAAAATGGAGCTATTTCTCTTCATGAGGAGGTATAAGATTCCATTCTTCGGCCTACCGAAGCTCAATGGAACTTTTGTAGGCCTCAGTAACAAAGTTAAATATCTAGGACTTATCCTGGACTCCAAGCTTCTATGAAAGGAAAATTCAGCAGAGAAGGCTCGTAAAGCATTGTGTGTTCTTTACAGCTGTTAGAGGGACTATAGAAGCGACTTGGGGGCTGCGACCTCGTTATGTCACCTGGATTAGCTCTAGAAGGTCTATTTATTTATTTATTTACCAATCCATTTACAGGCAAAAATCCCAATTACAAACAGGACAGCTTAGAAATAGGAACAGAAAATAACAAATAGAAAATAAAAACAGGTAATAAAAATTGAGACAATTAAAAATATGCAATTAAAAGCCACGATAAATAGGCTATTTAATCAGCAGCAAATATAATGCTACGAATAATACTTTTAAAGGTGGCTCTAGAGTGTGGAAGAGGACCGAATTGGAGGCCGTTACCGATACGTAAAAGACGTAAAACAGGAGAATGAAAGTAAGTATCTATAAGTGCAAATGGTACTTTAAAAAAACAGAGGACCTATTTTGCCTCTCACACTACCATTCATTAATCAAGGATGCTATAGATGAAGTCAGATAGCCACGGCAAATTTTGAACAGAATGCATTCATCCAGGTAAACTCTGCACTTTGCTAGGAGAGGGAGAATAAGGAGCGATAAGCGTTTAACAGAAGCCATGTAGGAACAGATTCAACGGCATCAGAATGATAAGCGAAACGAGAAGACCAGATTTGACTACAGTATTCAAGTTTGAAGCGAACTAGGGTAATAAATAGCTTAACATATCTAAAAATGCTTAAAGAATTGTGGCAGGAACATATAGTAAGGCCAGTAATCCGTGAGGTACTATTAGTAATGAAACGAGCATGCATATCAAATTTAACTTTACGAAAGTAAAATATTCCACATAGACAGAGTCGGATTTGCATATCAAATAAGGAAAGGTATGGGACTTCAGAGAATAAGACACGGCAAAACATTTGGAAACATTTAACGATAGGTAGTTCGAGTTACACCACGCAGTAATAGAATTCAGATCTTCCTGAAGAAGCAGATAATCATCTGAGCTTTCGATTGCCCGAAATATATATAAGTCGTCTGCATAAAGCAAACAAGATGACGACAAAATATTAGAAAGATCTTTGACGAAGAGGTTATATAAGAGCCGTCCCAGCACTGATCCTTGAAGTACACCAGGAGAGGGGGGAAAACGGTGAGGATGGCACGCTGGAGACAGAGGCAAAACAAGTGCGATTAATTAAGAACGAAGATATCCAAAAAAAAGACACACAGATATCATTGTCGTTTAATTTGAGTAGAAGAAGCCCGAGATTGACACAGTCAAATGCTTTAGAGAAATCTGTATATACCATTTTCGAATCAAATTCATAGAGTTTTGGTACAAATTCATAATATTTTCGAGTCTAATTCAAATTTTTTCAAATCAAATTCGTAAATTTTCGACACCAATTCATAAGCTTTCGAGTCGAATTCATAATTTTTTTGAGTCAAATTCATAATTTGTTTGAATCAAATTCATAATTTTATTAAGACAAACTCATAATGTTCACAAATATAATTCGTAATTTTTCCGAGTCAAATTCGTAGTTTTTTTTCGAAGAGAATACTCATTTGTGCACGTCAAGATCATGATTTATGAATTTGATGCGCAAAATATGAATTTACTTTAAGAATACATGAATTTAACTCGAAAAAAATTTCACCTGCAAAAATTATGAATTTGTCTTAAAAAAACTATGAATTTGAATTGAAAAAATTATGAATTTGATTCGAAAAAAATCTAAATATTACTCAAAAAAATTATGAATTTCACTCGAAAAATTATGAATAGATATCGAAAATTTATGAATTTGATTTGACTCGAAAACCTTATGAATTTGTGCCATAAATCTATGAATTTGACTCAAAAATGGTATTCATAGCACTAACTTGACAGCTCCGATCTAACGCCAAGGCCACTGCATGAGGAAATTCAATGAGATTTGTAGATGTGAATCGATCTTTTTGGAATCAATCCTGCTTTACAGAGCAGTAGTTTGGCGATCAGCCGAACTTAAGGCTGGAAGTCCGAAAATGATAGAGAAAGTACGAAGGTTAGCAGCCTTCGCTTCCTACCGATCTGCTTGACTCGCAACATGGTAAGCGGTAAGATTAAATTGTGGCGAAGCTTGGACAAGGTCAAACCTGGGTCATGCCAAAATCTTGTTGCAGGGCATGCCTGTTCCAGCGGGCAACAACTACACAGTTGCTCAACCATATTTGTCCTAGGGGTTTGAGACCCAAATCCCAAGCATAGAGATGTGGACGAGGACTTTATCCCTAAAAAAAATAACGACGAGGAAATTTATACCGATGTCTCCAAAGTGAATGGCAGGTTCGGGTGCGGCACATGTTCTACTGAATTTAACTTGAAGCTTTCCTTCCGCATGCCGGACTACTGTAGTGTCTTTCAGGCGGAGGTGTGGGCGATTCTTGAAGCAAGATCAAGCAAAAATACTTACAGGAGATGCTAATATCAAATTTCCAAACGATAACGATCTTGCAGTGGCACTAAACAATAAATATTCCAATGTCCGAAATTTTGAAATTCTTGCGGGTGGTAACCCTTATATAGCTTCCAAAACAGTCATCAGATCGAATCAAAATTCAAAGGGTGAGTTTGCCTCAACGTGAAGCAGAGTTGTTTTCGCACCAACAAATGTTAACATTAAGTTTTCACATGATGAACAATTACAATGAAAATAAGCAGGGCTGTGGAGTTGGGAAGAAAAACTTGCGACTCCGACTCCAATGATAATCCTTCTAACATATGCAACTCCGACTCCCGAATAACGACTCCGACTCCAAACTTACGACTCCGACTCCGTACTTCTACTCCAAACATTCGTAGCTCTAATATATAGTTAAGGTCAGACGGTTAAAATCGTTTTTTGTCTAACAATTAGATCATATTTTCCTACTAGTTTGTTTCCTTTAGTAACATCAAATTATAAACTCTACGCTGTATTGTCAAAGAGATATTTCAAAATAGAAAAAATTCCTATTACGTTTCACACACTAGTATTAAAACACAGGAAACACTTAATTCGAGCTTGTTCTCAAAAATAATATTGCATCAATCAGATCTGGCTTCATCGCTCCTCTTAAATCCGATTTAATTATTCTAAGGGCAGAAAACAAGCGTTCCACAGATACTTGAGTCGGGGGTAATCTTCTACTTCTAAAGCTGAACTTCGGTCAAACTTCTCAAGATCATTCAGTGCTCTATAAAAATCCAATTTGAAAGCTTCCAGTTGCGATTAACTTCTTCCTTCGCTTATTTTTTTCCAAGCTTAAGCGCTGCCGCTTTGCTCGTTCTTGTTCGTCAAGATATTTTTCGAACTCATCTTCATCATCAACTTCATTACTTGGTGGAAGTGATGACGACTGAATGGTTCCCTGCTGTGGTCTAGCCATGGCTTCACTTTCCGTATGCAATCCTTTCATACGAATAGCTAATTCGCATAACGCAATTTTAGCACGCACTTGTTGATCTTCTGTCAGGATAACCTGGACTGAACGATCTACATATATAGCAGCTAAAGGAACTGCATTATCTAAGAGACAAATTTCTTTACGAAGAAGTGAATTTTTTAATGCATCGACCAAGTTTCCATCCATTTTTGAAAGGCGGAAAATAAGACTATTCCATTTTTTGAAAAAAGAACCAGGTGTAAGGTTATCTGCTTGAAATTATTTCGTCAATATATAAGGTTGATAAAGCAACTCTAAAAGTTTTTTAGCTTCTTCCCAATCCAGTCAAAAATTGAAAAATCGTCCACAAATTTTTAGGTTTGGTGAAGAATGTCAGAGTCGGAGTGGGCTAGTGAAAATTAGATTCGACTCCGACTCCTACTCCATTAAAAATTGTTCTACTCCTCGACTCCGACTCCCGACTCCGACTCCACAGCCCTGAAAATAAGTAACTAATGTTTAAATATTCCAAGTTTTTCTGTAACTTTCGGTGCAGCTATCGGATGGAAACGAAATTGTCAGGGCAGGTTGGTTTGGCAGTAGTGGTAAACTTTTGGTTGCAGTGCTAACGTTGAATATTTTCATCATTTTTATACTAGGAGAGAATACGGAATCTAATTCCACACATTTCTTCTACTTTTCTTCCGAAATGCACGAAAGTGTTCTAAATCTATGAGCTAATGTTTTATTTTTTGATTCCACAAACATCAGAAGCATAATTTTTCAAATGACACTGTGAAATTCTTCTAAGGTGCTCGAACTCTGCGCACATTTTGAATGCATGTGCATCTTAGACAAAGCAACAGATTGTCAATCAACAATCACTACCAAGCTTCTTTTGTAAACTAGCCAACAACGTTCAAATAAACAAATGAAAATTTCATCTTTTTAGACTTTTCACTGGCCTGCTCTATTTTTCAGACAAACTTTTTTTTTAAAAAAAACCTACAAAATTTGGGCCATAAATACGCGAATGGATCGATCAATATTATTGGCTGTTCAAACATTCAATATTTGTACAAGCACATGTGTTTATAGCTTCTTATTTCATTGATGAAAACTCTACAGTCGATTTATTGAGAGAATAAAAAAAGGCTGATGTATGTATGTATGTTAAATGATTTGCATTTGTGCCAAAACAAGGATGTTTACGTATTTCTATAGGAGCAGACACCTTCGAATTTATGTACCGAGGAAAAGATGTTTCGATATAGTTTTTAATTTTGCTACTTCCGCGAAGTATCGTCCGGTTTTTCGCTCATGGCAATATTTCAATGTCAGAACTGAAGAATCTAAACCGATATTAAGTTATTGGCGTTTAAGAAAAATTTTAAAACAAATTTTATTCATTTGGGAGTTGTTTTTCATTTGGGTTTTCTTAAGGTTACTTGAAGGTGGGGCTACTATTGGATTGAACATCTATTATATATTTGATTTTTCCGGAATTTTTCATTTTCCGAATTATATTTCCATTACAAACCTGATAACAAAATACAAAAAAAAACTATTACTTACTATTGAAAACGAGCAGTTTACGTGTTGAGCCAAGTCTCCGTATTGGACTTTTCACCTCTTCCCCGTTCTCGTCCATCGCTGTGACACCATTCATATTTTCCTGCGTCGAATTTAAATTCCACCGAATTTCAATCGATTTATGGCACTTTCCTTCAAATCACTTTCAAACCAACACTAGAGCACACACTACGTTCAGTATTATTCCTCTTTTTCCGGCCCACAAAACGCTATCAAAACACTTTCCGTTCAACCCGCTAGTGCATGTTCGGAATATGATCGAATAGAACGAAAATTAATCACACTTTTTGCTAATTCCAAACCGTGTGAATAAACATTCATATTGTTTTTCAATTTTCACACCGCTCACGAGCTTGTTCTTGAGACACTTGACTTTTATTCAAATTTCGAATTCGTTTCTCCTTGTCATGATGAACAACGTCGGGTCGCAGTCGATTGTTCCAATTCAAAATATTGTTGACATAGTTGAATGGACGATGAAATGGATGTTGTTGAAAATACTGAATTACATCGGAGGAGGAAGCGTTCAATTGCTACCACTAATCGACGACGATTCACTCGCATGCGAACGATTCGATATGCTTAATGACGACTAGGTATTAGACTGCAAAAAGAGAAAGAAGAAAGAAACGAGAATGAGGTTGAAAACTTATTGATTAGATAATTAATTTTGGGAAATTTTATGCATCATATTGCTAAGATTGGAAAAGTTATGTAATTCATGCAAATATTTGTTTGTTTGTACAGTAGATTAGGAGTAGACGATTAAGTGTTTTACTTGAATATAGTAACGGAATTAGTTTGCTCTTAAGAGCTCTATAGTCACATTTAAAATACACACGACACTTGGTGGAAACTCTGAGGCCGCGTAATTCTTGACGCGTCTCGAGAAAACAATTTCTTGAAACGAGGAAGAATACGGTGATAGTACATGAGGGAGGTTTAGAGGTGAGTAATGATGATTGCCCAAACTCGACTCTGATGCTGTTATGAAGCAAAGCAATCCTACGACAACCCAACCATTGAAGCTGGTAGATAGCTTCATGCATAAATTTACAATCAATGTACACGAGTGTGAAGTGATTAATTACAAGACTCACTTTACCCCTGATTTAACTCAGGTAGAGTTAGGCTAACTCAAAGCTCGGTGACAATATAGAAATGAGATAAGCTATCTAAGCATCGGCTGGAATGGCACTAAGAGATATCAACGAAATCGAAGAAATAACCTTCAGAAAAATAATAAATATCAAAATGAATTGTAAAAATGTAATTATTTACCACAAACATTTTTAAATTTAATTAATGATTTTTTAAATGTATAAAATCAAAATCAATTTAAGTAAAATAATTTCCGTAGAGCATATGAAAGCTACGTAAACATAATTGGCGAAAATATAGCTCACGAGCCTGAAAAAATTCTTTGAATTTTTCTAACCCAAAGAAATATTTAAGGCAAGTTTCTACCTTGTGCGGTCAAAAAATCGAATTTTTTGTTTTTACATTTTCGGATAGATACATTCAGAAAGATAGATACATGTTGATAAATACGGTAGATACATGAATTACGAAAGTTATCCCTTAAAATAGGGAGCGTTGTCGAGCGCGCTGAGCCACCACCGCCCGGCGCGCTGCACCGCATTTTTTGACCTGGTCAAAGTAATTGAAGGCAGACGGGTTAAGGAATGATCACAAAATTTTTTACAGTTGGGTATCAAAGCTTGTTCATGGCTGGTAGCAGAATCATTAAAAAATATTAACAATCTTTCATTTTACATAACAATTTGTAGCCAAAAAAATGGAAAAAATCGTTTTTCTTTTTCAAAATTGCATTACTTTTTTATTTTTCATTTTTTTTCCACAATTCTGGTAGGGGCTATAGACAAAAGTAGATTAAGGGGACATTCGCCTTTGAAATTTTCAAAAAATCGATTTTGAGATTTTTACATATTTCGATTCTATATACGTTCAAAAGCTGCCTCCTAAAATTTCATCCAGAAATTCGTAATAGAAAAAAAGTTACAGCTAAGGTAAAAAAAAATTTTCGACTTTTTATTCAATAAAATTATGGTAAAAAAAACTTTAAACGCGTTTTTCTCGAAACTACCTTTTTCAAACTGGTAGGACATTTTTCTCCGAATCTACTCGACCGATTTTAAAAAACCAAGAAGCATTCGATTACTCATTGAAAATAGTAAACAATAAGCCTCTAAAAGTTTAAAAAAATACTCCCCCCTTTTTTTATGGGGATGTTCTACCCCCAAAAAATGCCGTTTTTTCGCATTTTTCAGAAATATACATACAAAAACTTCAAAATATGAAAAAGTATGAGTTTTAGAGGCTTATTATATAGTTTTGAGTCTCAAGAATAGAATCCATTTTGAATTTTTCAAAAATCTGTTACAGGAGGTCCACAATATGTCCTACAGTTTGAAAAGTAACTTTTGGATGACGCCCTCTACAGCAGCCAAGGGAAACTAAAAATGAATTTTATATTTAATTTTATATTCTTTAGAGACTGTTTAACAATGTCCAAAAGAATTTTTTTCAATAAATATAATAGTTTTTTCATAATAACATTTTTAAAAAGTATTTTTTTTTCAATTTCAAAGGCGAATGTCCCCTTAAATAAGATTTTGTTTCATTTTTATGTTTCAAATCATCTGAATCGACGGCAGGACTTCCACTAGCAGCTAAAATCCGTTTGGCGCGCTGCCATTGCTCGATGTCCAGCCTCCCCCCTTTCCATATTTCGACTAAAAATTGTTTGTACATTTAAAATAAACTTATACCTACAATTGAAAAAAAATTTTTAAGTGTCGATTTTAAATACATTCCCCAAAAAAAATTCCTGAAGAAAGCACATTTTTTCGGCCGCACAAGGTAGAAACTTTCCTTAACAAATTTACCGATCACTTTCAAGAAGCTTTCGATTCGTTCTTTAACGTGCTACTTATTACCATACAGAAGTCAAATATCATTTCAATAAAAAATATTTCGCTGAAACGGATGGGTAAATGCACTGAGCAGGAGAACTATTGGAGTTTTTCAGCTTTCCGATTAGTCAAGTTTAGCCAACTGCTTATAATTTTGATCAACTTCCACTCCTTATTACTGAGATATTTGGAATAATACAATTGCATATGGCTTTCATCCAACTCCTTCCTACTTTGGGCACTTAAAAATGTTATCATATCTCATCACTGAAACGAAACTACGAAAGCAGATAAGCTACTTCAAATGGTCGATGATGCAATACCTTAGGCAGTCTGCGGAGGCTCATGCCACCTGCGTCCTATTCAAACCTTGGCAGGCCTTAGAAGTTCGCGCCATTTTGTTGGCGGAACAGGTTCAGTTGAGTTCCACTGCTGATTAACGCTGATCTGGTTCTGAGCAGATGGCCCGATAAGGGCGTTTGTCAGTCTTTAGATGGCCTCTTCGCTTAATAGATAACCACGGGATTTTTGTGTGTCTTCTGCATTCCCCTGTAGCCGGCATCAGCTAAGATTTTAGTTTGCGGCAATACTGCTACCTTTGATTCTCTTTAAATGAACTGATGGATCAAATAGAAGGCCAACGACCTCAACCACGAACAGTGAAAAGACGCTTGTTTGGAGAGTATGGAGGCAATATTTTGATTGTTGAAACATCGCCAAAACAAACAACTGTTTGTTTTAAAAAAACACAGGTCACAAAATTCTCACTCAGATCCTCAAGCAGAAAGACTATGACTAAGTCATACGAGAGGACATACGTTCGCAGGTGTACGACAAAAAAGCAATTTATACCATCCGACGATTTCTTGCAGAATTTAAAGTCTATGATCCCCGAGTCTTTAAGACTATTTTTGGAAACAGTAATTCTAAAAGAGAACGAGGGTACTTTGATGCATATAGAAAGAAGTGCGTTGCTTTTGCACATTCAATAGTCTCAACATTGAGGCCTCGCTCGTTCATATCTTCAATACTGAATGGGATAGGTGTATACCATGTACCACAAATTCGGGTCAAAACATCTTGTTGAGTGGTTGTCAACGCTTGAGTATTCAGCTAGTTACAAGGATACATTGGTTTTTGAAAGCTCGGCGATCATGCGGCCACATCAACTCATTTTGAAGAAACAATCGTTTTAGCAGCTTACTTTTGACAATGCCGATTTCAATGTGAGCACGTTCACGCAGTAGGAGGTATACAAATAGTGACTCCTCATGACTCCGTATGTCCTTAGAAACCGCCTAATGAAGTGCACTGCTACTGACCCTGTACATCGAAATCTCCCTTGTCCGCTGGAAACCTTCCAACTGGAGTCGTCCAATCAAGCTTTGTCAATAATCAAACTTAGACGATATTCACCCGCTACCTGAAAAAATTGTGCCAATTCCTTCAGATATTTTATGGCTATATGCAAAGTTTCAAATAGAGATAAATATTCCGGAGTGGAATGGGTTCATGGAAGAGGCAAAATTAACTATCCTCCATCAAGTCACGACACAATTCTTCGACTCGCCAACGAGATATACCGAATCCATGGACAGAAAACCTGTATGATCAGCCCTTATACCTTAAAGCCAGAAAACTGTAAGTATACCGATTTTCACCTACTGATGTCCTTCATGGGAACAATAGTTATGATTATGGGTGGAAATGGGCTAAAAGAACTGCGGTCGAAAATTTATGGGAACAATAGCATTAGGTGCGTTTTTTGCACACCTGAGCAGATCAAATTTTGTTAAGTATATTGAATACAACAACAAAATCTTACATATGAGAACAATAAAATCTTACACATTATAGAAGTTTGTAGAGCAAATTGGAGAAAGGCTGAGCTAGCACTAAGGAAAATATAAGGGTCGCAGAATAGAGAGCACAGGACAAAGGAAATTGTGCAAACCAAAGCACCTGAATGTAACCCTAACAAAGAAAACACCGCTAGGGCACGCTCTAGGTACCGCCGAACAAATCCGTAGGCGCAAAAGAACGACAAAAAGCAAGATAGATAGACGAATCTATCTTGCTTTTTGTGGAAGTAGAAGCTGCTGGGTAGATGAGGGTTATCAATGGAAATCTGCGAAGGTGTGGACGATTTTGGTCGATTTACTCACGCAGCTAATGCATGAATCCAGAGCCCAAATTGCAATGGTCAGTGAACCATATCGAAGGAAAAATTCAAACGCACTTGAAAAGTTCGAGTTGATCGGTGACGTTCGGGCGATGGATATGTGTCAATAGAAAACCGAGGCATAAACTTTACCAGCTGCTATTTTTCACCGAATGACCCAATAATGGGATTCCTTAGAAAAATGAAAGCATTTTAAAATGCTTTTCGAGACTTTGCAGTCAAACTGGTAGTAGTCGGCGACTTCAATACAAGAGCTTTCGAGTGAGGAATGCCAATTCAAAACACAAGGAGGTATTAATAATGGAATCAGCGACCAGCGCCCAGGTCTCGACTCCAACCTAAGGCAGGTTCGGCAGGTCCATTTCCGATATAACTCTTGTTTTGGAAGTGCTGTCTACGTTGGAATCCACGTTGGCAAGGGACTGGAGGGTGATGGGAGAGTTTAACTAGATAAAAGATCAACAGAGACCGCAACTAGATAAAATTCTGGATGTCTTAAAAAACTCAGCCCCACACAAAACTTTACTCAGAAAATACTTGGGTGGAATATTAGGAAGTTGTTTAAATCACTTGACATCAGCTTTGCTGGCTAGGCTAGCGCAGACCAATTAGGGATAGCGATGGACCCCAGGGGAATAGTAGCACTGATAAATTTCGCCATAGCCAAAATTCGACGAGCATGCGATGTCTCGATGTCGCATCGAAACTCACTAACCGACAAATAGAAGACTTATTGGTGCACTGAGGAGATAGTGGAGCTGAGACGAAGAGCTCTATCGTATAGGCGCAGGACACACCGATCTATTGGACAACCAGAGGCGTTGCGACTTGTCGAATACCATAAAAAGGCCAAAACGACTGGAAATAGATGCAATGCGGAGAAAAAAGGAAATTTACCACATTTACCACTTCGCAGGTGGACCGGGATCCATCGGGCCAGGGGTACAAAATAGTCTACGATCCACAATTGGAGCCCAATAACCTGTAGATTGTAGATTCACTGTATCCAACGCACGAAGTGAGAGCTGAAAACGATCCCACAGTCCTCGGAAGATGTCCCTGTGTTAACTAAAGAAGAGCTGCTCAGCGCGGCCGCCAGAGTGAAGAAACGAAAGGACCCCGACCAAGACAACATCTCAGCTGGAGTGCTGAAACCAGCGGTCAAGAGTTGCCTGTGAACATTGCTACGAATGTCTGATGCGTGTTTATTAGCGGATGTATTTCCGTCACACTGGAAAATGGACGACCCGCTCTGGTTGCAAGGAAAAAGGAGACCGTAACACATTTTCAGCGTACAGACGACTCTGCATACTTGCAAATATCTGCGCCCCAAGAGCGAGTAAACGTAAACTCCTTATGACGATGACTGATTTAATGCTGCTATATGGCGCGGAGACATGTGCTGCGAAACGCAATGGCAGATATTGATATTTCTAGAGCAAACTACCCTCTTTTTTAGTGCTGTTGGTATAGAAAAACATGACAGATTATCCTCGAAATGACGATAGATTTGTAAATCAATCTCTCTTCTAGCTCCAATCTCTAAAGGTGTCATGGGAATACTTTACTTTATATGGATATTTTTTTTATTCATAAATTAAAATATTTCTTACTGTGAGTCCTCTTTTTCTGGATGCCATAATTTTAATTTTTTTTCGTTGAATTTTAGTCGCACTTTTTGCTAGCTTGTTTCTGTTTTCTAGATTTTCTCCTCTCCACCATATCGATAAAGTTCAGCAGCTATTTTTTTTTCATTTCCTTTTTTCTTAATAACTAAGCATTTCTTTTGAATTAATTTTAAGATAACGGAGGAGTGTCGTAAATCATGCCTATGAAGGTCCGCCTGATGTTTTTTATTAATTATGAAACTCTTTTAATGCCAGTGAAAACAAAAGAAAACATCTATCATCATTACTTATTCATTAACTCTCATGCATTTGGATTTGATTATTTTTGCATAATTCAACACTTTCTCCGAAACTTTTACATTTCCCATGCATGTTCCTTTCGATATCAAGGACGTGTCTGATGTTTCTTCTTCAACGAAGTGTGAGTATCATAGAAAATCACACAATCAATAACAAACTCAGATGGGAAAAAAAATCCGTTCGATGAAACATTTTCGCAGTGAAGACACACAGCCATTGATAAAATGGCCAACAAGATGTGATAGCTGGCCTGGCTGTCCCGGCTGTCTCGTCTTCAGCGATAAATCCATTCATTAATTAATGCAGTGCCATTGCTGACTTTGATGTGCAAAACAATAAGAAGAGCTGCTCATATATTATCCAGGCTATCGAACACACTCTATAATGACAGCGTAGTAGTGTATCGAATGCGGCACTCGAAAGTGATCAATAACTCGCCTATCGCTAGTGCTGCTTGCTACGTGCTCGGATTAGCCATATTTTAGATTTATAGTTCAACGAGCCTTTATAATCAATATTCACTTTTCAGTTCTACTTATTTATGACTACGTTGAAAATTTTAATATAGTTAGAAGTGATTGACGACGAGCAAATGCGTTTCCAGAGGATAGTCGTAAAGTTTTGTTTTTCGTTGTTGTACTGCAGAGCAGGGAATAAATGCTTTTGAAAGTTAGTCAGTGGGGAGTTTAACTCGATTCTGCTCGACTTTGAACTGAACGTGGTGATAAATTAACTTAACCAGCAGCCCACAAACAACCCTACTTGGCCAGATTCATCTGATTGAAGATGACAGCATATGCCGCATTTGCGTCACACGATGTATCCACAGGGCTCGCCAAAGTCCCAAATAGCAGGGGGTGCGATTGCACTCTGTAGCTCAGCACAAAGACAATTTAAACTTATTAGCAAGGTCAATTACAGATAATTATATCACATTGACGCGGCGCGGCAGCTCCCCGATGAATTTCAATAATGCTAGCCCCTCAGGATACATGACGCAGCTTGTTAATAAAATCTTCGAGTGCTGATTTCGAATAATTCGTGATTTCCGCTTATATGCAGTTGCGCTGCCGTTCCAAATTACTGCGACGAAGTGCACGTAATCATCAAGTACATAGTCAAATTTATAAACGTGGATGGGAACCAGAGACTACGAGTAAGTATATCGTCCGGAAAAGGAAAAAACTATCATTCACGTAACTGACACTAGTGCACTTTTTCTTTTCTCATATATCTCATATGAGCACATGAGCTGGAGCACTCGTCTATCTCGAATTTACATTCCAGCCTGCCAACCGTAAGAAATCTGCCAGGACTAACATGAAATTGTCTCGTTCTGCTGCTTCCGTTCCGTGCAAAGAATGGCGTGAAAAACTGAATCACTTAATGGGTCTTGCCAAACACGGCGACAGCCTGTCCGCTGCAATCATGTCTGCAAACAGAAATGTTGAGTCATTTTATCGTCTTGCCAAAAGGATCCCATCGGATACTATCAGTCGTCGACGTTATTGTAGGAAACATAATTCCATGACGAAGCGGAATTGTCCGTTTGCTCATTTCACGAACTTAACTTTCAACGGCGAAAATAACGCCTGATTCTATTAACTGATTAAACGAAAATTTCCATAATTCGTTTTGCAATAAATTCAAAGTTATAAATAGGTTTACATTAATTACGGCCTTGTCGTTCCGTATACAATGAGCTGATAGAAATATAGGGACATTGATTCGTTCAGCTCTCGATTGGCAAGTTCAAGATCTTGCGAAGGCACACGGGCAGGGCGAACGCAAAACAACATCGTGATCAGATCACATTTCCCAGTCTGTACATAGTAAGTGAAAAACGTGACAATGTTAGAAGAAAAACGCCCAACTCTCAGTTTCTATTAAGACGCACTGCTAAAAATAACGTGACTCTATAAATAGTTTGTTAAAATAGAGAAAGGAATCATTGAAGATAATTGTTACAGTTACAGTCACTGCTATCTCTCCGTTGTATGTAGGAACGGTATTTCCATCAGGAATTTCTGTTGAACTCTTTCTGCATTTGCAGCATTTTAAGTGCATCTACAAGACAAGGAAAGCGTTGCGCTCAAGGCATAATTTTAGACTCGTAAATAAGTTGGTACTTTGAAACGAATTGGAGAAAGATTGAAATTTGGTTCAGTGATCATGGCTTTGAACCTTTATATACACACCCGGACAAAATAATAGGTGTGAACCCCCAAAATGTGTAAAATGTAGAGAAAAATTTAGACAATATGTTCTGCAATCAAAAAACCACTACGGCAAGTGAGTAGCACTCTTTTTCAACGAAATGGGGGAATCCCTGCAATAAAATTACTTCTTGGAAAAATATTGCGGGTTGTTTCTTTGATCGGTATTTAAAATTGAGCTGGACAATGTAATAGGTGTGTGCTGGTAAAAATTTAAAGTGAATAAATTTAAATATTTTTTAATTTAAACCAATTTTTCCTTTAGAAGCTAGATTTATTTTTATTTTGACATATATCGATATTTCGAGGGTAATCTGCCTCTTCTTCAGTGTCTTTTGGTCTGATCTTAAAATAGCTTAGATATCTTATTTAAGGTGCTTACTTTTAAAGTATTTACTAATACTAATTACCTGCTAATTACCCGCTAGTTATCTATTGATTATATACTTAAATACATTTTACTATCTATTATTAATCACATTATCATCATAAAGTATCTGTTTAAATTAACCTAAACAATGGTGATACACAGTTTTCTTGGTCTGTGTTTAGTCGCCTATCCATCGGGGTTTTCCATATGTTCAGGCTTTCGTATGCATCCAGTTTTCGTACCTGCTGTACTTCCTTAATCACCTCCACGTTGTCCCACGTTATGCTGTGCTCCTCCTCCAGGATGTGTTTCGCTACTACTGATCGTACTATCGTTGAGTTCTTTTTCCTTGCTGAGACTGCTTCGCGCTTATGTTCGGTTAGTCTAACACCAACTAACCGTTTCGTTTGTCCAATATATATTTTGTTGCATTCTGGGCAAGTAATTCTGTATATTCCACATTTTTCCTTCTTATCTTTTTTGTCTTTCACGTGACATAATATTGTACTTAATTTCTTAGCCCTACTGGTTGGAACTGCTTTAATATCAAAGCGTTCAAAGAGTTCCTGAATTTGCTTAAATATTGACGTAAAAATAATTGGAACTCTTATGGCTGGTTTTTGTTGTTCTTGTATAAAGAGCGTCGTTAACAGATCACGCTGTATTCTGTCCTTCTTCTTTTTGACAAGGTTTCCAATTATTTTCTCGTCAAATCCATTTTTTCTCCCGGTGTCTTTAATATATTTAACTTCTAAGTTGAAACTTTCCTGATCCATGGGTACTGTTAATAGTCGGTGGATCATTGAGTTAAAGGGCGCCATTTTTTGGGAATGCCAATGATCAGACGTAGAAGGTGTTGTTCTCTGGGTGTGTGTGGGCTTCCGGTAGATATTAAACCTAAGAGAACCTTCTTTTCGTATGACCATTAAATCCAAGAATGGTAGTTTTCCATTGTTTTCGACTTCCATTGAAAATTGGATATCCTTATGTGCTTGGTTCAACTTTTTCAAAGTTTCTGCCAAAGCATTCTTTTTTACGATAGCTAGAATGTCGTCCACATATCTCATCCAGACACGAGGAAGCAATCCTTCTTCATGAAGTTTCTTCTCCAGTCTGTCCATAAATATCTCGCTCATTAGTGGGGACAAAGGATTTCCCATGGCAACACCTTTCATAGCTTTAAAGTATTTTCTCCTGAAAGTAAAGTAACTTTCATTCATGCAGACTGAGGCAAGTTTCAAAAAGTCTTTAGCCCTCTTCCTCCCTTCCGGTGAGCTATTCTTCTCTAATAGCCAGTCCTCAAAGAACGCGAGTGCTTGTTTTACCGGCACGCTTGGGAATAGAGCCTTGACATCAAATGATACAACTAACTCATCTTCCCCTATTGCTGCCATTCTTCCAAGTTGCTCTATCACCTCGTCACGATTTTTGACTGTTCTAACGCTAATCTTCCCTAACGCCCTACATTCGTCTACAATCCACTTTGCGATTCTCCTTGTCAGAGCGTTTGTGGCGGTTACAATTTCCCTTAGCTCATTTCCTTCCTTGTGTATCTTCGGAAGGCACCTAATTCTTGGCAACGCCGGGTTTGAAACCCGCAGCTTGTTGATCTCTCCAATCGTCCCTTTGCACTCTTTCAAGATTCTTTCAACTCGTTTGATAGAGTCTGGTAAGGGGTCTTTCCTTAGCTCATGGTAATCCCCGTTGTTGAGCTTTTCCATTACTAATCGGTCATATGCATTTTTATCCATTATAACCACGGCATTCCCTTTATCTGCTTTGGTATAATAGACCGGTTTAGTGGCCAACTCTTTAAGCACCCTTTGTGCCTTGCCCGTGTTCCCCTTCTTACGGTTTTCCTTCCTGATGAGTCTAGCAAAATAAATCTAGCTTCTAAAGGAAAAATTGGTTTAAATTAAAAAATATTTTTACAAGCTAGGAAAAAATTGGTACACAATAAAAACAAATTTAAATAGTTATATTGTTGTAGAAGGTGAGATTTTGAGGATATTAAACTAAATAAAGGTACAATTATAACATTTTAATGATATGTGATGGGCCGTGGACCTCACTGCAGTGTAGAGGAGAGAATACTTGTTCGTCAGCTCCGAGATGAGGGGAAAACCTACAAATTCGTTGCTTCATTAATTGGACGGTCTGAAAATTTTGTTACGAATGCTCTGAAACAGGAAAAATCAATTGAAACCCGTGGAGCACCTAAGAAAACTTCACCAGTGACTGACAATCGTATAGTTAAATTAGCTAAACGCGACCCGTTCAAATCATCCAGGACAATTGCCAGCAAAATTGAGAATTTAGTATCATCACGAACCGTTCGGCGGCAATTAGTAAGAGCAAAACTACCCGGTAGGATTGCCCGGAAAGTTCCGCTGCTTAGAACTGAAAATTTGAAGACGAGGAAAAACTTTGCGTTGATTCATAAAACCTGGTGCGGATCGCAGGGTGAAAAAAAATGGCGCAATATCCTCTGGAGCGATGAAACAAAGATAAATTTGTTTGGTAATGATGCGGCAAGAAACATTCGTCGACCGGAAGGCAAATAATTTAATGTTAGGTCTACAAAATAAACGGTGAAGCACGGAGGTGGCAGCATAATGGTATGGGGCTGCTTTTCGTGGCAAGGTGTAGGCCCGATACATGGAATTGATGGCGTAATGAATAGATTCGTGTACAGAGATTTGTTGGATACGGTAATGCTGCCATATGCCGAGGATAATATGCCGCTGTTATGGACATTTCAGCAGGACAATGATCCTAAACACTCATCTCGTTTGGTGAAAGCATGGTTTCAAGAGCATATGATGGACGTCGTTGAGTGTCAACCAAGTCAACCCCCAGACCTCAATCCTATTGAGAACCTCTGGAGTGAACTTAAACGAGAAGTTGCAACGACGGTTTGCCAAAACAAAGCGCAGTTATGGGAGAATATGCAAACAGTTTGGTACAATATTCTTGTAGAAACTTGTCGGAAGTTGATATCGTCTATGCCCGGAAGAATTGAAAAAGTCATCAAGAATAATGTCGGATCTTCAGGGTATTAGATGCGTCCTAACGAATTCAGTATAAAAAGGGACCCTAACTATCGAAATTTCAATGTTAATTGATAAGTTTGTTGGGCACACCTATTATTCTGGCCATATGAAAATTAGCGTATTTTATGAATTAACAAAATTTTAAGTTCTTTTAGGTGCCTTTTGTTTTTTGTTATGACGATGCAGTGTGTTTATGTTGAAAACTAACTTAATTTTTGAGGGATAATAAAGAAATATAAAAAAAACCAAGCTGGTTTTAAAAAGAAATTGTTCACACCTATTATTTTGTCCAGGTGTGTAGATATTGTATTAAAAGCGAATACAAACGTTACACTCTCATTCAGTAAGCGTTTCAGAATTATTACTTTCAATAAGTTCAATTGCTTGGTGCGTTCGGAATGACGTCGTTACTGTTTCCGATAAATTCAAGGGATAACAATTTTGAATTTTGTTGCCTTAATTGATTTTTCTCAGTTATTTTCTATTTCAAATAATGAATATCTCAATCTAAAAAAAAAACATTCGCAAAATTGAACAAATAGCAATTTAAATAGTCGCTGACTGGTTTTTGTGCTCATTTTTCGAAATTCTGTTAAATAACTCCACAACGACCCACTACCACCTCAACCAACAAACTCTTCGAAAAAACACGCACTAAGTTCACCAACCCTCTCTTCGTCAATTGCATTTGCCGGTGCAAGTACACAACTTTAACTATACGACGTCAAAAGATGGGACTATTTAGCATTTGGAGACGACAACGACGACAACGACGACAACAACGGCAACCTAATTGAAAGTCTGTTTGCGTCGCGACAGTCGGCGTCTCCTAAAACCTGTTGTTGTTGCTCCAATCGATCCCAGCCATATATGTACAACGATCGTGATGTGGTGGCTGGCTGGCTTTCGAGTTCTTTGAGACATATAATTGAAAGACTGTTATAACTTCCAACAATATGAAAAAAAAAGTTCACTATCGATCGAATAGTTTCGACGGAATAAGGATTTGGACTGCTCAGAATGGTCAAGTGGTAGCTAGTTGTCGAGCTGGGCTGCATATTTTCACAGAATTTAACCAACATTCTTTCATAATATTTTATTATTCGCACGAGGTTATTGAATTGTCCTTGTTGCACGTTTCGTAGAATCAGCCGGTGCAAGGCCACCCACTCAATTTATTTTTTTCAATCAATTTTTTTTTTCATTGGAAATATGACTATTAAAGTCATTATAAATCCAGGGATCATAGTTCCATGGTGTAAAATAAATACAGAAATATGTTGAAGCGTATCAAGAATACGAAATAATATGCACGTATAAAAGGTTTGGAAACAGAAAAAAAAACCTTTAAAAATTTAAAAGGCTGCTGGAAAGTTATCACTCAGCATTTAAAATGCGTGAAATAAAAGTCTATTGAATAGTCGTTAATTTACTGGTAATACCATAAGAAAAAAATTTAATTCCAAAGCCAGCTAAGCTGCAGTTCAGAGAGGACGACACTAAAGAAACTTGTTTTGCTCATTTTTTATATTTGCTGAAATTTTCTCTACTACAGACTATACTATTGAAAAGTAAATAAAAAAACTAGCCTAGTGAGTAGCACACTGCCTTAGTGTATTGGGTGCCTGGTTCGGATCCAGGTATGGACAGGAAAACGCTCATCTAGCATTAACCCTTACACTTCCAACGGGGCAATGCATCCCAAAAAAAATCGATTCAGTACTAGTGGGAGCAGAGTCGCTTTAAACAGGCTTGCTGCCCGTCCCAATTGTAGTGTTTGGTATATTCAATGACGTAAAATCAGCTGATAGACTTGGTCGGCCTTATTGATCTTATTATTTGACATTTTTGTTAACTGATATGACCACATGCACTTCCTTAGCAACAATTTTATTTATCAAACTGGTTTTTTTGCTGTTTTTTGTATTTTAGAGTTCTTTATTTATTCTTTTTCTTATTTGTTCCCCAATTTATTAAGATATAAAAATTGACTGAAGGAAGGTACATTTTTGTTTTGCATGATATATTTGGGATAATATGTCCCAATGGTATTTTTTAGTGGCACATTATATCCCACTGGCATTGAAGCCAAGTTTCAATGCTGTGTTATTATTTTAGGATGAGTCGACAAAGATTGTCGGATAAAGAAGCGTTGGAAGTGTTTGACGATTTGAACGACGAATACCATAGTGATCAGACTGTATCGTCATGCTCAGAATCGAATCTTGTACTATCCGAAAATGAGGACTCAAATTCAGCTGAAGATAGCGAAGATGAAGAACTAGGTGAAGCTTCGATGAAGAACTAGGTGAAGCTGAGAAAATGAAGAACTAGGTGAAGCTTACCTCATGAAAAAACAGGAGAAGTACCTACTCATGAGGAACCAGAAGAAGTACCTACTCTTGAAGAACAAGAGAAGTTTCTACTGCTACAAATGTAAACCAAGGTACGTCAACCTCAGATCCAGTAATTTGGAGAAGCCGTTCAGAGCACTTTGTGGTACTTTTCTGTTTAACCCCCCCCCCCCCATTTTTTTCACATTTGGTTGTTGCAATGCTTCTAAAATTGATAAGAAAGTAGTAATTAACCAAAATTATGGTGGAGAAACACGTTTAAAAAAAAAAAAAAATTTTTTTTAATTTTTTTTTTTAATTAATTTTTTATTTTAAAAATTAATTAAATTAATTTAAATTTTAAATTAATGTCACATAACAGTGAGAATAAATTTTGCTCTATTTTTGACGTCTTACCTTTCCGAAGCTTCAACGCAATTTACAATTAAGCAATTATTTTACAATTTATTTTACAATTATTTTACAGCAGGCCTCCCCAACAACACATTAACTTTTGAAAAACTCATTCTGCCACATAAAAATGGAAAAAAAATTAAAATCGGAAAACAAAATTTTTTTTTTAAATGCATTTTCCCATCTCAATTTTTGTGGAGTAGCACTTTTTAACCCATTTCGAGCAGTTTTCATTAAAAAAATTAAAAAAAATGGAGGGAAAAAAATAGAAAAGTACCAAAATTTATTCTCACTGTTATGTGACATTAATTCCAAATTTAAATTAATTTAATTAATTTTTAAATTAAAAAATTAATTAAAAAAAAGTTAAAAAATTTTCTTTTTTTAAACGTGTTTTTCCATCATAATTTTGGTTAATTACTACTTTCTAATCAATTTTAGAAGCATTGCAACAACAAAAAGTGAAAAAAATGGGGGGGGGGCGAAACAGAAAAGTACCGAAAGCTGTACTAAACAAAGGAGTTAATAAATAGTTTCAAATATAAATTTCAGGGGGAAGATAACTATCAATCTATTGATGAATCTATGACAAAATTCAAGGGGAGTTCTTTTCTCAAGCAATTCATGCCACTCAAACCTGTGAAGTAGCCTGTAAAGAGGAGAATAAACGTTTGACAGAGGTGCGATTTTATGAACGGCTACATCTACGACCTAAATATATATTCAGGTAAAGAAATCTCGAATGCTAACAAAGAAAACACATTAGGTTAAAGAGTTGTATTCAAACTAAAGTCTTCAGAGCCATGATGTGCTACTTGCTTTTGAACGATTTTTTTACAAATGTAAAGCTTATGAAAGAGTTGCCTTGTGCATCAGTTGGAACTTATATGACAAACAGAAAGAATATGCCGGTATTTTTAGGAAAACTTGGAAATAAAGGGGACTGGGAACTGTGGACGGTATTCTTGCAGCTAGATGGACGGATTCCAAAGAGGTGCTGGTGGTCACTAATTGTCATAAACCAGAAACAAACAAAAAGATGGTCAAAAAAAGAAACCATGTGCCCTAGTGCGATAGCTACATATAATAAAACGATAGAAGGGGTGGACTTAGCTGATCAGAAAGTTCAAGTATATGACTTCTATAGAAAATCAACAAAGTGGTGGAAAAAGTTTTTTTTTACAAATCTATTATAGCAGCAGTTGTAAATGCTCATATACTCCATTAGGAGTTGGAAAACAATGTGAAATGTCAATCTCGCTGAGCACATAATTTTGACTGGACGATAGACAGCCAAAGTTCCATAAAAGATAAGTGAGTCAACTGAGCCACATCAAAAAGGCCTAAACATTTCCTGAATATTGGAGATCATTTAGCAGTCCGAACTCAATGCCGATGACGATGCAAAAAAGGATAAAAGGGCAAAGTTCATTTGATCAGGTTGTACCAAACCGCTGTGCCAAGATTCCTTTACTCCATATAATTCATAACTTCACACTATGTCTTCTTATAATGTTTTGCACATATATTTTTTTTACCTCTGTGACTAATAACTTAATGATAATATAACTTAATGATTTTGTGTTTTATGAAAATTAACTATATACTCCAATGTTTGCATTTTAGCTCTGGGTACTAATGGGACATATTATCCCACTCTTAAGTACAATTGGGACAATACGTCCCAATACATTTTCATATTTTCTCAGTTTTTATGGGTTATTTTTTTATTATTTTTTCCTTAGTACTTACTTTGGCCATCATTAATTAGCCAAATAAGTTATTTTTATAATTTGGGACAAGAAAAAAGGTTGGGTAGCGTAAAGGTTAAGTTAACCTAGTTCTAAGTAGGTAAAATGGGAAAGTGACAAGTGAGACTAGCAAATTCACATTCGAAAAATAAATTTTCAAGATGCAGTCTCTATCACTTCAAATCCACAAGACCACAAATGTGCTGTAGCGAAACAAATCTGCTTTTTATTAATTCGTAATAATTAGCTGCAGATTGAATGGCCAAGTGGGTAGAGATCTCGTTTCTCTAATATGACAAAATGTACCTACAATTTTTAATAGTTCGCAAAATGAAAAAAAAAAAAAACCAATTGAAGGAAATGATTTGTTTATTATAAAAAAATAATTTGTTTATTATAAAAATTATTATCATATGAATTAAAAAATAACATTTACTTGCCAACAAAACTCATACACCCTCAACAAAATCGAACGTACACCTTTAGGTTAAGCATCCAGTATTTGGAAGCTCAAAAGCTCAAAATATTAGCATTTCTCATGAAAATTTGAATAGGCTTTGGTGAATTCGTATGGTTCGTAACGGAGTGTAATTTTTGCACATGCGATTTTTCTTCAAATGAAGAAAATTATGTTTAAATAAAAGTTGCGAACATTAGTAATTGAAGGCACATAAGGTGATAAAGGAAACAATTAGTTCATGGAATATATTCTTTTGGTGCTCAACATGTTCAGCTACTTGCTGAATGAATGTAGCATATAAATATGGTCAAAATTTAGTTTTTGAATATTTTAATATCAAAATTACTGATGATATAACAAATTAAATTGTGCAATTATTACATTTTGTTTTTTAATCAATAGATACAAAGGGAAAAACAAAAAAAAATTAACTAGTAACACACAAATTTATCACACATAATTGTCGGCACGAACAGGGATCTATGACAGCTTGGCATACTCTCTAACCAATTTGTTGGTAACTGTTGGGTCTATGCTTTCCCATTCAGTTTGGAACACTGATTTGAGCACAGCCTTGCTTGTGATAGAGAATTTTCGATTTTTTTCTATTTTAGCCCAGTAATGTTCTGCTGACTAAATTTAGTGATTTAACTGTTTTAGAGCATTAAACAGGAGCCACGACTTGATAACATATGCGGCGTGTTGTGGGTCATTGTCTTATTGAAACCAACTTTATATCACCCGATTGCATATTTCTTTCAAGAATATCCTTGTACTTCATTTTATCTCTATAAATCCCAAATTGCCAACACCACCTCCGTGTTCAACCATGCTACATCAGTTAACCCTTTTTAGCTCGGTGTTAGCTTGTTTCCAAACAATGTCATCTGATCCAAATATGTTAAATTTGATATCATCGCTAAACAGAACACTTTTTCAAAATACAGAATTGTGATGAACATAGGGCTTTGTCGAATTTCAATCTTTTCCTTTGATTGGCATCGGGAATAAATGGATTTTTTTATTGCTGGTCGTACGTTGAAACCTCTTTGCCTGAGTGTCCTAATTGTTTCTTTTGATTTCGGCTTTCAAACAATTTATTCAATCACAGCTCTCCAGTTGTTGATAGGTTTCTTGGGATTGCGTTGAACTTTATGCTTATTGAACTTATGATGAACTTATTGCTTATTCTTTGCAAAAATGAGCTCATTCGTTGTCGCTCATATTTATTTACCAAAGTAGGTATACCCTCACATTTGGTTTTTTTTAACAATATTACCAACTTACGAAAACGATCAGCGAACTATTTTGCCAACTTTTCGGTAAGTAATCCGTTTAAAAACCAACTTCATAATAATTTTCTTTTTTTCTTCCTTGTTTCTTCCTTCCATTTTTGAATTTCGTTTCACTAAAGAAACAAAATATTTTTACTTTTCGACAGTTATAACGTCAACCGATATTGGGGAAATGATTTGTACTTTCAATTTGGTTTGGTGTCCATCAAAAGGTACTTCTACACTGTAAGGTAAAGTTTTCACCCTTCGAAAATCAGTAAATATTTCCATGAATATTGTTAGGAACTCAACTGCAACGGATCAAAAATTGACATTAATCGGTGCAGCAGATGTATGTGGAGCTCATACACTGTACAATAGTCTGTACAGAGACGAAATCGTTACTACAGCCGCTATCGAGTTTATTTTGCCCTTAAGGTCACACTGCCTATGGATCTGCGGTTTAAATGTCCATTTCCATGACCGTTAAACTCTTTCGTCACATTGTTTGGATTTTACCTGTTTACGTTTTACGTCTCGAATTTCTTTGTTGAAGTCTTTCGCAAATTCTTCGCTCGACTATCGGTAGCAAGCCAAAGCCAACAATAACGAAAACCGGTTCTTTCTCCACCTCTACACCTTGATCCGCAGAACAATCAATGCAGTACCAGCTGCCAGATCCGATTCCTATCAGTAGCAGACGTTTCTGTTCACGTACATTTATTACCTATTACGGGCAGTGTCCGTTTGGAAAACTTTCACACTGTTTAATAATTTACCGCGGATCCAACTCACCTTGTACCGAACACCGAAGAATTGTTTTTCCACCTTTTCTTATCGGACAAACGCCTAGCTATACTGCACAAACGATCGTATGTACTCTCACTTTTTCCGCGCCTTAACGGAGTCCGTTTGCCGTTTTCCACCAGAACAGGTTTTTCTTTTTCGCGAAAACTATAAACACTTTGCGAAAATCGACTTCTCCCTGACCGATCACTATCGTCTGCTTTGCGTGACTATATCTTGTTAACGACAAGCCCGTTGTTTGAATAACACACGTTGCCGGCTCCTCCAAATCACTATCACTTCACCTCTAAGCTGATTCGCACGGAATTGGCCTGTGCGAGTTTCGCGGACCAACGGTGAGATAGAGCTGAACGCTTACCGACCGATTGAACTGATCATTTGCAACATCGAAGGACACTCACTGAGATTCAAATTGTTTCGTTTTCTATTTTTTCGAGTCACATGTGAGCTGTGACGAGAAAATGTTGCGAAAATACTAATCTTGCCATATATGCAATGCACACAATATTTTACCGGATTACACGCCAATTAGATAGAACACGCCGCGAGCTACAAGATCGCCAAAAATAATCCGTTTCCATCCACACTTCAACCGTTTCACGACTGTCGCGTTTCGTTCGTGAAGCCTGCTGCCGTGCCGGCTCTTTAAGTTTCGTGTCGTACGTAGTACGCACGTACATCAGAGGAGAGGAGCCAGCCAATATATCGAAGAAAAACCATTCACACATGGACAGCGCATGCACAGAACCGATAAGCAGGGCTGCTGACTTAGACGTTCAAGAAAAATATTGAGCTTACACAAATTTCTTGATTGACTTATTTAGTAAAATTCCTTCTATTTAATAAGATTCTTTGTACTATATAAAGAAAATGACTAATTCAAATAATTCGGTAAGATTATAAATTAAATTAATTAGCGTCATCTACTAGAGTAGCACATCCCCTACTTTTCCATCCATCCCGCAAATCTCAAGTCCTATGATCAGCATTAAAAAAAACCACAACTCTTGTCGAAAACCCCTTCACCCAAAACCAATTTCATATGTACCTTGCTTTACAGCTTAACGGCACTGTCATAAACTCATTACAAATGATTTTATCCATTTATTGTTTTCTGAAACTGTCTGGCAGCCCCTATCGCTAATCCCCAGCGCGAGTATGTAAATGCATATATTGTGGTGCCATTCGTCTGGTCATTTCCCTGAGGTCTCGTTCTAACTTACCATCGGGAGCGTTATATAGAAAAGAACATGTGTTTATTTTGGGAAATCATCTGTTTTGGTCACTGAGCGGAGTGCACACACAGTTTTCCAGTCGCACTCAGTTTTACTCTCTACATATAC
Organism: Nemotelus pantherinus; assembly: GCA_963978885.1. Classification (NCBI taxonomy): domain Eukaryota; kingdom Metazoa; phylum Arthropoda; class Insecta; order Diptera; family Stratiomyidae; genus Nemotelus; species Nemotelus pantherinus. The sequence continues at coordinate 211,788,079 of OZ022263.1, read as the reverse complement.
ACTTTCATAATTTCCACAAGTCGTCGTCAAGTGCAATCCCAAGAGGCAATCTAATGATACTTTGTGCGAAATGGAATAAAAGTGGGATGAACGTGACTGCTTATTAAGGTGAACTTGCAAACATCGTAATTTGCTGATGAGAATTATTTTAGACTTTTTATTATGCTTTTCCCTCATCACATTTTGTATATAACGCCCAGTGCTGTCGTTTTAATTTTTCGGTATGAAATAAATCAAATTTCGAATTGCAATAGTTTACTTGACATTGCAATAGAAGGATTTTAATCCGCTCAAGCTGGCTCAGAGTTTATTTCTCTGAAAGAAGTCGGTATTATAGTAAGAAAATATTATAGTATATTTATTCATATAGACTTTCTTGTCCATTTTATTCTTTATAGCCAATTTCACTAAATGAACGCGTAATTTATTTATTTATTGACTTCATCAATGGATTTACATCCAATTGAAGATAAGATAAGAAAGCATCTCGACAATTGAAAATTAAATAAAATTAAAAGCTGTGAATTCAAAACATTCAGTAGGACAATAAAAAGAAAAATAAATCTTAGGAAAAATTGGACATATTTGAGGAAGTAATTCATAGTTCATCTTGTATGATAAAACACTTGCTTTTAAAGGGGTTCCAAAGAGATCCATCAAAGGTGAGAGCATCTTTAGATTATTATGTTATCTTGAAAATTCTAAAAAAAAAACATTTGTCAAAGAACAAAGAGAAACGCATACTACTGTATATTCAGAGTGAAGATTTGAGACCAAATTTAAGTTTTGATACAACAAATGATAAACCAAAAGTCAGGGTTAAAACATGAACAAAGGGTAGAATAAGAAAATGTGACAAGGGATAATTTACATCAACATTTACATTTAAAGGTAGTGATGGGCACAATGGCTCTATGAAGTGGGAGCTGTTCTTTAAGAGCCATTACAAGCAAAAGTGTAAACTCAATTGCTTTTTTGTTGTTGTTGTTTTAATGATATTAAACTAAAATCCAACATAACATAGCTTAAAAAATATAACGTAAATCTTAAAATAAACCTTGAATTAAAAATCAGTCGGATTTTTAACGATAATCATATTACTTAGTAAAGGTAATTGAATTTGATCACGGTTCCCTTCTTGTCTATAAATCAGCATAGACAACGTATATCATTTCTACAGCATCGAAGCCGAGCATATTGAAACGGGAAACTTCGATCGTTTTGCGGAATCAGCCTCCGAAAGCAGAATCAAATTGGAAATGTTTTTGCGGGATGATTAAAATTGAACAACTTTTTATTAACATTAAAAATTTTAATCTACATTGAAAATTCTATTTTTGACAAAGTGGTTTCGAAAGTATGCACTGCTTCTCATCAGACACCAGCACACAGTGCATACTTGACTGGCGTGACCACTTCGAAACCACTTTGTCAAAAATAGAATTTTCAATGTAGATTAAAATTTTTAATGTTAATAAAAAGTTGTTCAATTTTAATCATCCCGCAAAAACATTTCCAATTTGATAATCATATGTGAGAATCTAAAAATAACACTTGTGGTGTTCGTTTGGTGATAAGCGAGATGAGATCTCTTTTTTTTATTTATTTATTTATTTATTGTCCAAACCCACAGAGCAAATCCAATTATAGATCAGAGAAGAAGAAAAAATAAAAATACATATAAGTATAAAAATGTATATAAGAAAAAGAAAATAATATGAAAACCAAGAAAATCAATAAATTCAAAATGGAATAATAATACAAAAAAGAAAATAAAAAAAAAAATAAAAAGCTAATCGATCGAAAAAGAAACAAACAAATTGAGTAAAATTAGGACATATTTCGAGTATATGAAAGAGCGTTATTTTTTCAAGTCAAGTATTTTTAAACAAAGATAACGTTCGAGGCAGAGGACCAAGGTTAAGGCTATTGTGCTGACGAGGCAAACGCAAAAGGGGGAAAAGAAATAGGTGTCAGTACGGGCAAATGTAACATCAAAGTTATATAATGTTCTATTAGGACGGCCCGATTCCCTAACAGAAAGTTGAATGCTGGGGTCAACCAATATACTGCCGTTAAAAATGTTAAAAAGGAGACACTCGTCGAGGAACACTCTACGTGACTGAAGGGAAGGAATTTGAAGGATGGAGAGGCGCATACTGTAATCACATCGATCAAGTATCCGTAATGTGGACACCAAATTTGGCAACAGTATTCAAGAACACTACGGACGAAAGAAGAAAACAGATAAAGAGAAGTGGAAATGAGTGCTATTGCATCGAAAAAAGAAAACATCATAAGCAAAATGATTTCCATGGCAACAGGTAACCATAACAAAATTTGCTTTAGTGAATCGTGAATCACTCTTCGAGTTCTTTGCGGAAAAACTACTCGTGTGAACTGAATTGTCGATTTTTCTCAAAATTTGAACAAATTTCAACCCGTAATTCTCCCACGCTTCTGATATGGATCAACAATCTCAAAGGCCGATTTCACGTCGTGGCCTTCGAGCAGATCTTCGAAGTGGTGGCCAAGTCCCAACAACAGCAAGTCGTCCAGGGACAGCTTCAATTCACAACTTCATTATCGATCGGCCACCTACAATTACATCAGCTGGACCAGCTGCACGACTTAAAACAACAACATCTACAATGAGCAGCCAGAGAATTGGAACAGCTCTGGGCTATGCCGGATCCATGATGAGTGAGCGTCCATTAACGCAGCATGGATTAAGTGGATTGTCAACAAGCCAGGCTCGTATTGGTACTGCTGGAGCAATGCGTATGGTTAAGGACAAACGTTATTGGCAGGCAGTGCTACAAGCGAAAATTAGTGAAATTTCACAGGTAAGCTAGCTATAATAGCAAGAAATTCGATTTGTTCTATATGCCAGTGGTCGAAAGACAGTGAGGTATCGGTTTCTAAATGCGTAGTTTTTAGTCAAATTTGTTCTTTCGGTTTTAAATAAGACTTATAAGACTCGTTTTAGTGTTCGTGTAAATCGTCGTCATCATAGCATTGCAGCCTCACTCGAGCCATGGCTTCTAGCAGATGACGCCTCCAATTGTCTCGATCTAACGACTGCGTTCTCCAGTTACGAAATCCAGACAGTAATATTCAGTCTTCGATGACAGAGTCGGACCAACGGTTCCTGGATTTTCCCACTGCTTAATTGATTGATGCTCGTCCAGTCGCTGCACGTGACAAGCTGCAGCATCCATAGTTTGGATTCTTTGGATCGTTAAAAATTTCGTACAGCTTGCGTTTGTGTTTTATCCACTATTGGCTGCTCTCGTGTTTTGCTCTAATTATTCGCCTCAGGACCCGTCTCCCAAAGGCGTTCAGCATGTTTGTAGATGCTTGTGGGGATCCATGTCTCACATCCATAGCACAACACAGTTTTTTTTATTGATTTCTGGCCTTGGAGCTTTGTTTTCCTGCGTATGCAGTTAGTCGACAATATAGTCAGAAAGTAGTAGGGAGTTTTACAAGTGAGCTGTATTCTTGGTTTCATTTTGTCAGTTTCGTTGCATTTTACTGCTAATTTTTATAAATTTTTACTCGTTTTCTAAATTATAACCGTCAAGGACTATATTTTGCCTATTGGGGGTCCTCTTTCTTGTTTGAGTCATGCTTTTCGTTTACGTGAGGTTGATTTTCAGGCCTACTTCTTTTGCTTCTTCATCAAGTTACAGCACGAGATCTTTGGTGAATATGGACGCACGAGAAAAGATGTTGGATTTATATAAAAGCATGCCCTTCGTTTCGATAGACCGCTTTCTTATCACTTACTCAAGAGCTAAGCTGAACAGCAGAGGTGACCACCCCATCGCCTAGCTCTAGTCCGATATTTGTGCCAAAGGCATCAATCAGATAGTTGTTGATTCTGATTTGAAATGTTGTCGATGTCATCCTCATGCTGGTCAGTCTTTGATCTTCATTTTGGGCAGTTTTGCTGAGACGCCGAGATGCAGTATTATTTTGTACAGTACGTATCGGCTAATACTGTCATATGGTTGTTTATAGTCTACGAAAATCAAGTAGACGTCCATGTTAAAGTCTCAACATTTCTCGAGCACTTCTTTCACTGTGAAAAGTTGATCAATCATTCATTGTGCAGACCGAAAGCCTCCAGCGTACAATTTAATTTTATATTCTAATATTTTCCTCAATATTTTATAGGACGAACAAAGTAGTGATATGTCTCTGTAATTTTCGCACCGGAGCTTGTCTCATTTTCAAGCGAATAGGGCAAATGATGGTTTTGCTTCTCCTGTGGTATTTGCTCTTGAACCTAGATATGTTGGATCACTTTGTGGATAGCCTTTATCGTGCAGCTTTCACCTCATTTTACTCATTCAGCTGGAATTTCGTCAATGCCCGCCGCTCTATGATTGGCTAAATGGCAAACTCAACTTTATCCAGCAAATGGAGGGTTATTATGACTTCAACAAAGACATTTATCGACTTTGATATGATTGAGCCATGTGCCGGATTAAGGAGTTCTTTGCAATAGCGAGCCGATATGTACTTAATTTGATTATCTTTGGTGATGTTATTGCCAATTTCGTCTTTACAATGTTTGAAGTAGCCTTATGAAATTATGCTTTAATTCCAATCAGAAAAAATGGGATGTGCTTCTCATAGTATAATATAGTATAATTCGTATTTTCTTAAATATCCTTCATAAATATTTAATCGTCGAAATGATTTGATTTGCTGGAGATAATGCCAAATATATAACAGTACAACTCAGCTAGTCGTTTGATAATTACCTCACAAGTATAACATTACAGGAAACCAATAAGCTTCTTAGCGAAAAACAAAATATGGATCAGGAACGTTCTGCCAAGCGCGTTTACAGCCACAAGGTCAAACAAGCAGCTAAAGAACTCACCGATCTGCAAGCACAACTCACCGATATGAATATCACTTTGGACAGTTATACATCAGGTCTAACACGCCAGCACTTGCAAAAAGAAGCGGCAGCACTTCGGGAAAAGAATGAGGTCACACAGGGCCTACTGGAAAATCTCTTTAGCGAGCGACAATTGAAAGACGAGCAGAACAAGCAACTCGAACAACATATTGAAATCGAGAAGAGTAAAATCAATGATATGATCCTATCACTGCCAGAGGACGAACAGCAAAAATATCGTCTCCTGCAGTCGTTAGCAGAGAATTTGAAAATACAAAATATAAACATGCACAACAATATCGACAGTTTAATTGCACAAAAGGATCGACTTAACGCAGTTATTGGTTCGTCGCAGATGCGACAGGAAGCTGCCAGGTTAAAGTTGAAAATAAAGGAACAGAGTGAAAAGCTAAGCAGTCTCGTAGAGGAAGAAGAAAATAAGTTGTCGCCGGAACAGGAACGGGACAAGCTGATTAAAGAAGTTCGCATGAACAATCAAGCTCTGATCAGTATTGGGCATCAGATGAAAATTATAGAGGACTCGCTTGCAGAGAAGAAAGATATCTTACAGCTTGTAGAACAGGTATGCAATCATTCTTCCTAAAAGAAATTTTCTATGTTTTCATCTATTATTTTGTTGGCGATTTCCATACTCTTGAATTGAAAACAAATTTCAGGACCTCGAAGAGGGCAATTCTGAGCGTCATGCCAAGTACAAAGAGCTAAGACGTCGTGACGAAACAATGACAGCTTTTCTAGATACGTTTCCGCAACAGATTGACACGGAGCGCAAAAGTCAGTTGATATCACGAATCTGCAACCTTTTTATTAACATTTTCTTAATTTTTAGAACTTGAGCTCCTTAAAAACCAGATTGCCTTCGCAATTGAACAAATCACTCAGCAAGGTATCAACATGCATTCCTTCGGGGTGAAAGGAGTCGATACGATCCATGAGAAAAATGATTTGGGTAGTCAAGATGGGCTATTGAAAGAATATAAGAAGCTCAGTATTCAACTGAAACAACTACAAATATTGGAAAAGCGAACTAAGGCGCAATTAGAAACACTGATGAACGAAGAGGCGGAAATTCGAAGCGAAATTCCAAAATATAGTAATTTGAATGTAAGTGGCATGATTTATTTTTATCGATTTGTTTAAAAAACATTTTGTTGCAAAAAAAATGTTATAAGTTGATTAAAAATATTGTTTAAATGGTTAAGTTGAAAGGTAAAGGAGTTAAAATATAGTCCGTATTCCATTATTATTATTTGGTGCTTGCAAGTACTTCTGGCTACTACCAACTACTCGCGCTCTTGCTCCCGAGTGGTTCATGAGTAGTTACGCCTTTTTTGCCGTGACGTGGCCATTTAGTTGTGAATAGGTGAATTTGGTTTTTTCAAGGCTATGTTGAATATTTTGGTAGTTAGGAAATTAGAAAAAACCTTTATAATGTGTGGAAAGTTAAAAAGGTAATTTTCTGTTATTTGTTTTTACATTTTCCATCGATTCTGGTAGTTTATATTCGTTATTTTCTCCCTTTATTTTCAACTGTTTTACATTTGAAAACTGAACGATGATAGCGTTCTATTTGTGATCTACTGCGAAGCGCATGGAAGCGCATGGTACTAATTAGTCAAAATGGAACACGGCAATAAAATAATCGAAAAAAAAAACAAAACCTAAATTTTTTTAAAACGAATAGGCTCTTCGATCCGAAGGTGCGGACAACATGAGTGAGCTTACAATGAAACTGGACGAAATCAAAAAGAAAAAACATGTGACCGAAGAAGTTGTTGCAGAAGCTAAAAAACGAAATCAGGAGATAAAAGTAAATTTCAAAACAATTTTGACTGTTGATCATATTTCTTGAAGCAAATCTTTTGATTTCGCTGCAGGAACATCTCCGAAGCAACGAAACATATCGTCAGATATCACATCTAGAAGAGCGTCTAACCGATCTTATGCATGAAACTAAATTGTTGGAAGAAGTTGTCGAAGAAGGTCGTAAAAAGAATGATTACCACGCAATTCGAAACAAAGTCGAAGATCTGGTCGGCTCTTTAAACGGCATGCTCATCGAATCGGCAGAAAATAAATACTTATAAATTGACCGTTTGTAATTTTATTAATTTTTTGTCAAATATATTGTATGCCGTTGTCTAAAAAATAAATTTGTTTGTTATAAATGATTAGAATATACCAAAAGTCTTAGGAAGAATTTAAACAGTCGGCAATCAGTTGCTTCGTTTGAAAGTTAGTAGCATTTCAGGACGACATCCATGCTTCGATTTCCTCAACACTGGAATGAAATAGGAATAAGTTTATGTATTTCGCGAAACATGATTTGAAGGACTTACGTTCGTGGCACAACAGCGAAGTTTTCATTTCCATTTTCTGTAATCAATACATCATCTTCAATGCGAACCCCACCGAAATTTCTGAAGCGTTCCAAAACATCTCTTTCGATGAATTTACTCAAATTCGGATCACTTAAAGCTTTGTTAATCAGTACTTCGATAAAGTAACATCCTGGCTCGACTGTCACATACATTCCAGCTTTGAGGACTCTAGCGAAACGCAATTTGTTCAGACCAGGTTCTTTTGGTCGCTCTGGTTGGCCCTCCAAGTAGCCACCGACATCATGGACGTCCAAACCAATCAAGTGGCCCAAGCCGTGAGGTTGGAAGATCGCAGCCACGCCGGCTTCAAACATTTCATTGATGCCACCTATCATTTCTTCCATAGTAATTCAACTTTCCTTGGGATTTCAAGCAAATTTACCTGTAAGCATTCCACCTTCTTTCAACTTCGTCAACATCACTTTATTTGCCAAGGTGTGCATATCAACCCACGAGACTCCCGGTCTGGCAGCTTCCAGCACAGCGTTTCTCGCAGCAAGGACAGTGTTATAAATAAATTTCTGGTCTTCTGTAAATTTACCATTAGCCGGGAAACTGCACGTTATGTCAGCTGCGTAGCCAGAGTAGTTAGCGCCCATATCGAACAAGCACATATCACCGTTGCGCAGTGTTCGATCGTTTGGGGCACCGGCATGGCCATAATGCAAAATCGACGAGTTCACGCCACTACCGCAAATACACGTGTAAGATACGTGACGACAACCACCAACCGAATAGCAATGATGCAGAAAAATACTTTCGCCTTCATATTCACACATGCCGGGTCTACGAAAAACGCTGTCAATTTCAAATCAGATCAAGTTGATGAAAAAAAGGTTATTACTTGATATTCTTCATGACTTGTTTGTGGGCATCGGACGAGACTTTTGCTACATAACGAAGAACTTCAGCTTCTTCGGAGGATTTGATAACTCGACTGAAAGTGTAAGATATTTTATTAGTAATTCATTGATCAAAAATAACCGCAAGGTTCAACTAGAGGAGCAATTAGTGTAAAATACGAAAGATAAAGAAAATCTTACAATCACGAAAGCAGTTTGTTAGACCTGGTAGCACGAAACGGAATTCAATACATCTCAAAAATTTTAGCAGTTACTTTACTTAGCTCTTAAAACCTAGTCGATAGGGTATGGGCTTATAGTGTGTGGGGTCCCTGGTTCAAATCCAGATTCGGTCGAGGGACCACGGGCCGGGCTTTGAGTTAACCTAGCTCTGAATAGGTTCCTGAGTTAAATCAAGAGTGAAGTGAGTATACATTGATTGTGAAAGTGTTAATGAATCTATCGACCAGCTTCAACCCCTAGACTTAGCAAAGGTTATCGTGGGATTACTTTACTTTGTTTCATTTTATTTTAGTCAAGGTTTGATGGGAATCAAGCGGGTTATTTGACTTTTTATATACTTTTATAGACACTTTCAAAACGATGAACCATTTTGAAAATATTAGGCGCGGTTTTTTGTTCCTCTATCCAGCACAGAACAGAACAGATGCATTGGAAACAACAACACTCCTGTCCCAGTGAATTCATTAGTGCAGAAATTCTGTTCTGCAGAGGTAGTTCACGTGCTGAACTATAGAAAAAAGAGAAGCTCATGAGTAGTTGCTTTTTTTTCTGTGAGGTGGCTTTGGATTTTTCAAGGTTATGTTGAATGTTTCGGTAGTTAGGAAATCAGAAAAAAAACTCCTAATATGTAGAAAGTTAAAAGAGTTAATTTTCTGTTCGTTTTTTTTTTCTATTTTCTATCGATTGTGGTAGTTTATACTCGTTATTTTCTACCTTTATTTTCAGCTGTTTTGCGTCACCACAGCGAATACAGCAACCATACACCGGCCGAGGAGGTGTTGGTTGCCAACCCATTTATATTCACTAAGCCAACCCATTTATATTCAATTCCTAAGAAAAGCAGGAATAATCCTCGCACTTACTATTTGCTACTATAAGGGTTAATTGTAATGAAATACCAAAATTCCTCAAGCTTTTTAAAAATTACTGTAAATAATTCAAATCAATACTTCACACATATTCATCTCACTTTTAACAAAACATTAATTCTTTCTCTTCTCCACTATGCCCCGTAATTCATTTGCTGAGTACAGCGACTTACGCCTCTTTCAAAATAAGCATGTTTGTTATACCGTTAATTAGCGAAACTTCTCTCGAACAAAATTTCAATAGTTCTGAGCATATTCATTTCAATTTTTTTCTGAAGAGATACCGTTAAATTGTAATTAATGTTATCATTAACTTGATTTTTTTGAAAAAGTGACTTATGCTACTTTAAAAATAAACGGCTCAAATATCGCTAGCAAGATGATGAATGTCCGAAAAATTTAAGAATATTTACAAAACTGCAAATTAAAGAATATATTAATTGTACTAACATCTTTATTTATCACATTTGTACTTTATTTATACTGAACCAGTATAATTGACTTTCATTTAATTTTTTAAAAAAAAGTAAATAAACAAGTAAATTATAAGAACTATCAAAGACTCTCACCCAGATTTGGACACAAACCACTAGTATAAGTGATAAGCTATATCTCATGATAGGTGCTTTTACTTTTGCCTATATACATTTACCGATAAATTAAAGCTACCTTTATCCGAAGTGAAGTCATGACCAAGAATTTTTCCAATAATGTCTCAAATCCCTCAAATTATCTTGTCAATCAAACTTATTATCAATCGAAGTTCATAAATCTATCTACTACGTATCATGATATATTCCGTGCGATTTATGTTCCACTCATCAGCTGCTCGTGTGCGACTCATCCGTCAAATTGACGGAAGCAATCTTTGTAGCACCAGTCATTGACAATTCGTATTTAAATAAGTGTTTTTAGTGATGTCTTGATCAACTAGGCTCCGTATCCCAATTCAAATTATGTCGCGATGCTTACTAAGTCGCATCCCGACATCACTTTGTTACAATTATGTAACACCCATCGTACAAAGTACTATACTTGTGGGGCGACAATACGGAAATGCTGGAGAAGGCGGCAATAATAGCAATGCGAGTGGTGGTCAGGGAGTGAAATCTGCTTTAGGGAACACATCCATCCTGGTGCAGCAGGGCAGCGATATACAGGAATTGCCGGCGATTTTTCGTAAGATCAACAAAGATGAATTTCCCACGATACTGACCAACATTGCAGAAGAAGAAACCAAGCTCTGGACTGTGAATGAAACATTTACGAAACCGCAGGATGTTATTGCTCATGTGGAAAATTGTTACACATCGACTGGGATTCTTAGTATCATTGATCAGTTATCGGATGCAGACTTGTGTCCTGAAATCGCCGCCCATGCTTTCGACAGGTTGATTCGAAATGAGAGCCTGGTTGGGTTGAAGAACTTGGAAAATAGCAGTGCCGTTTACAACCGGATGATTGACTGTATTGTTAAAAATGGGGATCATAAGATGCTTCTCGATTTCATGGAACTTCTCAAGCCGTTTCTGGACCTACAGAAAACTATTCAGCGTTTCTGCGATGAATTTCTATTGCGAAACTCGAGTGGGATTTTGAATATTGTCGAAATTTGTGAGTGCATCGAACTTTTCGTCAACTGTAAACAACATGACTCGGCTGAGAAATTCTGGAGCGGTATTGCGGATAACGAAGAACTGATCAATGATAAAAATATTAAGTTCATCTATTCAGTGCTCCCTAAATTAAAGATCAGCCGACGATTGATTCTAGGTGTCCTAGAAAGAAAAATAACGCAACTTTGGTGGAATTTATCCCCACAAGCGGCGGCCGACTGCCTGGCGGCATTAGCTGCATGCAACATTGCACCGTTTCGATCAATGCATTCATTTTCGCGTTGGCTGAGCACCAACATACATGCTGTGAATGAAAATCAGCTGCAAACTATCATCAGCGCTTATACAGTTTTGAATTTTTCCAATAATCAAATCGAAAAGGCCTTGGAGCGTTACATGAAGGCGAAAGGAATAAGGGTCAAGTCCCAGTCACTGATAGCAACTCTTCTGGGCCACTGCGTGCAGTTTCGCATCAGGAATCATCATATTTTAAACGGATCAAGCGAGTACTTAATTGCGAATGTTTCCCATGCTGATCCCAGTTTCGCAAAGGCCATGGTCGAGCCGTTCGGGTACTTGAATTTCCAACCAGTCAACAGTATAAAATTCTGGAAGACAGTCGAAGATTACCTACAGACTAATTTCTCCAAGGTTCCACCGATGGATATGATTCAAATTTTGCTCAGCTGCTGTTTCGTTCAAATGTTTCCGCTCAATTTTGTCCCTGCCGTTTTCAATCCATATTTTCTGGACTTGATGCATTCAACGACTCCAAACGAGAAACTGGCTAAAGTTCGAAGTGACCTGAAGCTCCTGGACGCATCATTGACCTTGGAGTGTGAGAATTACAGTGGGCCACTTCTGCCCCGCGACCATTCTGCAAAATCGATTTGGCAAGACGGTCGAATCAAGCGAGTTATACACGGAATCATAGAACATCTCGAAGACTTAGCTGGAGGCTACCAGAATCTGACCACGGGGGTAATAGTTGGCAAGTTGCCGATTAATCCGTTATATATCATAGATGCATTGGTGCATCCTCCCGGTATCGGAAATTTCTGGTCGTATAGCGTTCGGAAGGATCGAAATGTTTATGTTGCACTTCTTGTTCACTTACCCGAACATTTCGATACTACTGGCGAGTTTTTGATTGGACCGCAACTGATGAGAGTGCGTCACTTGCGACGCTTAGGGATTCGTGTAGTTAGTCTGGACTATGATAAATTGATGAAACTGAAAGTGCATCCGAAAATGCTGGATGCTTATCTGGTCGAACAAATGAAAAATGCGTTACCTGCTCTGCCGTATGGAGGAGCAGATGAAAGTGTATAGTTTTAGATATAAGAGAAAATGTAGATATTGTTTGCAATAAAAAATATTTAACGATTCAATGACAATACTTTGTTGTTTGGTACATTTTTAAGTACTGAGATTTGTTCGTTGTATATTTCCTTATTTCAGGTAACACGAGTATTTTATATTATTTCACATTCAACATACATAAGACCAATTACATGTTGATGATATTGCTACTTGAAACTAGTTTTATAGTTGAGACGGATGGATGCAAAGGACTTAGCTTCAGAGCGTTGTGCGCCCTCAGTAGTCTTGCCAAAGTGAGTGGTAATAAATGGAAGATCTTACAACTAACACTGCAAAAGTTTCTGAGTGTCACGGGAAGGATAACGAAATTGTATGTTGTCAAAGGTCGGATAGTTCGGGATTTCGGGAGCATAAATTAAACAGGAAATACTAACCGAGGAATATATGTAAAAGTAACACCTGAGTATTCAACATAGTCAGTTCAGTTGTTGAGAGTATTTGAAATAAGGAAAGTTAGGTTTATAAAGAAGGGTTCGCGTAAACTTACGTTATACTGATTTGATTACTTTGATATCACATTCATACTATGCAGACCTGATAACAGTTGCGTATTCTAAGATTGTTCTAATAAGAGATTTGAACAAAAGTAGACAGAGCTGGTGTGGCAGTTAATTGAACATATTTTAAAACAAAGCTGGACATTTTAGAGGCACCCCTGACGATATCACATATGTATAAATCAAATCGTAGTTGCTATCAAAAGTAAATTCAAAATCCCTGACATGTGTAGGAGAATGCAGTATGTGGGCTTTTACTAAATAGCTGCAAATCAGTGGATTTGCTTTTTAGAAAAATCATTTTTCAATATTCAAGACAAGCTTGTTTGTTTGCCACCAATATTCAAGTATGTGCAGGTTGCCTTGAAGGAGACCGCAGTCCTAGATGCATACTGTTGCAAAAACGTTAAGGAATTCGGCATTAAAGAGATATTCACGTGTAAGTAGTGGTAGCAGATCATTCGCATAATATAAGAAAAAAAGAGAACCCAGAATGAATCCTTTTACTTCAGTTTGAGGTTTAAATGGAGTAGATAGGCAGGACTTGTATCGAACACAACAAAATCGATCATAACGATAGGACTCTAGCCATAGTGTAATAGAAGAGCAAAATCTAAGTTCCTGTAATTTCGAAAAGAATGCAGTTTCAAAGTCTGTTTATATTGTGTCTACCTCAAACCGTTCATCAAGTGATTTGATAAATTAATTTTTGGACTATATAAAATTTTTGGACATAGAGTGACCCTTGCGGCGTCCACGCTCCTTACGACAAATATGTCACTCCAAGACATAGAAGAAATCTGGAAAAAGTGATATCGGGCGGTAATTGACAGTGCAAGAAAGATCCCCGGATTTAGGAAATATGTGTTCAGTGAGACTTTTGTTGAATATGTTTGAAAGAGCAAGGCTCAGACACTCATTGGTCCTCTTAAAAAAAAAAAATTGTTCGACGACCATCCAAGCCGGCACCGAATGATGATTTTAAAGTTTTCACAATTGCTTCAGTTGCCGATGGAGTCAACATAGCAATTGATTCAACTGCAATAAAATTCCCATGAGATATGGTGTAAATAGATGAAAAATGTACAGAAAGGAGGTCATGTTTGAGGAGTGGTCGAAATTTGGCCATCGAATTTGATACTATGAGGTGAGATATCGGTCGTGCGTAGATGCTTACAGTGAGAGAACAATGGTTTAAGTTTATCTGTCTGCAGCGAGCATTTGTGAGAGCTGTATGGATTTTTAATTTGCGTTTTTGTAGCAGGCCTCTGTTTACGGTAGGCATGCATCTAGGCCGAATGGTGAACCAGATCACTTAAATTTTTCTTGGAACTCGTTTTTGGGGTGAGGATTTGAATTGATTGAATTATTAAACCAAGCAGGTTGGTTATGGATATGCAATTGGAATAAATAGAAGAAAAATAGCTCCCAAAATGCTGCAGAAGTAATTGACTAAACCTTCACAAGATAACGCTGACAAGATATGGGCGCAATCGAAAAAGCTTAAAAGTTGTTTGAAACTTTGACGTAGACAAACTGAGTTTATAATCCGAATATGGACCACAGCTTCCAAAAGAGGATGATCCGAGTCAATTCTCGACTTACTTCAAAAAAATAAATTTGAAAGAATAAATGGAATTATAAGAGAAGGCAAGATCCAAGTCACTGCGAACAGAATTGAACTGAACAAATGCACAGTTGTTCATAGAAGCACTTAAATCGCCAAAAATGATTGCTAAGTGATGTAACTTAGATTCAGGCAGCTCTGGAAAAGAAGACCAATGAATGTTTTGAAGGCTGTCGCCACAAAGTACAAATTTGGAGTTTGGGCAAGAATCGTTGATCGTATCACTATGGGACTCGTAGTACTCATCATAGACATCGACACTACTAACACAAGAAAAGAAGACGCCGAAAACGGAAATTGAATCAAAACCGTTTTTTCTGTGGACAATAATACAATCGAACGAACTGTTTGATGAGCAAGGTCTAACATCGGCGGAAAGCGAGTTTTTTACAGCAATCCATCCCAAGATTTCAAAGAACTATTTGAATTAAGATCACAGCGGAATATTTGATGTGTAGCTAACATGTTGTGCTTCTAATACTGCAAGCTTAACGTCGAGGAGCTTTGTACTCAAGCCTCTTACATTTTGGCAGTATAATTTAAAATTTCAGCTGGTGACGATGTGAGCTCCCCCGGTTTTTTGTAGTGAAGTCGAAAATCAGTCCAAGAGGCCATAAAAATTGTTGACCAATTTCCGGAAAAGTGCCATGATAGGTAATTTTAAATGGGCTTGCCAGCTGGTTCTGCAATCCGTCTTTGATAAGAGTGTGGCACACAGGAGGTGTTGGAACAAAACCCAGATTATCAGCAACATGTTGCAGTATCTCGTTTGGCTAGGCATTATAATCAAGCCTTGAAATACACATTTGCTCGGGGGTAATATCAACACATAAACAGGATGATTTGTGCAGATAAACCTCAATAGCTAATTTCAGTGAAAATGACACTAAGAGATGCTTAAACCACAATAAAAATATGATGAGCAATAATTCGAGATAGCGCATAGCTCTAAATTCATAGAGGGAAGAAATTTACAATTGGATTCGATAGATATAGCAAAACAATCTTTCGTGGCCTAAAAATAGCACTATTTGCAAAATTCTCTAACATAAATTGTTTATCCGAGTTCAGGTTTTTCGTTTCTTTCGGAATAATTTCATATTTTTTATTGTCGGAGAGTGCAATCTGGCAGCATTTCTAGTAGATAACTATTTCGCACTATTATAGACAACTGAACTTAGCATGCGATTTCAAGGAGAGACGGGTGAACATGAAAAGGGACATGAAAAGGTGAACATGAAAAAAGTAAGATTAGTGATGCGGTGTTGAATTTAAAAAACGCACTCAGTAAGTATAAAGGGAAATCTTTAAAACTTAAGTTTAGTTAATTTAAGTTAACAGAAGAAAATATAGAATCTAGATTTTCAAGCGGTTTAGGGTAATATCTGCAGCCAATATGAATCTACCTACTGTACAAAATTAAGAACATAATGTTATGATCTAGCTTTTGCTCTATGGAGCAGTCGCCAACTATTAATTATTACAAGGCAACAATGATTACTGTGAAAGACATATATCAGCATAATCACCAGGTTCAAGACCAATAGACTGAAATACTATTCAGGATTATGTCGATTTTTAACAAACTCACCATATCGAGGAACAAATGATTTTTTCTATGCATTCATTTTTGTGTTATTTAGTGCTTTTAAATATCGAACTTTCAATTGTCAGATGATTAATGGTTTTAAATTACAGTTACAACTTTGGACTAAACTCGACAACCATAGCCGTTAAAGAATTTCACAGATTATGTTTTCTTGTGTTTTTGTGGTTGTTTGTTTATTTTGGGGGTGTTTTCTGTTCGTTTGCTTGGTTATCATCATCGTGTTGTTATCTCGTCTAGTTTCTGTATGTTTTTGAGTATTCTTCGTCAAGTTTTTGCCGCTGCTATTACTGGATGACGACCAGGGATCAAAAATTGACAAATAACTAACAAAAACGCACAAAAATACATGAGAAGACAACACACTGAAGATAAATAAGTAAACGAACAAAAAACAAACACACAAAGACAAAAAAAAAAAAAAAAAAAACCTAATCGGTAAAATTGCCTAACGGCTATGGGGGCACGTAGTCTAGTTTTACCCAAAATAGCTTTGTAATTCGAAAAAAAGGCGCGATGAGAACATTAAAAAATATAGTATTGTTCATAGCGTCATTATCATCGAAGTAAAACTAAAAACCCAACCAAAACTTGAACATTGGAGAAAAGTTCATTTTTCGATTGGATATTTTAAAGTGTAAGTCGAACAGGAAAAATATCGGAGTGAAAAATCAGACTAATGTACAAAATTAACAGAACTTCGTTTAAAAACTTACCATTCTGCAATGACCGGCAGAAGAATGTCAACATCTTGAACAAATCTAAAACACAAAAATAAAATTGATTTAAAAAAAAACACAGTAAGACAGAGAAAAAAACATACTTCTCGATTCCTTTGAATGAAGCTGGTTTCGCGCTTAATCCACTATCGCTATTAGTTCCACTCTAAAAAAGAAAGAGAAAATGATGCAATAACAAACTTATAGCTTTGAATAATGTAATGAATAAAGTGTATACATGAAAACATGAATTAGCTTTTTGAAAAAGTTGATTTTGCCTTTTATCAATTAGTGTAGCTCTTAATGTTACAAATAAAGAAACGAGTTGCAATTCTACAGTTAAAGCAATCGAAAACTATATGATTAGGGTGTATTAGGAAATGCTTGGCAAAAATATTATTGAGTCTAAAAAAAACTCAGCAAATGATTGATACCGAGTTTTAACTGATGCAAATTCCTATGTTAAAATTTATGTGGTGTATGGACTAGATATTTTTAACTATTTACTAATGCATTATCATTTCCAAAAACTTAAAGTATTGTTGGAACTGAGATAATATACATGTCACTTGTATACATAGCTAAGTTGATTTTTCTTGAACATCTATTTTAATGAACATTTCCGTAATACAAAAATTGTTCATGTTAAATTTATATTTACGATTGCTTTCCACGCTCACTTGATATTGAAATATTCACGTTCGTAAAGCATCAACATTTTGTTTACCAACAGTCGTCATAAGCTCATATAAGTCAAAATAGTATAGAATTACTTGATATCTTTATCAGTTTGGACTTTTTTCCGGTATCGCTTTGGTATTCTTCTATTTGAACACGAATACTTACGCGCATGAATATCACGTGATCGTAAAGACAAATTAACGACTCCTTGCAAACTCATAGTCAACATAATGGACTTAAATAGTCGCATGCATTAATACTAAACTGCGTAAGCGATAACCATTTCAAGGCTATTTTGTTTAATAACTATTGCGAAATTCATAATCTAATTGTATACGTAAAAAATTATGTGCTTACATAAGCTGTAGATATAAATACTTATAATAACGGCCATACGACCATTCGTACGTACACATATGGATGCATACTTATATGGTCACATAAACATTGTGAATCTTGTCTTTACATTGACCTACAATCTTTTGTGAGGCAAGTCATTTCGTGCTCAATAGCGGCGCTGCCACTATCTATACATTCATTTGAAAAACACTACGCCGAATCAAAATAGCGCATTTATTTGCAATTTAATGTTCATATCGATGAATCGATGCGAACGCAAAATTCTACACGAGCCGCATTGCTGTGACGTGCCCCAGATGGATCCGGTCAAGTCTTTGTACATACCAATGTCAGAAGAACAGATGGCTTAGCTTGTTCGAAATACTCGGCTATCTGAAAGAGTATATCAAAGTTTAAATGAAGCGAAGAAAATAGTAAAATTATTTTAAATTACACGCAGCAAAAAATTTAATTATATTCAAGAGAGATTTTCATGGAAAAAAGTATTGTTTACTCATTTATATTTACAACATAGTTTATGAGAATCTATACAGTGGTGAACAAAAGTTTGCACACAAAGCCGAAGAAAATCAAAACACTTGTTTTCCTTATTTTAGAAGAACAACTCTGCACAATTTAGAGTCACGAAAACAAAATAAATAAAATATTAAAGTACCTATGCCTGTAAAAGAAAAAAAATATATCTAGGGGAGCATTTTTGTGTGGACAGAAGTTTTCACATTGTTAAGGCTATTAGGCAAAGTACACTAAAATTATTTAAATTAATACTTTGTTGAAGTCCTTTTTATTTGTGCTTTTAATCTTTTATGCATTGGTTGGACAAGTTTTTTTGTATAATCTGCCGGAATATTGTGCCATTCTGGTTGGAGGATTTGTTTCAATTGCTTTCTATTGGAAATCGAATGTCTTTATAACGCCCTGTCTAGTTCTTTCCACGCATTTTCAACTGAATTCAGGTTGGTTGACTATGAAGCCTGCATAAATGTAGGTTAGCTGCGAATATCCATCCAATAAATAAGTACTCTCCGACCGAGAGCGGTAAAGAAGAATGCTGAGGCGAAAATTCCTTAAAAACCCAATGAAAGTCTCCACAACAAGAGGAGTCCACGACCTCAGTTAAGGGGGTAGCACTGGTTATAATTTTGAAAAAATCAGAATTTATTATACCTTCAGAAATCACGTTTCGAAATTTTACTAAGATATTCCCATGGCAGTTTACGGCAGACCGCTGCTTTTAATTACTGCGGAAAAAAGATGAAGAGCGCATAAGTCAAGCAGAAAAAGCGGCAGAGGAAGCGCGTTTGGCCAAAAAAAATACTGCCCAACTGCAAGAGCAACTGGCTTATGTGGACTCAAGAATACTTGTGTATGGTCCAGAGATTACAGACTGAGCAATTGTAGGTGATAAAAACATATTTTTTAAAATAATATTCAATAAATAAATGAAAAAAAAAACTTTCAACGCGTTTTTCTCGAAATGACGTTTTTTCAAACTGCGGACACTTATTCTACAGATTGGCCGAAACGATTTAAATTAAATTTGGTGCACTACTTTATTCAAGTATCTTGTGTGGTAATCTACCACAATATAGGCCAAAAATTAGCCCAAACAAATTTGAAAAGCGAAACAAAGTGAAAAAAAGACGATTTTTCGAAAAATATTTTCAAACAACCGCCATTTTTTTTTATCATTTTTTTTTTTAAAATATTGTGGTAGATTGCTACGTAAGAAACATTCTTCTTTAAAGTGCGGTTTGGTTTTTTTGTTTCAGATTCCTCATTCCTGAGATTATCTGTCCGCAGTATGACGAGGCATTTTTCGAGACGTCAACTTTGGCGCCCTCTATAAATAAGTAGAAATATGGAAAAATTAAAAAATTATTTTTTTTGTAATCTTCAAAACGTGTATTTTACCCATGCAAATTTTAAAATTTATACAAAATAAAGGAGGTGAAAAAAATATTGAAAATTAGGCTGTTTTTTTAACATTCTAACCGGTACTACTCCCTTAAAGCGTAGTATTGTCTTCGATTTCACGTGATATTTTCATACAAAATTGTCATGTGAAATTTGTTTCGGCGAAAATTTAGCTTGAAAATAAGCAAGAGCAGTACTCACTTCTTATCATGAAAAGTTGGCTGAAAGTTGCTTTCACTTTGAAAATAAATGCAGATGGCACTGATATATTTTTCCAGTTATTTCACGCCAATTTACTATGTGCAGATCATTTTTTCGGGCTAAAAGGCTGATGCTGAGTTAATCGTGAAGCTAAATTTTGACAAGTCTCCATTATTTGGTCATTCTTTTGAGTGAACATTTTAACAATGCAGAAAAGCGAAGACACTGCTAATTTCTGACGGATAAAATGTCAAGAATTTCAATTTTCTGCATTTCTGCATTTTTTCGCATTGGTCAGGTAACGAGTTTTCTTGGATAAATCTCTATAGTTTCGATATCACGAGCCAGGAAAGTGACTGAAATTTTCAAGATCTAATCATGGAAGTGCCAAGGGACTTACACGAACCAGTAAACCCAAATAAAGTATGTTCGAAATTGTCTGCCTGACTTTTGCATCCATCTGCATTGGCGTGAAACATGTATCAGTGCCTTGAGCGAAGGTTTCGTATCACTGGCTACTTGCTAGCCATGATCAATGACCGATATCCCCTAGTGCAACACGGGGCGTTCTAGTCGCGCATGTCCCCATTCCCTTCACGCTCACGTTCACCAGTCGCACTGTCAAATTTCATGAGTCCTTCTTATCCAGAACAATACGAATGTAGAACAGTCTTCCATCTGCTGGTTTTCCCGACATCTACAGCCCTCAAGTGTTCAAGCGGAACGTATCTACGTACCTCCTTCACTCTCATCCCTTCATACTACCCTTACCCTAGCTTCCCCCCTGCCAAGAGTGTGCATTAGCATCATAGGATTGCACCCTGAGCTCTGGCATCATCATAAAAAATGGCTAAATCAGCATTTTTAAATCGTCAAAACATTGTTTGCAAGTTGTATTCCATGAAACATGCCGCCGTAAATTTAAACAAAACTATAAATTTCCGCTGCTGTTACGATTTCAGCTTGTGACACACCGTCGTGGCCGTATTTAACAAGGGAATTCACCGTACTCAAGACTGTACTTAAAGAGGAAAAACTACCGTATTTAAGTAGGTAAGGTTTTAATATTTTAATATTTACATCAAAGCTATTTATTCGTTCTCCTACTTCTCAATTCCTCTGGCAATCAGTTATTTATTAAACAAATTTTTGTACTCTTAGTCCCACTTTTTCTGATCATTTACGGCATTTAAATTCCACGTTATCTGTCATCACGCAACATATGACAAAATTTCGTCGGTGTATCACTCCGTTCGTCATTAAAATGATAAGTATGCTTGAGATTTTTATTTTATTTATTCTAATGGAATTGATTTTGTGAGTTGATTAAAAATTGAAACATTTTAACTAAGCGGTTTCGAAAGTATGCACCTTTTTTTCTCACCAGACATCAGCTCTAAGCGCATACCTGACTGATGTGACCACATGTAGCGGGTGAAGATTAATTTTTATTTACGTTAGTTATGACAAATTTGAACAACTGCGACTCCTATCCAACGATAGTATGTTTAAGACAAGAAGGGAAAAAGCGATCGCAAATTCATACATTCAATGAGCTTTATTCTGTTTATGTAAATCTAAAAATATTTTTCATTCTGTTTCGATTGTATCTTTTTCCCTAAGACCCATGATAACGACTTTGAATACTTTACAAATAAAAACATATATGCGTAAATATTCTTTACTTCCTTGAATATTTCAAGGGACTTTCCCGTTACATCGCCAAGAACAATGCTGCCAATATGTGACATTTCCAGTGCACCAATTTTATTTCGCATGAGCAAAACTAAAACTTTTCTCCGTACTCAGAAATGTTCCTATTTTTTCCAGCAACACTTTTAATTGCCGTGTTCCATTTTTACTTATTAGTACTTCCAAGTATTTGGCAGTAAATCACAAATGGAACGCCATCTTTGTTCATATATGCAGTTTTCAAATGTAAAACAGTGGAAAATAAAAGGAGAAAATAACGAGTAAAAAGTACCGCAATTGATAGAAAATATAATGGTAACTAACAGAAAATTACATCTTCTAACTTTCTAAATACTAGGAAAGCTTTTTCTGATTTTCTATCTACACAAACATTCAACATAAACTTGGAAAACCCAAATCCAGCTATTGGGGCATTCCACGCGAAGCGGACAGGAAAAAATGTTTGATGTTTCCGATTTTAGGAATATTTGATTATGTTACACCTATATATATCCTCGATCTAGATACAAAATGTTTTTACAATACAAAGTCTGGTTAACGAACTAGAGGTCCTTAAAAATTTAGAATCATTTCATCCAGCATTAAAAAGTTACAATAAAATGAATAAAAAACTTGAATTTATATTTCATTTAATGAGCTTTGAAAATGCATTTTTGGATATTCAAAAAACCATTTTTTTTTTGAAAATATATATATTAAAATTTTTGAAAGTTGGATTTCACTAAATTAGACAATTTCATTTTTAATTAATTTTTTTTCTAAAAATAGCTAATAGTGAATAATCATTGCTAAGTTTCATAATGGGCGTAGAAGTCGTTAAGGAGCAGTTACAGTTTCCAAAAGGAGCGGCCGACGCTT
The DNA here is from genome assembly GCA_963978885.1 of Nemotelus pantherinus. Taxonomy (NCBI): domain Eukaryota; kingdom Metazoa; phylum Arthropoda; class Insecta; order Diptera; family Stratiomyidae; genus Nemotelus; species Nemotelus pantherinus. Next base: position 211,765,627 of record OZ022263.1, on the reverse strand, counting down.
GTTTTGAAACTGTAACTGCTCTAGCTCCTAAACTACTTCCACGCCCATTATGAAACTTAGCAAGAATTACCTATTCACTATTAGCTATTTTTAGAAAAAAGAATTAAAAAAAATTAAATGGTCTAACTTAGTGAAATCCAACTTTCAAAAATTTAAATACATATATTTAAAAAAAAAATGTTTTTTGAAATGTAATAATGCATTTCAAAAGCTCATTAAATGAAAAATTCAATTTTTTTTATTTATTTTACTGTAACTTTTTAATACTGGATAAAATGATTCTAAATAGCGCATACCTGCCAAAAAGTTAAATCTTTAAGGACCTCTAGCTCGTTAACCAGACTTTGTATTGTAAAAAAACATTTTGTGTCTAGATCGAAGATATGCATAGGTATAACATAATCAAATATTACTAAAATTGGAAACATCAAAATTTTTTGCCTGTCCGCTTCACGTGGAATGCCCCTATTGACAACTAAATGGCCATCTCACGGCAAAAAAGGGGTAGCTACTCATGAGCTACTCGGGAACAAGAGGCACGAGAAGTTTGTAGTAGCCAGAAGTACTATATAGTAATAATAGAACAATATTTTGTGTATTTTGTTTTCATGATACTGAATTGCTAACATGTGACTATCTGTTTTTCTAAAATAATGAAATATTTTTTTTTTTATTTTGCTCTACAGGTTGTTATACTTAACAGATGACATTGTGCGAAAACTTTTGTCCATCACTGTATGAAGCAAAACACGTACATCACTAAATGATAGTATTTATTTGTTTCTGTCTTATCTCATCTGAATTTCAAGCTTTTCAAGTTTATGGTCAGAAAACAACCTTGGAAATGTATGTTGCAGTCAAATAAGATTTTTTCGTTTGAGGAGAGTATTCTTTTTTCTTCGAATTAATAGAACTGAATGTTTTGGAATGCAAATCCAATTTATTTTTATAATTTGATGTTTTCTTTAAATGAAATTTCACGGAAAACACTGTAGTAAATAAACTTAGTAACAAAACAACTTTGAATCGAGCAAACATAATTCTATTTGTATTTTCTAAGTTTTCTCTGAAGATTTGAATTCTTGTATTCCTTAAAAATTAACATCTAATAAAATAACAAAAGATTAGATTAGACAGTAGCGATTAGATTCCACGCGAAAATTCCATTTTGTGTTGAATAATCACATTACCATTAATAAACATTAGCACATATTGAATACTTTGTTGAAGTACTCTGCGAAGATTTCAATGAAACCTCTCCTTTCAGTGCTTATCATCGGCGTTAAATAATATCGATAGCAAAACATACCGACGTTAGCTAATACTTTTTTGAATTATGATAAATCACAAGAATAAGACATCAGCAATGATATATTTATGAATGCCACAATGAAAAGCGTTTTAGTTTATTGCACGCCCATTTTTTTAATCGCAGATATGTATATGACTGTTTCTAGCACACTCGTAAGGCATGTGACATTATTGACTCATGGACATTTTCAAATAAATAGTATTTTAAGATATTTTTAATAGATACTTATATTTGGCCTATTAAATGCAGGTTTGAAATTGAAAACAGGAACAATTCTGTGCCAGTTGTTGTTTTCAATACTAATATCCTAACCAGCACCCGATAAAAACGCAAAAAAAAAGTTATATTCTGAAACATTAAAGTCGAAATTTTCATGCATCCAATTACATGAAACTCTTTAAAACATTACGTGAAACTCTTTAAAGCGACATAGCATTGTTAATTTAATTGGAAATAAAATAAATAGCAAACTGACAAGTGCGTTCAAACAAGTAAGGACTAGTTAATTCATAGAAATAAGTCGAATGTCCTTGATTTAGTTTGCTCTAGCTTAAAAAAGTGTTTGAATTTATTGGCAGATAGCGATATTTGGAGGTTAATCTGCCTTACTTCTTAGTCTTTAGATTAACGAACAGAGCTGATAACCCTCAAAATATCGATATCTGCCAATGAATTCAAATATATGCCGCTTTTACAACAGTTTATCGTAGAATTCCAATCTATATAGATAGGTCTAAGAAATTACTTGAAAGCTACCTACTTTGTTTTCATAAAAGACTTCGTCAACTTCATATTTCCTTTTGAAATCCTCCAATGTTAGTAAACGACCCATCCAAACGGCATAATCGACAGTTAAATAAGGTACAAATAATGTTGATTTTCCAGTCTTCACGTGAACTGTACCGTAACATCCTGGTTCAGTGACACCAAATAGGTAATTGAAGTAGGATTCCTAGAGAGAAAAAAGTATAATTTGATTTTATTATTCAAGTAGAACACAATATGTGATATACTATAGGGTGAATCTGAAATTGGAGTGCCGAAACTGTTGGTAAAAAGCTATTGTCTTTGATGGTAATTGAAATAAAGGTAATAAATTATATTCAGTAGTAAAGCTTCTGCAGTTTATACATTCTTTTGATTCTGAGGCTACAGGCATTAGGCTTACTATGTAGATCATCCATACCGATTAACAAAACATAAATCGCAAAAATACAAGTGTGGAAAACATTTATCTAAAATAAAAGCAAAACAGAAGGTGGATCTACACTGAAAGAAAAATCTTGGTAAAATCAACAATTTTCCTTAGTTGTTTTTGCGTCAACTACGGGCTATAGTTAAAACAACCATAAAAAAATAGTTGATTACTTTTATGCACCATGACGCGTGGTTGTTAAACAACGTCCGTGGTGCAAAAAAAATAAGCAACCACAAACAATGGTATTCCAACAATATATATAGTACGCAGTGTGCATAGTATGCAGTATGGAATTATGTTTGTTGAATTTAACATTTGTGTGGTAACGCGCACAATGGCTGCGGCTGAATTTGCCGCTGCGGCAGAATTTACCAAATTTCTAATTTTGCCGCACCGCTAGCTGTCATACCTACCATAGGTTGGCATCACTACTAGGTTGAATGGTCTAGTAGACAAGCAATGGCTGATTTGTATTGTGACAAGCCAACCTAATCCTCGTACAACAGGATTTAGCAATACAAAAGACAAAAAGAAATGGATGTATTGCCGCAGCCCACTGCGTTTGCCACAGTGGAAGACATTGTCATGTGATTAACTTACAAAGCGTCATGCAACGTAATATAAAGACTTCACCGCATAACATGAATATGAATTATATCGAACAGCAAACCGAACACAATTTTGCCATGTAGTATATGAAACTTCTATGACAGAATAGGAGTATGAGTATGAGGAGTATGGAAAATCAACAGTTTTCCTTAGTTGTTTTTGCATCAACTAGGGCTATAGTTAAAACAACCATAAGAAAATGGTTGATTACTTTTATGCACCATGACGCGTGGTTGATAAACAATTTCATTCGGAGCATGAAAAACGTCCAAATGTTGAAACCATTCAACTTTGCGTAGAATAATTCCAAAGACGTTGCTCACTGAATTACGTTTGCTGAAATCAACTATTGCGAAGTAGTTTAAGTGCCATAAAAACGGTTGATAATTCGAAACGTTGAAGTTTTGAGTGAATTGATGAATATTTTTCTATTTATCAACTAATTTTCGTGGTTATGAAACAATTAAAACAGTTGATTTCATGAACGTTGTGATATTTTTTGTATAACCAGAACCAACTACTTTTATATCGTTAAATTAACTATATTAACATAGTAAAAATAACTATTTTCCGTAGTTCGTTTAACGATTTTGAATGAATCGTTGCAATACTATTAAAAATAGTTGAACCAACCAAGAGTTTTTCTTTCAGTGTAGGAAAATAAAGCTGATATGAAAGGGATGATTTGAACGACTGTCAGAAAACCTTTATATGTATCTTGCGAAAGATGCAGAATTATGTCAGATTCGCGGTCACAAAAAAAAACATCACCACATTACTTCGTGTCCCCACGAATACTCCCTTTCTGTCAGGGAGAGTCCGTTAGGCAGCCGTCTTCTCTTTTCAGCCGCGATACCGTCTCCACTCTACATAAACTGAGACACGTACCCAAACATCTTCTGAATGCAATCGACGGCCGACCTCGAAATTCGTCTCCGGTGTCGCAGGGCCGATTGCAGAACAGAGTATTTCCTATTCTCTTCTGAAGCGCAGACAATACATCATCAAAGTATGCAATGCAGTATCAATTTCTTTAATGCAGTATTTGCAGCATTCCGTCCTGACATTCCCCATTCTATGAAGGTATTTCCTAAAGTAGCGCTGGGATGATAGAAATTGGCACAAGTAGCAATTTATTTCACCGTGGTCACGACTAAGCGAAGGTTTTATGGCGTGAATTAGCCTAGTCGTAAATACTCCCGTTGTGATCGTAGCCCAGCGTTCCTTCCAAAATTTAAGTGTTTGCGCTCGTGCTTGAGCGGCTGCTACCTCTATTCCAACTTCTGAGCTATTCAGAAAGGTCTCCCTGCGCTAGTTCACCAATAAATCGACTGGGATTATCCCTGCTATGACCAACACGGCGTTACCAGATACCGTGCGGTAGCTGCTGGCGATTCGCAGCGGCCCTTTGTGTTGAACGGTTGCCATCCTAGCTCGATACTTTGCTAATTTTAAGGCGGTGGCTCATATATCCCATATATATATAATGAGTCGCAGTCAATAGCAGTTTACGTTCACTCGCACTGATACCGCATAAGTTAGCTTGGAGTCCAGAGTCAATCCGAGCTACTTCGTAGATTTTTTGGTCTCGACTACTTCGGAGCCGACTATCACTGGTCTGACGGTTGGGATCCGTCTTTTCGTCAGAATGACAATCTCAGTTTTTGAGATCACCACCTGGAAACCATGATTTTCCATCCAGCTTTCAATTCTTCTCATTACTTGATTTAATTTGAGCTGAGCAAGGCTGTTTCTGGAGATAAAAACAGCTACTACATCATCAGCGTAACCTACCAAGAGCACACCTTCTGGCATTTCAAGGTGCAGGAACCCGTCGTACGCAGCTTTCCAAAGATCTGACTAGAGAATAGACCCTTGTCCTGCTCCGAAAGTAATATCTTCCCGGATATTTCTCAGTTTCTTCGGCAGGTCGCCGACCTCACTAAATTGGTTCACCAACAGCTGCAAACACGATCACGTCCCGGGTCTCATCGCTTGCAATCATGTAAACGACAACACTCGAAACACCATGAAGGCTGCTACGCATAAATACATCCCTCCATGCACCTACAAGGCTGGTTCAACCGTCGCAGTCGCATTTATCTTCAGACGATGGGAAAACGCGATGGGAAAACGCGTTATTCACGACAACCTATCTAAACGACAGTACTTGTGGACACTGGCGCAGACATGTCGGTGCTTCCTGCACCTACAACCGGAAGACTTACACCTTCTGGTATTCGGCTTGCCGCCGCAAAACAATCGACAATAAACACCTATGAACGAAAGGTGATCAAGCTGGAACGGGGACTCCATTGTGAGTTCTCCTAGGACTTTATCATTGCCGATGCCTCTAGACCCATTTTAGGCGCAAACTTCCTCTGCCACCATGGGCTAGTCGTCGGCTTGGCAAATGCTATCCTTGTGAATCCTCTTAATTTGCTTTCTACTAAAGGCACATACACTTCGTACAATCTTGCGAAACTTAGTGATTTGATTGAGCAATCCTCTGATCTGCGGATACAGGGTTCTCACAAGCCTGTAAACACAAAGGTACACACCACATCTTGACCACTGGCCCTTCAATAGTGTCGAGACCACGGCGACTAGTACCTGATAAGCTCGCGGTGGCTATTCGATTTCCTGCTACAAACAAAATGCCAACTAAGCACTAATAAATAAACAAAAGTCCTATACAACCGTTACCAGGAAAAAATGCACATTTTAGTATTTTTTTAGGACAATTGTGTAGCCTTCAATTTATTCTTTAACATGTTCCGTTTTGATTTGGTGCCAATGCATATGTTTTTTTAATAAACAAAACAACTTTCAAACAAATTTACGTTCATATTAATTTGAATAACACCTCCTGCTCAAACTCTAAGTCAGCTCGGCCAGTGCGAACGGCTCACCTGATTTCGTTGGAAAGTTTCGGCGGTAAGAGAATCCAGAAGAAATTTTCGTATTGAGTTAAAGAGTGCAAAAGTTAACTGAATTCAATAATTTCTTCTTTCAACACTCGCACTCGTGTGCTCGGCCATGCGGATTTATCATTGGTTCGGACATTTTATGAAATTTCAGAGCTTTAGCAGTGAATCAGCAAACTATTTTAAATAGAAAATCAGTAAAAAAATAGTTGATGGTACACGCATCATCGCACTCGACTCCTTTCTCTATCTTCACCAGTAAAAACGGCGAGAACTATGGTAGCAATCACCTTCTCGTCCAGGAGATCACTTCTGACTATTGCAGATTGGCACTCAGATAAACGTGTATCTTTTGAATTAGCGTAAATTAATTTATTTAATTGCGCGATTGAGATATTTTCCTCCCCTACGCGAAACACATCTTACCACTTTCCCTATTTTCTATCCCCAAACGTGAGTTTAAGTAGATACAAAAATTGGTCGAGTTATATGGCGCATCTGAGCTCGTCTGCAAAGTAATTGGCGCGTGGTATACAAAAGGCTGGCCACCCCTGCTCTAGAAACTAGATATTTCATAATTTCTTGACATATATCGTAGAAATTAACTCTAAAGATGGGGACATATTGTCCTTGAAAAGCAAGGATAGCGCCCAATGAATCAAAGGAAAGACCAGTTTTTACGTTTTAAAGGAAAAAATTGGTTTTTGAATTCAAATTTTTAGCAAAGTAGCTTTTAATATTTCCTATATATTTTCCTTTTCGGGAGATGACAAAACCAAATTACGAATGATGAAAATTTGCTCACGAAATTTTCTGATTCAAATTCAAGCGATTCAAATGAGTTTTTGTATGCATGAAGCGGAAAAAACAGTAGTTTACCAATTCATCTATGAAATAAAAATATATTGGCCATATTCGCTGATAGAAATATCTATTTTATAGGTTGTAAATGACGAATTCTACCAAACTATTACGGCGAACATATTTTTCTCTCCTCGCCAAATCCATGCAACTCGATTTAAACTAATAAATAATTACCTGTCTAAATAAATGATCTACATCCGTATCGTATAGACTGAGATCCTTCCCACCTTCCAGTAGCACGTAGGCCCCGTCATCGACTCTGGGATTTTTTCGTAGCTCTTCAACGACACGTTGTCGATTGTGTTTGAACAATGTCATTGGCACAGCCAGGGTTTTCGGACCCATTCGGAACACAGCTCCAGACATGTCGATTCAATCTGAAATAAATAAACATCGAATTCAGTTAAAATCACACCACATTCAGTGCGAATTCATATCTTCAATCCAAATATTTACATGGTTTCGTTGTTGGCGGTAATATGTGGAGGAATGCAAAACAAAATACGCGTGAATTAATAAAAGCGAATAAAGATGTGGGAATGAACTGAGGATTTTTGTTTTTTTTTTGCCCGAGCACTCGACTAATGAACAATAATGCCACAACTGTTGCCCACTTGGTTAATGACTCCAGTGAGACGCGTGTGTTGAAAGAGCCGTTTGCAAGGGGCGTTATCGCGATTTAAATAAAATATCTAATCGCATTATTCTGGTTTAAAACGGGTCGAGATCTGGGTGCCGGCTCACGTATTGTACGCAGAAAGTGATTGTTTGCATGAGAGCTGATTGATGGGGATTAGTAATCATCTTTTCAGGCAATGCTTGAAAGCGTAACACTGTAACTATATAACATAAACAAAGTTGATAACGGAATTTTCCTTTGTTTTGTTTGGTTTAGTACTAGTATCGTGACTGCTACGCAGGGTGTCAGCTAATGAGGCGAAATTGATTGATAAGCAATTAATTGTGGGTAAACTATAGAGCATTTAATGTGATATTAATTTATTATCAGCAAGCAAAGTTATTTATGGTAGAATACCTTCACTTTCAAACATAAAAATACACTAATCAACGCAATATCTAGAGCTATCTAAAACTCTAGACTAGTGAAATATCCCTTTCAGTCAGCATGAAATACCTTCAGCTGACCTTAACGTCAATATAGGTCAGACACACTAAAAGAAGCTATTTTTATACCCGTCAGACATCTGATCGTCTCTTCAACTTTCAGCCACAGATATTTTTAAACGGAAATAGAAACTAAATATTCCGAAATTGGAAAATTTATGTACAAACAGACTAAGTGAATAGTGTCACCTTCAAGAATCATAGCAGCATGTAGCGAAAACCAAAAATGCTCGAGTTGTATTCTGAGCTCTACGCATTAAGAAACGCGATAGGGAGCCAGCCCCACGAGCTATTCTTGCGAACAAAGCATCTTTAAAGATTACTTAGTATTCTAAATGCAAACTTAGACACACTCTCGTTGTTCTATCTGATTTCGTCTCTAATCAGTACAGAGTCCAATTCGTTGTAAAAAATATCTGAGCTCTGTTGATGCCCGTACACATGGCGCTCTAGTCAAGAATCTGAAATTAAGTCTACGAAGACAAAGACTATGTACAAAAGGACAAAGATTTTACAGTCGACTCGAATTTATCGAAGAACAGACACCGCAACTATAAATAATGATGCTGTGACGCTCAGAAATTCGCGGTTTAGGTGTCGATGCTTTTCCAACTTCTACGTAGCTCCTGAGCATTGATAAACAATTAACACAAAACATTCAGAAACCAAGAGTGTCTCCAGTCCTTCAATTAAGATACATTTACATACATTATTCATTGCGCGTTATAAGCCAAAAGCAAACATTTCTGAGAATCTTTTCCGCATTTTTATATCAAAGCGAATGGCAGAGTTGAGTTCCCAAAAGCAAAATAAAAACAAAAACATCAATTTCAACGTATGTGTAATAAAAAGATATCCTTCAATAAAATATCAGCCTTACATTTGGCTCCACTCTGTATCTTTTGTTTTTGTTATGTGCCAGCAAGCCAAGTCGTGCTGCATATCTACAAAGTTTTTGTTTTGGCTCTAGACTTACATATACAGTGGGTAACCAACATACGAGTATACACAAAACTTATTTTCTGCACTGTCTCCATGCGAATTTTTAGCCACTTTCTACATTCGAGCTGTATTTATCTTATCTATCAGTCGTCAGCTTGGGGCGTTACGTTACAGTTAGCGTGCCGATGATGGGAAAAGGAATGCAATGTGTGGACATGTGATTGTGAACTTTTCTTATTTTACAGATGGATGATTACTATCAATACAAAAAATTTATTTCGTAGAGTCTACACGACGTCGCGTCATTCGTCTAGTACAAATGGCGTTTAAGAAGTTGCAAAATTGTATCTATTAGGCGAAATGCGAAATTCGTTCAATTATGTGACTTCAAACGATATGCTTAATGAAAACATTGAAATATATGGAAAATATGAGCAATAAGTGTAAAATAGTTTAGTTGTAGGTTACGGAATGAAGCTGGCAACTTTTCCTGCGAACGACAACGCGTGATGTTATAAATAAATCTTTGCTATGTCTTTCCATTGAATCAACAAAGCATTGTTATTGATAAAACCGATTTTAGGCCAGCGAAATGATCGGCGGTCCGACATTTTGATTGCTCATGGTTGTGAGATTGTGAGAAATCATTTTGTCGGATTTATGTGAAGCTTAAGCTGCATAGTTTAACTATGATTAGCTGTTAATCTTTTCCCGTACAAGGCACTTCAATAAGATTAACGGGGCAGCTGAATTATAGTTTTTTGTTAGTGAGGACAAGTTTACAGTATACGTTAGGCTATAAAGAGGGCATTAGACCGCCAGTTTGGGTCCATTTGCATCCTCCGCTGACTTGTTAGAGCTGCCAAGTGGCCGCTTCGCCAAACTGAATCAGCTGACTCAGCGTGACGGTACTAGCCACGTCTGCTAACTCTTGACATTGGTAAGAACCAAAAATCTTCAGGCGTTTATTATTTAGGGCCGTACAATCGCAGAGAGTGTGCTCGATGGTGTCCTCTTTCATTTCGCACTTTTTGCATAAATTGCTGAATGTCAGTCTCATTTTGTTCGCATGAGATGCGGCAAGGCAGTGCCCTATGAGCAAGCCGACAGTCGCTCTCAACAAGTTTCTGCTGAACTTGAGCAGTTTCCTGCTTTTGCTGAGATCAGATGATGGCCATAATGCCCTGGCTAACCTGTAGTCCATCCTGTTTTCCCATCCGAACTTTAGTTTTGCCCATTTTGCCTAGGAATTGGTCGTGGTACAATGATACAGGGGCTATTACTAGCTCCTGAACCTTTCCACGCCAATTCATCGGCTTTTTCGTTGCCAATGACCCCACTAAGCACTGGCACCTACATAATCCGGATAGTAATATGCCTTGCGTTTTCATTGAGAGCCACTCTGCCAGCGTTAAAGTTTTTGAAGAATATCTGTAAGATGCGAGAGCCAGAATGGCTGCCCTGCTGTCGACGCAACACGTCGTTGGTTTGGTTGATGTTCCGCTAATGGACTCAACTGCTATGCGTATAGCATATCCTTTAGACTGAAAGACATTCTACACCACATGTTAAGGCTCAATTCCGTATAAAAAACGACCGAGCCAACTCATGTGACCGTCTTTGACCAGTCCGTGTAAAGTTAGACGGCACCATCGGCGGTAGCTTTTTTTCTTCCAGTCTGTTCTTGTACCCACAAGAACAGACTGGAAGAAAAAAAGCTACCGCCGATGGTGCCGTTTGACTTTACACGGACTGGTCAAACCTAACCTGGAAGTTCCTGCCAAGATATATTATTTTGTTCATGTCGACCGTGTCTTTAGCAACGAGCTTCAATCTTCTGCAGCATTCTGTGAGAATACCGCTGTGTGCCCCACTGATTTGGATCGTTCCACATGCCGTAACTTTTAGCGCATATAGCCTTTAAGCTTGCGCTTCTAAAGATGAATCGATCCAGGGGCACAAGTCTTAGAACCATTTCCAACCCAGCCATTGAGACGGTTTTTAAAGCGCCCGTAATACATACACATGTGAATATGTAGTTGGCTACTCTAGGTTTAAGACCCCAGGTATTGATTTAAGCAGATCGGCACGCGAAAAGTGCTGCGCGAGACTTATCTAAACGGTGCTTCATATTAGCACCCCAGTTCCGTTTCCTGTCTAGTATAAGGCACAAGTATTTAACACTATCAGCAAGTTCCAATGTTATTCCGTTGAGGCTAGGTGTGGCAATTTGCCGGCACCATGTGTTTCCTTGTGAAAAGTACAAGTTCGGTTTTGTCGGGTTTGCCCTAAGCCCGGCTTTTGTGGCCCAGGTCCAGTGCCGATTGCATAAGGTTCGACAGAGTTTGTGCGAACGCACCCTCCACAAGTACCACAATGCTATCGGCATACACCACCACCTCAGAAACACTGAGCCCTAAATTATCCAGTATTTCGTGTACTGTCAGGATCCAGAAAAGGGACGATATAATCCCCCTTGTGATGTTTCGGTTCCGCTCTCCGCTTTGGCCTCTAAAAACGTGGCTTCAGTTTGTATGTTTTTGAGCAAGTCCAATGTCCAGGTGGCCAGAGTTTTAATTAAAAGGCTCGTTTATATTTGAATGACCCTCATACTTGAAGTAGCCAGGGTAATACCTCAGCCCTGTTCCTAGTAATAACTGTAGGTTTGTTACCTATATTGTGGATATTGAAGTTGGTTGACGTTAGAAATTCTAGCAAACACCTGCTTCTGTCGTTTATGTTGATGCTTCCCCATATATCTTTTTCTCCTCAACCACGTCCGAACCTGAATGGTCTCCGGAAATTTTCAGGGCGGTTGACCGAAGCCACTCAGCCGTGAAAACGTCACTACAGGTAACCGCAATGAGGTCGCGAACAATGTTCTAGCATTCAACGCGAAGTGACACTTCTTCCGTCTCCAGTAGTAGTGGCGGGAAGCTCGATTTTATTTTCGTCGTCTTTAGTTGGATCCATAGATTCAGTTTAATCAATGGTTCAGGTTTGCGTATCGCATTCTCGGACCACAGCCGAAGCAATTGTTAGCATTCACCTCCCGCTACACCCCGCCCTCATAGGAACAATGTATTGCTCCGACCGTCCTTCTCCTGTTGGGATCGCGAGGTAGACTCCCCCACTATTTTCCGAGGGTTATGTATGCTTTAACCGTTCGCTGAACCTGCGAACTTTGCTGCCGAGGCAACCAAGGTTTCTCCCCTAGTCTAACAAATCGCAACTTTGTAGACCGCGGTTCGCCAGATTCCAGACCCGGGCAAAGTGAACTGTTGGATCCAGAACCGCGTAGGTGAATTTTCACCTCAGTCACCAGCCCAAACCGGTCCCCAGGCCTCTGTGTCATCTCTGCGGAGAGAAACATGGGCGCTCCTCTGTCGGTTACGGGCGAGGCTTCCGTTTACACAACCCATACAACTGGTGGCTGTACAGCCGTGCGACAGAACCAAAATTTTTCACGGGCGGGGGACCTCTCACCAACCTTACTTAGAAGAGACTAGCCTAATCATATTAGCTAATCCTCCCTTTCAGGGGGATTATTACCAGCGGATCAACGACAGTATCGGAGGATTGACACTGCACTGACTCTATTAAATCCATGTAACGATGACTATTAAAAAAATATAAATTCCTTCCAATCATCAATATTTTAACCCAAATAGATAATACAACACCATCCATTATATTTTCTGAATTGTATACTTTATCCATTGTGTGTTTCTTCCAACGTCGACAATGTTATCGAGTTGAAGATAAAAAGCATTCCGTAAAACGCAGTTATGAATAGCTTCTGTTTCAATACACACACAATTATATCAGGGAAATTTCACAATCAGTACGGACTAGTTTTTCATTATCTTTTAAACTACGGAGATTATTGGTGGGCGAAATAAAGGACAATTCGACGAAATATATTGATTTTAGTCAATAAAATGAAGGCAGATAGTATGTATGTCAGATAAAAAAATGATGCATATTAATATATTATCATTTCAGTCTTGAAAACATAAAAGAATACGTCTAGCTGAAAATTAAACAATGCTGCGAAATTACAGAGCACCAAATGAAATGGAGTTCGGACTCATTCAAAAAGTAACTCTATATGAGTCTATTGACTCGACATTCTACATAAACAACTGCAGCATCTTTGAACAGCTGAATATAAACATTAACTGAATATAAACATTAATATGTTAAGAGTTCATAGCACAGTTCAGATAATTTGCCGAACACATGATTCCTTTACCCTGGCGCTAGATTATCTTTACCAAGCGTATGAAAACAAAGTTCTAATATAGGCTCTCCTACACACACAGATATTAACTAAATAAATATTTACATTTTCCAAGGTGAAACATGTAGACACGTTTCGGAAATTTAACATTTAATGCTGATGTTTTAATTCGTTTTGATTTCGTGCATGTGTGCATGTAATTATACTACACGAAAGTTGCATATAAACAAAAACTGATCAAGTGCGCGTGTAACGATAAAATTTATTTGGGCGTTGACATCTTATTTTATTGTTGAAAACAGTAAAATGTAGTTGAATATTTGGATTTGTAATCAATTGTGTTTTATTCTAGATACTATTTATGCAAATTTTAAACACTTGATATTGCGAAGAATACGAAAAATTCGCACAGCAGATTTGAGAAAAAAAAACTTAAGCGCATAGTAACCGCTAGAAGTACTGATTTTTGAAGAAACGTTGAGCAATCGTACAGACTTTTGCATCGCGCACCTGCTTTTTATTAGAACTACATGTTCCAAAGGTCATGTACCGCATCGATCCGAAGACTGAATCGAAAGTCATAGGGCAGAAAGGTTTTCAGGGCTACTACCACTCACATAGATTTCAAAATTTACGAAAGTAAAACACTTGTTACTTGTATTCCTTGTCGGTTACTTATCCTATCAGACTTTGAAAATAGTATCTCCCTTTTATTTACAAAAAGTTTCTTAAAGCTGCAAAAATATCGCCTTGCCGGACCTTTACATAGCTAGCTCACCTCCGGCGTAGCACGAGGTAGCGCTCTTGGCCCACTTCTTTTTAACATATTCATTTCCGATCTACCTGACTTCATGTCAGATATACCTCACCTACTTTATGCAGAAAATCTGAAACTGCGCCACCCCTTTGAATCTAAATCTGGTGCACTTTTTCTTCAATCCAAGCTTGACTCACTTGTTCAGTGGTGCAATAGATACAAGCTATCGCTTAATATTGATAAGTGCCAAATTTACATACAAAATTTGACGTAAAAGTTTTAGCGAAAATGTAGGTTGAAATTTGGTCAGAATGTGGTATTAACTTTTTGGCGTGAAAAGTTACGTCTTTTCATGATAAGTTGTTTTCAGAATTTAAATACAGGTGGCATCGAAACATGTCTCCACTCATTTCACACTAATTTAGTATTTGCAATCCTGGCCTTCATATAGAAGGCCTGTTGCGGCTTACAATCTGATAGGTATTAAAGTACTTTTTGGTCGAGAAATGCTGGTACATTAGGTGCGCCATCTTGGACTTTAATTGACGTTTTATCTGTCAGTAATCAGGGCATGAATCACGAGATTTCGATGTCAAATAAAAACAATAGCGATTATCGACTTAGGAATGTCGGCATCACAGCCTCAACGATATGATGTATCGAAATTTTTTTTTGAAATATAACTCCATGGTAGATTTTCGTGACATTTGACAGCATCTGATGAGTGGTAATGACATTTGAAAATTCAAATAGTGAGCCGCCAATAAGTGATACGTTTGTCGGTAATTAAATTCACAGCGAAAATCAATGGAAGAATTCATAATTTTTGATTCTTCATCTGAAGATGATAATGAAAAAGTGTTGCGAAGGAATTTGAGAAATTCTAGTAATCCATTGGAGTTACCGGAACAGAAGTAAGAAATAAAGATCTTAAAATATCTTGTAATTCAAATGTATTTTGTAGGTTCATTAAACGTTTTCGTGTAACGAAGGAAGCGTTTAAATATACAAAAACTGACAACTGACACTTTTGTTTGTCAATTTTCAGGAAATCCAATGAGAGTGTTTTCGTACTTTTCATGAATTTTCCCCACCACATGATTCAGGAAAATTCAGTAAAATTTAGTTAAAATTCAGTTACTGAATTTTACTGGATTTTCCTGAATCATTTGGTGGCGGAAATTCATGAAAAGAACGAAAACGCCCTCATTGCATTTCCTGAAAATTTACAAACAAAAGTGTCAGTTTTCGGTTTTTCGGAGAACAATAGTGATTATAATGTCATCCTAAGCGGTGATAAATTACCGCCACAAAAATATTCGTTCTTCATAATAACATTACGCCGAAAACCGTTTGACAGTTTTCAGTATTTTTCAGTAGCTCAGCCCCTACTGAAATTTACTGAAAGAGGCGAAATTATCAGTTTTCAGTAAAACGGAGTACAAAAACGGCTTCATTGCAATTAGTTGCAATTAATCGTAGTATGCGAACAGACCTATTAATTGCAATGAATCGTAGTTCGCGAACAAACCTATTATGTCACAAGCTGAAGATGGATATCGATGACATATCGATAGTCGTTTGACTATCGCCAGAGATTTCGATAGTCGCTGTCGTTTTTTGATTTTCGTGATTTCAAATCTCGAAAATTTCGACAGACGATATCGTCTATCGTCGGTTGTGATCCATGCCCAGCATTCTCCGCGTTCCTCCATTGTCAAAGTTCTCACTTGAAAGAATGACCAGATACTGGAGGCTTGTCAATATTTATCTTTACGATTAAGTCAGTACCAGCCTTAAGGGAACTGTACAACCATTAAGGGTTTGTGCTTTCAGCCACCTGATTATCTCGCGTCTCGGTTGGGTCTGGCTGGCCAGCCCATGCTTTGGTGCTTCTTTTCTGTACGGCCAAAGCGGCTTTCCTTTGTGTCTGTGAATAGTGCGTCTACTCATGCATTCACACGGTTGAATCATACGTACCGCCCCTCTTTTCCTAGGCATATCCACCCCTCTTTTTTGGGGCATATCCGACCCTCATTTCCGGGTCGTATCCACACCACTTTGCAAAAACCAGCCTTGCAGAGTTAGCAAAGCGGACTAGCAGCATCCGCCGAGAGCCTTTGCAGCTATTTACAAGTCACCGTGCTTCAAAGCAAATAATCACCCCGATTGTGAATGTCACGTCACGTCACGCCGACGTCGATTTACTGTCGACACATGAAAAAGCGATTGTGTATGTCGATCTACATCGACAGTTGTCACGTCGATCGACAGTTTTCGTCGATCAATGCAGAGTCCGTGACACAAGGAGGAAATCGAAAAATGTATGTCGGAGATTTGAAAAAAGAACGAACGCCGTTCTTTTAGAATCTTATGTTTTAACTGGTAATGGTACGGGTACGGGCGGTAGTAATTAACGTTAGTAGTAGTTAATTGATTTGCAATTATCAATCGTCACAAAAGACGTTAAAAAAAAGAAACTCTCGCGAAACGTCGCAAAGCGGCGACAATGTAAGTATGGATTTTAGTTAAATGTATCGAGGAGGAAATTGTCAGTAAAATCAACCGTGGGTGGACCAAATATATTGCATTTATTCTCTGCTTTAGAAGACAGAGTGCTATCCATCTTAAGTTTGGGCGCAGCGTTTAATTCTCCTGGATGCAAATTTGGATTTAAGGACTCCATTTCGTCCAACCTGGAGTATCTGAAGGCCTTGGAAAATTCATCGTTCGGAAACTCGGTTTCAGCAATCGCCGAGACGGATTCTGAAGCGTCAACGTCGCAAGTGTCGGAACTTACAAGCAATGGCGATAATGCAGGAATTCCTCGAAGACAACGTAAGGTTCGAATGAAAACAGGTTTGAGGGAAAATAGGCGCATTCAACTCCTGGAAAGACATCTTGCCTTACAGTAGCAAATAAATGCCAAAACAAAAGAAACTGCACGGTATACCACAAACAATTAATTATTTAAAAACAACAACTGAAGATCAGCAGTGAAAATTTAAGATAAAAGCGAGAAAAATACGAATTTAAAAAAAACATTTATTGGAGAAGGAAAGTTTTGGTGGAAAAATTAAAACTGAAACGTGTGTTAGAAATAAAAAAAATGGTGTTCAAACTTAAGCTTGAGTCTACATAAGATCGATATCTTTTCAACTATCATTTATATGTTAAAATAAGTGCCTACTGTTTTAGTGATGCATATTTTGTTACTTTCATTTTTTCAAAATTGATAAATCATACAATTACTTAAAACAGAAAGTCTGCTGCTATGTTCCTAGGGCAATACCTCACTGTTTATTTAAATTGGACAAAGAAATGAATGCACTGATTGTGCAGAGTCACACGAATATTTGTAACTTTTGATTAAAAATTGGGCAAATGATTTATTTTTCTTTACTTTGACTTATCTTAAATCCCAAGCATCCGTTTTACAACTATTAAAAAAAAGTTAAACAGTGTTGCAATTTTTTATTACTCATCATAATGTTTGCGAAATTCTTTCTCTTATAGAAACGACATCTAAATTATCTTCCATATCAATGGCGTTATTAACCATTTATAATCACTGCTCCTTCCTCACTTTCCTCCTCTGAATTAAAAAAATTGTCTAACAAACTCATTTCGTTTACTAAATAAGAAACTTCTTCCATTTCCTTAAGGATTTCACTACATCAATGTCGTGTTTGACAGGAAAAATACAGTCACAATTGTAAAATAACTCATTTACATGAGCATCAATTCACAATTTACTCCGCATACACTGACATCAGTGTGGCAATCCTACTGAGTCACGTCGATGCAGTTACACAATCGGGATTCTCGATCGACGTGACGTGACGGTCGTCGACACGACGTTCGTCGACACGACATCCGCAATACTGGTGAATTCTTTTTCTTGTCTCGTTGATGCTTCGCCATCAAAACCTCTTGGCATGCTCTAGACTGTAGTTCGGTTTAGTTGAGGTGCTCCTGCCAAACCTCCAAAACCACTACAAGAACTTGGAAAAAAATACTATTGGTTCAAGGTTCATTAGCATTTCCACTACAACTTACAGCATTTTAGGTATCATCAAGGCTCATTTTATTCACTTTAATAAAGATTCCTACAAAACCAACAAAAACTTCTGAATAGCTGACAAAAATTCCTGAAAAAACAACAAACAAAAGCAATAAAATTACAGGACCCAACGCCTGATAAGTTCACTCTTCTCACATGACTTCACTGAAACCAACACCTCACTGAAACCAACACCTCACTGAATCCAACACCTCACTGAAACCAACGATGACCAAAATCTCTTATGTCCTATACTTGCTAACAAAATATAAACAAAAATGAAAACTTGTCTTTCCATACAAAAAATTCATTTTTAATTTCATTTTTTTCTTTCTTTAATTCAATTTTTTTCCACCTTTCTTCATTATCATCTTCATAATTATTATCAAGTATCATCATCATAATATTCCCTATGAATCATATAATAATATTTAATATTTGTGTTTTATTATAAAAACAAGGAATTTAAATTCATCTTTACAATGAATGTTTTATCATCAATAATATATGTAATAATTAATTTATAATATAATCTATATATAAAGGATTTCAGCATATTCTTCTTTGTTCCATTACGAATCAAATAATTTTCTTGTTTTACATCTACATATAATACATTAAATCACTTCTTAAGACAGAATCATGTGATTTAATTAAATCATTTAAATCAATTATTATAAATAATCGATGAGTTCTAATAGAAACAAATCATAATTTGTTTTAAATAAAATATAAAACAAATGAGAAATCGTAACGTTCACTAGTATCAATAGTAATAGTAGGGATAGATGTGTTTTCTAGGTAAATAGGATGGGCATGATAGGCGAATGATCAATGGAATCTATCAGTTCTTTTACTTTTTAGGATCCAAAGCGCTGCAAGTTAATAAAAAGAAGGTGGCTTCACATGACAAATAGAATGAGCTATTATAAAAATTTATAGATATTTTGGCAGATTGATAGAGAGAACAGGTTCAGAATACATTTATGTCCTGGAAATCCTATTTATAGTCGATGCAATATTGTAATTGAAAGAAAATAAGCAAGATTTGTTTCAAACGGAATCAGTTCTTAAATTTGACAATCTTGTGCCAATGCAGCCTTAGAATCAATTTAAAAATTTAAATTTAAATTTAGTCCAATCTACTGATTAGTCTTTTCAATCGTTTGAACCGAATCCAAAACGGAATAGGAGTAAAAGATTATTTAAGGAATCAGAATGAATAGCACAAAGATATGATTCTATGAAATTTTATAAATAAGTTACGATTGTTTCTTCTATAGCAATTGTTGCATAGCCTGATCAAATAATTTAATTCGATTTTAAATACAAACTAATAGGAAGCAAAAATGTATGTCACAAGAGAAACTAAAAAGAAATAGATTTTATCATTCATTGGGAGAAACAACATCGATTTGAAACTTTCAATTTCGCTCGGGAATATGATTTTGAATTTTCTTACGGTACAATTTTATGAATTCAAATGCAGTTGCTTGCGGCACTAAACTTACTGGACATGGAAGGACAATCGGTCACAGATAGATTTCGCGCACTGCGAGAACCTTTGTGCCCCAAATATTCGAGTTTTCAATGAATAGCGCCTGTTTGCGATCAAATTCTGAATCCTAAATTTCAGCGAAACATCTGTAATCGACGTCCTTCATGTCCTCGTATATTTTAAACGACATTTCAAAGTGGATTCTATACTACTGGAACTGTTGACGTTGACTTGTAGTTTTTCTGAAGTGTCTCCGAGGGATAGGCGACGACTAAACGCTGTATTCCATATGCGCTGGCGTAGGAAGCAATGGTTTGGCCAACATAGACCCAAGGAATTCTCGGGGCTTTAGTCCCAATGCAGAAAAGGCGTATATACTTGCACGTATTCCAAATGAACGATCGAACCGGAAAAGTAGGACGATTTTTAATTTGTTTATTCCACTTACGTTAAACATGCATAGTTCCGATTTCATTTTTATAATTTTAATATTCACAGCTCTCGAAAATAACGTTCTTCACTTGTAGGATCTTCAGCGAACTTCTTCTTTGTTTTTATGTGTATAGACTATAGTTCTTTTTGTATTTTTAGTGGTTTGCCTAGTTATTTTAGCTTTATTTGATTTTTTTTTAACTATTTTTGCTGGGCTGGATGGAAGTGCCTTGATATGCGTGGTTTTATCATCAAATTATTTGCGGTTTTAGATTATTGTTAGTTTTTTGATAGAACGACAGACTAGCTCGTTAAGCTTTTCCTAATATTCACCCATTAAGTAGTTGGTTTTCTCCTTTAACATCAAATGGATGCTGGGCGTTCAAAAATGTCCGTCACATTATTATTTTTGCATTTTAACTACTGTTTTTATTTTACCATGTTTATACATATTCTTTTTATAGATTTTTTTTTCAAATGATTGAAACACTTTGATTACAGTTAGTACTCACAATATTGTACACACGTATAGATTTTTTTTTACTTTCACATCTGCACGCGCGTATTATCGCTAAAATCACAATCACACATTTTATTTTCATTTGCATTTCAATTAAATGGTTTTTATACATTTTGGTAATTATCTTCAATTTCTTACACACTTCCCCTACATCATTTCCGCCATCGATTCTTTTCTTCTATTATTAATATTAATTTATTATATCACGCGTACCAACCAGGCTTTATTTAGTACATATACTAGCAATGTTTCTTTTCGCGCACTCTAAATCGTAGTGTGATTTGCATCGCTCGCGTACATTTTTTGAAAATGAAAAGCTTTTTTGTATATTTGTATAGTAGTATATAGTTCATTTGCGTTCAAACACTAGTTGTAGGACCTTTGTTGACTGTTTTCAAGAGCGAATCGTACGATTGAGATCACTTCAAAAGAAAATTGATTTTCGATTCATATGAGTAACTAATGCGGGAGGAAGCCAATAGGAACAGGGAAGTCTTCAGGTGTAGTTTTTTCTGGCGAGTTCACGTTCGATGAAATGAAAATTGCTGCTCCTTCCGATTAGTTGATCCCGAATTTGATAGGACCCTCCGAACAATTTGCAGGCTCCACTGGCTTCAAATGTTACGAAATTTCGAAGCGCTGTGATTACATACGTACTAGGACCAAGATTCTGATCTCCCAGTGTCGTCAGCTGATCGAACAACTAATCACAGATTAAATTTCGCCGTCTCCGGCCGGCATGTTGTGCGAATTTTGTTTAAAGCTTTTTGCGGGCATGTGTCAGGTGGGTATTCTGAGGCTTACAGAAATGCCGGAACAGAGCTATCTTCTCACGGTACGTTTGTACGGAACAGTTCTGGAGATTTCTAGTTTTCCTGCGAGGATAAGTTCATGGCTATTCCGCCACAAGCTAGGTCACGTCTCTGAGCTCTGTTGCCATAAACTTCCACCAGTCCCATCCATCCTTCAATCTCAAAGAGCACGCAACAATTTTTCGCAGGAACCACAACTTCCTGCATACTTCTGCTCCAATTTCACCCCTTCTTGAATTTGTTAACGAACTCTTACATCCTATTAAATCATTTGCATTCATGCATTTTCTCCTCATGTCTAGAAAACCATACAGTTGTATATAGTTTAAAACTTATAATTAATAACACATTCTATTTTTTGTTATTCAGTCGAGTGGTTTTTGTCAGTAGAGTGATTTTTTTCTCCATTTTTACGTTCCTAAGTTTTTCTTTCTGGATACGACCCAGGCCCACAGCTGCGACTGAAGTGTTGTTTTTCTTCCTCTGCTCCTTCTGTCGTTGCCAGGTGTTGTCGATGATGAAGGTGACAGAGAACATCGCACAGGAAGAAACGAATTATTTGCATTTTGTCGTTTTAAATGTTATTGATTTTTTGCCTTATGGACAATGCTGCGGGCATACGAGACTACACGTGTTTACAATTCCAGCTGACACATTCGATACAAGGGAGACCGTGACTCCTCGTCGCTCTCGTAGAAGTTATACCTCTGCTTGGGCGAAATATTCAATTGCAATCGGCGGACGGCTTCCTTGACTAAATTGTTGCTCTTGATGAGCGCCTGCAGGAGTTCGTACGGGTCGTCTATCCCGTCCTCGGGTTTCGATTTCTTCTTCTCGACAGTAGGAGCGTTGGAGGTGAGGGCCTGGTCGCTCCATGATCGGCAGGGTATGTGATAAGGTGAAGGTCGCGAATTGCGGCCGTGATTGTGTGAAGGGCGGGCTTTGAGTCGAAGATTTTCTTTGATTTCGTGGACGAGTTCTTCCACGGCAAGGACATCACTAACTTGCTTACTAGGCATACTGCTCGCAGCTTGCTCCTTTTCGTCCTGCGGCTCCGACTGCAGATTCGACAGGATGTCCACTTCGGTCGTGCCGAATGTCTTCGCCTGGGAAGGAATTTTGTTGACAGGGAAACAACTCAATCGTTGTATCAGCTCACAACGGTTTTCTCGTCCGTACAACTCCTTACAAAATTCAATCTTATTTCGCACTTGCAAATTTCTGCACACGCACTCCTAATTTTTTACTGAAGCCAAACACAAATAGAGGATTTTTTAATGATTTCTTTTTTGTTTTCAGACCGGTTCCAAAACAA
This sequence comes from Nemotelus pantherinus, assembly GCA_963978885.1. Taxonomy (NCBI): domain Eukaryota; kingdom Metazoa; phylum Arthropoda; class Insecta; order Diptera; family Stratiomyidae; genus Nemotelus; species Nemotelus pantherinus. Next base: position 211,743,010 of record OZ022263.1, on the reverse strand, counting down.
GACGAAACTTGGCAACCTCTTGTTGAACTAATGAATCGATTTAACAGCACTTCGTGCGAAAGCGGGACAGACGTAACGTTTCGTACGTTTTTCTACACACACCGCTGCAACAGCACCAATTCCGTACTATTCGAACGTATTCCTCCTGAATTCTTTTTCGCTCACAACTTTTCCACTTTTCACTACTGCTAATCTTCTTTGGTTGCTCCGAAACCCGTTCGTAACGGAACTTGGTAGAAATTAAGATGTCTACCTGCGATACCGCGAGAAATTTCTTCGAATCCGACAAAATCCACAACTCGTACTTAGGAACGACTGGCTTCAACTGAATTCACACTAATCAAACGCACGAGACTTATTTTATTTCGCAAAAGTCGGCACACTATATTGCGAAAAATATCGGATTTCAAGCTGTTCGCGATGCACTTTGAAAATTATTCTTATAACTCGTAAGTTTTTCACAAGCTCCCTATTTGAATGAATGTTTCCGCTTGGGATAGTTTCGAATCTCTTGCCGTTTGTGAATTTTTCTTCAGCGCCGACCCCAAGACTATTGTTCTTTTCTTTTATTGCAATTTCTCACAAATGTGTAGTTCCAACGACGACTACACTCCTCTACGGTTACTTGCCAACTGTCGAGCAAACCCATTTTCTTCCAAATTCATAACACAGCCCTTGCTTCTCCTTCCAATTGGAACGAAAGAGATGCAAGGAACGGAATGTATGTAAACAAAACACAATGTTTACATTTGTATGAAATCGACAACGGAGGCGGGAGTTTTGGATGAGTGTGTGCCTGGGATGTTTACATGACTCGTACAAGTTCAAATCGACCGCGAGCTGCCAGAGTAACGTTTGGCATGATGATGTGGAAGGGAAATTGCAATTGATTCAGGGCAATTTTCGTGAATGAAGGGAATTTTTAGGAAATTTTGGGTATGAAGCTGAGGAGTAGAGTTCTTTGTCTAGGAGGTAAAGATTTTGTCATGAATGTACACCAAAAATTATTCTGTGGGAAAAAACTACCATGTATTAGTGTGATTAAATTAGATATCTGCCAAATAGATATGAATTAGAATATTATCAAACTAACAGATTCAAAAGCATCTGAGTAAGCACTATCAACAAATTGTTTTTATTATTTTCAACTCTTAGAACACAACTTACAGTAGAATTTTAATTATATCATTTATCACATTCTATTTATCATAGAATTTTGGATAAATCCAACTTGTTTCTAGGTTGTGACTTGTTTTCTATCCGCGCGATGCGTTCGACGCCAGAAAAATATACATCCTAACCACCTATAGCAAACAGAAACATGAGTATACTTTCCGGATGCAATACCCACGTTGTTACGCGCCTCTATCGAGAACAGATTGGGATAGTAGCATTAGGCGTGTTTTTTTTGCTCCCCCTATCTATAACAAAACAATGCTATCCACTGCAGACGCATTGGGAACAGCAACAACTCCCCCTTTCCATAACAGGAGTTTTTGTTGTTTCCAATGTGTCTGCACTGGTTGGCATTGTTCTGTTATGGATAAGGGGTGCAAAAAATTTCACCTTATGCTACTTCTCTAAACTAATCTCGATAGAAGCGCAAAAACACGATTTATGCCATAATCTCCTTATCTAACCAACACAGTTGGACTTTGCACTCTTCTTGATATGCTTTTAAACATGCTTCTCTCCAATGCACACACGAATCAGACAAAGCGTACATCCCAGATAACCGTTCTGACCTCAAATGTCTAAAGAAAACTATGGTCGAGCCGGTTTTTTCTTCATAAAAAAAAAGATCGAAGTCTTCCCCCATTTCGCAATTGTACCGGCTTATTTCTTAGACCAAAATGCAACCCAATGTTTACAAACATTCTATATGTTATGGGAAATTTTCTTTCATCGGATAACCCTTATTCTGGTTTCTTCGGCGATTTCTTGAATCTTCTTCAATGGGGTCGTTGTGTAATGATGATATTCGTATCTACTCAGCGCACACAGCCAATCGTGAGCAATTTCCCGTTGCCAATTGGGAGTGCGAGTGTGTTGGAGAAAATGTCGAGTTCATCGAAATACCAAATCGCATGATTCGTTTACACTAGCGGCTCATTGGACAAATGCACCAGAATGGGAAGTTAATAGAACGCGGTACTGTGTAATTCAAATGAAATTGATTTCAATTATTGCGTAAATATTTTCAGCAATTTGAACTTTGTAACGCCGCAGAGAAAACTTACAGCCCGATGCCGTTCGTATCTGGTTCGATCCAGTTTATGAATCTTTCATTTCAGGAAAATTTCCGCCGATCACAGTTTTGGAGATATCTCGCAGCCAGGCTGTTTTTGCTTATGTAAACAGTGGAAAAAATGAGGCCAACTAACACGCATACAAGCAACCGACTTCAGTAGCGCACAGTTTCCATACCGCGCTGCCATCGTCACGCCTGCTCACGTCATCCCATTGCTACTAGATCTAGCACGAAACATAATCTCGTGCGACGTTGCCAAACCGCCGAATATCGACGAGACTACACTTGCGTGCGATTCCGTCATTACTGCGCCGTCTCGATTCGCAACACTTCCAAGCTTAGCCAGTTTCCCTCTACGTCACACGAATACTAACATGCCATCGAGAGCATGCCAAACCGAAAATAGAAGTTAAATCGATCTGGGCGCGTCCTGGGGGCCATGATTTACCACAAGTCTATCCGTCGTCAAGGGATTCGTAATCCGTCGTAAGTCTATCCGTCGAAATTTTGGTGAATTCAACAGCGTGGTACGAAAACAAAAACATTGGCGTCCATTTTAACTGGAAATTTCTAGAAATTGTCGCTTGATGGGCTCGGCAGAAGTCTTTGAGCTGATATTGTTGCGAAACAAATCGAGCTGTTATTGCTGTTAAAATAACGCGTGTCTCATCGAAATACTGCGTTTTCTGATGAAATTCCTATCGAGCCATGTGATTGTCCTGACCAAGAATCTCTGGGAATTTTGAAGGTCCCCTGCCTCCGTTCTTCGACAAACTTTCAAACATCATTCACACACACACATAGATACTACTTGAAAAGGCACGATTACGCCCGACAAAACGACTGCGGCCATGATGATGGCGAGTACAAGTTAACGGCAGCCGTTGCACGTTTTCTGCGCATGTAGTGGTGGGTTACAAGTCAATTCATGCTTTGTTCGCACTTGTAGAATCGGTCGACGACGGATCCACCAGCCAGGCATGTGTGCCAGATACGTTCAAGGTTACGATTTATAGCAGGGCCGAGATGTAAACAAATAACTCAATGCTGGTCGACGAATAAGAGAACTTAGCTAGAAGCGGTGAAAATGTGCCATCATTATTATTGCGATTCTTGTTATAGGTAGGTAGTAGGTACCTACCTAAACTAAATGAAGCTGTTTTCTTACTAGGAAAATCTCAAAACAAGCTGATTGGCGATTTGCCGGTGTCTGGCCGAGCTTGTTTTTGCTGTTCTTTCTTCTTACTAATGGAAAATAGAGTGGAAAATAATTTGATTCGAATAAATTAAAAGCCGAAAACAAATTTCAGCGAAAATATTCAAGAATTTAGGTGAATACCCGCTTTGTAGCGGAAAATACGAATGAATATGCTTTGAATGAAAATTAGTACCTGTACAGTGATACCTATGTATGTACCTATATATTTGTTCATTGAAACAGTTAAATTTTCGATTGAAAAAAAAAAACATTGGTCGACGGACGACTGGCTATGGATGTTTTCTGGCAATTAAAGTAGGGGCTCTAGGGCAGAAAGCACGAAAACAATATCCAACTGAAATAATAACTCCCAAAACATTTTATTGATTGCTAACATCAACTACTACCTATACTGCGGTGCTTATCATTAACGACCTATCTGACATTTCTTTTCGATTTCGAGCTAACACCGGCAACAACACCGGATTTGAAAACGACATACCTACTCTATTACATTATTCTACAAAATATGAAAAACCGTATGTATGTATATTAAGATCAATAGTCAAAAATGCCCTTTCCATATACAGTGGCTCACAGCTTATTTGATACAGTGACTATTTATAAATGCAAATCACTGTAACTTTGAAATTAAGGACCCTATCCAAAAAATTTAAACGTATTTGACTAGATGCATGTTCAACGAATACAATGCAAACAAAAAATGTTCCAGCAATATTCCTCGGCGTCCGGTAAAAGAGAAATACCACTGGCGCAGAAAAATTGCAGGTCACAGCTTATTTGATACAGACACTTCAATGCGAATAAACTTCTATTTGTCGCGCCGTTAATCTGTCTTGTTTTTGTTTCTTGAATTTTTGATTGTGTTAGACATTGGCTTAGGTAATTTTTAGCAAGACCTTGTAAGCTGAAGTGCCAAAATGAGCCAAAATTGTAATATGGGTCATCGCACCACAATTGAACAGCGCGAATTGGTATTAAACCACTTTAAAAAAGGACAAAGTGTTCGAAAAATTGCTGAAAGTGTGAATTTGAGTATCTCTACAGTACAGCACATGATTGAGCGCTTCGTACACGAAAATCGCGTAGAAAATAAGAGGAGAAATGCGCCAAACAATATTTTCACCGTATCCGACGAACGATACATTGTAAGGAAAGTGAAAGCAAACACAAAGATTTCCACTCCAAAATTGGTTACTGAGGTTCATCGTGAATTAAGGAAGTCATGTAGTGCTGAAACCGTCCAACGAGTGCTTCGTGACCATGATTTCAACGGGCGAATAGCTCGTAGGAAGCCATTCATTTCCAACAAAAATACAATAAGCCGATTTGCCTTTGCCAAAGAGCATGTGGGAAAGCCATCCGCGTTCTGGAATACAGTTATTTTTGCGGACGAGTGCAAGTTTAACATTTTTGGCTCCGACGGAATGTCTTATGTCTGACGCAAGGCAAACACTGAGCTAAAGAAGGAGAACCTCATAGCTACTGTGAAGCATGGTGGTGGTAATGTGATAGTTTGGGCCTGCATGTCCACAGCCGGAGTCAGAAATTTAAAGTTTATTGAGGAAACAATGAACCAAACAAAGTACCTTGATGTACTCAAAAACAATTTGCTGCAAAGTGCTAAAAAATTGGGTGTTCGCGACCAATTTCGGTTGTACCAAGACAACGATCCAAACCACAAGTCGGGAATTGTGCAGTCCTGGCCAATTTGAGAGTGCCCTCATTTGATGTCTCCGCCGGCACAGTCACCAGATATAAACGTCATTGAGAATCTGTGGACTTTGTTGCATAATAACATTAGAAAACACAAGATTTCTAATAAACAAGACCTGAAGAAAGCACTGCTAGAGGAATGGTAAAAATTTGGTCCTGACATCATAAAAAAACTCGTTGACTCAATGCCGAATAGGCTCCAGGCTCTGCTTAAGGCTAAGGGCTATCATACGAAGTATTGAAATCAACTGGAAACCTCATACTTCACAACAATTTTAATGTTTAATCAAACTGTATCAAATAAGCTGTGACATGAAATTTGTTATTACTTTTAATTTTTGGTTTTTTAAGATGCAAAACAGCAAGTTTGTAACAAATATAAACTTGTTTAATAAACATCAAACAATTGCCTTCAAAATGGTGTTCAAATTTTTTTGATATTGTTATTATGTTTTGAGTTATTGCAACTTAATTTTTTAAAGAAGCACTGTATCAAATAAGCTGTGAGCCACTGTACATACATATCTGCATGCTGCAGAAAAACGACTCGTTGAATATCTCTGAAGTTAATAAAATGTAGCCATTAAACACGAAGAACAAGATACAGTGCCGAAAAAATGATGCAATAAGATAAAATTGTCAAGAATTGCAAACATAACAGTGCTTTGACTGCGATACAAAAAAATTGAATTTTAAATAATTGGTTGATATTGTAGACAGAAAAAAACAAGAAAGTTGATTGCAATTCAGCAAAATACTTCTAGAAGAATTCCATGTTTAACAATTTAAGTAAGAACTCTTTGAAAATATAGCTATAAAATAGATAGCTCACAGTATAGTTTGATATGTTCGAAATTATTTGTTTAATCGGCTGCTAAAAATGGATACAAGGGATACAAGGACTCCGTCTAGGTTCATTTCAACCGTTTAGAGGATCATCGATAAGTCCTGTAAAAACAAGAGTTAAGAAAATAGATATGCTACAAATTGAATAACTGGCCGTAAAAAGAAATTGGCATTACATAATGGCCGAATAATTGAACGGAAAGTTAAGAAGAGTCATTTTTTACCTCTAATAAAACTTACCGCGACGTTAAAATCTCTGTTTACAGAAGTTGTTAGGTTGGTTACATTGCTTGTAGAGCTAAATTACTCAAGAAAATTGGGATACACGTTTTTTGGTCCCCTAAAGCAATTCTTTGTCAATGAATCTAATCGTGAAAAAAGGTTAAATTTATTCCAAGAGAATTTAGGTAAGGCTTAGTTCCGGAAAAATACTTTAGTCACAGATGAGGTTAAATTTAATGTTGCTACTTTTGTTGGACGCGCGAGGGTACGCAAAAAGCCATGTTTGGAACGAAATATAAAATATATTTTACATATTGTTTTGTTTTCCCACTGAAAAGATGCTTCGTGGATTCGATATTCTCTGCGTTTACGAAATAAGTACAGTTGGTTTACTACGACTTAACACACTTTTATTCAAAACAATAAATGTTATAAACTTATTGCTTTATTTTACGCTCTATATTCTATTTTACACACGCGAGTTGCACCCTTTAATTATCACGCTAACAACATTATCATTCGATATAAAATTAACTCACTTTGAAATTAACGAGCCACGCGCTTAATTCGCTTCTTCAATATAATTGGCTTCAAAAGACTCGCTTTATAAGACTGACTTTGCAAAGACATTTCGCCAAAGATCTTTATTCTTCGCTCGGGCATTTCCAGAAGGATCGATTGCGATTAGCCTCGTCTACAAACTGGACTGATTTGGCTTGAAACGGATTGAAATAAAACTTCAAAGTAGGTTTTTGATGCGACTAGATTTACGTGGATTAACCGAATAAAATTCAGCTAGTTCTACTAAAGTGAAGTATATCGCATCGAAACGTCATATATATGAATAGGACTCAAGTGGGCTTCGATTTTTTCAATCCTCAATCCCCCGATCCGGGTCTTTTAACGCCCAAGTCGATCCGATCCAGTAAAATTTCGTGATCGGACCGACTTATCCCCAATCAATTCGCTTCGGGTATACAACGCGGCTTAACTGATCCTAATCAACTTTGAAACCACGTTGTAGACGAGGAGGCGATTGTATGCTTCTAGGCTGTACCGAACTGCCAACTATTAACAGCTCGGTGTAACACGTGTTGGTAACATGACCACACGGCAGCAACAGAGCCTTCAACGATATGAGGAGGACCAGCATCGGTAGCAGCGAAGGGAGCGGGTGCGATTCCTCTTCCCAGTAGAGCGAAAAACACAAACAGTGTGTGCGAATTAAAGTGCGTTTAAAGGGGCAGAAAATAAATTATAATGTTTTTAATCAAGTGAATGTGTTTTTCATTCACCGTTGCCATCCTTGGACAACAAGGATATTCTCAATATCTCTCACCCTATAGGAATCTGTTGATGTCTTGCCTTCTAGAAATTTCTTATCAATGTTTACCTGGGATCTATGGAATTTTTCCGTGCTATAAGATACATGTATGGAGGTATGTAGTTCGAGAAAATATTTCTCGATGTTTCTCATTATTTCTGGCATCGATAGGGTGAAATATGATTTATGTTGGTGTACATGCAACAATATTAGTGTACAAATTAACTATTATTGAAGAAAATAAAGTAGACATGAAATATACATAACCATTTTGAAAAAGCTTCAGCGTAGTTTTCTGAAACTCAAATTGAGATCACATTACATTTTTGTGTACGATAACGTTCCGAAGCTTACTCCTCTCCAAACTCGAATGCTTTAAAATGCAAACAATCTCATTCGCAGCATTTGCTGAAAATAGGGGGGAAAACGGAACCAAAACAATAAGTTCGCTTGCATAACGCGAGCCACGTGTTTAGCGAGCTAAGAATTTTATTGTATGATATTAATTGTTACATAAGCGTAAAGTGCATTTTTCAACTCAGAGCCTTATGTGATAATAAGCAACGGCACATTTAAAATTATAAAATGCAAGAAGGTTATAGGCGCATATGGCAGAAAAGTTTGAGCGAGAATGTAGACAAAAAAATTTCATCAGTTTAAATAATGTAATACAGAACATTCTACGAGTAGTCAAATAGGCAGGTAGTTCCCAAAGGTACAAACAACGCAGACACTGGATTTGCACTCCAACTGCATGAAATTAACGTGAATACAATCGGAACGTTCAAATCAGCAAGGAAATCTCATTAATTAACATACGCACTGCACTGCCCTTCTCCCATTCCGTATTATGATCTTAAATCGAAATACTGCCCGTTTGAAGGGCGAACAATCCTGCCTCAGTTGTTGTTGTTTTCAATGTTGCCTATCCAAACCTGCTATTGATGGAGACGCAAAAAACGCACCTACTGTTGGCTGGATTACTTGAAAGTAACAAATGCTATGAATATTTTTTGTGTGCAGTATTTTTCACAAAAACCATTTTTATTTTACAATCCACAAAACTTCTATAATCGTGCTCCTACAAATACAAAACATTTTTTACCGCACATACTGTAGTCCAGTTCATTTCAACTCGATTCGTTTTGTTGTACGTTCGTTACGATTCGTTTCATGAAATTCAAGCCACACCACACCAACAATATCGTTACGTCCACACGCTTGATTCGTCGGAACAGTTTCGTTTCGTGAATGCGAAAAGTGACAGGCAAGTTCGTTTCGCGTTGGAAACGTTATATTTGACGTCGATTATTTTACTTTATTTTCTATAATTTAATGGTAGAATCCTTGTTGCATTGTAACTGTCTGTATCGAGTTATTTGCATTGATTTGATTTTGAATGTTGTTTGCCACGGAATCGAAAAAAAAAAACTATCGCGCTAGTAAGTTTGCAGTGTTCGGCGACATTTCTGAGACGATCCGGAACGGAACAAATAAGTTGGCTTGTTTCAAATAAAGTACATGTTCATCAAGTGAAGAGTTTTTACCGTTTTTACGGCAAAACATAAGATGACTGACGACGAAACACCATTGTTTAAACATCATTATACAAAGGCAGATAAAATTGATGTGGATGATGATAGATTAATAGAATTAGTTAAATTGCATCCTGAGATATATGATACAAGGCACAAACAATATTTGAATTCGAGCCGCAAAAGGGGGATATGGACGCAAATTGGAAAAGAATTAGATCGAGATCGTAAGTAGTTACCGCAAGTATTGTTTATAATTCTAGTTTAAGACAGTAAAAAAAATTATAAAACCAAATATGAGAAATTGTATGGTTTATTTTTGAAGATTATTGATATTTTTATATAATTGTAATGCAGCTTAAGGAGGCGACTGGTCGCAAAAATTTAAAATTCGAATTTCAGTTTTTGATGGTTTATTATACGTTGATATGTTGTGAACATTTTAAGCAATTGAGCCACATGAGTAAAGGTGCAAAAAAATTAAGCTGAATACGAGAGGTTAGTAAAATTTAGTTAGCCCCTGCCTCGTATAGCGTCTCTACAGTGCCTCCTCTTCCAACTTTCTTTTTGCCTTATTTTATATAATTGTACTGTTGGGTTTTTAGAAAAATTGAGCTGTGGCATGATTCGATTGGTTCAAAATTAAAAAAAATTAAAAGAAATTTAAAAACTTCATAAAAAAATTAAAAATCAATGTTCTTAGCTCTCAACGGTTAAGTTGCAATTGACTATATGTATTGCAAAACCAATAAAAAATCGAAAAAATGTTGAGCTGGAGTTGAGCAAAAGGTACATAAACATATGTACATATGTAGATCGTATTGTATGGGATTTGGAGCGACCAGCCGCCCCCTTGAAATGAATTAACAATCACCTAGAATCAATATGAAAAGAATAAGAACTATTAAAAATTGTTGTTTATATTGAAGTAAGTAAAAAAAATATAAACAGAAAAATGACTAGTCAAGTTGAAACAATAATTTTTCCTTCCAATCCGCAGCTGACGACTGTAAACATCGTTGGGTCAACATTCGAGATACTTTACGCAAAACCATAGTAAAACGCGAAAGAAGACGACGTCGAGGCATCACCAAAGTTTTCCGATACAAATTCGAACCGCAACTAGGATTTCTTATCGACTATTTTAATGGCTTACCACTAGCGTATAGCGAGCCTATAGTTGAACATGAAGAAGTTTTAGTGACACAACCGCCTGCTAAATCATATAAGCAGTCGCGCGCATGCCAAGAACACACTGTTCCGAAAAAACGTGTTAGTGAAAAATCAATTGACGAATTCGACGAACCAATGATATCTTTTTGCGATTTTCCTGCGGCATCGAACTACAATAGCCCTTTGCATTCAGAAACTGATAATCAAACTTCGGATTTTCGTAGGAGTGCTCGTGATCCTCTTGAGAACTATCCGAGTTCAGGACTATATCAAACAAACGGCAGAAATGTGAATCGACAAAAGCCAACGTCGACGTCAACACATCCTGTTGATACGTTTCTGGCTGGTATCGCATCGACTATGAAGGGTTTGAGTCCGTACTTTCAGAATATTGCGAAAAGTCGGATTTTCCAGGTGGTACAGAGTATTGAGCTGGATCAGATCAAACGAATGCGAAACGTGCAATCAGTTGATGAGTGTGATGATATTACGGTTGATGCAGAATGCATGGAAGATCAGTTACCCGTGCAACTCATGATCACAAAAGTAAATTCGCTTTCTGAGTGATATGTGAGATGTAGGAATGTGTTATAAGCATGCTGTTGTTTCTTTAGATATAACTTTTCTTTTATAAGAAAATTACTGTGTTCCATGCGTAACATTAAAATATTAAATTGAAAATGACTTGTTTCTATTGGACCGGTTAGCTTTGGAGCAATGAATCTATAAAAGCAAAACAACTACGGTCAATGCCTTTTATCACTTTAGCAGAGTGTACACTTAGCGAAATATTTATAAAAGCACTTACGTTTTCTTCATTTCTATGGAAAAAAAACTAAGTATGCAATGATATGAACATCATGTTTTACTGTGTTGCAGTGTTCTTTAACTGTCTGACAGATAAACACGCCTTGTTATTCATTGTTTGCATTGAAAAATAGAATTACCTTTGCTAGTACTGTTATTTAATACGAAATAAATATAAAGGCACGACGATAAACATTTGTTTTTAGTTGATCGGATTATGTTTAGGTGGTCAGAAAAGCAAAAACGCGTGAGTACCTGTTTTCTAAAAGCATTATACAAATTTTATTACAATTTAAAATATTATTTATTTACATATTTTAGAATGCTGCGCGGAAAATCACTAAGTGAAGAAGAAAAGGGTAAAATTAAAGCTTATAACGAGCAAGGCATGTCTAATCGTGGAATCGCTAAACATTTAAAAAGATCTATCTAGCTTGCAATCGATAATTTAATAAAAATGGGGAAAGATTACGGTAAAACTAAACAACCACGAAGGCCATCTAAGGTGTGTGTCTAAAAGAGACAAAAGAGAGATAAGAAGGATTGACATCGAAGAAAATTTTAGTGGAGGAGCCAAATGAGCTTAGAGGACAAATGAACTTAGAAGTAGGTGCACGTAAGGTCCGATAAATAATGAAGTGGGATTTAGACTTCACATATGACAAAAAAAATACCGGTTTTGCGACGAAGAATGGAACAAAGTAATATTTACTGATGAAAAAAAATTTAGTCTAGATGGCCCAGACGGTTCAAATAAATATTGGCGGGATAAATGTTCTGCGAAAAAAAATGCGTCAGCGTCAAAATTTTGGTGGAGGCTCACTCATGATTTGAGCATTGATATCGTATGGGGGTACCACACCTATTTCCTTCGTTTTGACAAAAATGGACTCGGAATAGTATATTTAATTGTTAGATGAGGTGCTTATTGACTTCGGAGAGAAGACTGCTGGCCCAGAATTCATTTTTCAGCAAAATAATGCGGCAATCCATCGCTCGAGAAAAACTAAAGACTTTCTGAGGGCCCGTGGCATCCCGATTGTCGAACCTTAATTCAATCAAGAATCTGTGGTCTATCCTTTCAGCTGAACTTTTTCACCATGGACCCCAATAGCCAAGCCAAAAGGAGCTAAGGGATTCCATAAACAAGGAGTGGAGGAACATCGATCCTGCAACCATCTGTACCTTAATAAATGCAATGCTAAGGCATTTACAAGAGGTTATTAACAATAGCGGCGGTCATACTTCTTACTAAGCTTACGCAATAAATAGTCACAACCAAAATAAAAATAAAAGTATTAGGTGCCTTTGTAATTATTTCGTTCTAACTTTCAATGTTTATGATTATACAATTTAAAAGAAAGGTTCTTAGTTTTTTAATACACTGTTATTGAAAGTACAATTACGTGAAGTAAAAAATTTTGATTGAAAAATTAAAAATGACTCAAAATATATTATGTACTACTAAAAGCTTTCGTGCCCTTATAATTATTTCGCGGAGTGTATTTTATAGCACAGATTTGCTTGTTATTCTCTTTGAATTTTTAAAGAACCATATCATCATAGGTTGGGATGATCTGTCTTGATGGGGTAGTTTTGAACGCTGGACACATACACTCGGGTGAAAAGTCTAGTATGATGACTCATCCACATTGTAACAGCATTTTTCTAGCAATACGTTCTGATCATTTGCAAATCAAAAGCTTAAAATTCAAATTCTTAAATCTAATGATTTCAGATCGAGCCTACACTGCCACCGTCAAAGATTCTATCTCAATCTAACAGATAGATAAAGTTACTGATGACTTAACCATGTTTCCCGGGTTGTTTCCGTTGGACGGGTTCGACATGTTAAGTCGTCGCACAAAGCTAAATTCCAAGTGATTTTAGTGAAAAAAACAAATGTACGAATTCCTCATGTTTTCGTCCGATCTGCACGTAAAAGTTGAGAACGTTCTGGCACTGTCGGAAAAAGAAAAAATCAGCCGGGCTATTGGCTTTCCAAATTTAAAGGCAACGTTCTTTCTTCGACACCATCTACTTCATTCTGGTTGTTTTTGCAGATTGTTTTGCAACTTTGTTTATGCGTCGCTTTCTTGGGTCATTAGCTACCTCGCTACAGCTGGGTGGGAAATAAGAGCCATTCCTCCCGAATCATCTCAACCCAACCCAAGACGATTCTGGCCTGGCTGACTGACTGTTTTGTTGATAAACAAAAATACTATTCAACGGCAGCGGCACAAGATGCCGGCGGATGGCTTGTTTTCGCAAGCTGCATGATAAGTGGAAGTGAATGGACGGATAGAGACAAATGCTGGCGGTAGCGACGACAGACAATAGTGCTGGGACGCGAGGTGCAAGCCAGTGGGGTCACATTGGAGAGTCGCCGGGCCCGTGTTTAGTCGGCCAACTTGAAAATATGGAGATAAATAAAAACCCGATCGACCCACAAACAAACACGAACAGAAATGCGGCATTGGTGTGAACGAGATGCAAGTTGTTTATTTGGGTTTTCTTGCATTCGTTATCGTTTGTATTGTGCTTGTTGCCATCTCAGGCAAAGTTGAATTTTCAGCAGGTTTTTACCCACAACGAAACTGATTCATCGATTTTAGTGTGAAGTGAAACACACTCATCGATATGGAAATGTACATACATGCAAGTTTTGGGAACATGCATTTTCGCTTCAGCGAATGTTGTTGTTTGCGACGTGTATAATGAAACTTGTTTTGAATTTGCAAGTATATGCTGTTAGTGGAAATTTTCAACGGAATTGGATCCATTGCAGAGGTGAAAGAAAGTTTTTGCCCCCTTGATTATATACGTGCTTGGTGAGTAACATATGTACATTCACTTTGATATTCGTTCGTAATTGTTTTTCTTAAAACTAGCTGTTTTTGATTTCCTGGAAGTTTCTGTTAGTAAAAAATGTTCCAAATGTATTTTGGAGTTTCAGTGGCTGGTTTGGTTTTTACCAAGAAGTAGCGGTAGGTTGAATTGGTCTAAGGAAGTTCAAAGTTCTAAACTTAAACTAAACCAAAACTGGTTATATACAAACCAAAAACTGGCTATACAGTGGCTCACAGCTAGGGATTCCAATCCCGAACCATATTTTCAATCCCGGGATTACGGGATTAAAAAATCTCAAATCCCGCGATCCCGGGATCCCGGGATTTGAAATTCATAATACAACACAACAAAATAAGTCAAGTTTCTAGTAAACAGATTATATTATTTGCCATCATTTCAAAACTACAACAATAAGTAAGCTCAAAACTGTATAAAAAATTGCATTATTACTTTTTTATATTATTGATGCAAATAAAAACAATAATTTTAATTATCCAAAACGTTGACAGTATGAAATCAGATATTAAAAATTATATCTATTACAAATTACAACAAAAAATCCCAACCAAAAACCACAACAACAAAACACAACTCTTAGAATTGAGATACATAATAAAGTAACATATAAAAAATTCGGCCAAAGTTCATTGGGTTTTTCGGAAGTAACATTGAAGCAATAGCAAAGCATCTAAAGTATCGTCTCCAAACCTGCTTCTAAATTTATTCCCGATGTTGGACACCGCGGAAACGGTCGAGAAATATTGGTACGCCTGCTCCAAACTATGCAAGTGCCACCACTTTCGAAAAGATTCATTTCTTTTGCAATGGTTTTAATTAGATTAGTTTCTTGCGGCATTTCATGATTGATTATTTTCACACTTTTGGAGCTCTTCTTGTAGCATCAATTGACGACTACCTTGTTCTGATTCAATATGGGTATCTACTGGGTTCTCCTCATTTCTTTGGCTAGCAAGCAAAGGGTTCAGCATCTAGAACACTGAAGTATTTTTTTTTTAATATTTGCGTTGCTTGGTTTCAAAAATAGAGATTTTATTTCACTTGGTAAATTTTCGCTGGTGCAATGTGAATTCTGGAGATAGCTTAGCATACCAGATAGCTCGGTACACTGACGCTCTTTTATTCGGTCCAATATTGCGATTTTCATAGCATTCAGAAGAATAGACCGTTTTTCTCCTAACAGCCTAAATACAAATCTTGATGAAGTATTAGCAGTGCATAAATTTGCAAGTCTGCGACTAAAGGCCGTCACAGCCAATTTTACAGGGAGTAAAACTTCAATAATTTTCTGAATCGAATCAAACTCTGTTGCTTCTAATTGCTCTGAATATTGCAGGCCTATTAATGTATACTATTTTTCAAAATGGGAAACTATTCGAGCATTGCCAAGAGACTATTTCATCTTATTTTACAGTCCATTTAAAGGAGACAGTTAAATGCCTTGCTCGGATCCGACATAGTTTTAAAGATCGTTATTATTTTTCGTTGGAGCTTTTTTAAAATATAAAACTACCTAACAAATTTTCTTTATGCATGCGCTGATGTCCTTCGTCTGATCTAGCGTGTCTTGCAGGCGACCGGTTTCAACGTAGTTAGCTGATTCAGGACCATCCAAATCTTCGTGGTCGTCGTTCAGACTATCGGGAAATCACTTTAATCTGGAATGGACCTCATATTATAGCGAACATCGCAAACTGCCAAGTGGATGCTATGCGCCAAACAAATATGTTGCTCTGTACCAACTAGTCTGCTTTCTTTTCGCATTTCGTTTGACCCATCAGTTACGATGGTAACAATGTTTTTTCCTAGAGAAACATTAAACTCATATCTAGGTAGTTTCCAGCTGTCATTGATATTCTTACTCCCACCAAGCTCCAGTAAGAATTTACTAAGTAGATGTTTATATTTATATAGCGTCTATTTGCAGTCAAGGTCCATTCATCAAACATCAAACTGAACCTTTCACCTGAGATACTAGCCTGTTATATCTTATTTTTTATTATTTTCTTTATCCTGCTTACATAGCCAACAACCTTTTTTTGATTGTTGTTAAGGATTTTGGTAAATCTGTGTATGCATTCGCCAGTATTAATTTCCTCAAATCATTCGATGTAACGAATGCACTAAATGCGAAACAGTCCATACTTATTTATTTACAAACCCCTTTGTATTCTCTTGTTAACTGTTACATCAGTTTATTTTGCTCTATTCTTTATGCATTTTGATGTGAGCTATTTGTTTTCTCATAACTATGGATTCTATTTGCACTTTTCGAGTCTTGTTGTAACTTGATTGCCGATAATGCTTGACTCCAGGCCCCGAAATCCCAGCCAATTTCTGATCCCGAAAATCCCGGGATTAGAACTCATCAATCCCGGGATTTTCGGGACCAGAAATTGACCGGGATCCCGGGATCCGGGATCCCGGGATTGGATTCGCTACTCACAGCTTAAATGATGTGATTACTTTTTACGAGGAAAACTATTAAAAATTTCCGGAACATGGAACATTTTTTTCTTCAAACGAAAAACGTATTTCAGCTTGTGGTTCTATTTATTATTTCCAATGAAAAAAAATATTCAAATTAGCACAAAAAAATGAAATTTCATTATAAACACCAAATAATCACCTCTAAATGATGCGCCATTTAAAAAGCATATTTACATATATATAACGGTATCCGTTACGTATTTCTACATTTTCATTGTTATTCTATCTGTGGAGTGTGATAAGCATTTCTAGTGAAAATTTGTTGTACATTTAGGGCTGTTGTAGGCTAATAACATGTTTCGTTGCTTCCTCCTGACTTTTGAGGTGTACCGATTCGAAATATAGAAAGGCTACCTATGGGGTGGAGCTCATTACTCCTGCAATCAGCAGGCAGGCCATCCTTTGAAACTTGTTGAGCCTGTTAACTGCAGTTTTTTGTGTTGTTTTCTTCCAACACACTGCAGCCTCCTATAGGATGACAGGTCTCACCATTTGTTAGTAAGCCCATATTGTCTGCCTTGGAGATAGTCCCCGATTGCGTCCATTTGCTTCATCGCCTACAGTGTCGTTTTGTTTAGGTGATTGTCCCAGGAGAGTTTCCCATTTAGATGAATATCTAGATATTTTTCTTCTTTCTGCAGACATACGACTGTACCACTAATATTTAGGGCTCCGATTTCGATTTTTATCTTCCTGGTGAATGGTACAATGCAAGTTTTCTTAGGATTAACGGATAAAAACTCTTCCTCGCATCGTTGAAATGTTTAAGGCTTTGTGCATTCTGAATTTCAAGGTATCAACGGTGTGAGCCTGTTATTATTACTGTTATGTCGCGCGCGTAGCCGAGAGTAGTTAGTCCCTTACAGTTGAGGATCACGAGAAGATCATTAACTAGTAGGGACCAAAGCAGGGGGATAATACCCCGTCAGGACATAATAATAGTGGACATCCCCTCCTAGTTTCCGCCCTTAGGACGTGATTAAAGTTTATTTTGAGCTCACGATTCAAGTGGGTTATGGTTTGAGCTCATGGTATAAAACACTGTCAAGAGCCTCCATGTTCGCCTTGCATTCAAGAAATTCAAGAAAGGACAGGAACAAGTTGAGTCTCATATTTTGGAACGTCGACGTCTAAGAAATGTCTGAAATCTTCAACCGAATAAGAATTGAAAAAAATGACCCAGAAATTCGTAAAGTGGCCGTACTTCATTTTTCATTTTTTTTGCAACTACAGCAGAGCATTCTTTCCAATTTGAAGAAAAAAAAACAATAATTATTGACGTCGAAATGTAAGACGAAATGAGCGAGCGTATAATTGTGACCTTGTGAGTGATGCACATGTTGCTTATCGTTATCGAGACGTCAGCCTGCTCCACGAAAACGTTCGGTTGCCCTAACTTTCACATAATTAGAGCAAACGAAGTGAATCCTGCTTGATTATCCTACCTGCAGTTTTCACCTCCTGTCTTGCGATTTGTATCTTTCAAAAAGCATTAGGAGGGCAAAGAATAAAGGACAGCGGAGGTAAAGGCATTTACGCGCAGTTGGTTCCTGATACAAAAACTCAAACCGAAAACCTTCCAATTCTTTGGGCAGATGTATAACCGATGTATAAAAGGATAAAATTGACAAATGATGAGCTTGGCCATTTTGTCGCAAAAAAAGGAAATGTTTTTCTCCGTTTTGTGGTTAAATTTGGGAGCTACTGATAGGCTAATCTAATTTTTAAAAATTTCAGGTAAATTTCAAAATAATGGCAAGATGTTTTCCATTTGTAAAATATTTTTGCTTAGTTTGAATAGTTTTACTTTCAACTTTTTCATTGTCAAAAATGTTTTTTTGGTTGATTATCATGTATGTATGTATTTACCTAGATAACTAGAAACAAAGCAAGTTCATCATATTTCGTTTAGCACAGAAAACAAGTTCCACTTCTACGACAGTCGAAATCATAAAAACTCAACGTATAGGTATTTTCCACTTGAGTGTGATAAAAAAATGGATTTGTATTTAGATTTCAGCTTTTTGTAGACTTATTTGGAAAAGGAACTTTGAAATTCTATTTGGATTTTCCCTCAAATAAATCCAAATTGAAAGCAAATATGATTGAATCATTTTTCGCTAACTTTTCAATACAATGGGCATTGTGCATGTACTAATCAAATGCTTTAATCAAAATTAATTTAATCATCAGTGGGTTGCACGTACCTTACTCACAAATTGCCAAAGAAAACCTTGAATTCATTTGTCATTCAATTCGAAGGTTCCAAATAATAATCCGAGATTACTGTAATCTTCAATGCAAAAACAATGATTTACGAATTTTTATCAATTTAATGTGTCAATTATCATCGTCTATAACTCATTTCCCTAATCAAAAACAAAAACAATCTTGGCTCCAAAAATCTATATCCGTCCCAGATAATACAAGTATGTACAAATAAATGGGAGCCATATTTCCGTCCGTTTTTATCAGCTGCTGGTTGGGGAAAAGCCAATAATGAACAACACACTTTTCAGAAATCTGCTGCAGAAAATAAATGGAAATTCATAATGACAAGAGAAAACTCGACTTGAGTCACTTGATCGTCCAGTCGTGTGACAGTGCTGAAGACAGGAAATTGTAGGCCGGCGACAATCAGCTACTATGTGATTCAAAATAACAAAAAATTGCCAAACCACACAGAGCTAAATATCAAAACAGCAGTTCGTTCGTCCATCTGAACTGAGATCCACAATTCAACCGGTTCACTGCTTTGTTATCTGTTTTTCTCTTCAGTTTCTGTGCTATGATGTTATTTTTGTTTACACATATCGCAACCATGATTCATATTTGTTTTCAATCGAACTCCGCCGACTTCAGCTTCACTCATAGCTTTATCAATAAGCATACTAATATAGCGGGAATGCGACACTGCGCCATAAGGCCAGCTGCTATGACTAAGACAATTATTTCGGCCAAATTACGTTATAATCGTTTAAATTGCTCATTATTTGTTAAGGCATGATATTTCCGTTGGAATTAATTTGTTAAAGTAATCATTCTAATAGTTCTTAATTCAGACGCTTCAGCACGAAATGAGATCAAAGTATCTAAACATACACGTTTGTTTATTACACCGTTACCCAAATCGATTTTTCTTGAAAGTCACGGCGGAAATGTGAGTTGACCACAAAAAGTGCTTTCACAAACATACAAACACAACTACCTGCATGATAAAATATTTCACAGTCCCATGACGTATCTAAGTCAAACAAATAATAATTTGATAAGCGAATGATTAGCTGGGAACGAGAGCCGGCACAATAATATTATTGTCGTTCTGCGCGGGCTACATACTCGTAAATATTTATTTTTATTCCAGTTCGAGCACTCTTGATAAAAATATAACGCTCGTGTGACTTGTAAGTAAACATGTATGTATGTATGTGCGTACGAAGTATTTTTGTGGCAACACAATAATGCTGACGCCGCGACAGCAGAGCAGTCACATGCAATTTCCTCGTCTACGAACTTATTTATGTATGCGGATGTCACAGTTTTAAATTGAACATGGCATTATGCATTCATGTTGCATTATTATATTATCCAATTCGCATGTGAAGATACTCTTTTGGCTTCATGACAAAAGTTTCGTTTTGATCAAATGTATTCTGAGGACGTAACTGCATTATTCGAGTTGAAAGGAATTGATTGGCCCTTCGATTTTTTGTTGTTGATAAGCCTAGTAGGTACTGGACGTTAAGAAGACGGCGAAACAATATATTTTTATAGCAAAGTATTTTTGTATTTTCGGAAGATGGCGTGTGGTGCAGGCAGCGTTACCTACGTCTGGAGACTGGCGAGATTGAAATAGATCAGGGCATAGTTGACCCAGATGGAACCATTACCAGTGTTGCAGGTGGAATAGGATGTAGCGGCCAATGCTGAAAACAGTGATTTATCTAAATAGAGGTTAATTTGTACCACAGTGGGTTGGGCTTGACCGAACTACGGTTGACTCTTAACGCAGGTAAGTCTGATATAGCACTAGTTCAGGAACTTTGGATCTCTACCGGAGGCCGGGTTGCTGGATTAGAGTCACAGAATTCGAATCTTTTCTTTCCCACTTCAGTAGCCAAAACAAGAATGTCTATGTTGGTGAGGAGGAATATTCATGCTTATCTTCTATCTTATTGCAGCGTGGATCATCTAATCGTTATGGCGTGTGAGAAGGAAAAAGAGGAGCATGGACTTCTAGCATCCGCCTACATGGCACACGGAGATCAGAGGAGGTGACTAAGCTCACTACAGAGATGCTGAGGGTGAAGAAATTGATACTCGTAGAAGTGGACGTCAACCCGCATCAGAACGTGTGAGGCAGCAAGCGCATGAACGAAAGAGGTGAGAAGTCTACTCAGCTTTATTGTAAATCTAAATCTAGCCGCAGCAAGTCGCGGAAATATCCCTACATACAGTAGGGTGTCAGTAACAACGTATTTAACATCACTATGCACAATGGGCCCAACGAAAAATTGACAGAGAGCTGCAGAGTTCTTGCAGAACCATCATTCTCTAATCACGGACTTATTAGTTTCACTCTGAGATTCAGCTTAATGCCTAGTACTATACTCTTCGCGAAACGAATTCAACGGTCCCATCCCATACAAAAAGAGCTTTTCAATTCGTCAGTAAAGCTCTTTTGCATGGGATTTGACCGTTCAATTCGTTTCGCGAAGAGTATAGTACTAGGCATAACCTACAACCCTCGCCCATTTCGTAGTCGCAGGAATAGAAACTGGTCGAACTTCAAACGGGCAGCTGTTAGTGGGTTAGGTTCTACTGTCAGAATTTACTTTGTAGCAGACCTAGAGGAAGTAGTGAATACATTCGCGGGAAAACTCGTGAAAGCTTTTCAACGCTTCTGTCGCAGAGTCTGTCATAAGCGCAACCATTATTGCAGAAGACAAGTAGGGAAACTGTTGAAATTAGCCAAATTAGCTGAATGTCAGGAATGCTGAAATGAATACGAGGACGTTCTAAGATTCTATAAACCAGAAACACGGCAGCACAGAGGGAGCTCCTGGAGGGAGCTGTGCGGCAGAGTTCAAGTCACTTTGGTAATTCCTGGAAACTGCTTGTTGAATACCCTGTCACGACAAACTAAGGCTGCGAGCCAGAATGGACGAACAACAGCTCGGAATCGTTGAAGATCCTCGTAAAGACTAACGTTCCGGGTTGTTTGTACGGCTCCACTCTCCCATCGACTGCTGGGCAAACTTTTGGCTATCACGATGCAGAAGTTATAGATTAAGTTGTGACCAGGTAGAAACTAATCTGCGCCTTCGGCACATTCATGCGCTTCAAGTCCCCAGGTCTAGATGGAATTCTGCTTGCCATACTCCAGAAGACAGAAATGCTCATCATATCCTGGCTAGTGCCAATTTATAGAGATTGTCTAATGCTTAGTTATATATCTGCAACTTAGACGACCGACACGTTTGTATTTATAGTCAAAGCAAGTAAAATCAACCACCTGACTTTCTTTCTGCTCAAAGTATTGTTAAGACTTTTAGATCTCTATATCGAGGAGAGCTGGGATCTCAAACCTTTTTGAGAGCGCAACACACGTAACCTAAAACGAAATATGCGAAGGTGGTTTTTTTCAATAATGTGCATACAACAGCCAGTTTGGGAAGCGCGACCAACACCCACCCTGCTATATGCAGCTTAAGCAAATGTTTATCTCAGCGGAATGAGCAGGTGCGTAAATCATAATGAAGGTTCACTCCAACGAGGAGGTATATCGCCGCTCTTACAGCCGTGGGCCTTGGTATCAACTCGGATAAACCCGTTCTTATATTCTTCACGAGCCAATACAAAATGCATGAAACAAACCTAAACAGATTTGGTGGCGCTAGATTAAGCCTCAAGTGTACTTGGGCCTTACATTGGACAGCAAGCTCACCTGGAAGGTGAGTCGTAAGTAAAGAACAAAGAGAACAAGCAACGCGATTTACGACAGCATGATGATGTTCGGGAAAACATGAGGCCTAAACCATACTCTACCGCACTATCTCTATACGGCGATAGCATGGCCGATTATTGTTTACGTGTGTCTGGCCTGGTGGCCGGCAATGGATGAAACCAACTTTGCTGTCGTGGCGAACTGAGTACAGCTATTGGCGACTCTCTGTACTAAAGGTGCCTTGGCTACGACTCCTTCGTCAATGTTGAGCGAACTGCTTCATCTTCCCGCGCTTGACCTTTTTGTTAGAGGCGTTACCGCAAAAGCTGCTGACACACTTCGGGCCACAACGAGTCAAGATCCTTTGACCACAGAAATGTGGAAGCAGGGGCACGCAAGATGCACTGACTACCTCGCCCCCCCTCCTTGGCTTCAAACCAAGATATGAAGCGACCATAGGGGATAGGCAGGAATAGAACCCGCTAATGGGCACAGCAACTCTTAGAACTTACATGGACGGATCCAAAACAGCTGCAGGAGTACGTGCTGCAGCATATTCTGGAGACAGCGATGAAGACACATATAGACACATCTTTTTAATTACAAGTAAACTTTCGCTTGTTGTTTGATCATCAAATCTCCTGTGCCATAAACGTTATCTTCCATTCCTCAATCAATCATTGCCAGACTCTCTCTTCCTATCTACATAGTTATATACTATCGAAACAATCACAAAACAAACTAAATCGCTTGAATGCTAACGCGTTTCACCCACACACAGAGTTCAATTGAGACAACGAAAAAATTTCCCATTGTAAAAATTTTTTTCCTTATTTCTTGAAGCTTGCATCATTTCAATGCAAAACGGTAATATGCCTTCTCTTTAGTCAGCCAGATCCATCGTCAATTCCAACTGATATTTTTTTATTAGCTTATTGGTTCGTTTACCATATAAGTACATAGCAACTGCTAGACGTGCATCGACTTCTGATCGATCGATTGACGTTCGCGAATGCCCTGACTCGCCATGTTTGGCGACTCAAGCACGCACCTATAAGCCGTCCGAAAGGTTGATTATCCGTAAAATTGTGATTGTATGGGTTTTGCAAATTCCAAACACGTGTCGTTATCAGACATACTTAAACTTGCAGTTGAATCACGTCGCGATCGATTCGAATCCCTTCTACAAAAGCTCTTTTTCCATTCGAACGATTGCACTAGTCAATGGAGAATCATTATTCAGCCGTTCCCAAAAATTAACTTTGGAACTGGAGTATCTGCTGGCTGAGTGTACTGTAGAGTCAGAAACGAAAGTTGAGCAAAGTGCATACGTCCACAAATGTACGAGTACTGAACTGACGTGCCTGTCTTGTGAAGTCATCAAAACAATGCCGCTTGGTCTGACTTGGCTCGAATCGGCTTATGTGTTCCACAGGTTTCGCGTCAGTGTTCTGTACTTGTTTCAATGCTTGAGTCGCTTGAAATGCTCGGTGGCACTGCTGAGGAGATTGTACGGGAAGTAACGACCCGTGGAGTGGTTCTTTCATCTTTTCGCATTTTAGCATGTTAATGACTTCCCGACTAAGCTGGCTAGTGGCAAGAAACGAAAGACGCAAGTAACTGGTGAAAATATTTCATAGACTTGGTCAAAGTTGAGCTAAGAAAAGATGGTAGAAGCCATGCTTGCTAGACATGGACGACAAGGTCCAGTGATTTTCAGTCGGGACGGTGCGAATGCCTTTGGAGAGACTATGGAATGAAGAAGTAAACAGAGGTGAATGGAGTAATATTACTACGATCAGTTCGACGGCCTGGCTGATCTCACCTTTTGAAAAACATTTACCATGTTCGCCATTATCTTGATGTTTATTGTTGTTTTATGTGGTGTGCTGGATTTAAACTGGGAGGATTTAGCAGTGTTCAGTAGAAGTTGTAAATGGTATTATGTATTTGGGTTGATACATACAAAAAGAGGAAGCAATATAATGTTACATGTGAATTCTTGATGGAATTATAGTTTAGTATCTCTTGCAGAGCGAATCAAAACATGTTAACTATAGAGTTTCATAGAAAAACACGGGGTGCGTCAGATTTGTTTAGAATCATAATCTCGGGAAAATTGGAATGAATGATTCACTTGTGCTCAACTAATTCTCATTCTCGATCATGAAAAAATGACTGATAATCCTTGAATACTTTTACCATTCTTGAATACCTTTTTCAGAAACTTCAATATAGATCTTAATTCAGAATTGAATAAGTTCGAAAGATGTTTCTTTTTTAAAAAAATGCAACAATAAACAATTATTTAGTTAATTACTGTCAACTATATCGAACTCACGATTAAGGAATGCAGGACTGCTGTATTTCTAGGGTTGTTGGTTGTGCTAATTGCTTTTGTGTTCTTAATGAATGAGTACGTCACGCTACGTTTATTCGTTGGACCCAGAATTGAAGATTAAATGAAAAGTCAAGCAGGACTTTAAAAATAGAGTTTCAAATTAGGTGGGCTCGAAACAACTCCTAGCGTTGTCGCAAATGGTAGGCACCTCAACTGAACCGAAGTCCAGTCAAGAGCCTGTCCAGTTGGCAAGGTGATGGCGGACCATCAAGAGGAAAAAAAATGCCCGGGCCGTGAAGGCCCCTAGTTCGCATTAACGGAGCACCCTTCGGTCAAATCCCGACGGCGCCACTTTGCTAGGTCTACGCGGCTGGGGTGGACTAGCTCCCAGAAAAGGTAGGACGCTACGCATATTTCATCCGTGCGTATATTTCATCCATTCAAGCATCGCTCATACTCCTAAATCGCTACAAATGGCACCCAACGTGGGGCCCTTACACTTCTATTGGGTGACCGCACCCAAGTGGGAAAAATAATTTACAAGCATTAGCTCATAACTCTCAAGACTTAATGTCTAGATCCTAAGACCATTCCCACTTACATGTCCCTGCATCGCCTCCTTGCAGTTATTATATTTGCTGTTCAACAGAACAGATAGCTTTCATTTGGACATGGTATTTTACAGCTCTATCTCCCTCTAGCCGCAATGCTATCTCCTCCTATCCTTTCAAAATCATTCCCTATAGAATACAACTGAGTAGCTTCCGTTGTGTTATCTTCTTTGAGCTTTTTGGTTCTGGGTGCAACGTGAAGGCTGACTTTGGATTACTGGGTTTGTTGGTTTACCGCCATTCTTAGTCCAAGTCATCCCAAGGGCCCCTGACCCTCTTTGTGTGGAAGCTACTCCATCGATTTGACTGTTGGTGTTCGGGGTCAGACCATTTAAAAGAAAATCAAGCTTGCTGATTGCGTGAGGTTTGCGCGATGCTAACACCACGCCACTTCAGCTTGACCAGATTTTCAGAGAGATTTTTTGGTTCAGAATCCACAAAAACTTTGTTCTTTTGCTCCTGTGCCTCTATTAGTAGGTTTGAATGGGTATATAGACTTCCTATTGGGCGTTTTTCTTTTGGGAAACGATCCAAAATAAACTTTTCTTTCTATCATCAAAACCAATTTGACGTAATTATATTCATATTGTTGTGTTTTACCGCTAAACACCTTTTGTGGATTCGATATTCTTCACATTCGTGAAACAAAACAGTTTCTTTTACCAACACTAATTATTCTTTTATTAACATACAAATAATTATAAACACTATTACGTTTATACTTTACGATCGCACTTCTATAATTTCGCGTTACAATTGGACACTTTTTCGCTTTTAATTAATCGCGCCCGGATATTTAATTCACTGTTTCGCTTTTCACAGTAACAGCCTTTTCGCTGTCTTCGCTATCTATTAACTCGTTGTACCAAATTCTCACTTCTAACTCGCGTGTACAAACTTTCGCTTCCAACTCTGTACAATCTATCGCATTGTACCAAAACTCACTATCAACTGATTCCGAAGACTTCTCGCGGCGATATTTATATCCGGTGTGGTGAGATAAATTGTTATTGCCTACATCTAGGCCTTTCTAGAATTGTGTCTTGGGTTCTGGATCCGTCATCGAAATGACTAATGGGAATTTCTGTCATCATATGAGAAATGACTCATGGTTTGAGTTCTGGAATGTTCCCTTTTTACTTTCTAGAGGGTTATTCTACGTTTTATCTATGGATTGTTTTCGTTGTTTGAATACATGTATGAAATGCATGTATGAAATGTATGTCGAGTATTTTCTCGCCATTTCTAGCATTTTCTGGCGCCAACACAACGTCATACGGTTCGTTTGGCGTGCATGCAACAATATGTTTCTTTTCTAACTCAGCCAGCCAGCCAGCGAACCTGAGTTGAGGAAGTCTGAACGGGACTGACCTCAATAAAAAGGAAAATTATTTTGAAATTTTTTTCGATACAGACCCTAGTACATCATTTCGATTTGCTGTGCCAGCACGTCCATCAGCTATTTACAGGGCCAGCAGCCGATTGGTTATGGAGGTTCCATCGCTACAGACAGGAATGTGAAGGGAAGGACTTCGACCATTTATTTTTTTTCTCTCGGTTTTTTTTTGTTTGTATTTCGGCCGAAGTTAGTGGGCGGAGTGATCCCACAACATCTGGCGCCACGGCCCCAATAACAGCCAGGGGCCTCATGCTGTCTGCCTTTTCTCAGGCCTGCTAAATAGAGGCAACCTTTCCCCCTTGAGGTTTCATTTTTTTTTTTGTTTTCAGCCTCCTTTTATACAGATGCTAGTAACGTGCTTTGATACGTTTCGGCTAGGTCTGGCTTATAGCTCATGCCTGAGAGCTGCTTCTGGTGCAAAAGCCCCTTCTCCTTTTTATTGTGAATCACGGCTAGTATACATATGTTCATTGACGGATGAAATATACGTAACGTCCTACCTTTTCTGGGAGCGTCCTAACTTTTCTTTTCTCACTATTTTACACTATTGAATGACCCACCCCAGACGCGTAGAGCTAGCAAAGTGACATGCAAGCATCTGTCAGGGTCGGACTAAAGGGACCTTCACGGCCCTAACGAGGGACCTTCACGGCCATTTCTAGGGTATCCTGCTCCCGGGGCATTTTGTTTTTTTTTTTTATTTGCCTCTTGATGATTCGCCGTCGCCTGAAACTGTTTAGCAAGCTATGGACTTCGGTTCAGCAGAGGGGCCTGCTGCGGCGAAGAAAAAAGATGAGATCAAGGATGGATTACATGTTTCTAGGCGACGATTTTGATGGTACGCTCTCTAATGCTATCAAAATTAGTCTCAAAGTTTTTAAGGCCAAAGTGGGTAAATCAATATAAATACTTAAAAGAACATAATAGAACAGCACAGTCTTCTCAAAAAAGCAAACAACAAGGGCCAATGTCGTAAGCGGAAAAGAACCTACCTGTGAGCTCAACCTGCTTCTCGCATTGGATCATTCATGAAATAATATTGGTATCATCTGATAGCAAAACGGTAGTCAAAAAACCTCGTCCTTACTGAGAAAATGACTGTCTCTAAATACGCTGTTGTCATAAGGAAATTTAGACGCGGATCACTGACGGCAGAAAGTCATAATTAGTTGAACAGGTATTGGATAAATGTTGGGAATACAACACCAATGTGCATCAGCTGTTCGTTGATTCCTTTCCTGCTTGTTTGCTTTCTGTGAAGCAAGTTTGATCTTAATGCTCTTTTTAAAATACTGATTGAACTCGGAGTTGCACCGAGGCTAGTGCGGTTAGTTGCAGCCACGATGCAGAGCATCAAGTGCCCGATGAAAATTCAGGATGAGTTGACTTGGAGGTTTGCAATGAAATCAGGTCAGCTAAATCAAGAAGGAGATGGTGACGCCCCTATGTTCTTCAGCTTGGTACTACAATGTGTGATAAGAAATGATACTTCAGTGGACATCTTAAACAGGCTTGAAAAAGTTTCAAAATCAGCATTGTATGAAAGAATTATCGTTTTCTACATGAATTTTCGAAAAGTCAAAAGATACTAAGCCATTTATGAAATAAAAACTGCAATCCTCAGGCATTAGAATTGTAAAAAAGACTAAACGGAGGCATATTCTTTGAGCCTGTGAGATTCAATGGAAAATGTAACCAGAATCATAAGCAATCGTTATCATTTTCAGTGACTCAAAAAAATCAAAATGACTAATGGCAGTTGCACAGGGTGTCTGTTGTTGGAAAAATACTTTGTTTTGTATGAAAGGGTCGATTTTTAGTTGTACACCATACTTCCTGACTCATAAATTCGTTGTCAACATCATCCAATATACCCCATCCTATCCATACAAACACCTAAACTTACTGAATCATCTCCGGAGAATTGTGTGCAATAACAAACGGATGTTTTCATCTGTCAAACAAAACAACAATCTCTAAAGGTCAATCTGACGATAATATGTTATTTTTCGTTTCGTCGAGAAAGTTCCCAGTGCGCATCCTCACACACAAGGCTGCTGACTGAGCCCCACCCAGGACAACAAAACAACAGTAACCCCGAAAAACAACATCGCCAGCAGTAAGAGAAATCGATAAAGTTCCAATTACAAAACCCTCATGCAGGAGCTCATTCAAAATGCTTGCCTTGCGTTGCCTTGTCGCTTGTACCTCTCTCGTCCTGCTTAACTTTCTCAGCTTTAACGCACACATTCAAGTCCCTAGCCCGGCAAACGAGTAAAGCAAGCTGCTAGAAGGCCGGCAGGCAGCAAGCAAACAGCTCGATGATGAACGAGTCCTGAACTTTCGAACTCGCCCAGAAATCAGGCGAGTTCATTGCCCAGTGGCCTTGAAAGTTTCCCTTACTGTTGTTGGTTGCGACTACTGCTGTTGCTGAAAATACGCTTGACGTGGCGTTCGCCCAGCAACAGACTGAATCGAACCTAATTTTCCACATTGGTATCGTTACGACCGGGTCCCTTGCGTCCTGGTCGCACATAAATGTACTGTATCTAAGTGATTCATTTTCACTTCAGCATTTTATGCTTTTAATTTTCCGATTAGAGAGTGTCTCGTACTCTTGTTGCTGCTGCGATTCGGTGGTATGCATTCACATCTGTGTGCTGAATTCGGTAATGGTTGCTAACCTAATTTTTGTTAGTTCGTCGAATGGAAAATTGAAAATCTGAAGATCCCTATGACCATATTAGGGAATGTTGGTAGACACACATACTGTCATATGGATGCTAGGAATAATAAAAGAATTCCGTAAAATTGATAATAGAATTTAGGCACTTAGAATGGTTTTATTTCAGTAATTTCGGAGTGTTTTTTAGTGTTTAATCGAATAATTCGCTGTAATTTAATACGTTCCAGCGATTATTGGGCGCTAGATTTTTTCGAGTCATAAGTAATGGTACATTATTTTTGATTTGTGGATTACATACATACATACATACATACATATATATATATATATATATATATATATATATATATATATATATATATATATATATATATATATATATATATATATATATATATGTATATATATAACTATATATATATGTATTAGATATATGTATGTATTATATATATATTATATATATATAACTATATATATATGTATTAGATATATGTATGTATTATATTATATATATATATATATATATATATATATATATATATATATATATATATATATATATATATATATATATATATATATATATATATATATATATATATATATATAACGATATAATCTCTGGAGTGCGTGGTCCGATTGAGATTAAATTTGCGCAGGGCATGGATGTACACATACTCACAAAATTGAAGGCACAATCTATATAGTACACTTGGCAGAAAAAGTCTGCGTACACACTCAACACATCCAACATATCTATAAAAAACATCGTTTTAAGTAATTTATTTCATAATAGTTTTTTTCCTTTATTTTTATGGCTTTATTACAAACATAAAACAAAACAAAAATGATGATTATTGTACTCCATAAAAATATTAAAATTAAAAAACGAAGACAAATCCTGAATTGTAGCAATAAAAAGTCTGCGTACAAATATTTCTTTTGAAAATAAAACAATTGTTTTTCCTCGTTAATAGCTTGTGGGACATCCTCGTCTCGTTATTACTTGCCACAACCGTTTTTGCATGGAATCTACCAGCTTCTTAGTGAACTCTGGGGTTATTGAATTCCACTCCTGGATCAGGACTTCCTTGAGCATTACCTTCGACGTTATTGTGTGCGCTCGAATCCTTTGTTCCAAGTGATGCCACAAATGCTCTATTGGATTAAGGTCAGGAGATTGGGGCGGTGTACGAAGCTGATTTTGGGCATTATACAGCAACCAGAGTCTTACTACCTCCGCAGTGTGCTTAGGGTCGTTGTCGTGTTGGAAGTAAAAGTTGTCGCTTAAGCCCAAATGCTCTGCACTTTTCTTCAAATTGCGCTTGAGAATATTAAAGTAGTCTATTTTATTCATAATACTTTCAATAAACTCCGTTTTTCCTACTCCTCCACTAGCTATACACCCCCATATCATAACACCGCCACCACCGTGCTTTACTGTTGGACAGAGATTTTTTACGTCGAAGGCCGCGCCAGTTTTTCTTCATACAATCTTCCGACCTTTGATTCCAAAAATACAAAATTTACTTTCATCTGAGAAAATAACTTGTTTCCAAAATTCTTTGGGCTTATTTATGTGTTCCTTAGCAAACGCCAGCCGCTTGAGTCTGTTGACTGTTGTTATAAATGGCTTTCTACGGGCAACGCGTCCGTGATACCCATATTTCCTAAGAATTTTACGAACACCATCATCAGAAATAGACTTGCGGTACTTTGCTTTGATGTCCTTTGCCATATCAGCTGGAGTTAATCTAGGATTAGCCTTTATCGTTCGGAGCAAACTTCGAGTTTCATGAGGGCTCAACTTTGGAGGACGGCCAGATCTGGGTTTTGAAACCAAAACTCCTGTGTTTTTGAAGTTTTTTACGACTCGTTGGACAGTTGAATGACTTCTGCTGACTATTGCACCTATTTCACGATATGACGTACCTTTTTTCCACAAATCCACGATAATTTCCCTTTCCCCAAAGTCAATTTCCTTTCCTTTATTAGACATCTCTTACTTAAAGTTTTTTAGAAATTATTTTTTACGCAAACCTTAGATAAAAACACGTAAATCAACTTTTCTACACAAACTTTATTGTTATTATTGATTTAACTGCAACTCAGTGACTTTGACTTCTCTTTATACGCTTTGTACGCAGACTTTTTATTCCTGGAATTTCAGACTATTTTTGGTTTCCGAATTTTATCGTTGTTTAAGAGTGCAGTAATTCTCATTTTTGTTTTGTTTTATGTTGATAATGAAGTAATGAAAAATAGGGAAAAAAAATATTTTCCGAATAATATGTTAGAAACGATGTTTTTTATAGATATGTTTGATGTGTTGAGTGTGTACGCAGACTTTTTCTGCCGAGAAATGCCAAAATATTATTCAATGTTACTACAATTGTAGTAAATTTATCGAATTAGCATTTTATTCTGTTAGTGCGTAATCTTCTTTATAAATGTACACCAAATTAATACAAAAAAAGTCGAATCTATCACAAAGTTTGCTATTTTGATGTCAACTGTATCACTTGCGAGCTACACAAAATTGAAGGCACACGTGCATCTAACAAGATATTTCGTAGAATTTTATGATGCAATTACTTTTCATTCTTTACAAATATTGAGTTTTAGGTGAACGTTAGTGACTAGTTGAGTTAAGTGTGCTGTTTTTCAAAAAAAATAAATAAGTATTTGTACATAAATAAATAAAAAAAAAGCTGAAATGGATAGACGGAGAAAAGAAACCACAGTGGCGGAAAGAAAAATTATTATTAAGCTTGTTTGTGAAGGTAAAAAATATCGAGAAGTAGGAAAAATAGTTGGGAGATCATTTTCTTCAGTAAGAAATGTAGTCAACAAATAGAAAAATGACGGAACTTATATTAATAAAACGGGACGCGGACGAAAAAAGTTACTGTCATTTAAAGATGAGGAATACATTCGACGGGAAATAGAAAAACGTCCAAAGAAGCCGATTAATAATTTGAGGGCTGAGGTTTCTCATATGATCCAAAAACCAATATCCAAGGAAACTATAAGAAGAACATTGCGAAACCATGGTCTAAATGGAAGAATAGTCCATAAAAAGCCATTTATTTCAGAAGCAAATAGAAAAAAACGGCTAGAGTTTGCCAAAACTTTCGTAAATGAGTTTCCAGATTTCTGGAAAAACATAATATTCAGTGATGAAAGTAAGTTCAATTTATTTGGCTCTGATGACAGACAAATAGTTTAGAGGAAAGCGAATACCGAGCTAAAGAAAGAAAATTTGTGCGGAATCGTAAAACATGGAGGAGGTAATGTGATGGTTTGGGGTGCAGGAGAAGTCGGCAACATGGAATTTATTGAGACCACTATGGACAAATTTAAATACCTCGATATCCTGAAAAGGAATTTAAAATAAAGTGCTATTAAATTAGGACTACAATGTAGTGTATCACTAATATTAGTAACGCTAAGACCTATTGTGTAGTACTAGCCTTAAGATTCAATATATATGAATAGCTGTAAGATATTAGCGACCTTTTGACATTAAGTATGTATGTGTGTGTAGGAATAAGAAAAGGAAAATAAAGTTTGGTTGTTGTTCGCCATCGCTAGAGAAGAACGGTCGTGTTTAATTTTCGAAGCCGGTAAGGCCACTAAAACAATGTGTTTTGGTTTCAACAAGATAATGATCCAAAGCACACCGCACATATTGTAAAGGTGTGGTTGCTTTATAATACGCCAAAACAATTAAAAACTCCACCTCAGTCCCCAGACCTTAACCCAATTTAACATTTGTGGTCAGTACTTGAACAACAAATCCGAAAATTTTCAATTGCGAATAAATCCGAGCTGAAGTCAATAATAGCAAGGGAATGGCAAAATATTAGCCCAACCATTACATAATAATAAATTATTTTATATTTTTCTAGTGATCTTGAAGTTTGTGCCTTGAATTTTTTTGTTAATTTTTCTTTTGCTACTTAACTCTTTAAAAAATTGAATTTAATAAATTTTTTGATACATTTTTGTATTTTTAGTCTTCAATTTAATAAAAAATAAAAAAAATTGTGATAATAAAGTGATATTAGTTTATATACGATTAAGAGCTTTCATATTTATAGCTTGTGCCTTCAATTTTGTGACTATGTGTATATAAAATTAAAATATCTGTAGCGCTTTAGCTGGCGTTCAGTCGTCAGCCGAATAGTATGTACTTAGTATATGATAATATGCACGTGACGTAACTATTTGTATTAGCGAAAGTGTGATCATAACCTCCTCGCGGTGGCTCCGGGAAGCAATTAAACTTAAAAGGTAACTTCTAACCAAGGCTGGTGATTAAATCCTGCCGCAAAAAGTATTTGTTCTTCCGCACACCTGTACAGCATGCAGTTGAATGGGTTGTGTACCTGTTTTCCGCAAGGGTGACACGGAGGCTTGGTCACGGATTTGAATTGGTGACTGAGGTGAAGATTCACCCGCGGGGTTCTGGATCCAACACTTCACTAACACTTGTTAGACTAAGTCAGACACCTTAAATACCTCGGCAGCAAGGCTCGCCGGCTCATCTTACTATAACTTCAGATGGTCGCGGGGGAGTCTGCCTCACGATCACAAGAGGAGGAAGAGAGGTCGGAGTAGTATGTTATTTCTATGGGGAGGCAAATGTTGGTGAGTGCCTCGACTATGGTCTGAGAACGCGAAAACCATTCCTGAAATATATTTATAAAAAAAAGTCTACGGATCAAACAAAAGACAAAGATAACAAAACCGAAGTTCCAGCCAGTTCTGCTAAAGGAGAAGACAGTTCAACTGGAGGGAAGTCACAAGAAGAGAACGAATTCCAAAGTAGTTCAACGGTGATGCGATGACCAAAGAAGAGAAGCGAGACGACACAGGGTCAGGCTATCGAGAGATTGCAGGCCTTGAGATGGCTGAGGAACATCTACTGTAAGTCCGATGGATGTAGCGGTACTATTCATCTTAGGAGCTATCCAGCAGACTGGCGGCGGATCTAGACAATCGCTGATCATTTCAACGGCAGTGGCGGCTAAGTCGCACTTATCAAAGCAGCAATCAAGAACGGAGGCAGCGAGCTGAACGACTCGCAGGTCGCCGGGAAGGAAGCGGTGGCAAAGCCACTTAGTAAAGCTGTGATCTGCAGTCCACAGCAAAGGTGGCGGCGGCTGAGCCTACTAAAAAGAGGAATCGGAACGTACAACGCTTCAGGAAAAGAGCGGCTATGAGTATGGTGACGTTGGAGACTTAAAAGAAAATCTGAGGATACCAAGGGGAAACCAACTCCTATAGCTGCAAGCAAGCATCAACGTTCAGAGGAGAAAATCTCGCTGAGAAGCAAGACGATGAAGAGGCCACGGCAGAAGACGGTAACTCGTTCCTTCAGGGACGTAGCTGCAAGTCACTTCAAGATGGCCGTGCGTCGTCAACAAGAAGTGCAGAAGTGCCTGGAATGGAGAATCGAACATGACGTGGTCAAGGTGGTTCTTAAGCCAATCACCGAAGAATTCCTTATATTTACCGTGTCGACGGAGCAGGGGTCACTTCCTTTTGAAGGCTGTGTGGGACAACTCTACATTTGACACTACAAATTTCTCCACAATGTTTAGAAAATGCATCTAGTGTACTAAGTTAAAAAATGGAAAAGTAAATATAGAATGCCTAAAATTAATTAAATCAGCTCAGTTCGAATGCAGATTTTAAAATTTTAAAGAGAAACTGAAATTGTTAAAATTAATCAAAAAAAAAAAAAAAATAAAAACGTTCAATTAGAATAAAAAGAGCTATCATTATCTTTAGAGATTACATATTTTAGTGGATCTCTTTAGTAGCAACATTTGAAGAATTCACGACGGAGTGGCTTTGGTCAACCCTTTTGGCTTTTTGCTGGCGACCACAGATCTAGCTGTATATCAGTAGCTCCTACTGCTGCGAAGCGCAGGAAGTTTGGTCAAAGGTTGATTAATTTATATCCATATATGTATTTTTTATTGTTTTAGTATAAGGGTTTGAATACTGAGTGCTAGATAGCTGACTATTGGCTTCGCTATGCTGGGCAATGGGGAAAAATGACTTATTTTAATTAATGTTGTGTTAGACTTATAAAAGGGAGATTGTCTTGAATGATTAGGATAAAGCTATAAATGCATTTTTATTTTGTATTGAAATATTTGTAGTTTTTTTTTCAAACAAAAATATTATTTTTTTCACTTGACTTTTTGGTTAAAAGGCTGACAACTGAGTAATTTATCGTATATGATATATATTCATTCGTAAAAAAATTATATTTGCTGGGTTTACATTTTTGTCTATACATTTCCTTTTGAAACAATACACGATGCATCAACTTTTTGAATAATTGAATTAAAATTATTAACAAAAAGCTTAATTTAAATTTTTGGCATAATTTTTTCAATAACATCCACGCAAAAATACTACGCGAAACTTTTTGAAACAATAAACAGTGAAAAATGCGGCATAGCAATGAAACCAATTTTAGCTATTTGACGCAAATGACAGTTCACAGTGAACTGTCATTTGCGTCAAATTACCCATATTTATTTATAGTTTCTCAGAACATATGGTCGTGTGATCTCTGCTTTCGAACAACAACCAAAACAAGTCAGCCAACCACGCATTACTATCAGAGACCGTAAATCACAGATTCCAAAATAAAGAAGTAATATTGTATTCAAATACGTCGAAATATCGGCTTTCTCTGCGTGGTCAAAATAACAGATGTAACCCAACGGGAAAAATAATGCTTACGGATATATTCGGTAAGCATTACGCGTAATGCGTGTAAGCATTACCGGACCATTACGCGTTGTTTCTTTTTAACATTGCATGTCCTAGGCTGGGAAGATTTATACAAGGGGAAACTCATGCTTTTAGCTCTATAGCTTTATGTATAAGAGCTTTTTGGAAAGTACGACATCGTATTCTCGCATTTATACGCCTCAATATGAATGAAAGCTTTGGCCGGCGGCCGATCGTATCTCTGCATGTGTGGTTTTTGCATGCTGACGCTCATTGGAAATTCCAATAGCGCATGCTCTTTGCTACTAGGAGGAATTGTCTTCATACATTTTACTTACCCGTGCGTGATGATTTGAAATGCTTCGAAATTTTCATCTTTCCGCTTTATATAGCAGACTACTCATAACCGATGTATGCTCGCAAGTTCTTTTCCCCTTGTTTCTGCGAGTGAATTTCATTGGCCAGTCTTGGACTTATAACATATGAGCTTTCTCCTTTGCAGCATTTTCCATGCTAGAAGTCATGTTTACGAGTATATCTTATAATTGCTGGAAAATAGCTTTGGAAGTCGGAAATGTGCATTACCAGCATTGTTTGATTCATGCATTACGCCAGCATACATTACCGCGATTCCCGTTGGGAAGTCACGGTTAAAAGAACAACATTTGTAGGTACATATATTGTGTTTGAGCGGCGTGGCTGAGTGTTCGAAATATTTGAAAGTGGCCGACCATTGAACTTGCACTGGCTTGTACCACTACACTGAATCAAGAACTTGCTGTACAACAACAAAACCATGAAATCGTCGTAACACTTTTATATCATATTTTTAGCCTCGGATACAATAAGCTCAGAATATTCTGGCATGAACTGTGAAAATAAAATCAAACGACTCGATAATTGTTCAGAAGCGAAACGAATAATAAGAACCGAATTCTTTCATTTGTTTTTTTTTTTTGTCGAAATTGTACGGAGGAATTCGAAAGCGATGACTCTGCCAGTAAGAGCAGCAGCCTTAGGTGCCGCAAAACAGCCCCAGCTGAATAACAAAAACATTTTGCGGAGAAGGCAAAAAGACAGTAGATAACTGGTTTTCGCACGTTTGATATAAACAAATATTGATGTTTGGTTTGGTGGATCTTGTACGGAAAAGATGTTTTGCGACGGACTCGAAATGGAATTCCATTCGTGGAGAGCGCAACGCATTCGTAATTATACCTATAAGGTTATAAGCATATCCATATCGTAAGTAGATGAAGCGGGGGGTCATTGATGATACATATTCCCATTAAACGGACATATCCACTTGCGGCGGAACAGCTGAGTTTGGCGTTCAATGGCTTTTCTGCTTCGTTGATGAAATCTATACACTCGTATGATGAAATCTACACATAGACAGACATGTCCGGATGTAGGTAGATTATTTACTTACAGTCATATAATGAATTCGTTTCGCGTGTACATTTCCAAGTGCTCGAGCATGCGATGATTTTACGATTAACACGTTCGCAAATGTGAGCCACGAGCAATGATTGTTTTGCATAACACACAATGATGCTGATGCAAGCAAGCGTTTTGTGTTTTACTGACGGAAATTTGTAAATTTGCCGACACAGTTGCCGGCGACGACCGTAATAGGATTGGCTAGCTAGCTAGACTGACTAATGTTTCAATGGAAAGATGGGTAATGTTATTGCCCTTATTGTCTACAGTATTATTGATAGAAAATCAATTATTTTCCACAATCTGATGTTCAATGGCGATATTATACATTAAAGCTGTTAGTTGTATAATAATGGAGAAAAACCTTGCACCGGGGGTTGCAATAGGGGCTCAAGGGCGGTTACAGAAAATGACCGAAATGAGCCTCCCCATGCGAAGAAAGCTCTTTGAAATTTTGTCAATTACCTAAGATCTTTGAGATAGCTAGGAGCGCATTTAATACATTACTTGCATTTCACGCCGAATGTGATTGTACTTTTGAATACGAGAAGGGCCCAACCATTTTTCTCAAAGCTCTTTGATTTCATGTTTTTTTTTAATTTATTTTCAATTTTAAATTTACTACGCTTTTCTCTCTTTTGAGGCAAAAAACCTTGTTTAAGGGGCGATAGCACATAAAAGTGTTTTTAACACATAAAAGTGTTTCAACATTAATTACAGTTGCACTTATTCAGTAAGTTGAATTCAGCAGGAAAAAAACCAACAGAGACTAAATTAAAATAATTTCATGCAATAATAATTCATTCAAAATACGAACAACCTGAAAGAAACTTAGCATGAAATGTGTTATCATCATCATTGGTGCTACAACCGGGCTCCTGTACTGGCCTCCTTAAAAAAAATGTTTCCCAATTCTGATCACGAGCTCATGTCATCCAATTTGGAGCCCCTAAGTTCCAAGCGTCCTGGTCAACGCCATCCCCCAGCGCAAACAAGGTATCCCCCGCTGTTGTCTGCAGTAATATCTTCGGCAAAGGATTTTCGAGGCAGGTTCCTCTTCGTTCATACGAGCTAAGAGTCTACCGAGCTGTGTCTTTATAATAATATCTGCTTCTAGGTAGATTGTAGATAGCGTGAAACTCATGGTTGTAGCATCTCTGGAATCGCCTTTCTTCTCATATGGGGCCAACGATTCTCCGCACGACTATTCTCTTGGGCGCGTCTAAGCACAGATATAAGAGAGAATGGATTAGAAATCGACCGAGAGAAATGTGATAATTTTCGACTTTTTGTTTACTGATGTGAGAATGAGGTACTGGTGTGTGCCCTACACAGTTTATATGGTAACGCTCATCTAAAAACCACGAGAGATCGCCATTTTGAACGTCTTTTGACATTTCTTTCCCCGAACCGGCGAGTGGAGATTAAAATGCTTTTTGTGAATGAAATTAATTATGATTTCACACAAAAACTATACGAAATTGATGCCACAGGTTAATTTTACTCACCCGAAATACGATATCCCCTGCGACGCACTTCGGTATCTACTTTTGCAACCTGGAACGTGCACTTCATTATCGCACTATTTTATAATTTTTTACCGCTAATTTACTCGCAAAACCGACACAAATTATTGGACCGAAACGTAAATGCACGTTTCCACCGAATACGCCGAAAAATTTTCAAATTTTATTTGAAAAAATTTGACTGAAAGTCAATGCTCTCAGCCCCCGACATAAATCAAACTGACATTGACATTTCTTTCCGTGTTGCCCGTTGCACGCTTTTACACCGATCTGGTGCTCACAGCATTAAGACACAGCATTAAGTCTTTTCGGGGCGCACTGAGCGGAAATTTTGTGAGAGAGCAATGTTGTGCGTGTATTAAAAAAGGCACACTCACGTATGGGTATACGGATAGCCATTTCGTATCCATATTCATTCATATCTATGCGTCTAAGAGGTCAGAGTGCCTTTTGCTGAGCACTTAGCCTCGGATCCATACGTGAGTACTGGCAAGACCGTGGTCTGACACAGCACAAGCTTTGATGTTCGGGGCCTGTACAGACCGTAGTAGACTTTGTTGGATTTGAGCTGCAGCCTGTATTTATACCTCTGTATTGTTACCGGTAGTTACAATTGTGCTAGGGATTGCACCACTTCAAATTTATGCTCCACTTCAAATTTGTGCTCCACTTCAAATTTATGCTCCACTAACCTGATGGTTTGACCAACTCTTGGTGTTGCGTTCGTCAGATAGGGTAAAATATGCCTGGAGTTTGGCAAGTCCGTACGATAAGCTTTACGGAAAACAGAAGCAAATAAATTACTAATATCAAAGGCATCATCAATATACGAGTCGTCAGATTTAAATTTGAGAGGATACCCGTCGTTATAAGTCTTAGAATTAATAAAATTCCCAAATCTCCTAGGCTGAGCTTGAAAATTAAATTTTAGCTGTTGCGTATGTCTCTGATATATGCAAATGAAACTCGTTTGTGATACATATCTCTTTGTGTAGAAAAAAGTTGGTAGTCAGCGAAACTGTTTCCACGCTTTGTTTTTGATATTTTTCAAATGACAAAGCTGTGGAGACATCTAAGGAATACGAACCTTGCTTTTATTAAAGGAAGTTAAAAAAAACAGCCGAATAACCGAATGTGGAAATAAAACGTAGCTTTGCATGTTTATAGGCGTATTTCAGTGATTTTTTATGCATATTTCGGCCTTTTTTTGAGCATTACTATGCGAGCTCTAATTATAATATACATATGACAGCTCTTTGCCAGACCCGACAAGGATTGTTCTGAGATAACTTTACTTTTATCATAGATAACGTATTATATGCCACCATTTTTGAGTTAAAATTATTTCATTAACATTTATGCATATATGCACACACACCAAAATTGGCAGTCTTATGATGTACACAGGGAGAAATCGCATATTTTTATGCCTGAATATACTATCATAGAAGGTAGTCCTCATATTCAGCCAGTTGAGCAGGCTCCATATACCTAAATCAAGCATTCATCAGAACTTTTCGGAATTCAACCCTAACGAATATTGATTTGGTATAGGATCCCCCAATGAAACATGCAAACTCGAATGACACAATACGGCGTTTGATGGCCTTTCTACATAATGGGCTATGATGGACCACTGAAATATTTGCCATGTTGGCAAATATTATACCACTGTCAGTTTGGCCACGGATGGGTTCAAAATCCTGCGCTACTAGATAGGCCATTACTGATTTTTTGGCTGCGCATGCTGGCTTTGTCATGTTAAGGTAATGCTATGAAACGATTTTCTCATATTTAATAAAGGTTAGGTCATTTAAACTTTAAGGAAGTAACTGAGTCATTCATGAGGAAACGATATAGCTACAGTCCATGGTTAAATAGTGTTTTTATTTCACTTTCTAGAATAATTGAAAGATCTATCGACTGTTTTTTCACACCAACATCCATTAAACACAAACACAAACAACATATCGGGTACTATCAGCCTTGAAACATAGTAATTAATGTCCATAGATATTCCGATCTTCGTACCTTTACCCAACATACCTTTTAGTACTTTGTAGCTCCATTAAGCTGATTCATTCGCCTTACCAACTAAAATTAGCTGACATTGAAATTTCGAGAAAAAAAACTCTAGACGTAGTCCTTGGAAACATCGTCGGCTTTGTTGCAGCCGCCAAAATATCAAATTACTACGTTACGCTCTGCGAGCGAAATATATTAACTTGGTGTGAATGAAAAGTTTTCAGCCTCGCCACAACAAAATGGTAGAGGTAGGTAGGCGAGTTATAGGTGCCTATCTGATTTTTTAAACCAGTCTGCGGTTCGAACCGTTTATGATGAATCACCATCAAATGCCGATCAACTAGTGGAGGTGACTGAGACCAACAAGAGCAATCATAATAAAACCAACATAGGTAATAATCAGGAAAATCATAAGCGTGTAAGGCTACGACCGAGACGAAGAGTGAGATACACAGGCTTTTTATTCGCGCGTTCCATTTGAAAATGTTAATAATCTTCGTGTCAGTTCCACTGCAAGCCATTATGACTGTGTATTCTCGATAGTTTATGTGCTTACGCTTAGTCACCTTACCTACAATAGATTTCACGTATTTTTATGGAGAAAAGTTGTCGTCTCGTCGCCTTGAGAAGCTCACTCACTCACATTTTCTACAATGACGACGATAGAGGCGAGACGACGTAATGTTTTGCACGATAATCGGTTTGTTTATGAAAATTGAAAACAAGCTTGTTTTGAAATAAACACTCGTCCAGAGGTAAATTGAATTGTTACATTCGAAGAGAGAAAATGTAACAGTTATACAAATGGCATTCTGCTTGCGAAACAGTCAATAGCAAGCAAACAATGTTTTTAACCGTTAACAATGCCTGTAAGCTGTCATTGGCAGACAAGTAAACTTAACATGCAGATGATGAATCTGAATCGTATGTATCTGAATCGTATCACTCTGCGAATTCGGGCGGTTGCATGCAACTCACATGTGACCTATGCATGGATTTCATCATTCGATGCGATTTGAACTCACTACATGGGCAAGTGAAATTGGGCAAACATGTCTACCCGTTCCAGGCCACTCAGATTCCACCGCCAAGCAATTTGCAGATATAGCTACATATTAGCTATAGAGTAACATACAGTGGCTCACAGCTAATTTGATACAGTGCTTCTTTAAAAAATTAAGTTGCAATAACTAAAAATATCAAAAAAATTTCAACACCATTTTGAAGAAAAATGTTTGCTGTTTATTAAACAAGTTTATATTTGTTACAAACTTGCTGTTTTGCATCTTAAAAAACAAAAAACTAAAAGTAATAACAAATTTCATGTCACAGCTTATTTGATACAGCTTGATTAAACATTAAAATTGTTGTGAATTATGAGGTTTCCAGTTGATTTCAATACTTCGTATGATAGCCCTTAGCCTTAAGCAGAGCCTAGAGCCTATTCGGCATTGAGTCAACGAGTTTTTTTGTGCTGTCAGGAGTAATTTTTTGTCATTCCTCTAGCAGTGCTTTCTTCAGGTCTTGTTTATTAGAAATCTTGTGTTTTCTAATGTTGTTATCCAACAAAGTCCACAGATTCTCAATGACGTTCATATCTGGTGACTGTGCTGGCGGAGACATCAAATGAGGGCAATCCCAAATTGGCCAGGACTGCACAATTCCCGACTTGTGCTTTGGATCATTGTCTTGGTACAACCGAAATTGGTTGCTAACACCTAGTTTTTCAATGCTTTGCAGCAAATTGTTTTTGAGTACATAAAGGTACTTTGTTTGGTCCATTGTTTCCTCAATAAACTTTAAATTTCTGACTCCGGCTGCGGACATGCAGGCCCAAACTACCACATTACCATCACCATGCTTCACAGTAGCTTTGAGATTCTCCTTGTTTAGCTCAGTGTTTGCCTTGCGCCAGACATATGACATTCCGTCGGAGCCAAAAATGTTAAACTTGGACTCGTCCGCAAAAATAACCGTATTCCAGAACGCGGATGGCTTTCCCACATGCTCTTTGGCAAAGGCAAAGCGGCTTATTGTATTTTCTTTTTTTTGAAATTAATGGCTTCCTACGAGCTACTCGCCCGTTGAAATCATGGTCGCGAAGACCTCGTCGGACGGTTTCAGCACTACATGACTTCCTTAATTCACGATGAACCTTAGTAACCAATTTTGGAGCGGAAATCTTTGTATTTGCTTTCACTTTCCTTACAATGTATCGTTCGTCGGATACGGTGAAAATATT
This sequence comes from Nemotelus pantherinus, assembly GCA_963978885.1. Taxonomy (NCBI): domain Eukaryota; kingdom Metazoa; phylum Arthropoda; class Insecta; order Diptera; family Stratiomyidae; genus Nemotelus; species Nemotelus pantherinus. The sequence continues at coordinate 211,699,580 of OZ022263.1, read as the reverse complement.
GTTTGGCGCATTTCTCCTCTTATTTTCTACCCGATTTTCGTGTACGAAGCGCTCAATTATGTGCTGCACTGTAGAGACACTCAAATTCACACTTTCAGCAATTTTTCGAACACTTTGTCCTTTTTTAAAGTGGTTTAATACCAATTCGCGCTGTTCAATTGTGGTGCGATGACCCATTTTACAATTTTGGCTCATTTTGGCACTACAAGATCTTGCTAAAAATTACTTAAACCAATGTCTAAACACAATTAAAAATTCAAGAAACAAAAACAAGACAGATTAACGGTGCGACAAATAGAATTTTATTCGCATTGAAGTGTCGGTATCAAATAAGCTGTGAGCTGCAATTTTTCTGCGCCAGTGGTATTTCTCTTTTACCGGACGCCGAGGAATATCGCTGGAACATTTTTTATTTGAATTGTATTCGTTGAACATGCATCTAGTCAAATACGTTTAAATTTTTTGGACCGGGTTCTTTATTTCAAAGTTACAGTGATTTGCATTTTTAAATAGTCACTGTATCAAATAAGCTGTGAGCCACTGTATGTATTTCGCATTCCTTTGCAAAAAGCGTCTGCATCTACAGATGCAATTTGAACAGACATCGTCTGGGCGCCTTCCTCCCTTCTTGTAGGGAGATCTGTATGTGTTCCAATGTTGTTGGTATATCCGTGAGTTTATGTTCAATTACCGCATGTTTACTTTATTAATGTGTGTCCGCACTGTGCGGTAACAGTGGCGGCGACGACGGCAGTGGTGGAAATTTCTTATGTGTAAAGCCTAGTACTAACAACATCCATTTCATGTGAATTTCTTTCGGCTAAACTGTAGCTTGAAATTGCGCTAGAACGGCACTAAAGTTTCACGTAAAAAGTTGAAAATATTGAGAGGAGGTCTACTATAACTTAAATAAGTGCTTGCTGCAACAATTTGCCACAAATCGTTCACGTCCAAATCAATCTACCCTGTGAATTTCGTTTTCATCCGACGGCTTCATCGAAAATGACAAGTACAGAAATATGTTTGGGGCTGCCATCCGAAAAATTTCCACAACTTGCAAAATTTAAACACTGTTTTTTTGTTTTCATTGTATATATTTGCCGTATGAATACTTAATGGTAGCATTTATTGGTACGATAATAACGAAAATACCCAGTGTTGTCAACGCCTGCATCACGTTGAGGTCAACTCACGCTGTGAATTTTGTTTCGACCCGGTGACTGCATTGAAGTTATAGAGATAAAAAAGAATTTAAGGTTTCCACTCGCAAAACTTTTCAAATTTTCAAAATCCAAATATTCATTTTTTAGTGTCACTATAAGAAAAATACCATTTGAATATTTAATGATAACGTCAAAGTCTGGTGACTGGGTCGGAAGTTATAGGGCAAAAAAACCGATTTTTCCTCAGCAATTTTTCGAGATGACACTTCTTCACAGGATGACCCACATTCCAAAATAACTTCTATTAGACCTGGTGCTCCTTAAGTTCAATTCATCCTCTGAATATCGTATTAATCTGATGATCCTATCGTGAGTTCTGGCCAACAAATGTTTCGAGTTCTCAAAATAGAGGTAATTTGGTGAAGGTTGCCGTTTTTGTGCGACGTGGGATTTCGAAATTTTCACTTTGGCCGGGAGGACAAAGGATATAATTTATCCATTGTTTCCCTTTTTTTGAAACCGTGGAAAGTGTTCAGAAGGATCGTTGATTTGAAGGATTTTTTTTCATGTGCCTCCTTTAGCTTTTAGTCATATAAAGCTTGTTCAACAACATAGAAGAAGCTATGAAACCCTGTTACTATGCAGTGTTGACTATGAATATAGGAGGGTAACCAGGATAGAAGGGGGCCAAATATGCCGAATCCTTCAAGTTCGTTACATAGAAGGTTATGGGTTACAGAGTTGAGAGCTTTCGAAATGTCCGTATAATTTGCATCAGCTTCACGGTGAGAGTCGAAGGCAGAGACGAGGAAATTAGTGAACACTATAAGGTTGGTCGTTGTAAATCAGGCTGCTCAGGAGCGAGTAAACCTTGTAGAGAAGAATAGACTTTATTATAAACAAGGAGTTTAAGCAGTTTACTGAAACAGAAGAGAAGTGATGTAGGACGATAGTTTGAAACGTCAATGGATCTTTAGATTTAAAAATTGGAAAGCCATACTGAAGTCAATACACCAGATGCAAGGCTAGTGTTGAAAAGGATAGCTAAAAGAACACAGAGAGAGGATGGGAGGGATTTTCCAAGTATATTGGGAATACTGTCAGGACCGGAACTAATATTAGAATCTAAGGTTTGCATCAAAGTTTCGACTTCGAAATGATTGGCACTAAACAAGGATAAAGCAGATGAGGTGCGGGAAAAATCAAAAGATATCGAGGTGGTTAGTTCATTTTTAAACGAAGAGGAGGAAAAATGTAGCAAATAAATTACAAACAGCCTGTGGGTTTGGAGCAATAACGTCATCAATATGAATAGAATCAGGAACTGAGTTATAGGACTTAATATAACCGAAATACTCGTTTAATGTATAGATAAAATGAGTTTAATAAGTAAAGCAGTAACAATAATGAAAATTTATATTATTTAAAAAAAAAATCATTAAAAATAGAAGATCTACCTTTGTAGAGAAAGAAATATCATTAAAAGGTTTTGAGGATCTGAGAATAAAACCCAATAATCGATACAGGATGTGCTGGCCAAATCTAAGGTTAGAGTTGAATATGACGCCAAGATCTTTGAATTTTTTGGCCACACCAAGAATAGATCCAGAAATTTTATAAAGAGTTTATTAAAACAAAGAAGAGTTTTGTACAGGTATAATATATAACTTATCGAGGTATTTAGAGCGAGAGAATTGGCGGTACAACAGATACTCAGTGCACTTAAATCATTAGGAAATTGCTTGCAATCTTGTAGCAAATCGATCAATTACTCGAAAAATCTTTAAATTATCAGCATACAAAAGGGGAGATGAGGTAGTTGAGGAAGCCAGGTCATTCATAAAAAGTAGAAAAAGAATGGATTCAAGAATGGAACCTTGTGCAGCTCGAGAGATTAGATGGAAGGGGTATGAGGGCCAGGAATTGACAGTGACTGCACAGACGCGGTACATAGGAATAAACCAGGAACGAAGGAAATCAGGGAATCCATAGCCTTCCAGCTTCAAGATTATTAGCTTATGGTCAATAGAATCGAAAACTTTTGAAAAATGAGTGTATAAAAGATACATTTGTATTTGTTGATCAAAAGCATATGCAACAGTATTAGTAAACAACGAAAGATTAGAAAAAAGTAGGCTTTCTTTTCGCAAAGCCATTATGATCTTGAGCTAGGAAGATTTAAACTTGGGGATACATCCTGTTTTATAAAATACGTTTGAACATTTTTCTAAAGCATGGAATCAAAGTGGAATTGTTTTTGCGGGATGATTAAAATTGAAAAAATTTTATTGAAAATTTTTTTTTTTTGACAAAGCGGTTTACGTACATAAAAATTAATGATTTCCAACTGCAAGTGGTCACATCAGTCAAGTATGCACTGTGAGCTGGTGTCTGATGCGAATCAGTGCATACTCTCGAAACCGCTTTGTAAAAAAAAAAAATCAATAAAAATTTTTCAATTTTAATCATCCCGCAAAAACAATTCCACTTTGATTCTGCTTTCGGAGGCTTATTCCGCAAAACGATCGAGTTCCCCGTATCAATTATTCTCTGCTTTGATAAGCTTTAGAGACGATACACGTTGCCTATGCTCATTTATAGACAAGAAGGGAGCCATGATCACAAACCAATAAACTTTATGACATTTGTTGTTTGAATTTGAAAATTGAATTGCGCAAATGTGTTTTTAGTAAGAAAGAATGACCAGATAATGGAGACGTGTCAAAATTTAGCTTTACGATTAAGTCAGTACCAACCTTTAAGCGCATGAAGATTAACGGTCTCAAAAATTTGAAACATTTGAGCTTAGCAACATTACTTTATAACATTTTATCTGTCAATTTCCAGCGAGTCTCCACTTTTAGGACCAAATAATTGAGACTTGTCGAAATTTATTTTCGTGCGGATCTTAATACCAGGCGTAGAGCAAAAAAACCGCCACGAATTGGATCGCAAACATCACCCATTACTTACAGGGCGCTTTCGTAGCAAACGCTTGCGAGCGAATAGGCAGCAGACCGTTCACTTTAGCACGCTAAACATTTTTGCAAACAACACAAAAACATGCACGTTTTTTTTCATGCCTATTGCATTCGTTTCGCTTCGTATTTGTTCATGCGGTGGTCACTCATGTTATTGAAAAATTAAATGAATGGAGGAACTATTAGAGCGAATCATACATATTTTGATGTTTTACTAGAAGCAGCACAAGTGATTCAACTTCGAACGCACACATATAGAACGTTCGCTAGAGGTCAAATTGAAAAATACAAGCAAAAATATGAACACGTGTTTCCGAAGAATGAGGCGAATGGTACATGGGATGTTGCAAAAATAAAAAATTTTGCACAATAGGCTATTGTGCGTTGAAGTGAAATTCACACTGTAACATGCTTTCTAAGATTCGCGGATTGCTGGTCATGAAAAGTAGAATGAAACTACCGGTTAGGTGGCAGGAAAAAGTTTGTTGCACGTTAGATATGCATACTTCAGCGTTACCACTATAAAACGTGACGATTTTAAACTTTAAAAACGGCTGATACCCCGTATCCCGGTAAAGTATATTTTCGCTTCTACATATTTGAATGCAGTTCATCTTAAGCGTGTAGCTTTTTTTAGCATCAGCCGTTAAGACGTAATGTGATCGATTCGAACGCCAAATATTTTTAGCGCCCAGCGTGGGTTAATTTGTTGATTTCGGTGGACATTATACCTACCTCAGCTCCATATCAAGCAGCACCGAATTAAATTCAGCATATTTCAAGTTATTTTAAGTTCCTTAACTCTTGCCTATCTTCCATAATTTTAACACCCATTTCTTGGCTTGTCACTTTCCCGCGTTACGAGGCCAACATCAGACGATTATACCTCATTAGAAAGTCAGTAAAAAGTATACACACAAATTTTGCCTAACGGTAGCATGATGCTTTCAATTAAGCTACGTGTCTACTTTCTGTCGCCGCCAGCCAGTCCTATCATGCCATCTATCATTTAGTGTGCTGTGTGCATACGTGCATTTTACAAATGGGGACTTGGGCGAAAATACTCATCCCGCCGCCGGCATTTTGTATATTAACGGTCATTACCCGTATTACACTGCATGCACAGCAAAACAATACACACACTCGTCGCTTTGAGCCAATTGCAAATTGTTTTCGTTGTTTTTTGTCGATTCGAACACGATTACTTTTCTTTCCCTTCTTATACTTTTCTTTCAACTATTTGCTCACATTTTCCAATCGCCATATTGTCGATAGTTGTTTTCTTTTATTTTCTGTTACGGCGACTGCAAGCGGATCGGAAATAAGTAGGTCAGATAATTTTCCACGATGAAAATCGAAACAACAACATCAAGGCTAACGGGGTGGAACGGAAACGAACGAAAATAGCGTACCGCGAATGTTTACAAACACGAGTGTTGACGGAGTCATGCCATAGTAAATGGATACAGAAATATAGTAGGTATATCATATTTCTACATATACATTCCTATGCATGCAGAATATTGCAGTAGCCTGGGGTATGGCGCAATGCATTTGATGAATTGCAAATTACTCTGCCGATTTTTGTTGTCGCTGGCAATTGTTGTTGAGTTGCTGAGATTTGTTTACGTGAAGGTGAACTGTGCCCACATTTTTTTTCTTCTCCGATCCACATGGTTTGAGTTGTTTCGTCTGGCATGTGATTTGTGGCCTTGCCAGACTAATGTTAATCGAAACACTCGGTACACTATAGGAGGTAGCCTTAAAGTTTGTGATGTTAATGCAGAAAATAGTTCGAATTGTTGTGAAAAATATTTTTTTTTATTAATGTGACATTCATTCAGTTTTTGAGTTGTATTTGAATCATAACAATGATTACCAGAAATGTGACTGCCCTTGGTATTAAATTTGCTATTGAACTTTTTCGAGGTTTTTCAGTTATGATGTTGCTTTTATGAATGAATTAATGTACTGTCTGGAACGTTCGAAAACAGCTTTAGGGGCCACCGTATCCCGGCCAAGTAGGTACTACCATTAGCCAACATGTACAAGAGCGATCTGGTAAGAGAGTGCACTAGGCAATCTCCTTGAAGGAGGAAGACAGTTTTTTTTGACAGCATCTGCCAAATTCGGACGCGATCTTACTAGCACAACGAAAAAAATCTAAATAACTTGTCGAGCTATTTAACATAGCGCAGCATTTATAGTCGCATGGGCTACGGACATGGTACCCTAAGCTACAGAATATAGCTAAAAACGCTTAATTCTCCATACATTACGGGCTTTTCTACTATGCAACATAGTCTCAACTCCTACGTAACATATCCCCAGCTACTATGAACATAATCTCTGCACATATCACTATACTAGGCTAAATAACAATAGCTTTCTATTACGTTTGAGTAGCCTAGTGGGTATAGCGTCGGTCTTTGAAGAAAAGGGTCGCGGATTTCAATTGGAGCAAGATTTATTTGTAATAATTTAATAGTTAAGAAATAAAATGACAGTAAGAAAAACAGGTATGTGCATAACGCACAGTTGTCAAAGTACCAAACTATTTAAAACTGTGACCGTTTCGCTTTTATTTTGCTTTTTATCAGGGCAATAATAAATGGCGTTGGAGGAAAAAAAGTATTTGGGCAGCTCAAGAGAAGAGAAAGTATTCGGACTGCTCAAAATTGAGAAGGAGAATGTAGAGCTGTAAGCCGCCATCGCCAATGACAGCATTAGAAAAATGGTAATACTCGTATATATGGATGATATTACGCTTGCAACATATACTTTTGAAGAGCACTGTAAACTGCTAACGTGAGCCTTAGAGCGTATTAGATACTGTGGCCTATAATTAAATCTGACTAAATGCCAAATATGTCACCCTCATGTTTTCTTATTTATTAGTATTGTCTACATCATGAGATACAAATCCAATTAAAGACTAGATAAAGTTAATTCAAAAAATTAAGAGAAAAAATATATGCAAACTTCAAAAAAGAAGGAAAACAAGATAAACTTAACTGAAAAGAATGGTAATTTTATACTTGAGGTTAAACTGCATGGTTATTAGAGCAATAATTCATAAATTGATGGCGTAACATAGCTAGCTCTTGTTATTTTAAAAATACGCAACGAAAGTAGAAGAGGACCAATATTTAAACAACTATGTTGTCCAGGCAAGCATAAAAGGGGCGAATAAAAATAGGTATAAGTATAAACAAACGGTACGTTGAAGGTTAGTGCAAATCAGGTTATGCTCAAACAGTTGCCATCGATCGTATTCTCTCGGTTTTGTAGCTTCTTCCATGGAAAACATCGTGACCATAATGCCTCAAGCCTGGAAAATACTTTTCTCATAAACATACATACCTATTTTCCTGGGTATCCATAGTCTTTTGTCCCGGGTATCCAAAATGTTCGAGAAATTTTTGCTGTGAAAACTACTTATTTAAGTAACTCAAATCTTCGATCAACTTTGGCGTGGAGGGTTGATCTTTAAAATTAAAACTTTTTAGCGAATCGTTCAATTTGGAGAAGTAAGTGGGTTGTGCGAAAAGAATTCCCGACATGTTTGGGCATAATGCAAACCTTTTAGATTTGTTTTTAACTTCTCATCCAGATAAATATTCGATTTCTGTTTCTAAACGTCTTGGCAACTCGGACGACAATTTGATCTCGGCCCACCTTTAACATCTTTTCTCTGATTAACACTAATTAGTTTCTCACCAAACGACTAGTTTGGCATTCTGGCAAGGCTGACTGGACTGCGTTTAGAAAATACATCAGAGAGTTTGACTGGCCCGATTGCTTTTCAACAAAGAACGACGAATATATAGCTTCCACTATAAACGACATTTTATGATGTGAAATGTATTATTTTGTCCCACATGCCTTATAGAGCACTAAACCAACCACCACCTCATGGTTTAGTTACAAATGTTAAGAGGCCATTCGCATTAAGGAGGCGGCATTCCGAACTTACAAGCTATCTCCGTCTGAGGATTCAAAAAAACTTTACAAAGCTGCTCGCAATACTTGCAAATCCACTATCAAAAGAGTTAAATTTTTAAATATTAAACAGAAAGTCCTTACAAGCCAGAAAGGAGGTAGATGTTTCTAGTCGCTTGTTAAAAGGATCAAGAACTACTTTTCCAGTTCTTCCATGCCACTTCTTCTTCATGGTGGTAACGTACTTACTGAGTTACTGGAGAAAGATAACCTTTTTGCTGAGATTTTCGCTACAAACTCTTACTTGACACTTTGATCAGTGAGTCCTCCTAGCTCTCCAGTGTGCGCTTTCAAGCAAGCGTCTCTATTTTTCCGCACAAGACTGGTATTGAAAATACTCGCCAAGCTGGATGTTAACAAATCTGCTGGAACTGATGGTATTCTGTCCCTGGTACTAAAGTATTGCGCCTCCGCCTTAGTTAAACCTCTACGAAAACTATTTTACCTGTCATATTCGACTGGAATATTTCCTTCCGCATTGAAGCTTGCACACGTTCAGCCCATACCTTAAAAGTGATCCCTCTAACTATCGACCAATTGCAATCGTTTCGGTTCTGTCTAAGGTATTTGAATCACTCGTGAACTCAAAATTATTGAAATATCTTGAGTCGAACCGTATTATTAACGACTGGTTTTCGTTTTGGGCGCTCCGCTGGTGATTTGCTTACATTTCTCACTGAGAGATGGAATCGTTCTCTTAATAAATTTGGTGAAGCAATGGTCGTTTCTCATCATATTTTGAAGGTTTTTGACAGCATCTGGCACCCAGCCTTATTAACCAAGTTTCGTACATTTGGTGTTCGCCCTGTCCTCGTCAAATAGATTGAAAATTTCCTCATAGATCGTTCCTTTCAAGTTGTTTTGGATGGACTCAGATCATGTGTCCACACCGCCAATGCTGGGGTTCCGGAAGGTGCTGTTCTTTCACCAACTCTCTTCTTTTTATTTATAAACGAACTCCTTTCCTCCACTTTCAATACGATTCATAATTTTCCTGATGGCAGCACCGTTGGCTTCGCATACTCTTTTGACAGAGTGGCCGACTCTCGCGGGAACGCTACTTATGTTATTGGAGATCGCATGTTTGCATCATTAAACAGTGACCTATTAAGCATTATCGCTTGGGGCTCAGCGAACCGTGTTGTGTTGCCCCAAAGCTGTCGCTTTTCACTCAAGCCTTCATTACCCTCCTCCTACTAGCCACACTATTTCTGTTGATGGAGTAGATATTTCTGAGCCACCTTCGCTAACCCTATTAGGATCTAACATCTCCAGTAAATTAAGCTGAATCACATTCTCCAAATTGCGAAAAATGCCATGAAATACATAGTTTTCCTTCAGGGAGGCAGGAAATACTTTACACCATCAGACATAGCGCAAATCTACAAGACTTTCATAAACCAAGTCCTAAGTATAGCTCCCATATATGGGCTGAGGCAGGCCGCACTGCTTTAGCGGAACAACACAAAGTTTTTAAGCTTATTGGCGATGAAACCATTACTTCACGCATTGATCCCTTGAGCATCGACGTAATGTGGGTTGCCTTTCTCTTCTTTATTGCTATTACTATGGATTTTGTTCTAATGAAATATCAAGCCTGCTCCATTAAAGCAGCAGGGAACGGCACACTGGAGCTAAAAATCAACAGTTGAGCTTCAAATGGATGCTCAATACCAAGTCAAAACTCTCTCTTGACTCTAAAGTGCTCGCCTACAAGTCTGTTCTGAAGCTTGTCTGGACGTATGACTTACAGCTCCACGAAGCAGCTCGCCCATCAAACATTAACTTCATCCAGCGGTTTTGAAACCCCGGATATTTTCGAATTAGAACTGTAGCGAAATTGTACCTGGCCAGGCTTTCAGATCTATAGTACAGTCTTTTTAAAATACAATAGACTAAAAATAACTACCAACTCGGAAAGTTTGAATGCCGATAAGGTACTAGTCGGGAGTTAAAAAAAATAGTTAAAAAATAGCAACTATGTATGTATTGATTTCATGAGCAAACGAATAATACCATCAGTTGCAATTTTGTGTTTAATGCAAATCAACTGTTGCATAGCGCATTACCTTCTACATAGCGTGCATTTTTCAACGAACAAGTACTTGGTATTATGTATACATATAGACTATTGTTGATGTTGAAGTTTTGTTGAACTTTTCAAGTCGATTATTTCATTTCATTCGTTGCTTATTCAATTGAATAGATAGATGTGTATCTTTCTGACACAATTATACTACCCGAACGCTTTGTTTTGTCTCGAAATGCAGATATGGTTATTTGTTTTGTGATTCATGATGAAATGCTTATTACAATGGAAGTTTGATTTCATAGAAAATGCAACAGCGTATCTAGTAGGATATGGCTAAGTGGTTCTCTTGTTTAATTAGAGCATAAAGAACAGATAAATATCTTACTTTGAGATGAATAAAATTATTTTGATTAGATAGAGAGCTAAGAAAGCTCTGGCTATAATTTTCCGTTGTTTTGCATTGGATTTGAATTCCACCGTCAAACTTTAAATACTTAAAATTGAAAATAATTTGATATTAATTTGGCTCGATACTTGGCCAAAAGAAGCACAAATCGAGCGGCTTAATCAAGCATAAATTTCAAATTATCAAATATTTTGCGGTGTTTGTGAGAATTACACAGTTTGTTCCGAGTTTAAAGCAAACAATGACAATTGACAACAATAATATCATAAAAATGTACAAAATAAATCAGTAACGAAATATCATAAAAAATTAGCTTATCTTTACAAATTAAAAATATATGTATGTAATTGATGTACTTAATTTCTTGATGGATGTATAATTTAGTGTGGATAAATAAGAACATACTAGAAATATTTAACACTGACATATACATATATTTTGTAGAATAATACATCGTACTTACATATTTTTGAATTTACTGCAAAGAATCCTGTAATGAAAAGAAATATTTGTTTGTAATTTTTGATGATTTTACTTAGGCTACGAACATAGTTTTTAATAAAAAATCAAGTTAGCACTGCGTTATTCTACTGATCAGCTATCTACAATCTAATTAAAAGTATAAAAATTGCAAGCAAGTTTGATTGTGAATTTCAATCTTAATCCCATTTTTTTCAACTTTTTTAAATTACCAGTCCATTGTGAGATTTGAAAAAGAAAATTAAAACTAACTTTATATCTATCTCTATCGAAAATAAACTTACACTAAACTCAAAACACTAAACCCTAGGAATGTCCTTTACAAACATTCCTAGGGTTTAGTGTTTTGAGTCCAGAGTATTTTTTTTTTCGATAGATATAGATAAAACTTTTATTTGATGTAAGATATTTGATTATAGAGAGATTAAGAGAGATAATATCTGGAGTGGTTGGTCCGATTGAGCTGAAATTTTCGGAGGACATGGATGGATGTACAGTGGCTGATAGTCAAAATGATGTGGCCAGGTAAGTTGTGAAAAATGATCAATATCTATCAGTTTCTGAATAAAATAAGGACAAACAGTTATTAGGAATTGCAGATATAATGTTAATTTATAATTTAAGTGAAAATATAACAAAATAAATAATTCGTTACGATAAAAATTAGTAAAATTCCAGACAAGAGTTGATTTTGACCTCACAGCCAAAATGATGTGAAATGATATGAATTTCGAGCAATCCGAATGGGAAGAATGAATATCGCATTGCAGACATGATGACTATGAGTGAGACCTTACGATACGATACTTAATTCGCGATGGATCGTCACACTTCTGTAAAAGAAGAAGATTTAATAATAAACCATTTCAAGGACGGGAGATCTAAAAAAGAATCGCTGAAATTGTTGAAAGGAGTGCTTCAACAGTGCAGCATATTACTGAACGTTTCGTGAAAGAAAATTGTGTAGGAAATCGAGTCAAAAAAGCTCACATCAAATTTTTTTCTGAAACGGATTGCCACTGGATCATGAGACTCAGGGCCGGATTTAAGTATGGGCATTTATGGGCAACTGCCTAGGGCGGCAAATATTTGAGAGTAATGAAAGGCCGGGAAATTTTCGAAAAGTATCATATTACCCAAGACTTTCAAGTTTTGTTGCAAAAATATAATTCTAATCTTAGAAAATCAGCAAAAGCTGAATCAATTATACATTTCTTGAATCATAGACTCTTTATGCTTAATAAGCACGATTTTACAGCTTGATGTTTCTGAAAGAATTCCTTACATTAACTTTGCACATCTGACTTTATACATCGCGCAGTAAAAATTTAAAGTTTCACTTGGCGCCCTTGGCAGCTATTTGTTGTGAGTATATTCCCACTTGTTCAAGCGAGATTGGCGAGACAAATGACAAATTTTAACATCTCCGACTTATATCCATTGATATAATTTTACTTAGTAAAGGTAATTGAATTTGATCATTTGAGATGTTAAAATTTGTCACAACTAGCATAAATAAAAATGTAATGATTTCCACCTGCAAGTGGTCACGCCAGTCAAGTATGCACTGTGTGCTGGTGTCTGATGAGAAGCAGTGCATACTTTCCAAACCACTTTGTCAAAATAGAATTTTCAATGTAGATTAAAATTTTTAATGTTAATAAAAAGTTGTTCAATTTTAATCATCCCGCAAAAACATTTCCAATTTGATTCTGCTTTCGGAGGCTGATTCCGCAAAACGATCGAAGCTTCCCGTTTCAATATGCTCGGCTTCGATGCTGTAGAAATGATATACGTTGTCTATGCTGATTTATAGACAAGAAGGGAACCGTGATCAAATTCAATTACTTTTATTCTTTGTTCACCCCGTCAAATCGAAATTTTCAAAACTCCGTGTTGCACAAGAATGGCAGCCCATCACCAAATTACTTTTATTTCGAGCACTCGAAACTTCTGTTCATGAGAACTCACGATCAGATAATCAGATCAATAAAAAAATCACTTAAGTAGGAGCAGGGTTGATAGAAATGATCTTGAAGTGTGGGCAACCCTGTGGCAGAGGTGCCATCTTGAAAAATTACATAGAAATAGAAATTGCTTTTTGCCCTATGAATTCTGATTCAGTCAACAGATTTCAAACGAAATTCATAGAGTAACTGGACCTTATTCAATTCAATTCAGTTAATTTATTGATCACAAAAATTCATAATAACGGAAAAGCTTACATACTAAAATCAACCTGTGTAGTAGTCTCCTTATAAGCATGGCTTGTGCAAGGAGGCCTATTCAATTCTGAGGTCTATGACTTATCTGCAATGGTTTACACTTACATCTAATTAACAATTTATAGATAGAAGATTAGTTACAATGCGGGCTTAAATAAAATTAAAAGTTGCTTTAAATTCTTCATTAGATAGTGTTAGGAGCCATTTTTTTTACATTAAATTTGAATCTTTCAAACGAATTTATGTTTTTTAAATATTCAGGGAGCTTATTAAAACACTTAGGTCCCATGTAGGAAACAAATTTTTGTGTTTGCGTTTTACGGCAAGCGGGAACTATCATATTATTACGGTTAGTTCTTGTTGCGAGATAATCTTGAGCATTGTTGGGTTTTACATACTTGTAGGTATAAAAAAGAGCAGCAGCTAAGTAAAGTTTTTTAATATCGAATACTTTAGCTAATGCGAAGAGCTCAGCTGGCGGAAATCTACGAGGCAATTGGAAGATGACTTTTAGGATCTGTCTTTGCGTTGACATTAAATTTGAGAGGTGGGTAGAAAAGGTGTTATTGCAGAGCAGATTGGACTAGCGCATAATAAATAGTTTTTAGTTGATCGACTGTCAATAAATCCCTTAAAGAATAAAAAATGTGTATGCTTCGTCTTAACATAGCGTTAACTTCTTCTGTGTGTTTATTCCATTTTAGATTATTATCGATAGTCACTCCTAGATATTTGGTATGGTCTACAATACGGATTGCTTTACACTTGACATTACATGCAATATTGTCTCTATGCCTGCAGTTTTGGTCGTGTAAAGGAAGAATACGTACGTTAGGCTGACCTGTAGTTGTCAGGGAAAACGCAATTATATTAGTTTTATCTGTATTTAGTTTGAGGTGGTGATTGCGTAACCACCTTAGTACGTTATCCATGTGAGCTTGGCATAACGTGAAACTCTCTGTCCAGCTAGGAGCCGAAATCAGCATTACCGTGTCGTTAGCAAAGGATATTATTTTACTATTAAGAGACCTAAGAGATTCTAAGTCAAATTTGGTTAAAAAAAAATAGGATATATCTGCCAGCTATGGTAATATTTGTCTCTTGAATCTTGAAAAAATTGCTCAGCAAAATAAAACTTTTTGCCCTATATCTTCCGATGCAGTCGTGAAATCAAAATGAAATTGATACAGTAAATGGACGTTATTGTGGGCCAAATGTGGTAACAAACATGTTGAAAAATCATGATACCGTTGCCAGTTAGGCTAGTTTTTGTAATTTTTTGTCGTTTCTTTACTAAGCCATGTTATCATGAAATATCCAAATGGTGATCTTGTAGTGACAATAAGTAAAAAAATGTGTAAGTTTTCCAAGTATTGGAAATTTTTCGTATGGCAACTCCGAGCACCTTTCTATCCCTGTAAATTTCGATGGTTTCATCAAATGAAAACGAGATTCATAGGGTAGGTTGATTTTGACGTGGAGCAGTTGTGGTAGACTTTTAGCTGCAGTTCTGACGAAGTGTTGCATTTGGTAATTCATGCAAATGTCAACCTTGAAACCCTTTCCACCCTATGGATTTAAATGCATTCTTGAGATCAAAGTGGTACATGGCATTCGAAAAGGTTGGCTGAAATAAGGAGCACGTGTAGTAGAATCTGCACGATTCCATTACTATTTTTTGAATTAGTGTTTCTAGCGGTTCCTATGCGCTGGGAGTTTTTTTTTAATTTTTCCTTCTCCCGATATCTGCGTATCTTAGAATCGCCAGCAATATAGGCTTCGGTCGGTACAAGTCGTCGTGACTGACTAGGTCAGATCACAGTTTCCAGTTCAATTTTTCAAGGTACATTGAATATATGGTAGCCATTGACGACCTGTTTTCAATTCTAAGATGTCACTTTTTACAGGCAGACTTTGCAACCCGATGGACCTGAATTATCTGCAGATACAAGTTTGTTATCTCTCAGATTTTTATCCAAATCCTATTTCTAAGCTCCGTTTAATGCTAAAATTCGTGAAATTTCCAACTGAATCTTCGATTAAAATTTAGCATGATGTAATTAGCCGTCAAATTGGCTTCCGACATTTTTTGGCGTGCAGAATACAATTTATTAAAAACGATGAATATAATAATACAATCAGTCGAAAATTGAAGTATTCAACAGTTTTATCCATCAGTACTGAGTAGAGGCTCTGAAATCTCCAATGGCCAAATTTTCACTACAAACAATGATCAGATAATGGAGACTTCTCAAAATTTGGCTTCATGCAGACCTTGACACATTATTTCGACTGGGGATTTTGGAGCTGACATTAAATTAACTTTAGTTGCTGAAATTGGTTTTTATGTATACCATTAGAAACGTACTAAAAATGTGTATTTGTATTATCTGGAGGTCAGTGACATATTGGAAAAGTCTGCATATTAATTTTCAACGGTTCAATGTATTTATTCGTTTAATTTACAATTATAAATTATGTCGATCGATTGAAATTTGACTTTTGATCGACATTTTCAGCTCAAAAAATCTTAATTAATTGCCCTCAATGGATTTCATCTTGTTAAATAAATATAACACGAAACAATAAATATATTTTGCTCTACATGGAGTTATGTCTAGAACGACTATAAATCTAAACATTATGGATCATATTTTTCAAAACAAAAACAATTGTATATTCAAATATTTATTTTCCACTCGGAATTGATGAAATCCATTCCAAACAGTAATACGCGTTATATTCGACGAATAGCTAGCACTGGCTACTATACACACAAAAAATATAAATAAAATAAATCCAACGTTCAATGGAGCACAGATAATCTTTCTTTGTCCCCAATAGTTCTATAAATAGCGGATATTCAGTGAAAATTCAACTCAATTATCTCGCTCTATTCCACCAACATTTTTTCTAGTTTCCCAATGAAAACGACAATGTTGTCGTCTGTCACCTAGCAAAATAACACAACAATACACGCTCTACATGCGGCCGGGCCACGTGATTAGTGGTAATCGTAATAAGAGCAATGAAAACTATTTAGATTACAGCTGAACAAAAAAAAAATGAGAAGACTCAGACCACCATGTACTGTATATTTTCTGTGTGACACGCAATTAACAGTCAAATTGGAACATAACGTCTATGTATATTTGGAGCCTCTGATTTATTGAGAAAATATTTGAAATGTTGTTTATATTTATTTGTGCCACATTATGCATTATTCAAAAGATTTTCGTTTCATTGTAGTTCGCACATTATGGTGAATCGGATCTGGCTTACCCTATGCCTGCCTGTCGGGGAACAGTCATTTTGCCGGGTAATTGCGGACACACCTTGTGCTGTTAGTAGCTGAAGAAAAAAATATGTGTGTACATATATATTTAAATAACTTAGATTTTTCTGGTATGTAGTCTTATCTACTCCGAATTTCGCCGCTTAATTTCGCACACACAAGACACGCAACATACAAGAGCAATGCTACCGTGCTTAGCATAAACCTCCAATGTACACATTAGTAACTTTTGAGATACTCAAAGATTTGTGTTTTTCTAAATGATGCAGCAGATATCTTCAAACGAGATGAAAGTTTAAACATGGATACAAATACGTTTATTTGTGGTACATCTGAAGGAAATACTTTCACGTTGAAAACATGTGTGGAAAATAAGTTTTAAGTAGATAGGACTTTTTTCTAGGAACATGCGACGAAATAATGATAGCATAACTTAGCATAAACCTTCTATCTACGGTAGATAGGTTTATGCTAAGTATTGCTTCGTTTTTTGTATATGAGGGATTTTTCATTATTGATTTTAACATTCCACAAAAGAAACGTTTTTCATATTTTGTAGAATGATGTAATAGAGTAGGTAGTTTTCGAATCTGGTGTTAACTGAAAAAAATTTAAAAAAATGTTGAGTGTTTATGCTACGGAAAGCAGTAGTCATGTTTGATGTTCCGAAAGCATTCGTCAAAGTTTGGCAAGGGCGCAGCCATGGAGTCAGTTACCCCCACTAATCCGGATGTCCTCGATTTTTGTCTGTTTTTTTAGACAAATGCCTTAGATTTTCGAAAAAATCGAGGACATTTATAAAACAAACAATGAAATGTTCATTCAAAATTACCGAAAAATCGAGGACATTTAAAAAACAGCGAAATAAAATCCAATCTTTCAAACAAGTAAACAAATATGGGTAAAAATTGGTCTTCGATTTTGGATTTTGGTTCAGAAATAATTCCTGATAAATTTTTTTTTGGCTCCACAACTGCTTTAATTTGTCAGAAAAATGCCCTCGATTTTTGTTTAAAATATCCAGATGAACTTTCTTTTTACTCCACAAATACGATTTAATCGAAAAATGTTCTCGATTTTTATACAATGTTTGATACAATAGGTAATGATACGATAGGAAATTAGACGATAGGAAATAGCGTCAATGCTGCCTATAGGAAATAGAATAATAAATAATATAGAATAATAAAAGAAAAACGAATAATCAAGAGTTTATATTCAATTACGGTGCACCAGTCTACAGTGTGGTTTCCGTACGACTTCCAATTGCTATATTTGATTAAGGTGTTCCTTTTTTTCTATTTGGATATATTTCTGTTCCGAATTCTTCATATTTGAGAAACAAGAATTAGTTGATTTTCAAACACAATCTGTCAATTGCTATTAAATATCATAATTCAGTTCCCCAGCCCGAAAAAGGATCAATCTTTTTAAATTCATTGATGTGTCGAATTTCAAGTTTCCATCCCAACTAGATAAATTATGCGAACAGAGCTCACCTTTAATTATAATGCTTCTTTATTTAATTATTCACTTTTCATTTAACACTAGTGTCACTATAAGGACAAAGTGCATCTGCTCCAAACAATGGTAACCGCAAAACCAAGAAGAACCTGTTGAATAATGTTCGTATTGAATTTCCTAGAAGTTATGGTATCTTCGGATTTGTTTCAGATTGTTTCCGGCGAAGTACTACTTTTTTTTGAAGCATTTTAGAAACGTGGACGAATCACTTCAAATCTGCTTCTTCCCAAAACGCCTTCGATTCTTTCCTCTGGGCAAAGCAATAGCCGAGTGTAGTAGTTAGAAGAGGTAAACACAACAACAGAAAGCGATGATGCGACAGAGCTTCACAGAATGAACGATGACGTGTTGCGATTTTGATTGGTGGCTTTGGTTCAATCAATCAAGCTACTTTTGTTTTTCTTTCTGTTCTTCTACACATATAGTATGTATAGATACAAGAAATTTTTTATAGTATATATAAATATAAGAAATGATCTCTATATACTCAATTTACTGAATGAATGCTGATTATGACTGAAATAATTATTTAAAATATTCTCTTTATTTTTTGGTTGCTTGAAATAAATGTGAATATCAATTGCAACTAAAAATTACAGAAGATAGTTTAAATAATTGACCCAATAATATACAGCATACACTCAGTAAATTGATTATATATATACAGAGACCGTTTCTTATATGTATACATACTATAAAAATACCAAATTTAATTACTAAGCTAAATAATATCAAAAATTAAATTGTGTTACTAAATAATAAATTCGAATGAAGTACATGTTGAATGCATCAAATTCAAATTTACTGACTTGATTGCTTAAAAATTATTATATGCTTTCATATATTGTTTTGAATAACATATGAAGTACTAAATATGCGAAAAACTGTATGTGAGCTACCAAGAAGTGCAGGATGGAGTAGCATTTACCTGGTACACGATGTGTGAAATAAGGCTCTTTGGAAATTTATTCACGAACACACTAAACACTTTCAAAAAGAAAACGCACCATTTATCGCGCTCTACTAAAATGTTCATTTTAGCAAAAGAAACACATCACAAGAAACACAACATGAGAAACACAGCATAAAGATCATCAAGAACGCGAAAATCCTCTACGAACACAAAAATCACCAAATCCTTGACCTTTCCACGACGCGAAAAGAAAAACGCGCAAAGTCAACGAGACGTAACCAACCTGCTAGACTGACCTGTCTGTGCCTGTCATCTATTCTAGCAGGTTCATTCCACCGGCCGATCGACAAACGGACAAGTGAAATGCGAGGATTTAAATTTGTCGTTACTGATTCAATTGAAATTTTTATTGATAAAATAAACTTTTTTCCAAATTCCCTTTGAATTCATATGTTTTCTGATAATCCGAGAACCCTAAGTATTTATATATGCGCAACAAACACAAAATTACACGGAAAACTATTTGGATCGAAGGTCTGACTTATTTGACATATGGTGACAAGCATACCAACTGAATTTTGGCTGAGCTTTTACATGGGTCAACTCAAGGCGAACAATTCTTCACAATTATCTTTTCAACCTGATCTTAGCCATTACATGCATTAACTCAATATTCGAATTACCCATATAACCCATATTCGTTAACAATTTTTTGAGCGCATATTAAATTGTATGAAAATTCTGAATTCAATAATTAAAATTATTACAAAATTTTCCCATAATCAAAAAATTTCACAAATCCAGGTCTTTTGACAATAGGAAAATGTGAAAAAGTTCGATTGTCCGACGCTTTCCACTTCACCCCCGCCTTTGATCAAATTCGATTTTGGGCCATGTAAAAAGTTTCCTAGTGTAAATGATATGCAGACTTTGGCACACGTGTATATAACAGCAGTGATACGGGCTTATGGTAGGAGTCCATGATCGCGTAGTTTGGCCACCTAACAAAAACAAAAGTACACTGAAAAGTTATTAGTTACATATATGTATGTCTATACATATGAGAATATGTATAGACATACATATATGTAGGTCAGATTTATTGTGAAATAGCACTTTAGAGTTGGAGGCTTCGAGGAAATGTGGCAATAAGCTTATTATATGGACAAAATAGTCAATAGTAGTGCATTCTAAATTCCAGCAGTGGTTCAAACCTTTTCGTTCCGCTAACGTATTTTACACAATTTGTGCATCGGCCGGTGGAATGCGCCTGCTCGAAAAGATGACAAGTCAGTCTAGCAGGTTGGTTACGTCACGTTGACTTTGCGCGCTTTTCTTTTCTCGTCATGGAAAAGTCTTGAATTGGATGACTTTTGTGTTCGTAAAGGATTTTCGCGTTCGTGATGTTTCTTGTACTGTTTCTTTTGTCGTTTCTTGTACTAAAGTGACAATATTAGTAGGCGGTCGCGATAAATTATGTGTTTTCTCTCCGAAAGTGTTCAGTGGGTTCGTGAATGAATTTCCAAAAAAGGCTGTGTAAACATTTCGGACATCATATATCAGGTAAATGCTACTGCATCTTGTTTTCCTTAGCTGCTCTGGTCATTAGGTTGAAATATTTCAAATATATTTTATATTTCTGCAAAGGGTTCTCCAGAATCATTATTATTTAAACGGAGAAACTTGGGAATCGATGATAATGTGCGTATTAATTTAAATAATAGACGCATTTTGTGTACGTCTATCGAAAACTGGTCAGGATAGTAGCATTGAAAACAACAACAACTGGGACAGGGTTGTTGTTTTTAACAATGCTACTATCCTTAACAACTGTCGATAGAGGCTCAAAAGAACACGTCTAATGTAAAAGCGTTAGAAAATTTACGAAAGAGACGTACGAGTTGCTATATAATTTTTTTTTAGCATGTACATAACCTATTATAATGATCGTGGCATGCTCTGCAGGCTACGAGGCATAAACGATGTATGAAACTTTAGTTATAGAGTGAGAACCAGGGCCTCTCAGGCTAAAGTCGGGAAGAACTTTTGCTCTACGAAAACCTTAACTGACGGTGAAGCTTATAAATATTTTGGGTTTTTTACGTTATAGTATTAAGTGTGTAATTTATAGAAATTATTTAAGTGGCTATTTCGAGATAATAATTGAAAAGCTAGACATGCACAAAGGGTTAACATCCCCTAAACGTGGTATAACGTACAATACACAGAGTACATTGCAGGATAAGAAAATGATCTTTGTGCAAAAATGCATGTAAAAGAGTATTCTGAAGTGCTACGCATAAGCACTATCTACATTTTAGTAACTTTGGAAATATTCAATGATTTGTGTTTTTTTGCAACATTTGCATATATGGAAAGGGCATTTTTCACTATTGATTTTAACGTACTCGCACAAAAGATAGGTTTTTCATATTTTGTAGAATGATGCAATCAGGTATTTAGTTCTCGAATCCGGTGTTAGCTCAAAAATGAAAAAAATGTCAGATAGAGTGTTTATGCTATGCACGGCAGAATGTGTTCACTTATTTTTTTGACCTCGTAATAATATTTACCTGCCTGGCTTGTGTACTAAAGCTATTTATGATGATATCGTTTATCAAATTTTCGAACTGCCGAGAAATGGATATGTTGACTTGTTAAGGTGTTATATAAATGATGTTTGATTTTTCTATTTTTTTTTGTATTATTACACAGATAGCATAGGTTTACTTTTTACCTCCTTCGATTGCTATTGAATCAAGTGAAAAAAAAACAAACCTAAACCGAATGAGTTATATCCAAGGGCTCATTGACAAATTTGGATTTTTCTTCGTAAGCTACAAGTATTTTTAATTATGTATCCGCAGCTGTATATGAATGTATGTATATTATATATTATATAAATGTATATATACATACATACATATTGTTTAATTTTTGTAGAAATACCTTTCGTGAGCTCGTGATTTTTTGCTTTGCAAATACAAATTGTTTGTTTTAAATTTATAACTGATATTATAACTTCTCGAGCCTAAAAACATTCACATTCATTTTGGCTCATTAGTTCAGGCTGATTCGGCTAGGTGATACGAAAATGTCCTATTTACCTGTTGTTACTCACAGATAAACTCTTACCCTTTAACAACAACAAAAGCACTGCGTAGCTTGACAAGTTGTACAACATATGCGACCGTGTGTAGAACCCATAAGTAATCTCTCTTTAAAGAAATTATACGAATGTGTACGTTAAAAGGCAGGTTTTGAGAAAAGTTTTGAAAACGGAACAAAAAGATCTTAATGAACGTTAAAAACAGTGAGTCATCAAAATATTTCGATAATTTGATTGGCTTATATGAAAAGTTATATTTGTATGTAATAATTGCAATACCTATAGATTTATTTTTATTCTGGGATGAAAACATGGTGGGACATAACTACATCACCCGTTACATCGCTGGGAGCAGACACAGGCAAAACCGCTCATTCTGTAGAACGCTTGGCTGGAACGCAGCTAGGCTAAACAAAAGTGAGATGGTAGCGTCAATAAATCTGAGAATGGAGCAAGACCCTCCGCTTATTAGGACCCCAGTGATCCGTGCAGCAGGCGAAGCTACTATTTTTAGCGCCATGGGGTTGATTCGTAGAGCAAAGCAAACACTACTAATGGCAGGCCCTTTTTTAGTACCTGATTTTTTAGTGTTTATTTTTTTGTAGAGTGAGGAGTACGAATTGGTTACCCGGAGACTTCGCTGCATGTCTATACCAGTTACAGCGATGCGACAATTCTGGAGCGTCTGTTCCCAGCGCTTTCACTAAAGACGAATGTTGGCATTATCGTTCCTCTCTTGTTCCTCTCTCTGGAATGAAAAATAGAAAGGCCTCGGATGCTGGCACTTAAAGTTGTAGTCGAGAGTCACCTGCGGTTATTATTGAATTTATATAATCCTTCTTTAGTGGCGGAGTCTTTTCATCGCGATCGAAAGTTGCCCGACAGGCGCTCATTGATAAGAGAAAGGGAAACCTTAGCAATTCGTCCCCTTTGTATGCTAGACACGGTGGGGAAGCTCATCGAGCGGTTGCTGAAGGTACGGCTTCTGTCGACAGTAAGATCAGTTGGTGATCTGTCAGACAGACTGCACGGCTTTCGAAAGGGACATTCAAATGTTGATACCATCTCAGCAGTGATTTGGGCGGTAGCAAGAGCGGAGGAGGAATGTCACTGCACTATACCGGTCGTTTTGCTGTTGACGCTAGGTGTTTAAAATGCCTTCAATCCGGCGAGATGGACAGATGCGCTTGGGGCACTCAAGCATATTTTCCGCATTCCTGACTATGATACGAGAATATCGTAGGCACCGATGACGGCTCGACATCGGAGATGCTCAAAGGAGTCCTAGCACCTCAGGGACCAGGGGCTATCTTCGGATCTGACCTCTGGAACATCGTTTATATTGGACTGCTGCGCCTGTAAATTTCAACGGATTTATTTCTCGTGTGTTACGCTGATGGCGCGGCAGCGGTAATCACTTCTAAAAATGCTTCACCCAGTTCAGACAAGACATGAGAACTATGGGATGGTAA
Source organism: Nemotelus pantherinus (assembly GCA_963978885.1). Taxonomy (NCBI): domain Eukaryota; kingdom Metazoa; phylum Arthropoda; class Insecta; order Diptera; family Stratiomyidae; genus Nemotelus; species Nemotelus pantherinus. The sequence goes on along the minus strand of OZ022263.1, from coordinate 211,675,978 downwards.
ATGACCAACTATGGCCTACAGCTGGCGCTGTCGATACCGACTGTTATTCCGATGACAGTGCGTTCCGCAGAAGTCCATGTGATAGGGCCCTAACAGACATTGGTTCGTTCAGCATATTGATGGTCAACATCGGTGGTCCCGGAGAAACGAGGTTACTGATGGCAACAACTAACTCCTTCTTCCTGTGCGGATCGAAAATTTGGACGGACGGACTCTAAACGAAGAAGCTTCCGAGTGCGGATTTCCAGGGTCCAGAATCGAGATTTGCGCGAAAGCACAGAGAAGCATACGCACGTTCGCAAACCCTCCAGCTTTGGCAACAGCGCTGGAGAGCAAGTAACAAATGTCGCTAAACGATAAGACTTTTTTTTACTATTTAAAAAAAAAAAGATTTTTCCTTTCGAAGCTAGACATATTTAATTTTTGTGACAAATATCGATATTTCGAGGGTAATCTGCCCTCTTCTTCAGTGTCTATCGGTCTGACTTATAGGTCTTCTAGGTTCAGACCTTGACACCTCATATTTGATAGACCTGACCTTGACATTTTTACTTATTCCGATTCATAACATTCAACTGTTTTCCTAGAATGTTCCTATCGTAATTTTCGTCATGAAAAGTAATATTGAAACTGTCACGTGCAAAATTCAAACATCTCTTTGAGATGAACTCGTTTATAAACCCTAATTCAGTTTAATGTAATATTTTTATTAGATTCGTTTCTTAAATCCAATCAGAATAAATCATACTTTTTTCCATTAGGATATAAGAGTTACGTGTAGTTTATATTTCTTTCTTAACTATATTAAAACTACTCATTTCGATCATAACATTAGCACACTTTCAATGCGAAATGTTTAAACAAAACAATTTACATTGTACGCAACAAAGTAAACGACCATTTCAAAACAATTTAAATTCAATTTAAGTAAATGTATTCGAGACCTACATGTTTTTAGCGCAGATCAACTTCAAGTACGTGCAACAGAAATTATCAGATGTGTAAACATGTACGCATTTGATAAAATTCGTAAACAAATAAAAATCTAGATACCTAGAGATATTTGAAAGAGTTTAGCCAACGACGTATGAGATTTATTAAATAGACTCTCTATGCGGGAATTCAAAAATAAATATGCATCAAAGTCTAACGAATTAAGTCTGAATTTATGCAATATTGCGCGGATTACGTGCAGCTGGTGATATAGGGGTTGTGCAAGGGCTAACCGTTCTGTTGACACTACACAAAAAAGCCGGACAAAATAATAGTTCAAGAGAACACTAACAACTTTGTGGATGCTAGGTCTATTCTTCAGGACAATGTTCCATTATTCTAAGTAAAAACTTAAAATCGATTCAGAAAAGCCACAAGCGAAATAACGAACAAAATCCCTGATCCAATCTATTAACCCCAATATCTCAACAAAAACGTTCTATCGAACGAAAAATACAACAAACACACTCCAAATAATTTAAAGTGTCCTTCGGAATCGCGGTATTTATTATAGCTTCGGCACATGTAGATAACAAGTTTTCAGGCATCTAGATTATAAAAACAAACAATTTCATATTGACATACGTGTGCGTGTTTTTTAGAGACGCAATACTAATCAATTTGCCAGCCGGTGACACCTTACCCTTGAAGTAATCGCATAACAGCAATTTCAATTGCCATCCTATCTGCCACCGGCCTACAGCTAAACCTGAATTTTTATCAAATACACCAAACGTTCGATCAAAAAAGGAGAAGATATTTTGTAAACAAATGCAAAAAATTAAAGTGTGTTATTTCATATTTACGTAAGTTTTGTCTATTGATTAGATCTGAGCGTGAAATAACATGTATTGGTGGAAATTCGATGCCTGCTTATCAAATTGTTAGAACGGTTTAATTGAGTTCGAGCCTCAGGGTAAAAATAGTTATGATGTTTATATAAGCTAAATGTGTTGGAAGAAAATGTTTATTTACTGTCGATGAAAATATGTATTCGTTTTGTTCTCATACTAGATTTGTATACAACTAAACGGAATTGAAAGTACATTTTCGAGACTTTATTCAAAAATAAAGTTGAACGAATTTGAATTAAATGGGTAATTATGTCGGGGTTTTTAAGCCTAATATATGAACCAAGTTATCAACAAAAAGAATATGGAATCAGTCAATATTTAAATTTTCCTATATTAACGCAAAGTTTGTGCCACCGAGCTTTGAGTTGACCTAGCTCTGAGTTAAATCAGGGATTAAGTGAGTCGTAGAAATAATCACTAATCGTATACATTGATTGTAACTCCATTGACTTTAATGAAGACAGCTAAGTGCAATGATAGTAATGCTTCAACTCCTAGAATCAACAAGGGTTGTCATGGGATTACTTTACGTTTTAAAAGTTAGTTTTAATTTATCTACCATAATTCTTATAATCTTTTATTTTTTCCCCTTTTTGCTTCTTCTACTGAATGCCTCAGAAAAAGTACGGCTTTCTGACAAACAGCATTACAACTTAAGCACTAAACTTTCACCCTCGCAAGCTCCCTATTACCTTCACATTCGTCCGAAACTGCAAAATTATGCAAAACAATTTATTCTTCCAGTGATTTCCTTTATTTACAAGAATAAACCCATTTATAAAATGTTTTCACGAATGCAACTAATCCAAATATACTCAAAAAGTCAGCCGCTCTTTCCTCTATCAAATACACTAACCAATCTCAGGAAAATTTCCCAGGTGCTCTCAAAGTGTACTGTGCTACAATCGTCAGCTGTCAAAAGCAAAACATCCCAATATTTTACAATAACCTCAATTTCACACACAAAACATAAATTTAAGTGAGGATTGATCGGAATCCCTTTTTGGATTTTAATTTGCTTGGAAACTATCCAAATTTTTTTATCCGTGTCCTCCACCTTTACGGTAAACGAACTAGCGACGTAAATCAGTGATGCTTCGCGGCGTAATTCGAGCACCCAATAGACGATTTATTTCGGTAAGTTCTTCTAGAACTCTTCATCTACAAGTCAAATATTCGGTCCCAATGAAAACACTTTCGTTGCTTCTTTCATTCAATTCTCAGCTACTTTCGAGGGTTTGGTCCGGTCAGGAAGGGCCTACCATAAAATACACCGAAAATGATTTAATAGACGCCCTACGCACGAAATTTCCTAAGGTAATTCCTACTCGGATAACATAATCGAATATCGTCAAACTATTTTTCACTATCAGGCAACTATGATAAGTGTCACCGACGTGTCTGGAGGATGTGGTGCAATGTTCGAAATTGCCGTCGAATCGCAGGATTTCAAAGGGATTCCAATTGTAAAACAACATCGAATGATAACCGAAACCCTCGAGAATGAAATCAAAGATATGCATGGACTACGAATTCATACATCCGTTCCGAATGATGAAACATAATCGAACAAGCTGCTTAGTGACTGATTGTTGACAACCAGTTGAAACGTTAGTTTAGCACCATTAGTTTAATTAGCTACAGACAATGTCTGGACGACGATTGAATTTCATGAGAGGCTTGTGGATATTTTGGATGTGGTTTTCTAGCGAAAAATAAAATTTTTTGTGATTCAAATTTTGTTCGACTTGCCTTGACACTTTTTGTTCGAAGCACTATTCGATACTATCACGACACTGCACTATGGTTTCACTGATTTCACTGCACAACATAGCACTTAGATTACACACATAAGATTCAGTGCGCGCCTTTTGCACTAAATGCACTGATAACAGCTGTTGAGCGAACCTATTCGAACATATTCGTGTTTTGCAATGTTGGAAGCATCTAACAAATGCAAGATGTCCGTCAACAAAAATCAGCTGAAAAGTTAGTGTAGCCATAATAAGCAAAATGCATTTGAAGCTATGATAAGCTTTGGTGTGAGTCTTGGGTTAAATTTTTATAGGGAATTATGAACATGTGGTTTCCGTTTCCGATTGGAAAAAAGGAATGCTCTCAGGAGTTTGTTTGAATTATAAATTGTTGAGTGATCATATATATTTGTTTTATTAATTCAATTGCAGTGTATGCAGTCTATTTTGATTCCATTACTTTATGAGTAATTAACTGGAAAAAGTAACAAAGAGTTTATGTGGAATAGATTTTTCGTATAGCGAGATATCTATATAAGGTCATAGGCTAAATTCAACTGCGTGCCCCCATAGCCGTTAAACAATTTTACCGATTGTGTTTTTTTGTGCTTTTGTGGTTGTGTAATTGTTTTTGAGGGTGTTTTTGTTTGTTTGTTTATTTATCTTCAGTGTGATGTCTTCTCGTGTATTTTTTGCACGGTTTTGTTAGTTATTCTTCAAGTTTTTACGCCTCCTACCATTAGAGGACGAGCAGGGATTAAAAATTGAAGAATAACTAACAAAAACACACGAAAAGACAACACACTGAAGATAAACAAACAAGCAAATAAAAAAACAACCCCAAAAACAAACGCATAAAACACAATCGGTAAAATTGTCTAACGGCTATGGGGGGCACGTAGTCGAGTTTTATCGACGAAATTATCGATAGTAACTATCTGACTGGTAAGTGAAGTTAAGCTGCGTGTTTGTGTTTGAAGGTGTTTTTTTTTGTTGTCATTCTTCAATTTTTTTTTTGCCTCGTGTATTTTGCTTTGTGTTTTTGTGTGCTTTTCTTCAATTTTTGATTCTTGGTGCCACCGATTTATTCTCTGGTGCTGAAATTTGGGGACACCTGTTTTGATGGATTTTTTCAAATCATTGCGAAACAACAAAGCACCCTGTGCTAACAGTGAATAACGCATCATAGAAAAAATTGAGAAAGATTAGAACTTATTTGTTTATTCCATATGTCGTTAGTTTCTAGCTAAATATGAATCGAATCTTTTCCATAATTTGTTCAGTTCAAACGAACTGTATAGACTTTTGCTAACTACACGATAGTAAGTAACCATATTGCTCATACATCACATTCCATACTAAACAACTGATGTATGATTATGTGATAAGCCTGTGTGTGCACCCAGCTCGGCGCGGTCGAAAATCTGAACATATCAGCGAATGGTGGTGAATGCTCTGCTCCATTATCAGTCAGGCTTTGTAAATATAAATTTCCAGTTCGCGATTATCACAAACTATATTTGACTACTATTAATCAGTAATGCAATGCGCGAGGAGCTTCGGAACTCAGTTTCGAGCAACTGAAGCAAAGTACACTAGCCTGGCCGTTGTTCTGCACTGAATAAGCCAAATACTTTGATGGAAATCGATGAGTGCACATGTATATCTTGAATCTTTCTTCGCAGTCGAGATAAGAAAGTATGCGAAGTCAAGCACGATCGGTTCACCGTCGCGGCGGCAAAAGTAAGCTTGAGCGCTAATGACCGCGTGACACTCGTTATCACGCCAACCGTAAGCAGTCCAGTGCGCATGCCGTGCCGATTTGCATTAGACGTACTGAACTGACTCAGTTAAAAATCATCTTTCGATTTCAATCCAAGCCCAGGGTGTTGTGCCAGCCGGTGGTTGTTGTTTTCTCGATCATCTGTGCCGTCGATGTAACGTACTTTAAGTACTATTATTAGTTATTACGCACAAGCGTTGACAAAGGCCAAGATCGCGTGGGAATCAATTAGAGAAGTGCGAAATCATCGCGGCACCGAAATCCAAGACGTGACTATTGTTCGATCACCTTGGAAATCGTTTTCCACACGCTCGTTTCCTTTATTTTGACGATATTCTGCAATCGTGCGCTCGCGACGCGTGATCGATGAGTCGGAAAGTGTTTTAAGTTTTCGAAAAATTTTAATTGATAGCACGAATCGCGAGCTTTGGGTCCCATAATCTTGATATTTACGAATCGAGGAACGCAATAGTTTGGAAAATCTCAGTCGACGTGAGCGGTTTCAAGTGTGGTTTGAGTGTCGCGGGTGCAAGTGTTTTCCTCGCGCTTTTCCGATGCGGTTCGATCGGCGAGTTTCAATAAGACAGACAACACGACCAAGATCGAGAGTGATTTTCGCCAGACGAGTGACGCGAAACAGTTTATTTTAAGACAAATATATTTCCTTCGGGCGACGTGAAGACACTGCTCGTGCTACATAGTGCACAGTAGACCGATTGTTGTGGTTGATTTGGTGCACAAGGGGAGGGCGATCGCAGGTGGAGGCTTGCGACGTTATGCGGGCGCATCTCTTGGCGTCCTAGGACCCGTGCGAATTCCGAGACTGTTTGGCCAACTGACCCATTCATACCGTGCGTGCGCGACAACTACAGCCGGGGGCAACATGACCGGCGAAAGGGGAAGAGTGTTGCCCAGTTCTGCGTGGCTATGCAGAATCGTGCTAATTGTGATATTAGCAGGCTGTGCAGGTGAGTTTGTTTGTTTGGCTGATGATGCAAGTTTCGTTTACATCATAATGATGTTCTTCATTCATTAGATATTAATGTGTGTATTTAATTCAATCACCTTCTGCGATCTTTGAATTCATAGAAAATATCTGGTGAGCTAAATACGGCTGACAGTATCTAGTGACTGTTATGCACATTTCACCGTTTGCTCTCCATATCCACATCTATAATGAGCACATGCCGTTTCACCTTCAAAACCTACATGTACATAATATTTTGTAAAGAATATTTTTAATCCCATTGATATTACATATGAATCGAGGGCCAATTAAGTGAATCATATCATCTTATCGCCAAGCATTCCAATAGACTAGATGTAATATCATTGAGTTGACGTAACCGTAGGTAGTCGGGTAGGTGCATGATGAACTCATATTAATACGAAATCTAATCTAATTCAACGTAATTCAAGATGCTTTTGTTGTGTGATTTAATCTTCAACTCATTACAACAAAGCGAGCACACAAGAATGTGAATACGAGCTGCGCGATACTCTGGGGCCAATTTAGAAAATCTCTATAAATGTTCAAAGAAGCTCTAGTGCATTAGGACCGCCAGGAAGACTGATTTGCAAATAAGTGATTATTGTGCATGCTGATGAAATTATAAAACAAGGGATGTGAATTGTGGTATATGATATTTTATTATTTTATTCATATTTTTTATATAAAGTGCCGAACAAAAGTTTACGTACACCATAGAAAATAGCGAAAAATTGCTAAGAATAGCATAAATAGGAAATTGTGGGTTAAAAAATAAACATAATCCGTTGTACAAAAATATTTTATTGAAAGTGCACTCAATTTCAGTTTCTACGCAAAAAATATTAACAATAAACTAATATATCCACAGATAAAAAAGAACAAAAGTCTGCGTACACGTACAACTCATAATATTAGATGTTAAATTTTTATTAAAATTAATATTTTGTTGGCCTGCCATTAGCTGTAATTACGGCCTTCATTCTGTTTGGCATAGAATCGACAAGATTTCGCGTCACTTGTACTGGTATTTTGGCCCACTTCAGAAGGAAGGCGGTTTTGAGGTTTTCATTATTACTGATTTTGTGTTTTCGGACTCTACGCTGGAGATAATCCCATAAATGTTCTATGGGGTTGAGGTTGAGCGACTGAGATGGAGAATGTAGCTGTTTTGGGATATGGAAAACTAACCACTCCCTCACAACATCAGCCGTATGCTTCGGATCGTTATCTTGCTGGAACGTCTAGCTGCTTCGTAGGCCATATTTTTGAACGGATTGCTTTAAATTATATTTTAATATATTTAGAAATACTATGCGATCCATAATTTCGTGCTGATCTACTGAAGTATCCAGAACTGTGGAGAAATCTACGTACCGTTATGAGATGAACAACCTTCCCAGTAGTATGCTGAATTTCTTCCGCTAGGGCTGTTGAAGATGTCCCCGGCTTATTTCTAATTTCGGCTAATATACTCGTTTCTTCACGTTCCTTTAATTTCTGAGGTCTGCCGCTTCTCGACTTGTTTTCAAGAGAATTTCTCACCTGTTAATTTTTTATGACGGTCTGAACTCTGGAATGAGATTTATTTACTATTTTCCCGATTTCGCGGTAAGGATGTCCTTCATTTTTCAATTTCACAATAAGTTCCCGCATGTAACGTGATATTTCATTTCGTCCCAATTCCATTATTAAAAAAAAGGATTTAAGCTACAATCTGTATCTACCGACAGTAAAAAACCAACTGCTTGAATTATTTCATTACTGCATGCACTCCAAAACAAATTTACCACTATTTCTTAGAAGGAATGCTATTTATTTACTATTTTTTTTAGAAGTGTACGCATACTTTTGTTCTTTGTTATCTGTGGATATTTTAGTTTCTTGTTAAATTTTTTTTCGTAGAAACTGAAATTTCGTGCACTTTTAATAAAATATTTTTGTACAAAGGTTTATTTATTTATTTATTTATTTACTATTACTATTATTCAACAGATAAAATCCAACTACTGAATATAGAAAATATAAAATACAAATAATTCACTAACGAAAGAATGAAAAAATGAACAATAATAAACAAAATCAAAGTGAAAAAGTACAAATTCAAAATAACAAAAATAAAGAAAAAAAAAGAAAAGGAAAAAAGACTGCATTGAATTAGTAGTAAGCAAAACATTATTTTTCAGAAAAGTTTTAAGGGCATATAATGTCGGCGGTAGAGAACCAAACTGTAGATCATTATGTTGCCTCAGTAATCGCAACAGCAGAGAATAAAAAAGATATCAGTGCGCGCAAATGGCACACTAAACTCAAACGAAGAGCGGGTGCTATGCACTGCAACACGGACAGAAACATGGCTACTGATGTCGGAATCTACCAACCTATGAAACAATTTGAAGAGTAGGCACTCATCCAGGAAAAGTCTCCGTGATTCGAGGGAAGGGAGATGAAGGAACGACAGACGATCACTATAAGGACGGTAAGGAAGCTGAAATTTATAAAACAGGGTGCGAGTAAATCTGCGTTGAACCGACTCCAACGCAGTATTTTAGTAGACAAAACGAGAACACCAAACTTGACAGCAATATTCAAGGATACTACGTACAAAGGAGAGGAAAAGGTGTACACAAGTGGAAATATTAACGAAAGCTTTAGAGGATCTAATAATAAAACCGGATAATTTAGAGGCCCCGGCAGTAATATAAGAAATATGCTTATCAAATTTGAGCTTAGGATCAAACATTACGCCGAGATCTCTAAAATTATCAACGACATTAAGAGGATAGCCACAAACAGAGTAGGAGAACATCAAAGGTGAAATTTTCAAAGAGAAAGACTTTTTGTGACATTTCACGATGTTCAAAATGAGAGCATTGGAAGCGTACCAAGTCTGTAGGCTGTTGAGATCGTTTTGTAAAACCATACAGTCGTCTTTTGACTCAATCACTCGAAACATCTTGAAATCGTCGGCACACAAAAGACAAGAAGAATGGATTAAAGGAGGGAGATCATTTATGAACAAAAGAAAGAGAAGAGGACCAAGGATAGACCCTTGCGGAACACCTGATGCAGGATAAAAAGGAATTGAAGAGGAGGAATCAACAGTTACAATACAGGTAACAGAGTTAAACCAGGAAAGAAGAGGACCAGCAATGCCATCGTACCTTAGCTTTTGAAGAAGGAGGCTATGGTTGACGGAGTCAAAGGCTTTGGAAAAGTCGGTATAAAGTACATCAACCTGCTTTTGATGGTCAAGAGCGGATGCGACCGTGTGTGTGAAGGAAAGAAGGTTGGTTAAAGTGGATTTACTTTTGACAAAACCATGCTGCTCATGAGCGAGAGTAGGCTGGATAAAGGAGTAGACTCGCTTGTAAACCACTTTTTCAAGGATCTTGCTAAAGCAAGGAAGAAGGGAAATGGGACGATAGTTTGAGACGCATGTACGATCACCGGCTTTATGTATAGGAAAGATGTTGGCAATTTTCCAGCGAGAAGGAAAAGAGCCAGAAGATATACTTAAGTTGAACAAGAGAGAAAGAGGGACGCACAGAGATGATGAAAGAGATTTAGCCAGGATATTTGGAATACCGTCGGAACCACTACCGGTATTGGCATCGATATCGTTCAACAGAAGCTCAATTTCAAGAGGGTTCGTTCGAAATGAGTGCAATTCAGGAGAGGATGTGGAGGGAAGATTTAAGGAATTAGAAGAGGTTTGTTGTGAGAAAAAAAGAGGAAAAGTAAGAGGCAAAAAGCTATTTTGCAATACCACAATTTTTAATTTATGCTATGCTTGACAATTTTTCGCTATTTTCTATGGTGTACGTAGACTTTTTTTCGGCACTGATTTGTGTTCTGATTTGTACTGGTATAAATGGAGAGTGTATTTTTCAATATTGCCTTTAACATACTTCCACAGAAGATAGGTTTTTCAAATTTTGTTGAACGATGTAATAGAGTATGTAGTTTTCGAATCCGGTGTTAATTCAAAAATGAGAAAAATGCAGATAGAACGTTTATGCTTAGTAGGGCAGTATAGGCATAGGCGCGCCGTAGGGAGGGCCACGAGGGAGGGAGGCCCAGATCCCAGGTTGGCTCCTCCCAGAAAAATAATTATTTGCTACAGCAGACACTTGAGTTTTTGCTTCTTTAGTTATTGTGGTTAATCGCCAATTATCCCTGTTTTATTAAGATTTTTTGTTCATTTCTGCTAGGCAATATATGTACGTGTGTTTAGATAAAAACACTTTTATAAACTGGCATTTTATCGAATTAAGGTTTTCACAAAACATAGTCTGAGTTCCAAAATAGTAGGCAATAAGACAATCAACATAGAATACAATTTTCCAAGTCATTTGGAAAATAAAAATGTCCTACCCACTACTTTTATGCTATCCATTCAAGACAATGTTGTTTGTTGCGAGCAATTTTCGCTGCGCTTACTCTTTCTTGATGGGATAATATACAATTAGCACATTCATACCTAACATTAAGCAAAACAAACACATTCTCTTTCCATATTTGAGAGCATGCTTCTTTGACTTTTGCGTATGATAGCTTATTAGGTTTGAGTCAAAATGTCTGAATAGGTCGGAAAGTGCAATATTGCTGCCACCATATATATAACCAACAGTATACCAAACTACTTTCGTTTTGATCCGTTGACAGCGTTGGAAGTTATAAGAAAAAACAAGTTTTTTGGAACTACTTTCCGCAAAATTGCTAAAATTTATGAAATTGTAATATTGCTGGCTTATTTTCACTACGAAATCATTATTATTTGAAAATTTAATAGAAGCAGTTTCTACTACAAAAAAAAACAAAATCGTTGATGCTGGCAGCCCGAACCTAACATTACAACCAAAACTCTGACCTACTTGGTTTACACTAAGGTTCATCTACTGTGAGAATTTCATTATCATTTGATAGCTGCATCACAACTTATACCGCATATCGAGCGAGCAATTTCACCGAGCGTTTTTTCATAGTGAGACAATCGCCACCTTATTCCTACCATTGGGCCTTTTCACACTTGTATTCTTGATGCACTCCTCAAACCGGTTTACTGGGCAAGAGACGGAAGAATCAAGGGGAATTCTCTACAAAAAGTAGAGAATTCCCCTTGATTCTTCCGTCTCTTGCCCGGTAAACCGGTTTGAGGAGTGCATCAAGAATACAAGTGTGAAAAGGCCCATGTCATTAAGCATTTGTCAGACGTGTATCTACTCAATACCAATACATCCTGTGAATTTTATATTGATTTGATTATCCGGTCGCGACATACCGCAAACGGAAATTTCAGGTGCTAAAAATATAAGGAATTCTGTGAATGGTTACATTTTTTGTGCGATTAGGAATTTCGAAAATCTTGATTTGACTGTATAGTATCAAATTCATATAGGTATAGTATCAATTATATTCAATATAGGTATAGTGTCAAATTCATCAATCATTTGCATTTTTTTCTAAAAATCGAAAAAAATAGCAGGGAGTCAATGGTGTGAAAGATTTATGTTTATGGACTTATGGTAGCTACAAGGTTACCCAGACATTATTTAAACAAAAACTTATTTCTTGTGGCCATTGATGAGTCCTGTAAATTGGTGTGAAATTATCTTAATTGGAAAATTTCCATCGAATTTCCATTGTCGCCAAAAATACACCAAAAACTCTTGAAAATGTCAGCTCGACCAAACTTCGCGATTCGGATAAATTATCCGGATAATAAAATTCATGCACAATATGTTCAAGGACATATTGCAGACAATGACTCTAAGAGCGCTGGAAAAACAGTAAGGGATATAGTGCATGAATAGTTTAGGAATGTTAATAAGATGAACTGAGATTATTTGAAAAAGGTTATTGACCTTTCGAGGTATCTAAGTCGTCAAGGAGTTGCTATTAGAGGACATAATGAAAGTGGTCCTAGTGATAACCATGGACATTTTTTAAGAAGAATGATTTAACTTTTGAAAAACATTTTAAAAACAAGGTTTCGAACTACTGTAGTGGCGAAACACAAAATGAATTGATGAAAATAATTGCTAAAATTTTTCGCGAGGAAATGACAGCTGAAACAAAAGAGTGCGGACTAATAGCTATTATGGGAGACGAATCAAGGGTCCACAAATAGAAACAACTCTCCGTCGTTGCCAGATTAGCTAAAGAGCTAAAAGTCGAAGAAATGTTCTTAAGCTATGTAGACTCTTCAGAAGCTAGATATGCCTCGTCTTTAGCAAATTTAATTTTCAGACTGTTAGACAGCTTTGGGCTTAGCATTTTGCCGATTGTTGGATAATTTTATGATGGTGCTAGTGTCATGTCAGATCACAAAGGAGGTATACAAATCAAAATTAAGATGAAATACCCTGCAGCTACATTTGTTCACTTTCTAGCTCATAGAATCATCCTTGTTATGATGGACACATGCTCTATCATCGAAACGTGTACATCCTTGTTTAATGCCATCAAATCCCTTTACCTACACTTTTCAAAGTCATCAGAAAACCAATTGTTAAAGCAGTTTGAAGAAGCACTTAGTCTAAATACAAGGCGTGAAATGGAAAGCCGAAGCTCGACTCGTCGGTCAATGAGATTTCACAATTGCGAATACGTGATCGATAGCTATGGGACTATAGAAGAGGCTTTAGAAAAAGAAATGAATGAAGGAAAAGAAAAAGACTCAGTTTATGTATTGGGGATATTTCATTCAATCAGTAATCCTAAGTTTGTAGTAAATCTTTTCATCATTCACTGTGTTCTTTCTATAATGAACATGCTAAGCAAACACTTCCAAACTAAAAATGCAACTCTTTGGTATGGGATGGATCTTGTGAATCGAACAAAACACTACTAAGTGAGCTAGAAAACTGTTCTGTAGTTTAGGAAAAAACTAAATCATTCGCAAAGAAGCGCTGTCTGGATCTCACATTTCCCACAGGATCACGAAAACGAAGAACAGCAGAGAGTACCAGTTTGAAAGGTTTTGCTATTTCATCTAGTCGCGGAGACGCAGTTAGGGCTACAGAGGCGTCCCTGTAAACCAAATGGCTCGAAAAGAGTGCGTTGCAGCACTCCTCATCTTGGCAAATTATTTATGCCTTTTCGAGGTTTTCAAACAAAAATTTTGAGTAAAAGATGGATTTCTCCTCTTTTTTTTTTGATGGGGGCACAAAAACCGACTACCAAGCAGCTCGCTGCGAACGAGTTTCGAGGAATAAATTTGAAATTCGGGCTCACGAAAAAGTTTCGGGAAGCAGTTTCGAGCAATCTGAACGCAGCTTTAGAGAAATGAATTATCTAAGTTTATATTATTTCGATTAATTATTATAAAGACACATTAAACCTTCTTTTCATCAAACAAAATATCTTGTTTTAAAAGCTCCTTCGTCAAAATGAAACAAATCGCTATTTCTATAATTTCATTAACAGTTTTGCATGTCATAATATTTTTTTAACAAATATCAAAATATATTCGTACTGTACCTAAAACTTACTGTTTTTCTTTATGTGACTGTAGAAAAGTAAACCAGCCCCGAAATTATATTTTCGAATACCGAAAAATCCAAGACAAAGCACTTAAGGAGAAATCACAAAATACACTGATACTAGGTATTTCTTTCCAAAAGAATTATAATTACATGCTTTTTCGAAAAATTCGCTCGTTTTTACCCACACAATTAGTTAGGAGGAAAATTAATCTTAACTTGGACTATGGTCTAGCTTTGAATAAATTTCCATGTGGTTTTGAATTTGTGGCATTACACGATTAGATAGTGAACTGCATGAACGAACTTCCATTCGCAGTTGGAGAAATACAAATTATTATTCTCATCAAATGCCTGGGGAATTTTATTATTTCTTTTTTTGTTAACGCTAACCACTGTCACGGTCAGCATGCAAATTCTGTATTGCAATTCTACACTCTATAAATAGTAAAAGTAAATATAAATACGTTTGTAGATACTGTCCTATTGGATTGTTTAGCACCCATTTTGCATGCTTGTGAATTTATCATAGAAACTTAATGTTGCGATTAGACAAGTATGTACTTGTATCGGTTGCATATTCTTCTGATGATTTTCATGACGAAGGTCATGAAAATTAGATATTCATATTGCGTGGACGTCACTCTTATCAAGAAATGCAAACTATCAGACAAGTTGCAGGCATTGGAATTTCACATGGTTCATTCTAATCATATTATAATGTGACCGTAAAATGCACATAAGCCATATTTTTTTATGACGAAGCAGTGGTAAGTCCAACCAATGACACAGAGCATCTTTTTTGTAATAGTTCGCACCATTCAGCACTCTCAGCTGAACTTGCCACTCCTGATTCTATTTACTTAAGAACGTACAATAATTCAATTTTATATGACTTTCTTAATGCTAATTATGAATTTCTTTAGAAAAACTAGTTTATTTTATTTATTTAATAAATAAATTAACAAAAACAAAGATAAAATAGAGAAATAAAGGAAAAAAACCAATTAATGATTCAAATCAAACCAAGAATAAAAATTATTCATCAATTCGGTGTAGGTAGTCTAAATAATATTACCTAAATTCGGCCGGAATTAGGTAAAAAGTTATTTACGGGTGTATGTTCTAATAAATTTAGGATACCCTTTCCAATTGAAAACTGAATTTTAGTATAATTTCGCAAAGAAACAGTTTAGTTGTCTCGATTAATTGAGTTTTGTTTGTACAATCTGGAGTAAATTCAAATTTTAAAATGGTGATTAATTTCCTGTCTCGTCAGATTCCTGTTGAAATATGTGTAACTTCAAATATTAAAGCAACCTTTGACCTTGGTGAAACGATGATCTTTGAGCTGATAAACACTACCACGTGATTCCTTGAAGTGAGCATAAAAAAACTGTTCCACATACTTTTTGCATTAAAATTTCAATCAATTAGCCCATGTATCTTTCAAATTTATTTCTGCAGAATGTGATTTTATTTCTTTTTAACAATGCTCTTTATGTCGACTTTTATTCGCGAAAAATTTCATCCCGCTACCTGCAACAGATTTTCTAAATAAGGTCATTGTGTGTTTTCAAGGAGACCAGAAATTTCATCATCTGAGTCACCGTACAGAGGAAGACTTCTTAGACCTTATCTTAAAAAAAAACAATTTAGAAGGCAATTAGCTTTGAAAGGTGATTAAATAGAAGCTTTTAAACCATAGAGTATAAATAAGAGGTTAAGGTTACGTTACGATTAGACTGATAGACATATTTGGTTTAGAGAGCTAGAAAAAACTGAACCAGAATAAATAATTGTTTATGTGATTTAAAAGCTTATAATTTTCAAGTAAAGGTAATTTATCCAAATCTTTCACAAACTGTTATATCAACTCTTGGAAACTCAGGAACTAATAACGACTTTTCTAGCTTTCATTATATCTTTTCAAATGAAGAATATGCTAGCCAGACGGCTATACTGCCCTACTAAGCGCAAAAGCGGTATCTCAATGAAAGCGAGTTTCGAGAAAATTGAAGTTTTGTAAAAGTAGTAATATTGATATAACTCTAATTCTCTTAGTGATTTAAGGTAAAATTGAGATAGGCGACGAGGAACTGGGTTCGTTTGGAGCTGGTGGAGGATTCTCCTTACTGCACTTTTCTCGGCGAACGGTCTTCTGCTCTTGGATACATCGGGTACTTAGATTTAAAAAACTTTCTCAAGGTGATTTCCATATGTTTTAAATAAGATATCATTAAAAGGCTTAGTTCATTAGATGCGTAAAGCTTTCTAATGTTATAAAAATCAATTTTTCGATTTTTTTTTGAGATACCGTTTTTGCGCTTAGTAGGTCAGTATATCAAAGTTTCAAACAGATTGACAGCGGGTGAACGCAGACTTTTTCTAGCATGTATATATATATATATATATATATATATATATATATATATATATATATATATATATACATTAGTTTTCAATTTTTTCTTGTATTGTTTATGTAAATTGTACTTTTATTTAATTGTACTAAATTGTTTAGTACTTTGTAAATTGTACTTTGCTAAATATATAAGGTATTTTTCTCTTAAGCTTAAATCTGAAACATATAATGCCAGTAATTTGAGAGTAGTCCCAAGACCAAAGAAAAGTTTCAACTTCAATATCAGATTGTAATTTTTTTGAACATTAGCTTTTCTTTTGATGCATTTATACTTCCATCTATGTTAAGATTGCATCGGTGATTTTAAGTGAATGTTAATTACTTTTTTAACTAAAGTGGGATTAAATTTAGAAGCAAAATTTAAGATACATGCAAGATACAAAACTGATTGAAGGAAAATTGTATATCTGACTGAATGCATCACTACTTCTCGACAATCTTGCAGATAAATCATTTGGTAAACAAAATATTGATGAGATTGTGCACAGTCAATGCAGCACCACTTTAATTTTCACAAAATACAATTCCTTGTTCATCGAAATTTGCTACATATTTCGGTGTAATCAAACTTACGAGACTACGCCCTTTTTTCAACACATAATTTGTACCTGCCTGAGCCTTAGTCACTATCAAATTTTATCATTGATACTAGGCACGATAATTTCCCATAGCATAAGATAAGATAATATGAAATTTCCTCATATATGTGTACAGTTATTTGATAGCACTTGTGCTATGTGCAAAAGAACTAGAGTATAGTATTACGCATGTCGTAGATATTCTTTCATGATTACGAAGATGTACATACTCGTATATGCGGGTTTTGTGAAATTTCATAGCTTTGGGTTGTACATAGATGGATTCGGAAATACATTATTTTTATTTTATTTGGACGTACATACAAATATTTCATTAAACATAGATTCGAATAAATACGGGATGCCAAAGCTAGATAGATAATCGTTTTACAGCAGAGAAATCAAATACATATTCTTAGATGTGTTTTTTATTGTTTGCTAGTAGGTACCCACTGATATTTCGCAATAAATATTATTTTTCTTATCTCAAGAAAGTATAATATACACTCTGTTTCGTCGAGCTTTTGAACGAATTATAAAATGTGATTATATGGATCGAAGCTGATGAATCATGAAATACGTATGAAATGAAATAGAAAACAGAAAATGTGACATTAAAAGAAAGAAATATCTGATGATGTCCATATATAAAAAAATATTAAATACTTAGAGTCTATAATCATTCTAAAACGGTTCCAATACTAATGATATTTTTATCGTTAATTCTATAGTTTAACTTAATTAATTGAACAATGAAATTTTTACCAAGTTCGACTGTAGTGAATCAAACAAAATGTCGAATACCACACTAGATAACGCAGTCGAAAAATAATATTACAACTACAAGACAAAAATTGCTCTTGTGTAAAGCTCCGGTTTGACTTTCGAAAGAAATCAATAATTGGGCTCATTTCATATGTATTAGGATAGTCAAACGATAGTTTTATTACTTCTTCTTAATGATGTGTGAACGAAAGTCAGAAAAACTCAAAATCTTTTAATAAAAATATAAAAAAAGTATGTTCCGGCTGTACTTGGATAGTGTCCTTGCTTTACAGATAAGTCAATTGGTGATATTCTAAGTCAGCACGTAGCGACTGCCTTGCTGTGACACGGGAAACGGTCCTGCTACGTCGATGGCGATCGTTTCGAAAGGGGCTAAATTTTCAGCTCACCTCTTGTCTTTCTCCTGCGTCCCTTCACAGATGCACAAATTGTACATTTTTTACACCAGTTCTCCACATCATCCCGAACATGTACCCTGTAGAATCGTTCTTTTATTTTATCAGGTGTTTTATTTATGCCCAGGGTGCCTCCCAATGTTTTTTCGTGTTTTTCTTACAAAACCTCTTTGGCTTTGGCTCCGAAGAAGTACAACCTGCATGCGATGCGCTGATCTATCCTAAATTTCCTATTTTCTTTTCAGTAGGCTCCCATCAAAATGCAAGGAGTTCAACTGTACCCAGTAGCTCTTAAGTGTAGGACTTAGACCTGATATACTTTGCTATTCAGGCCCATGTGTAGACTCCTTCCAGGCTATTATTTCCCGTAGACCTCCATCCGCTAGTTGCTCGTCTAACAGCTCCGACTGTGACCATCCTCTTGCTGGAGAAACGGATATCCAATTTAAATCGGCTTCGACTACCATTTCTTCTAGCCGATGACAATGCTTGCATTCCAGCCTACGTGGACGTCTGGAGAGGGCATCAACATTATCGTGCACGTTAACTTTTCGATGAGCTATGTTATAGTTGTATGTTTGCAACCTTTCAATCCATCGTGCCACTTGTCGTTCTGGGCTCTTGAAGTTGAGCAACCATCTCAGAGCGGCGTGATCACTCCTCAATACGAAGCTTTAGCCGTAGAGGTATTTGTGGAAATGTTTGGTGGCCTCGACTATTGCCAATAGTTCTCTGTGAGTGACACCAGTAGTTTCGCTCCGGCTTGGAGAGCAGCCGGCAAAAGTAAGCAATCACCCGTTCCTGGCCATCAATTTGCTATGATAACACCGCACCTATACCTATATTACTCGCATCAGTGTCCGCGATGAAAGTTTTTTGCAGCTCACGCTAACATTGGTGCTTCACATAACTCCTGCATAAGCTTATCAAACGTCGCTTGGCACTGCTGACTTTAGTTAAATGACTGATTTTTCTTCGTCAGCTGGTGTAAATTTTTGGCGATGATAGCGAAATCCTTCACTAACCGGCAATAGTGGGTGGCCAATCCCACAAAACTCCGAAGTTGATGCTTATCCTTGGGCACTGGCCTATTTTTTACCGCTTCAATTTTGCAGGGTCAGTTTTTATTCCAGCACATGACCAAGGTATTTCACTTCACTGCAGAAAAGGTTACACTTTTAGGGACTTAGCTTCAAGTTACCCGCTCTCAGTCTTTCGAATACGTCCTCCAGGCTCCTCATGTCTTCTTTGAATGATTTGCCAATAAAAATGATGTCATCCAGGTACGCCAAACATGCCTTTCCGCTTAGCCCACGCAGTGCACGCTCCATTAGTCGCTCAAAGGTTGTAGGAGCATTACAGAGTCCGAATGGCATTATAACAAATTCGTCAGAGCCCAGGTCCCACAGAAAAGGCTGTCTTTTCACAGTCACTTTTCTTGATTTTGACCTGCTAGTATCCGCTCTTCAAATCCAACGTTGAAAACCACTTCGCACTAGCTAGAGTATTCATAATGTCGTCCATTCTTGGCAAGAAGTAGGACCAAGACTACTGGTGACGTCCAAGGACTATTCGAAGGCTTGATGATTCCTTGTTCATGCATGTTCTGTATCATACTGGTGACCTCAGCTTGTTTGGAAAGTGGTAAGCGGCGGAGAGCCTGCCGAATCGGTGACGAATTTCGTGTTTTTATTCGATGCGTAGCCAAATTAGTCCTTCCGTGATTTTCGTCTGTAGTCGACAAGATATCAACATAATATTGAATTAGCTGAACTCCTTGTTGGTACTGTTCGTCGCTTAGTGCTGAGAACTGTGGCAGGTTCTTCGCTATTTCATCTATCTTGCTGCTGGGTAGATTTTCGCACTCAGATTGTATTTCTGTCGTATCTACAAAAGTGATTAAAAAAACTAGTTGGCAGTCGGCGATTACTTTTCCTTTCTTAAGTTTCTTCTCCTGCTCCGCTCAATTCAGCACCCTTACAGGGACATAATTCTCCTCCGTAATTGTGACTAGGCTTTTTGCCACCATAAGGCTGCTGAGTGCTGGGGTTTGAATTGGCTCATTGATGAAGAATTGGTGGCTTCCAAGATAACCATTAAATGTAGCCCATACGATGTTTGGCGACGACTTTGGTACTTTTATGTTTTCGCAGACCATGATTCTCAGTTGGCCGTTCCCTTTGTTGTTGCCTACTAGCGATATTTCCACGTTCTACCATTTAATCACCCTTTTTCTTAAATCCACGCTAAAACCGTGAGGGCCTAGGAAGTCCATCCCAAGTATACACTCATTTATATCCGCTACCAGGAACTGATGCTGGAACACCAAGTCGCCGAGCTGTATTTTACGAGTTATTCCTCCCTGAACTGGTCCAGATTCACCAGTTGCTGCCCGACGTACGTATTGCAATGATGAAAGCATCTTTCGGCGTCTCGTCCCGATGTTCTGAATCTGAAGCAGGGTAGGACAGAAGTGTTAACCACTTGATATTCTTAGCCAGCTGCTGGGAGGTCTCTCCCGGCATCTGTGCGCGTGCCCTGAGCTGCGAGCAATGAACCTCCTTTAAGTGGTCCGTGCCGTATCTCATACCCAAGGCGCTCATCAGGTTTGAATAGCTCGAGTAATTGTTCACTGGGATGGTTTGAAGCACTTTCACTGCGGTTAATCTCAATGACACGATTAGTGTGATCGCACTTTCTCGATCTATCCAATGAGTAAATTCTGCAAACGCCTCAAACTGCTTCTTGTGGATGGTCCAAGAAGTATGTCCGTCGAAAATTGGTGCTTTGAGCGTTTTATTACCACTTGATTCAGCTCCTATGGTTTTGACGCGCTGAAAATTCAATTTAGGCAAATCGATTTTTTCCTCTAGTGCTACCAGCTTCTGCCTTTGTTTATCGAATTGCTGTTTCATCGCAACAGCTTGATTTTCAAATTGCTGTTGAAATTGGTGTTTGACTTCCATCAGCTGCTGCTCGCTATTGCTGGCCTCCTGCTCCAACTGTTCTTTAATGTCGAGAGCTTGCTGGTCAAGTTTCTGATCCAGGTTCGTGGCTTGCTGATGAAGTTTTTTTTTCCAGCGGCTCCTTGATGTCTATGGCTTGTTTGCCGAGTTTTTTTTATCTAGTTTCTGGTCCCATTTCATGGCTTGCTGATCCAGGCTCATAATTTGTTGTTCAAATTTTTGACCGATGTCCAGAGACATTTTCAGCAGTCAATCCATCATTGGAATTCTCAACTCGCTGGTTTCAGCTCTACATGACCAAGTTCGTGGCTAGTTTCCTAGTTTGAAAATTTAAACATTTCCGGATCGTTGCCTTTCGTGTTCAAAGCCTCCCTGAGATGTGATAGAAAAGCCGTCTACTTCCCAGTCGCCAAAAGACCTCGTTAAGACCTCTCAACTTTACCAATGTCAATTCACTCACTAGTTTTGATATTATTCTTCAATTAGACAGCTTCTCTCAATTTCACTTAGTCCACAATATTTTTCAGAAAAATCACTGTATGAAACTAGAAAAGACACCAAACTATTTATTTAGTTCGCACACTGCAAATTTTCTCGTTGAATAAATTGTGCCCACAACTTCACTGAAACTCACTTTTTAAATCCCGAATGTGAAAGAATCCAACTTCTGACACCAATTCTTGTTTCTTTTACACTAAAACCCGTTTCGTGGATTCGATATTCTCCGCGTTTACAAAATAAAACAGTTCCGACTAGATACGATTGATCACACTTTTATTTAAACAATAACTCTAATCACTAAATTGCGTACACACTTTATTTATCGCACTATTATCAAAATATCACTCGTGTTACATTTCACTCGCTAGCACTTTATTTATCACTTTTAAATCAACGCGGCAGGAAACACTTAATTCGCTTTTCGAACAGTGTCGCTTCGATCTGAGCAATCGCTGGGAAAACTCGTCTTGAACCACCACAGCCGAAAAATTCTACCACCAGAGGGCGAATAGGTGATAGAAGGAGTCGAAAATTGAAGAAAAACACACAAAATTATGCAAAAAAAAAAAAAAAATACGCGAGAAGGCAATACAATTCAGAAAAACAAACAAAAAAACCCCAAAAGCAAACACAACCACAAAAACACAAACATATTAGCGGGACTGTGTGGTGCATCAAGTCGAGTTTTACCCAATCGTAAAAGTATTTCCACAAGATTGTGATTGCATACGTTTAGGCTATTCTCGATTTCTTTTGCCATATGAAAATCAGTTTTTGTCCTGGCTCCTAGAAGGTCCTTATCTGAGTTTATCTATAGAATGTTTCCGTTCTAGGAGATACATGTATGAGATAGTTCGATAAGATATTTCTCGACGTTTCTCGTTATTTCTGGTACTGGTACTGATACGTTGAAATATGATTTATTTGGTCGGCATGCAAGAATATTAAGATGGTTTTGTAAGAACGTACACTCATCTTGTCTCTCGATCATTCGAAACATTTTGAAAGTATAAAAAAATCGGATTAAAGGAGGGAGATCGTTTATGAGCCATAGAAAGAGAAAAGGACCAAGGATAGACCCTTGCAGAACACCCGATGCAGGATAAAAAGGAATTGAAGAGCAGGAATTAACAGTAACATTGGAGGCACGACCAAGATGTGCTACCCTACAGAAATTTAGTAGAAACCAGAATCAAATCGATTTGTATTCGACCGTTCGTTACATCCCAGTCTGTAGTCGAACTAAAATTCCTGATGGATCTTCCAAAATTGCTCACTATATACAATAGTGGCTACAATCCATGGCCGTTATAATCAAGTTCGATTGTAAATGATATTTACATTTCAATGAAAGCAAATATTTTCGTGATTTCACAATGAGCTCAAACCTAGAAAGTTTCCGTTCAAAAAGTTATTTGTTATTCGATAAAGCTATTGCAAGCAAATATCAAAACACCGACCAGCTACGCCAATCATAAGTTGAATGCACAGGAATAAATGTCCGTATATTTTTCTTAATATAGCGATAATCTGAACAAATGTATTTTGGAGTACTTTTCGTTTTTAGCTAAGAGATAATTACAGATTATATTTTTGCCGCATTTAAGCACTAAATTAATCACTAAATTAATCTTCTATTTATTTTTAAATTTAATTTCACTCTACTGATCTTTAGCGAGCTCTACACACTCCTGAAACAATCTCTGAAACTGTATAAAATGGTCTATAAATTATTTTTCAGGTCCGACGACATCTCTTAAAATCTATCAAAGTCTGATACATTGCTATCGCGGCAATAGTACTCGGCACTGGTCAGCCAATTCACTACAAAATCTACTCGAACTCATTCGAAAAGTCGAAGATGCTTATCCCACATCGATAGATATGCGAATGATGGCTGTGAGTATCCTGCATGAGATGCGTATCGATGGCATACAACGGGCACCAGGTGCGCCGGAAACAGAATACACGATACCATATGGCATCAAGGGTATGATGGCACCCAGATTTCAGCTCCTTCTGAAACTGGTCTCGGACACTTCGAGTCCAATAAATTTCACACAAGTTCTGACTCCTATGGAATTGTGTGCCTTTCATTTTCTAGTCAGCTCAACAGTAGAGCCTCTAGTCCGAGGAGATGAGACTAAAACGTGTAGCCCGAATGTTAATGGAGCTACAAGCGAGTTGAAAGTGCATTGTACGAACAAGTAAGTTAACGCTAGTGTAAATTTTCCGAACAAGAAAATCAAAACACGTCTTGTTTTGCAGAGTGACAACATTCCCGAATGGAAAAGTATTGGTGATTCCAGGTGATATATCGAGTTGTCCAGAGGAGATGGGAGTCATAAGAACATTCAGTAAGACGAAAATTCTGGCCGCCTTGCAGGACCATTAACGGCATTTGAGAATACTCGTGACTAGAAACACCTTTTGTCTGTTTTCAGGTTATGGCTCATTCTCTCCTGGAACTGTGATTGGAGCTATTGCTGCTGGCCTCCAACCTCAAGCAGTTAATGTTCGTGACCTGCTTCGGAAAGACGATGATGGTTCAACTCAAGCAAATCGAATAGAAGACATAGCCAACAAAGTAGGGGACTTCAACAACAACTTCATAGCAGGCATTGCTGGTGACCTGGCCGAAGTCTGTATCTATCAGTCGCCATATTACGGTGACAACGTTTCCGTTGGCCTGCCTGGATATTGGGATGATCAGCATTTCCCGACGGCACGGTACTTAGTCAACGATCATTCCAACTTGTGGCAGATGACTGATAGCGAGATTCTTGCCGGAATCGACTCCTATCACCTTTCGATGTTCATCAAGTCCTGGGTTGACCGAGTCCAAACCCTTAGACTTTCCCAAGTTTTGGAAATGTTCTACAGTCCACGTGGCGTACCAACGTCTGCAATCGAAAATATCAATAGGCCTAGAAAGACACCATCACAATTTGAAAATCTCGAAGACTCCGAACCAGCGAGAATGGCCCGAATGAACAGACATAACTCTGGCAATCCGTATTTGGATAGTTACTATGAGGCTCATAACATTGAAGATAGTCTTGATAGTGCGTGCGAGAGGAAGCGCATCTTGGAGAGGATATCGAATCGAGTTTTGAAGGAGGAAACTTTCAAAGTTGCCCAGGTCCTTCAGTTTTCAATTCCTTCGCTTGGAGTGAACGACGATTTATTGTATCAGGCTTGCAACAACGCTGTGGATCGATTTTATGCGTACGCCAGGACAATGTTGAACCGGCTCCCTGAATGCAAAAACATTCCAACGAACTACCGACGGGCGAATATCGATATGACGATGATTGTTGACGGTAGCCGAGATGAGTATCAAACGCATAAATTGATTGGGTGAGTGGCCGTAAATTCTGAATTTGGTCCTTATTTTATAATTGTTTGTTTTAGAACCGTGGCTGAGATGATAGATGTTTCACTGTTCGGGTCGTATTTGTCGGTGATTCATGGTGGAAGTAATGATCTGCTCATTAGCAGAACGAATAGTATTCTGCAGGCTTTCGAAGAGCTACAATATTTTGATGAGAAATGTAAATCCTTTCGGATCATATACATAGCTCCATGAAATTCTAAGTAGCGTATGTATTTTCAGATCCAACATCTTTTTCACTATCGACGAGTTTGTCAAAAGTAGTTCAGATGTTCAGTTCCTACGATCAAACTGCGAATTTTACAATGAGTCAGAAAGCTCGCGTTGTTCTCATTATATCACAAAGCCAGAAAATCACAGATGTTAGCATCGAACACGTTTGGTTTATTTAATTTTTAATAATCTATAATTTTAGGATGACTTCAAGAACGCTGACTGGTTGTTTTCTGGTTCACTTCAACAGTTTCGCAATGTTTATTACATTTTCATTACAAATGACCGAAAAGCTTTCGAGGATCTATCAAATAATGTGACTAAGACAGCTTATGTTTTACCAAATGTACGTAAATTTCTTAAAGCTTTCATCTTAGCCCGCTGATTTTATCTTTTCTCACTAGCAATATACAATAATCGATTCATCCGATCCGGAACCAAAGACTTTCCTTCCTGAACTCGAGAAGGTTTTACGACAAATACCAAAGCAACTAACTGTTCCTCCATGTAATTTGTTAAGCTACGAATATGAGAGTGGTGGACCAAGTCGAAATCAGTTCGAAGACTATGTTAGCCCGAATCAAGCAAACATGTACTTTATCAATCCAACAGATCTTCACAATATGCCGGAGTTGAGAGTTAGATTTGAAGGTGTTGGCTACGGTGGCTTTACTGTTTGTATGATTCGTGGGGCGAGACAATGCCAAAGTACTACCTTGACTGATACCGTTCAGTTCAATATTACTAAACCTTGCCAAAGCGATGATTTAAGAGCCTGTTCAGGCATTACATTTACTGTGGAATTGGATTCGTCCAAGATGAGATGTGTGGGTAGGTGCTTTAGCGAAAAAAAATAAAATAATTCGATAGGTATTTATTCTCGAAACTGTTTATCTTTTTCAGAATCCGATTGTCGTTACCCTGACCAGGTTCGTTATTTGATCAGCATGGATCCTGCAGATTGTCGTGCTGGCGGTGCCGCAACAAGTCATTTATCTAATTGTGCTGTGCTCATATTGTTAGCTTTATTCATGTTATTGTTAAATACTTTTTAGTGTCTAGAGAATATACGAAAAAAGACTTTTTATGTTTCGTACAAAGCTTAGAGTTTCTTTTCGTGATAAGGTAGGAAGTCAACCAGCTAAGTAAACCGATATCCTTATATGTTTGGTTGAAGCAGGCGAATTGAAGGTGATCAACCCTCGCTCGCGTGATGTTGCAAAGTGGTCCCGATTCCTCTACCTCTCTCCACAGTTTGTTCTTAATGATAGCGCACTGACAATCGGTCAGCTTGCCATCGTTGTTACACACTCCTATCACAATGATGAAAGAAGAAGCCGGAGCTTCTGCGTAAGTTTTCCCGTGGATGGTGTGCCAGAAGGACCAGCCTCTGCGAGATCTCTGTCGCTGATTTTGGCACTTTTCGACACCTTTTGCTCAGAAGTGAAGGAACCGGTTTTCGCTTCAACCTCGCATTTCTTCTGCGCTTCACGCTGACAGATATGGCATCTTTGCTAGCTGGCAGGGAGATCCCCGGTGTAACCGGTCCCTCCTTACCTTTCAGTGTCAACGCTGATTCCCGATTTGCATCAGGAAGCCTCGACTTCTTATACAACTCCTCTGTCGACGGTCGACAGCTTTTCCTGGTTCACAATGTCCGTAGCTTTGCATCCAGTCATCAGTTCAGAGCATTTCTGCTCCGAACTGACAACGTTAGCATCACCAGTTAGCCTTTCTTTCGCTATTCCAGGTACGTTCAGAAGTTTTACTGCCTGACATCCAGTTTCGAGGGAAACACATGCAGTTATCACTGCCGTCGCCAATAGGTAGCCTCTTTTGCGCAGCTTCTTACGTCGCCTGCGTCTGAGAGCCTCCACAGGTTTCCAGAATTCAGAGGAACGAGCACTCTTATTTTCTGTACTATGTACCTGCGGTCGTCTGGTTTACACTAGCCGGATTTGCTTCCTTCAGTGGGTGCCTCCTCCTCTTTTGACAGAATTCGGGAGGAAACATATTTTCCGCTGGTACGATCGTAATTCTATCAGCAAGTTTAAAAACTTGCTGGCCATGGAATCTTTCACGATGGTAGCCCGTGAGCTTCCGCTGCAACTAGAATCCTCCATTGCAATAATACATGAGATTGGGGTCTGCAGAATCCAAGCCCTTGCCAAGTCTTAGCACGGGTGGATTTCCAGACTCAGTCTGGCTGTCACTTGCAGGAATACATCCCCTAAGTCTCATTCTCATGTTTGCCTGGTACTGTTGGTGTGACATCTTTCGATGCACCGGCCACCTCCACCGCGACAAGGTGGTGCCTGATCGGAGGCATCGAAATGCATTGCTGCCATATAATAGTTTCAATTTATTTGAGTGCTCTTTTCCATTCTCATGCT
This sequence comes from Nemotelus pantherinus, assembly GCA_963978885.1. Taxonomy (NCBI): domain Eukaryota; kingdom Metazoa; phylum Arthropoda; class Insecta; order Diptera; family Stratiomyidae; genus Nemotelus; species Nemotelus pantherinus. The sequence continues at coordinate 211,648,468 of OZ022263.1, read as the reverse complement.
ATTTGATATTATTTATACACTCACGGATAGTTTGAAAGCGATTGCTAGAAAGTTTTCTGTTTTGCACTAAGTTAGATCACAACAGCTCCTTCAGTTTTTTGTTTTTGTTTTACATATTAACTATCTAATATGCTACAAATTCTATCTTATATGCTAAAAATATGATACAAGGTTGTATTAATTTCCTGGCTTGTATTGAAGTAAATTAATGTGAAATTGACTGGCTACTTCAAACTACTGCTAAAATGCAAAGTATGTTGAAAGCACCGATTGTTTGTTACATTGTCACATAATTATCTGTGAATGTGAAATCGATTGTTAGTTAAATATCAGCAATACGAAAGAAAGTGCATTCCGCATTGACTTCCGATGGGAAGCGGGACATCTCTCCAAAATATCATAAATAGCGGGGCAGCATATAAAATATGAGGCGTCTAGTCACTAGTGATGGGCGTTTCTGTTGTTTTCAAAAAACGAAAACGAACTGTTTTTTTTTCAAAAACAACTGTTTTTTAAAACTGTTTGAAAAAAACAGTTTGAATTAATAAGAGAAACAAATTTTATGCTGTACGACAATTAGAGTTGAGTCGTACTAGGATTTTCACGTACTAGGTATAACTAGTACGAGTACGAAAAAATACCTGTTCCAAATACCTATTTGAAGTATGTACATGTTTACATACAATGCATACGATTTGCAGTAAAGTAATGAAATTGACTAATATGCCCTCCTCCACCCTCCAGACACAACGTTTCCAAGCTAGAATGGTGATGGTGCAAGATTAACTTAAAAGAATACCGAGTCATTAGTCTGTGCAGCTTGTTCGTAACTTTCCAATGGTCGGTCATTTATTTGGCAAGTCTTTCTCCAGTCTAGGGGCCATCTAAAGAAAAACGATCAAATTCAATCCATTTAATTTGTTTTTCATTTTATTATATGCAAAAAACACCTCCTGTCGTTCAAATGACAAAAGTAAAAAAATTACTGAGATAGGACCAACTAATCCTCTTGTCATCTATATGACTTTTCATCGAGCGATCTCTGATACCAAACTTTTCCTGGCTAATCTAAAACAGTCGGATTTCCACTTTGCCTCACTGAAGCATGAAATTTTTATCAAGCAATAAAAAAAAATGTTTCGTTTATTAAACATGCACCCACTAGGGGGCCAACCTCTTCCGTAAGGCTGGGAATGAGTCCAGGGGCATTTTACCTCCCATGGTCTCGTAAATTTTACAACCTCGTTAGGTATGGAGACACCCTCGTGGCGACCTGCAGTCACGAGGAGGGCCTTAGCATACCCGGAGACGCCAACTGGTGAACCAAAAAGGATCTCAACCTTTTCCTCCTTGGCACTTTTAGTGCTACTTTTAGTTTTTCCACCGGATTTCATTTTGCCGTATCTTCGAAACTAGGCTGATTTTTCCCAGACTTGTATGGAAATTTCGCCCGAAACAACTCAGAAAGGTGCCCGAATTCATGCTGGATCAAAAATTTTTTTTTGCTAAAAATGGACGTTTTTGCCCAATTTCCCCTATCAAAAATTGTTTGCCCTTAAAATATCACTAATTTACTCCCCGACCACTTTCAATCATCGAAAGCGCGGTAAAAGCAGTTTTTGCCAAACTATGGCCAAAAAACCCCTTACTCAACTACAAAACCGAAATTTTTATATCACAGTAATAGGTCTTGGCCCGTTATGTCCCAAACCACTCTAACCCAAAATTGGCCGATTTTGTCCGATTTCAGCTCCTTTTGCCCTAAAAACTTTTTGAATATTTGATTAAAATACTTGCAAGTACGAAAATACTCGCAAGTACGAAAATACTGTTTTCCGCAGCTAAACAGTTTTCCACTGCCAAACAGTTCGTTTTAACAAACGAAAAACGGTTCGTTTAAAAAAAAAAAACGAAAAACGATGAAAAACGATTCGTTTTAAAAAAAAACGGTTCGTTTTTAAAAAACGAAAAACGAATCGTTTTGAAAAAACAGTTCGTTTTTAGAAAACGAAAAACGACTCGTTTGAAAAAAACAGTTCGTTTTTAAAAAACGAGAAACGACTCGTTTGAAAAAAACAGTTCGTTTGAAAAAAACGAAAAACGATTCGTTTGAAAAAAAACAGTCCGTTTTTAAAAAACGAGAAACGACTCGTTTGAAAAAAACAGTTCGTTTGAAAAAAACGAAAAACGATTCGTTTGAAAAAACAGTCGTTTTTAAAAAACGAAAAACGACTCGTTTGAAAAAAATAGTTCGTTTTAAAAAAACGATTCGTTTGAGAAAAACGAAAAACGATTAGTTTTAGAAAAACGATTGGTTTTATAAAAACTATTCGTTTCAGAAAAACTGTTGGTTTGAGAAGAATGGTCCGTTTTAGAAAAACGATTGGCTTTAGAAGAGCTATTCGTTGTAGAATAGTTAGAATAATTGGTTTTCGAAAAACTATTCGTTGTAGAAATACGGTTGGTTTTAGAAATGCTGTTCGGTCTAGAAAAAAAAGTTCGTTTTAGAAAAACTGTTTGTCGCTATTTGGAAAAACTGTTCGTTCGTTTTTTGCAGCCAAACGTTTTTTTCAAACTGTTTGGCGTTTTTGAGCCCATCACTACTAGTCACCCTAAAACCACTCATTATGTTTTCCAACTAAAAAGACAAGTATATTCATTATCATTTTTTCTTTACTTCCAATTAATCTTTTTCTCCGATAAGTTTACAATTATATAGGTACATAAAACAATACATTCATTGAAATCAATGGCCCTTTTCTTCAGCATCTAATTAATATAGTTTCATTTAAGTAAAACCACAAACTATACACTCTACTTGAAATTTGTGCTCTTTGAGAGCTACATATTCTTGGTTAATAAAACGTAAACAATCTTGTTATAATCTTGTCTGACTGAAAACTGCGAAAGATCGAGAAAAAAAACTATACTTGAATTAAAATAGTCTACGCGATTCTATTCTTTCGCTATTGTGCGGTGCAGTTACAAAAGCAACAAAAAAGGCTCATCGATTTCCATCTTGACTTTTCGTTCTTTATTCAATTTAAATTGATTTTTCAAACATAATATTCTATCATCATTGTTTCGTCTTCTTTCCACCTCATCTAGCTATGCATAATTTTTTGTCCGTGTTTTTATCATTTGACGTACACTTTTAATTTTCAGTTTTTTTTCTATAGTTTCTATTCATGGTTTTATGCCAAAGCGTTATTTCATTTGTTTTACAGATTTATTACATTTATTTTTATGTCGTTCATTTAATTTCTTCTTCTTCTTTTTCATATTTTCCAGCTGGAAGAGTTTTTTTCCTCTCATTTATTTATTTTTATTATGAATTTAAATTTTTAGCTCTGATTTGTTTTTACTTCATACTGGTTTTCATTCTTTTCGTTTTTGTTTTTAAATATACATATATAATACCTTATAAAAGTTATTGGTTTCATTTCTTTGTGTCTGTATCTTTTGTGTGTGACCACTGAAGGTGTTTTTTGTTGTTGTGTTAAATGCATTTAAATACATATGTAGTAAATATTTTCAATTTTCGGGGCGATTTCGTTACGCGAACGTAAAAATGAACTATGCGCATAGAAAAAACAATCTGTTTTAAAACTTAAGCATTAAATATTTCTTTTGTTTATTATTGCAATACAAGTCAGATCACTGTTGTGAAAATACGTGTACATATTTCGAAATGATACTAGTCAAAATGTTTCACTTTAAAATTGTTTTTAATTGTTCTTACTTATTTCTGTGAATAGTAAACTCCACTTGTTTTTTTTTCGAAAATTTTGGTTTAGAAAGAAGTTTTTTTTCGAAGACGAATTTTTAGCTTTTAATTTAACCATTGCTGGTGTGGATCGGTGAGTCCTAGGCTTCCGTTTCAGCACCTTTGAGCCTAAGCCTGGCAAAATCTTCGAAAATTATATCGTCATCTTGTCCGTCATCTCTGAAATTGATAATATAATGTACATGATGAAATACTTCATGAAATCGGGTAACATATACATAAGTTGCGATGCAACGGTAGGAAACGTTGTGTTGATAAGTGTATTTGTGTAACAAATTTCAGGATGATGTACTTTCGCGCTCAAAATTTCAATTGATGTCTTGCTTTAAATACAATTTTTCCTGATTCAATTTTTTATAATTTTGATAAGTATATCTTTTATTTTTAGAAAATGGATACCTGATATTTACAGATATGTTAAATCATCAAATAATAATCGAAATAATATTAACATCAAATGCTGGGTATATACATATGAATTCACTCTTCTTTGGAGGAAACTAAAGGATTTTCCTCAAGGTTCTTCATTTGATCGATATAGAGAGAGGCGCCTAGCACCTCTAAGCACTCAGGCTAAAAGATCTATTGTATTCGAAGCACTCAGATCAAAAGACCCATTGTACTCAGACTCCCAGCCTACCACAGTTTCCCAGATCTCTTATAGGCTCTCCAGACGATCGAGCATGTTCTATAGCTTGGCTTGCGAACCAGTGCATTTATTGTTGTTAAAGAGTAAGTATTTACCTGCTAACAACAAAAAATGCACTGATTCGCAAGCCAAGTTGTAGAACATGTTCGATCGTTTGGAGAGTCTACAAGAGATCTGGAAACTGTCTAAAAATTGTAGCTATTTGAAAGTTAAGAGGTTAGTCAAGAGCAATTTCAATTAGACCGAAGTCCAGTCGAAATCTCACCAAGAAGTTAGATGGAGAACCTCCAACAAGGTAAACCAATTTTATTGTCCCTGGAGCACGGTGGCAGATATACCCCAAGAAAATAGGAAGTCCTGTAAAGTTCATCCATCTTACAAAAGGAATCATCGTGTAGCCGCAACATATCAAAACATAAGGGACAGAGGCTTTTGTCTGCAAAGGACCACAGATAGTACGCATGTTTGGGCTGGCAAGGTACAAATTTCTACAAATGGTTCCCAGCGTGGGGCCTGAATTTTGTTTTGGATAGCTCCGCCCAAGTAGGAAAATATATTAACGAGCATAAGCTCATAAGACCCACAACTTCAAGTTATTATCCCTCATCCATTTCCACTAACATGTCCGTGAATTCCATTAATATGTCTAGGAAGTTTCGCCATTAAAACCTGAACAGTTAGCTATAATCTGTGGCCCAAGTCAACCAAGAGCGCAATGGTTGAAAGGACGAGTTACCAAAACATTCGCAGCTAAAAATGGACAAGTACGATCTGCGATCTGGTGCGCCGTCCATCAGCAAGGCTAGCCACCTTAGAGTTTTGTGAATCTTCACCCCAAAAGGTTTCACGGGGCACCGGAGATGGCGCAAACCATGAAAATTCAGCCGATGTGGCAATCCTTAGCGGCAAATGCAAAGTGGCAGTACCATCGAGTACTACAGCTTGAGCAGCGAAGCAAGCGGCCATATTCCGACAAGACGCGGGGGAACACAGTAGCAAAACGTGCTGCGTCTGTAATTACTATACTATTGTTGCATGCACGCCAAACGAATCGTATGACGTTGTGGCGGCGCCAGAAACGGCTAGAAACGGCGAGGAAATACTCAACATATATCCCGTACATGTATTTCATACATGTATTCAAATAGCCAATACACAATAACAATCTATGGATAAAACGTAGAATAATCGTCTAGAACGTAAAAAGGGAACATTCCAGAGCCTCAAACCCATGAGTCAGATCTCGCATGGCAACGGAATTTCCCATTAGTAATTTCGAAGACGGATCGAGAACCCAAGACACAGTTCTAGAAATGCCTAGATGTAGGCAGCAATAGTTAATTGTCTCATCAGACAGAGTATAAATACCGCCGCGAGAGGAGCAGCAGGCAATTGATAGTGAGTTTTGGTACAATGCGTTAGATTGTACTGAGTAGAAAGCGAAAACAGCGGAAAGTCTGTTCGGTGAAAAGCGAATCTAGTGTATCCGGGCGCGATTAATTAAAAGCGATAAAGTGCGAGTAATTATAGTGCGATAATTAAGTTGATAAAGAATGTATAATAGTGCGATCAGTAAAGTGTACGGAATTTAGTGTTATAAATATTTGTGTGAATAAAAGTGTAATTAGTGTTTTAAAAGAAACTGTTTTATTTCACGAATGTGAAGAATATCGAACTCACGGAAGGTGTTCAACGAAAGATCACAACAACTGGTGTCAGAAGTGGGATTCTGTCGCGTTCGTGATTTAAAAAGTGACTTTTAGTAAAATACTGGACAGTGAATTTGTATGAACAGTGAAAATTAATAAGTGCGCGGACTAAATAAAAAGTTAAAAGTTTCGGACAGTGAGCATTGTAAATTGTGCGGACTAATTGAAATTTGTGAGAAGTTGTGTAATTGAAAAACAATGCCAAAAGTGAGTGAACTAACTTTGGCAGAGTTGAACGTGGAGTGCGAGAAGCAAGAGCGGAAGCTGGCAGAACTTAGAAAGGAGATGGATTTGCTGAATTCGGATCTGCAACGCGTGAGAGCGGTAGGAATTGTGGCAGCTGAATCAAGAACCGGCAAAGCGCTGAAAGCACCAACGTTTGATGGGCAGACTTCTTGGACCATCTACAAGAAGCAGTTTGAGGCAGTTGCAGAGTTTAACAACTGGAGCGATCGAGAGCGAGCGCTACAACTGATGGTGTCGTTGGGAGGAGCCGCAGCGGAAGTTCTTCTAACAATTCCAGAGGACGATAGCTTCAGCTATTCAAGCGTGACGAGTGCATTGCATATGAGGTACGGCGAAGACCACCTGAAGGAAGTACATAAATCACAGCTGAGAACACGGACACAGAAGCCAGGGGAGACGTTGCAGGAGTTGGCTCAGGACGTTGAGCGATTAACACTTCTGTCCTACCCTAGGTTTGATCCAGAGCACCGGGATGATACGGCGAAAAATGCTTTCATCCAGGGATTGCGTGATGAAGAGCTTCAAATAGCACTTCGTTTAGCTGGAAAACGGACGCTGAAGGAGTCTTTGGCCCACGCTCTCATCTACGAATCGGCAAAGCAGGCGTCGCGGAGAAATGTAAGATTCGGTGAAGTACGGGAGGAATGCAAGTGCAGGAAAGCCAATATCTCCAGGGAATCAAGGGGAAGTGGAGCCCCTAAGTGTTGGAATTGCGGAGAAAAGGGTCACTTGAGGCGTGACTGTCGTAGAAACTGGAAATCGACGTATTGTCCAGAATGTGTACAAAGCAGAGTTCCTCGATGCTGGAACTGCGGAAAGAGCGGGCATCTAAGTCGTGACTGCTACAGGAAGTACCAAACTAGGTACTGTGAAGGATGCTCAGCAGCATTCAAGGAAAGCAATGAATCTGGACGATTAAACAAAGGCACTTATTCTTGGAGGATGGCAGCGAAACCAGAAGGAAACAAGTATGAAGTTCAGCGGTGTGACTGCAACACTGGTAAACCTGAAACGATCACCGTTGCCAGGTTGCATGTTCGCGGGAATAACTTGAGTCTGCAGGGGAAAGTCAGTAACGAAGCCTTTAAAATCATCATCGACACTGGAGCTGCTAAGTCGATCCTGAGAGCGGATATGGTTAAGTCCTGGAAACTCAGTAACACTGAAAGGTATGTGCTTCAGACAGTAACGGGTGATTCTACGCGGGTTCTTGGTGAAATCGTTCAGCCAATACAACTGGGAAATATGGTATTCGAGCATCAGTTCTTGGTAGCGGAGATAACAGACGAGTGCATACTTGGAATGGACTTCCTGGGCTCTCATGGTTTCAACCTGGATTTGGGAGAGCGGAAAATCAAGTGGAGGAGCAACGAAGTATCATTAGCTCGTCGACCAAGATGGAAACAACGAATAGAGGAACAAGAAGATCACATATGCGTTGCTGCGAGACGAGTAGGCATTTTGGTGGAAAAAGAGGAAAAACCGTTAGAGGCATCGCAGGGTGACACAAAATGCAGCGAAACAACGAACAAATTTACACCCGGATCTGAGCGGAAATGTATGATGGTTAAAATTTCTCGAAGACTGCATATTGGATCGGGATCTAGGAAATCGCCGGATTACCACAAAACAACGGCGAAGCGCGTTTCGAAGCGATGGCAGCGCCAACGGCCGGACTCTATTCGCCAAGCTGTGAAGAAAGCGGAAACGAAGCTGTACAATTTGAGAGCGAGTTTGCTTCGATTTCCGAAAAACGTTTTGGTCTGGAACGTACAACCGGAATGGGAAGGATCGTACGACGAACGGCGTGACGAGGCTGTCTGGCGGATACATCGAAAGCACCGATCGAGAATGAAGGTTATAAATCTGGCTTACACATTGGTTGACGACGAATCTGTTCGGGACGAACAGGTCTAAGGAGGGGGTAGTGTTGCATGCACGCCAAACGAATCGTATGACGTTGTGGCGGCGCCAGAAACGGCTAGAAACGGCGAGGAAATACTCAACATATATCCCGTACATGTATTTCATACATGTATTCAAATAGCCAATACACAATAACAATCTATGGATAAAACGTAGAATAATCGTCTAGAACGTAAAAAGGGAACATTCCAGAGCCTCAAACCCATGAGTCAGATCTCGCATGGCAACGGAATTTCCCATTAGTAATTTCGAAGACGGATCGAGAACCCAAGACACAGTTCTAGAAATGCCTAGATGTAGGCAGCAATAGTTAATTGTCTCATCAGACAGAGTATAAATACCGCCGCGAGAGGAGCAGCAGGCAATTGATAGTGAGTTTTGGTACAATGCGTTAGATTGTACTGAGTAGAAAGCGAAAACAGCGGAAAGTCTGTTCGATGAAAAGCGAATCTAGTGTATCCGGGCGCGATTAATTAAAAGCGATAAAGTGCGAGTAATTATAGTGCGATAATTAAGTTGATAAAGAATGTATAATAGTGCGATCAGTAAAGTGTACGGAATTTAGTGTTATAAATATTTGTGTGAATAAAAGTGTAATTAGTGTTTTAAAAGAAACTGTTTTATTTCACGAATGTGAAGAATATCGAACTCACGGAAGGTGTTCAACGAAAGATCACAACACTATTTTTGTGACCTGCTTTTAATAATAATTAATCTCAATACAAAATCAGTTTAGTGTTAGTTTTATTTACAGTTTGCTTCACACCCAATCACTTGTTCTGCAATGGTTTTGATTGCTTTGCCATCCAGACCTCGTCGATCGATCTTACTGTATTATTTTGTAGGATGGAGTCGATTCCGTCTCAAGGGTTTTTCGCGAAATTTTCTACTGCTAATGCCATCTGTAGCTTTCTGATTTCAAACTTTCATAGAAAACTGGTCTTCCTCACGCCTTTGACATACGATACCGATATTTGGATTTAACCAATTAGTGATCCGATTCACATTTGGGTCCTCGAAATTTATGAACGTTATCTTCGCTAAATAAGAACAGGCTGATGTTCTTTTATGGATGCATCGATTTAAAATTTTTAAAATACGTTCAATTGATATACAACTACTTTTAAGTTTTTCTATTTAAATATTTTTTTTTGTTCAATTCCTATCTCTCTTCAAAACAAAGTGCATTACAACTAATTAAATTACAATGAGGTAGATAATATTAATGATACATACCCGTCTAGTTGTATGAGATTTGTTGTTGGAACTTCGACCGCTTGATTTCCTCCAGCAACTTGTCGATCGATACTTCGTCGTGGCGATCTGTCCGATATGATCGGATCGCATTCTTCTGCAGGCTTTGGATGCATTAAAATGAATGGTAACTCTGCGACTAGATCTCTGCAAAATGGAATTATATAAAATTTAGTATAAGCTTTGAAAATTCAAATTAGTGTAATTATTCACGTGTCGAAAGAAAACTAATTAAAATTTCAAAGAGTTGAAAACGAAAAAAATATAATATTGTTGCCTGCACACCAAATAAATCAAATTTTATCGCATCAGTACCAGGAATAACGAGAAACTTCGAGAAATATTTTCTCGAACTTATCGAATTTTTTCTCGAAATATTCTTCTTCGGAAAAATTCTATAGATAAGCGCAGATAAGAACCTTCTAGAAGCCAAGACACGAACGGATTTTCCTAGGGCAGATATATCGTGAATAGCCTAAACGCATTCAATTACAATCGTCTGGATATACTGAACGAAGTATAAATAACCACGGTGTGAGTCTTTGCGAAGCCAGTCAAAAGCGAATGGGACGTTGGTTTAAAAGTGATAAATAAAGTGTTAGAGAGTAAATTCTAACGCGGGTCATATTTGGATAATAGTGCGACAAATAAAGTGTGTAGGCGATTAAGTAATTATAATTCTTTTTTAAATAAAAGGGTGATTAGTTGTATAACTGTTTTATTTTGTAATCGCGGAGAGTATCAAATACAAGAAGCGTGGCTTAGTAGCAAACAACAACAATTGGTGTGAGAATAAGGGATTCTTTCGCGTTCGCGATTTGAAAAGGGACTTTTAGCGAAGTTGCAGACAGTGATATTCTTTACAACGTGAAAATTCGTAGTGTGCGGACTAAAAATAAGTAAAAAGTGTCGGATAGTGATTTTTGTGAGAAGTTCTGTGGACTAAAGTGAAGAATAATGCCGAAGCTAGAGATCGAACTAGCACTGGCAGAGTTGAAAGTAAAAATGAGATCTTTCGACGACTGGGAACAAGACGACTTTACTGTCATGTCTCAGGGATGCTGTGGGCACGGAAGGCAACGATCCGGAATCGTTTGAATTCTCAGGCGACGAAACCAATCAAGGAAACCAAGAACTTGGTCTGAAAGAGCAAAGCAGCGAGAAGAAAAATGCAATGATGGAACTGAATCGAGTGGTAAAAAAACGCTCAAACCACCAATTTTCGACGGACAAATTTCTTGGACAATCTACAAGAATTAGTTTGAGGTAGTTGCAGTTTAATTACTGGAGTGATCGAGAACGTACGATACAACTGATGGTTTCATTGAGAGGAGCCGCAGTGGAAGTACTTCTAACAATTCTAGCGTGCAATAGCTTCAGCTATTTAATATACATACGGCGAAGTCCACCTGAAGGAAGTTGTTAGTTCAAAGTTCAGCGGAGACGTTAGGCCAGGCGTTTTGTGGTACGCCAGAGGTAGCAAAATTTTTTTGTTGATAAAACTCTTTGAAATTTGACAAATTGGATTCGATTGTGGTGGTAGAAACTTAGCCAGCTAAGTAAAGATACGGCAAGTCCGAATTCGTGCAGCTTTAGGATCAAGATAGAATGGTCAACTCTGTCAAAAGCTTTGCTGAAGTCTGTGTAGACCGCATCAATTTGATAGCCTTTCTCCATTTTACACAGAACGTTCGAAACTAGAATTGTCAAGTTTGTGATAGTTGAGCGACCTTTTCTAAAGCCATGCTGTTGTTCGTTCATACGGGAATAAACTAGTGGAGAAAGTTTATTGAATATGATTGAATATGGGAAAACACCAAATGAAAGTGACCTATCAAAGAATATAAGCAGGGGTGTTATTCACTGCTCAACACACTTACACAGGAAGGTTGATGGAAGAAGATCAGGACCAGGACCTTTGTTACAATCGAGTTCCAAGATGGCTTCACGTTATATTTTTATTTGGCTGACAAAAGCCAGTTGGTGCTAGACATTGAGCGGTTAACACTTCTGTCCTACCCCCGGTCGGCTGCAGAACATCGGGATGAAACGGCGAAACATGCTTTCATCTAGAGATTACGTGATCAAGAACTTCAAATAGCACTTTGTCTGGCTGACAAACGGGCGCTGAAGTAGTCTTTGGCCTACGTTTTCATCTACGAATCGGCAAAGCAAGCGTCGCGGAGCAAAGTTAGAGTCTCTGAAGTACACGAAAAGTACTTGTGCAGAAGAGGCAAAATCTCCAGCTAATCAACGAGAAGTGGAGCCCCTCAATGTTGGAATTGCGGAGATAAAAGTCACTTAAGGCAAGATTGAATGGAGCCCATCAGTGTTGGAATCGCGGATATAAGGGTAACTTGAGCCAAGATTGTCACAAGAAATGGAAGTCAACGGCATCAGGGCATCTCACCAACGAGTGGAAATCCCTGATGCTGGAACTGCGGAAAGAAAGGATATCTGAGTCGTGACTGCTACAAGAAGAATGGAACCAGGCACTGCCGATGATACTCAGTAAGATACAAACCAAGCAATGAGTCTGGACGGTCCAACATAGGCACATGTTCTTGGAGAACGTCAGGAAAACCAGTAGGAAATAAGTTCGAAGATCAGCGGTTGGCCCACAACACTGGTCAACCTGAAACAATCATTGTTGCCAGGTTGTATGTTTGTGAAAATAATTTAAGCCTGCAGGGAAAAGTCAACAACGAAGCTTCTAATATCACCATCGACACTGGAGCTGCTAAGTCGACCCTGAGAGAAAATATGGCGAAGTCCTGGAGACTTAGTAACGTTGGGAAGTTCGTGCTTCAAACGTAGCGGGTGAATTGTTGGTGAAATCTTTCCGCCAATAGAGCTTGGAGATACGGTATTTCAGCATCAGTTTCTAGTAGCAGAGATAGCCGACGGGTGCATACTTGGAATAGATTACCTGGGTTCTCATGGCTTCAGCCTGGATTTGGGAGAGTGGAAAATCAATTGGACGAGCAATGGAAATTTCGAACAGAAGAACGAGAACACAACATATACGTAGCCGCGAGACGAGTAGACATTTTATCGGAGCTAGGAGGAATACAGTTCGACGCATCAAATGGAAAACTCTCTCAGAGTGACATAAAGTGCAACGGAACCAGGAAGAAGCTTGCATACAAAATAACAACGGAAAACGTTTCGGAGCTTCAACAACGGCAACGCGTAGGCCCTAGTCGACGAGCAGTGAGGAAAGTGAATACGATTTGAGAGCAGACCCAACTCAGTTTCCGGAAAACAATTTGTTGTGGAACATAAGTCCTAAGCTGCAATCGAAATAGGAAGGATCGTATTGCAAACGGTTCAACGATATTGTCTATCAGATGCATCGGAAGCACCGATCGAAAATGAAAGTCATACATCTAGCTTACACAACTGTTGACAACGAATTTAGGTCTAAAGAGGGAGTAGTGCTGCAAGCACACCAAATAAATCATATTTCATCATATCAGTACCAGAAATAATGAGAAACTTCGAGATATATCTTCTATAACTATCTCATACATGTATTTCATAGAACGGAAATATTCTATAGATAAACGTAGATAAAAATATTCTAGAAGCCAAGACACAAACAGAGATTTATAGGGAGAATAGCCTAGACGCATGCAATCACTATCGTCTGGAAATAGTGAACGAAGTATAAATACCACGAGAAAATAACACGAATTATATTTGGATAAGAGTGCGATAAATAAAGTGTGTACGCAATTATGTGATTAGTTGAATAAAACGAAACTGTTTTATTTCGTAATCACAAACAATATTGAATTCACGAAACGTGTTTTAGTAGAAAAATATAACAATATATAATAAAAATAATATTAAATAACATTTATTCTTCAAATTAAATTTCATCAATATACACATAATTGGTAGTACTTACCCGCCTAAAATAGGACCGCTGATTAAAAGTTTAACTTTCACTTTGTACTGCACGATAATGCCTAAGCTTTCTCGCTGCGAAGGATCGGCAATTCTATTTGGGAATTAGATACAATTAAGTCAATAAACTGGCAATAAAATGAATAAGATTTGTTTTGTAAGATTTGATTTGTAAGCAGTTATTTACACATGTTAGTACAAAGCAGTAAAAAAACTGTGTATGAAGACTGCAATCTACAAAATGTTAAATACTACCATGCAATAATTTACCTAAAAGAAAATAGTTTTATTATGATCCTAGAAAAGATGTGGCAGTCTAGTTACCGCGTAAAACTACAAGAAAAATTCTACTGATGACCAAAATAAAATAGCTATTCCCTGAAAATGTTTCGTTTCTAAAAACTATAAATATAAGGATTGAATTTGATTAGAGAGGCTCGCCCATTTTGAACCATACGGTTTATTTGCACTGATTTTTCGTTCATAAAATAATAAAAATTTAGCACATGCATTCAAGCTCATGCAATATTATCGAATCAGGTAAATTAACCGCAGGGGCATTGGACTTTGTAGCTATTTCGAAGAATATGAACAATTGTAAGATTACCTTGTGCTACTACGACCTAAATATCCTGTCAATCTATTGAAACAAATAAATTTTAAATAGCGTGCCGGGAAAAAATAATCAGTTCGAAGCCGTGCTAACTTATTTTCGAAAGCTATTGAGTAATTTCGCTACGATTTACCTATATTTTCCATCGACTAAAGTTCTTGATCTAGGAAACGCATTATGTAACGGAGGGAAAGTGAAAGAAAGAAAAAAACATTCATGTAAATAACAATTGAATTGATTTGATCGTCGGAAGGAAACTATTTAGAGATTTAATGTAATAAAAATGTTGAATGATGAAAACATTACTACTAAAATAAATAAATTTAATCCGTTGGTTATAAATTTCTGGACGAAAAGTATACAGTATGAGCCAAACTGAATTGTACTTGAATTTGAAATTTCCAATGGATGATGGACTGAATCACTAGAGATTTAATTTTTCCGAAGCAGACGATTAGTTTTCAATAGCTTTTTCCGGGACGACGTTGGGATTGAAATTCATGCTTATTTTTTTTGTTCAATAAATAAATAAATAAATAATATCCAACCATGACATTTCATACCCGTTTTATGCAAACATATCATTTTTATCGTTTTCAATTCACTGATATGGAATTTAAAAAAATTACGAAAAACCACATTGTTATTATGAGATTACTTGAAATTCTGTCACATAATTTTTTTTCAGGACAATTACATTAGCAAAAAAATAAAATCATTCAGATCTGAAAACAAAAAAATTAATACAAACACAACGAAAGACAACATAAAATGTAGTTGTAGTTTTGATTTTGGGACATTGTACATTAGTATACATATACATTAATAATATTTTTGATATTTCAATTTGAATGACTTACAATGTGCTCGATGCTAAATTCGTGTCCTCATGTTTCAATTGACCATCGAGAGCCAGGCCCCATTTGTCCTTATTGTTGGCCAGTAGGGGTGTCAATTCAAAAACTTTTGATAGCGTGAAGCCTGGTGCTACATGTAATCCATCCCTTCAAGTAATTTATTGATTTGATGGATTTCATTATTAACATTGAAATTCATTTAGTTGTATTTTTTCTTAGGATTCTTTTATTCGCATGGGTTTCGCGATTTTTATACTTGAAGTTACGACTGTCGCTCAATTTTCGTGAAGTGGTTTGCAAATCTTCTGTAGCGATGACAACTAACAAAATTTTTTGACAGTCCTGCTTATATTTGCCGTAGCACGTACATATGTCCCTCTATGCATTTTGAAATCTTAGTAATAAATTTATAATAGTCCATTCAATTTATACATAAAAATTTGCGTTAAAGCCGGTTGTTCTGATTTTTGCTGACTTGTTTATGATGTTGCCCCAATGAATAACCCAAGTTTGCGACCTCGAACGCAACCTTGTCAAAATCGAAAAATATCGAGAAATGTTCGAGTTTTTTTTTAGTTTTTGCCAATTTATACCACAAAGGACCTGTTTTATGATAAAATCTATGCATAAAATTTTTAAATTATACTAAATTTGCTACAATTTAAAACCAGAACCCTCCTTATAGACCCGATATTTTCCGAGATACAGCTTTTCAAAGTTATGGATTTTTTTTTAATTTTGAAATTTTCAGCAATATTTTGTTATTTTAAGTGCATTTTCATCCTATAAGGCAATTATATTCGTTAAATGCTCTCTTCTCCCTATCATATTCCAGTAGATCCCGATGAGATTTGAAAGGCCCATACATCTCCTCAGCTATATACAGTCTGTCAAGAATGAGTACACAAATGAAAAAAATTCAGTTTTTGATCTTTCTAATAATAAAATACTACTTTTTATTTATGTAAATGAATTTTTTTTCTTAATTATAGTTATTTACATTATTTCCAACCGATATATACAAAAGGAAGTACAACTTCAATGCAAAAAAAGAACAACGAAAACAATTATTGCAATTCTTAAAGTATCAAGAAACTCTTTACACAAATTACTATTGTATTCAATATTTACATATTTTCAGGATATTTAATATTATTTGGTATATTTAATGTTTGGTATGGCCACCTTTGGCATCTACCACGCAGTGCAACCGATTTTTCATTGAATGAATCAACTTTTGTGGTTGGTATTTTTGCCATTCTTCGAGAATCGCAGTTTTTAAGGCAGTTCGGTTTTTGGGTTGCTTTTTTGCGACTTGTTTTTTTAAGTAGGCCCATAAATTATTGATGGGATTTAAGTCAGGACTCTGGGCTGGCGTATCCATCACTTTTCCGCAGTTGTATAAGAGCCACATTCGCACCATGTGCGCTTTATGTTTGGGTTTTTTGTCCTGGTAAAACTTAAAATTTGATTTGTTGTTATGCATAAACCCGAATTTCTGCGCACTGCTTGCCAAATATGTTTTAAGGATATGCAAATATTGTTGGGCGTCCATGGTTGACTCGATGAATGCCAAGTCTCCTACTCCTCTGCTTGAGAAGCACCCCCAAATCATAACGGATAACTTACCAAATTTTACAGTCGGAATTATATTTCGATTTTCCAACGATGTTAAAGGCTTGCGCCACACTCTAGTCGGTCCATCATTGTAGTACAACATAATTTTCGTCTCATCGCAGAATATGACGTCGTCCCAAAAGTCAACGGATTGAGAAAGGTGCATCATAGCAAAGGAAAAACGCTTTTCGATGTTTAGTGCAGAAAGCAGTGGTTTCTTTCGTGCAGCTCTTGATGAGAACTTATTTCGTAGGATGGCCTGTCGTACTGTTTCATGGGAAACAGCAACATCACACTGTTCCTTGAGTTCCCTAGCAAGTGTTCTGGTCGAAATCCAGGGGTTTTTATCAAGTATCCTTATCATAAGGCGCTCTATACGTTTATATATTTTTGGTTTTGGGCCACCTGCACATTTTGGCTCCAATCTATCTTCATTTCCAGGACGATTTATAACGTTATAGACTGCCTCTCGTGCTACACAAAACATTTTCGACAGTTCCTGCGCACTTTTACCTGATTGGTGATTATAGTATATCATCTAAACCAACTCAAAGGATAATCTTTTGCCTGGCACTTTAAAACACAATATCTCACTTATTTATGCATACTAGCCAAAAATTAATCACACACTAAGTTTACAATACAGACCAAAAATTACGGTAAATTTACCGCTTCGTTGCGGTAATGCAAACAAAAACAGTTGTGTAAAGAGTTTTTTGACACTTCAAGAATTGTAATAATTGTTTTTGTTGCTATTTTTGTTCTTTTTTTTGCATTGAAGTTGTACTTTTTTTTGTATATATCGATTGGAAATAATGTAAATAACTATAACTAAGAAAAAAAATTCATTTACATAGATAAAAAGTAGTATTTTATAATTAGAAAGATCAAAAATTGAATTTTTTTTCCTATGTGTAAACTCATTCTTGACAGACTGTATTTTATTTCTTATTTACATCTCCTCTTGTCTATACTATCGAACCCTTGTCTGAACGTTATGGGATGTCAAAGAACTGCTGAGACTATTGAATGTACAAGAGCAACACACTTCTTTCTATATGAAACCAAGTACCGCCGTTTGTTCTTTTTGGTGGAACATTTGGAAAAGGGAGCCACTATATCAGGCTCTTACTAAACAGATCAAATTAGAAGATTACGGAAGGCCATTGAGGAATAAAGACGCGGCAAACTGCGAGCCGGAGTGCCGTTTCATCGAGACAACGCACTTGTTCACAAGGCTGCAGTTGCGATGGCTGCGATTCAAGAAACAGGATTCGAACTGCTTAAACATCCGTCCTATTCGGCAGATCTAGCTCCCAGTGACTTCTACCTCTTTCGTCGGCTCAAGGAACACATTCGGGGCAAGAAATTTGAAGATGATACCGAAGTGATGGCTGCCGTTTAAGCGTTTTGCGAGAGTAGAGCCAAATCATATTTTTCTAAGGGTATCTTGGATTTGGAAAAAAAATTGACTAAAAAAACTTGTTAGGAGATTGTTGAAAAATAAATATTTTTTTTTAAGTTTAAACACCTGGGTTTATATTGATTATCATTACTTTTGGATCAAACCTCATACTACACGTACACGTTTTTATTTAGAGTTAGATGAACTCAAAGTGCGATCCCTCGTCAGTGCTGTATCCGCTAGACTGCACGAGCTCGTAAATCATGTCAGTCGAGATGGATGGAAAAAAAAACTATAAGAAGTTGCTGTGGCTCTTGTCGCAAAGACCAAGTTAAGCTACATAACAGAATTTTAAAAAAAAACCCTAGCGCATCAGAACCGCTAGAAACACTAATGTTCGAAGAACAGTAGAGGATTTGTACAGATTTTAAGTGTGTATTCTACCACTACTTATTTTTCCTACTTAAAACTAATACACCCTAAGTAATAATAGAATTTAAGCTTATTTTGATTTCGGTGACTTCATCGAAATTTACAGCGATAGAAAGGTGTTTGAGGTTGTCATCCGAAAAATGTGCAGATCTCAAAAAATTTAAACATTGTTTACTTATTTTCATTGCAAATGTTTGCGATGAAAATACTTAATGCAAGCATTTATTGGAACGAAAATAACAAAAAGGCCTAGTGCTGGCAGCCCTTTGCTAGCACCGTAGCAAAAAATATGTCCCATCTGCCTTACGTTGAAGTCAACCTGCTGTGCGAATCTCGTATTGACCCATTGACTGCATTAGAAGTTATAGGAATGCAAAGAAATTTAGGATTACCATTCGCAAAAGTTTTCAAATTTTCTAGATCTTAATATTTGGTGTTTATTTTCACTATAAGATCATTACGATTTGAAAATTCTATGATAAAATCACTTACTAAAGGGATGCCAAAAAATGCAAAAACCACCATAGCTAGCAACCCTACCATTATTTTGAAATTAAATTTCTACTGAATATTGCCGACAATAAGTTTAATTTGCCATTTGAATTTCGTTATGATTCAATGACTGTACTGGAAGTTATAGGGCAAAGAGCTTTATTTTCCTCAGGAATTCTTCAGATTTAAGACACCAAAATTACCATAGCTGGCAGCTCCAACCGAATTTTTCAACCAAATTTCTACCAAACATGGCTTTGAGGCTTTCGTCAAAATCGAATGACTGAATCAGAATTTATAGGACCAAAAGTAGTTATTTTTCTTAGTGATTTTTCAAAAAGGCACCACTGGCACAAAATTGCCCTCATGTCAAAATCACTTCTATCAGACCTGGTCTTACTAAAGACCAATATATTCTATAAATTTCAAGTAATTCTGATTATCGGATCGTGAGTTGAAGAACAGAAGTTTTTGATGCTAAAAATATAGGTTAATTGGGAAAGGAGTAATAGGCGTGCCCGTTGTAAAATTCCAAATTTTTTACTTTGGCTGTGTAGACAAAGCATAAGAATTATATATGATTGGCTTTATTTTCAAGAAACCACATTTTTTCCGGAGATTCAATGATTTGAAGGTTTTCACTTTCGGCGCCTGCGCTAGCTACAGGGTTGCCAATATGCTCATCAAAAGCTTAACAAATTTACAACGTAATAATACCAATATGTTCTGAAAGTTTCATAATGATTGAATAGCTTGCAAAAGTTATCGCAATTTAAAAATTTTTAGATTTTCCCGTTCTCTTTTAAGGCACCTAGCGCACACATGGGGTTAAAAAAATTCGAAAACACTATCCGATTCACATTGAAAACACGTTCGAAACTCATTATGTTACCTTAATTTTTGCAAAAACTATTTGTGTACGGAATAATAGGTATATTAAAAATATCACTAAAATGGCCGCCGGCGCCAATGGGTCAAAGATAATTTACATTTAGTGAGACCTGTTGTTAATAATTAGTTGATAACATTTTCCTTCTCTATCATTATGTTTTGAAATAGTTGATAATGTTTATGTCGGTATATAAATAAGTTAATATAACAAAAAGAATACTTGTTCATAGAATTTTCAGTACCTGAAGTCGAAAACACTTTAAACCAAAAATTAAACAGATCCAAAAATATCATTTGAATAACAAATAAAATCAACCATTTTCAGAAATCGAAAAGCAATTATAAGATTTTGTTAGTAATTAGCTAAAGGGAAACCACTCTACCCAACGTAAAAATATCCAGATTACATATTTTGAAAATATATGAAAAATTTAAACCAACCCGAAATCAGATAGTATAAAGTTCAATTTCAAATTGCACCCAAAGCCAATCAAATTCAATTTTGTTGTTGTTGTTGAAAGCAGCAAAATCAAAAACGAAAGAGACGAAATATTTCACGATTATTCTTACATTGTACTTGATGCCAGATTTGTATCCTCGTGTTTTAGTTGACCATCGAGAGCTAGGCCCCGCTTATTTGTGTTACCTTGGAGTAAAGGTATTAAAGTATAAACTTTCGATAATGTAAAACCTGGCAGCACGGGATTGTCTCTAAATATGGCGAATGTTTTTTTTTGTAAATTAAATTTTTAACAATATGTTTTGGTAAATGTAGCTTAAACTTTAAGACCTTTAGATTTTACATAGAAATTATTAAGAAAATTTAGAATAAGTGATACCAATGATAATGAAGTATTTTCTATGATTTTGATATTAGAATTTTGCATAAGTTTTACTTTCAAGAGTTCGATGTGTTTGCTTACCTTTATGGCCGGTCCAGACGCTAGGTTTTGCACAACGTTTTATTTGTGCAGTCAAAACGTTGCGGATAACTATGCCCTATCAACTCAATTATCGCTGCAACTGTACCGTTCTCAAAATTACACAGTTTTCCTATCCACACGCAACGTTTTGTCTGCAACGTTTTAGACTGCGCAGATAAAACGTTGTACAAAACCTAGCGTCTGGACCGGGCTTTAGATTCAAAATTAACAATTACTTTATTGACGTTAAATTACATTTTTTTAAAATTCAAATAAGTAGTTTTTCTGCTTACGCATCCATTCTAAATCTTTTTTGAATCCTCTACTTGATATTCTTTTGTAAAAGCAATTGACATGAATACAGTCGATTGCATGTGAGTGTATAATGAATTGTAAGCTCATATGCACAAAATCACGAAACCCATTCATTTCAATTCACAATTCATTTTTAATCCGTTTAAATTGAGAGGGATTACAAGCACTAATCCAATCAACTTACTCTGATTCCACTTCGGCAACAATACATTTATATTGTGCGGTCGAGAATAGACAAATATCCGCAAATTGTCTAACAAATACTTTAATTTTTTTAACAGTCCTATTTGAGTTATTCGCCACATGAACGTTCACTGATATCGTTTCGCCATGGTGATATAACTGCAAGAAAAAGGAACGAATTTATTAGATAGATCGTTCTTGGCAAATAAAAAAGTAAATTTAAATATGATGATGGAAACACTTGTTTGTGTCGTACAAGTAAAGCAAGATGATGATGATAAGGACAATAACAAGGAAAGATAATGATAAACATGAAAGATAGTAAAATGCAGCCGGGAAATTGAGGTTGGCGGACAAATAAATCAAGTAAAGCCGATCATCTATCTACTTATTATTAGAAAGATATTATCCAACTACCTAGCAACGTATTTTCTAGGGGAAAAATCGGGTCAAGCAATTTATAATTTTCATTTAAAATCACCTCAAGCATAGCACAATATCTTTGCATAAATATCGCAGAATTAGATAAATTCTAGCTTTCAAGAACACTTTTGAATACAAGACGTTATTCTCGAAATAATTAATTCATAATATAAAACGAAATACTGAGAAAATAATATGTTTGCATAGAAGTGGCGAGGAAGAGGCCTTGAGGCGTGAACTAATTTTTTGATGTTCACATTTACATTCGAAAGGAAATTGCGAGCAAATTAAGCCTCGCAGTATTATGGAAGCAAGGTAACAACAGCTGTGCAGACGATGGATAGGTAACCAACCGTGCAATCTCACCGAAAGCCTCTAAACACCTATTTCTGACTTTCACAGCACGATTTTAATCACTTGATCATCTGCACCTTTAACAACACCATTCACCAGCCATTGAAATTAACTAGACTGAAAACGTACTGAGGATTTTGAGTTGATTGCAAGAAAATTAAGACTTAGTTCGCGCGCTAATATTGGCGGAATGTTTACACTATTTCAAAGTTTCAAATTATTGAGTAATCGACGAAGTTGCTTAGGCAAACAGAATGATCTATCTACGGGTGGGCTGAATCAAATAGTGTAATTTTTCTGAAAGTCGAATTATTGGTATGATTGATGGATTTTCTTTATCAGCAGTGACGTCCGAAATTTTATGGAAATTACTTTAGTGTTTCCGAGCATTTTACACACGTGTACATCTCATTAGTAAAATTAAAATCATTTTATTTTGTATTCTATATCAAGTGGCTGACACCTACTACGTTTCGTTTATTCTGCATGGAATCATGTATTAGTCACTATGACGCAGGCTATCTTTTCCAAGCTAATTGGCCGACAACCTTCGTGAAATTCCGCTTCGAAAGTTATTATTCTTTTATGAATGAGAAGTTTCGATTATCTGCCAGAATTAAAGAAAAATTGAATCTCGAGAGGTGGCAACTGATACGGAAGTATGTATATTACAAGTTGCTGATAATCGAGATTTTTTTCCCTTTGATAAGTGTTTTTATTTTTCTAAAATATTTACCTAAAGTATGATTTCGTTATTAATAAATCTATAAATCTCGTTTTAAGATCGATTTAAATATTGAATTAAAGTCAAAAGGTTTTGATTCACAAATCAATTTCATCCTTCAGAAGCTAAACATAAATTGATCCATTGTCAGATTTGGATATTTGTTTCAGCGCTGATACAGAACTCTTTCCATCGACACAAACAGAGAGCCGAAGTAGTGTAAATTTAACTCAGGCAACTGATACCACTTGTCAAAAACAAATTGCATAAAGCTAAGGGTCTGTGATGAAGCGTCTCGTGTGTTTAAAAGAAATTCCATTAACTGATATGGCATAAAAAAGATCAGAGAGTACCAAATACATTTTTTTAAAAATTTAACTACGCCTGCAATTGAATCAAATAATGTTCCGAGAAAAAATATAACGACTTTGGAAGTGATGGCTGCAACTCCATATGAGATAGCCCTGTTGTAGTATGTTCAAAACAAATTTAACATTGCTTTGGTGCGCAGAGACATGTAAAGCTTTCCTACAAAACTCTGAAATGTTAACAACGAATATTCACTGTTATTTCAAGCGTAGCAGCAAAAGATAAGCGTTTTCCAGTAACATTTTGATTTGGAGCTTCATATATATTTGCGACCATTTTTCCGTTCTCAGATTGATTGGTAATTGGATTGTCCTTCATATATTTTCGTGCTCAGTGGCTTTCACCTGCCCGAAAAATTTTCCATTAATTAGTGGAATCCATCCATCAAAGTATATTTTTAATTCCTTTACATTCAATGCATTTAAAGCCTGTTTTCATTCAACGAAAGTTGTTCTAATGGAAGTTCATTCTAAACTCCCTCTAACGTTCAACAAAATGTATCTATATTATATGAAGAGTTCTTATATTTAGACTACTACAGAAGCTATCAATCAGCATTGCAAGATGGTTTTGCTGCCAGATAAAATATATTTGCCAATGGGGTTACATACCTGTTATGTCAAATGTCGAAAATATCCAAATCAATGGAATTTTTTTTTAGTAAAGCTACGGTAATTTTAAGAATAAATTCAAGATACACTGCTACAAACATCTTTCACTGATTCCGGGAAAATAATCTCACGTTCTGGAATATAAAGGTGACAAAGATGACAAAGATGACAAAGCCGACACTTTCATAAAAATTCCCTTTTTGAAAGTCCAACCCCAAAATGGACTTGTTCCACGAAACTTGAACAGAAAAACTCCAACAAGAACACGTAATTGTAAACCACAATTAACTTTCATTGAAAACAATTTCCATTTAACGTTTGCAATTCAATGCGGCATTCATAATTCTCGCCCCAGCCTTATTATTCCGCTTCGAATTTCTTTTAAGGTCGTGTGAACGACTCAATCGGATAGGAAGAACCATTTCGGTCCCGCACGTCACTTTTTACTCATCGTGTTTTAAAACATTGTTTCAAAGAACTTTCCAAGAATTTCACTGAATTTTCGCAACAATAGCATCTGGGTCGCAACGCAACCATCTTATTGTGCCTGTCTAGTCTGGACATTCGCAAGGATACAGATATTGTAATTTTGTTTGTGTATATATTTTCATTTTTTCCTCCAGACTAAAGCCTTGAAGACGGATAATGAATGCGAAATTTGGGAGAGAACTAATGAAGACTAAGGAATGCTCATTAAAAATGTTTTTGATTTTATTTATATTAGTGACCTATTTCGGACCGACCTAGGAATAACAGTTTTTTTTATGATAAAGTTGATTTTGAGCAATATTTTTAATAAGTGTTTTCTACAACAAAAAGATTAGGGGAAAACCTGGGATCGTACCACACCCTTGATAAGGAAGGGAATGGAGGATAAGGATAAATTATAAGACGGTTGAGTAAAGGAGATACTGATGCACATCACGATAGAACAACTGAGGCTTGTAATCACAGCGAAAGACAGAAGATACTAAAATTTTCCACATTGAAAATGAATCAGGAAATTTTAAGGTGAGATTGAATCTAAACTCAAAGGTGTGGGAA
Organism: Nemotelus pantherinus; assembly: GCA_963978885.1. NCBI lineage: Eukaryota > Metazoa > Arthropoda > Insecta > Diptera > Stratiomyidae > Nemotelus > Nemotelus pantherinus. Next base: position 211,623,732 of record OZ022263.1, on the reverse strand, counting down.
TGTGAGCTATGTGCAGTTGGTGCATTGCTTGAGAATTCGATAATAGTATCGGCAAAAAACACATACATAAACCCAGTATGCAACGTGACTTGAAAGTGGATTCAAAGCGGATTGAGATTGAAACGGTGAAATCGAAACCTTTGAACAACCCGTTTACTTTCCATTGTTTCAATCTATATCCCTAAATCAGTCCACGTTGTATACGTAGATTATAGACTTGTACATAGTCTTGGCACAAATCATTAAAATAGACTAAATAGCCTTAAGATTCGAAATACTATTGTAGCGTAGTGGGTAGAGCATTGGCTCACGAAGTTTAGAGGTTTGAATCTATAGACTCGAGCGGTACTTATTTGCCATAAAGCAAAAATGTAGAATTAAAATTTCAGTCATGAAAGTGGAAACTTCCAACACCTCTAATCGCTAAAACCCGAAATTGGTTGCAGCAGAGACAGTTTCGCTCTTGATTTGTTTGTCATTAGGGCTATAATACAGCTCCGGATGGGAGGTTTGCTTCGATGTAAAGCAATCGTAGAATACATCCACAGCCAGGCCTAGCTTATCGTAAGAGGCAACTAATGGGGACAAGCATGAGATGAATCCAAAGTATGTTATCTCTGTAGATGGCAGCCAGACTGAGTCTGGAAATTCACCTCAGTACGGCAGGGGATCGGATTCTGCAGGCCCCCAACCTCATATACGACTGCAATGGAGGACCTTGGTTGCAGTGGAAGATCACAGAGTACCATGGTGAAAGATTCCATGGCCAGCAAGTTTTCGAACTTGATGATAGCATCTCTTCTGGTCATAGGCTCTGGAAAGGCGAGGAAAGGCATCAGCTGGAAATCCGACTACGGCCGTACCAGGGGAAAATATGTTTCCTACTGAATCCTCACAAAAGAGAAGGAGGGATACACTAAAGGAAGTAGCAACAGCAAGTGTGAATGAGACGCCCGAAGGTAGAACAGAAAATAAGAGTGCTCGTTCCTCTGAACTCTGGAAACCTGTGGAGGCTCTCAGTCGCAGGCACATAAGAAACTGCGCAAAAGGGTCAAATAACCGGCGAAGGTGGACAAAGAGACCAATGCATTAATAATTGCTGGTGTTTCCCTGGAGACTGGATGTCAGGCAACGAAACATCTGAACCCACCTGGAGTAGAGAAAGAAACGTTAGTTGATGATGCTAAGACTGCCAGTTCGGATCAAAAATGCCCGAATCTGCAAAACCCCGCCGACTGGGCATTGCGAACCAGGGAACGCTCTCTGCCGTCGACAGAAGAGGACTCTGTTCAAGAAGTCGATGATCCCCAATGCCCAGAATTAAAAAAGTTGATTTTGATAAACCAAAAAAAAAACGAATTATGGTTATTAATTCAAGCACCATCAATGAAGCAGAGAGCTTAAATATTGTATATGCAAACATTAGAAGCATTCGAAACAAGATTGATGACATAAATGTCTACCTTTCTTCCAGGAATGATATTTATGTCTTAATTTTAAACGAATTATGGATATACCAAAGTGAAGAGGCGTTATACACGCCAAATCGATATGATGGCTATGTCTGCTGCAGGCAATCAGGACGTGGTGGAGGCGCAGCTATATTTATAAAAAAATCTCACATTCGATCTAGACTGATCATGATGACAGACAAATACAGTTCTATTATAGTGGAACTTCAACTAAATAAGGAGAAAATTAAAATCCGAACATTTTACAAATCGCCTAATGATGACGACAGCCTTTTTTACAGCACATCGATGAACTTCTCTCGCTACATGACAAATTAATTACAATAGCCGATACCAACATCGATCTTTTAGCCACATCAACGGTAATGAAAGTATACTCTGATATAATTGTGGCCAATAACGGGATTATTTTAAATGCAACCAAGCCAACAAGAGTAACACAAACGTCTAAGACTCTGATAGATCATGTGATATTAAAACATCCACAGTTATTAGATCGAATATCATACGAGGATAATGATTGGTCTGGGTTAGACCACAAGATCATAAAAATTTCGATCGTAGAATGCGGAAAGATAAAAGCAAAGCCAAGGATGATAGCCATCAATTCAACTGATAAGAGCAAATTCGTGAAATATGTAATTGATGAATTAAAAACGAGGCCAACTGTTACTATAGAAGGTTTAATCGATATTATATCGAAAGCAAAAGAAAAAGCGATATCAGCCAAACACGTAAGAGTTCGGCAGGAATCATGGATAACTAAGAAGGTTATTGATGCTGCTAAACGCAAAAGAGCTGCTTACAAAAGATACATCGCAAATCAAAATTGTGCAACGAAAAGACAAGATTATCTAACAAAAAAAAAGGAGTCAAATAAGATTACGCAAGAGGCAAAGAAACGTTATTTTGCTGATAAATTTGAGAAAGCAGCTGGGAATAGTGCCAAATATTGGAAAATAATTAAGGAAGTGACATCAACTTCAAAGGATACAATGCACATGACATGCATAAATGAACTATGCGTGAATGAAATGAACGATGCCTCTCTTGTGACTCAACATCTAAATAATTACTTCGCAACTATCGGGACTAATCTTACACAGCAGAATCAAGCTACTTATGGCTCAGATATCAGCATAAAAGTGAATACTTTAACATCCATGCATTTACGCACTACATCACGGAAAGAAATATCTGAAATAATTAGTGATGGGCAAAATGACTCTTTGAAGTGAGCCAGCTCCGTAAAACTCACTCACTTTAAAGAGTCGCTCTTTAAGAGCCACTCAAAAGAGCCACTTCAAGCAACTTTTTTATGGTTGCAAAAGTATAAAGTAAATTGCTATTTTTTGTTGTTTTATTAATAATAATAAGCTTAAATCTAATATAACATAACATTACTTTAAAAATATAATATAGCATCTAATATAAATTTAAAAATAAACCATAAAATCATATCTGAAAATCTTTCCATATAAGTGGCCACTCTACTCAATCGTTGATTCACTATCTCCAGATTCTGGGATGTAAATCTTTCTTTTCCTTCCACCAATTGAGAGGGTCAGCAGTTCTGGGTATATTTACATGTTGTAAATACTTATCCATTTCGTTAATGCCTGCAGCTACATAGCTTTGCTGGGTTCTTACACTGTTGACTTTGTCATCAAATTTTCGCCATAGCGAATTTTGCGTTCCTTGTGCTGTGGGTACCGAAACTAGATGTATACAAGCAAGTTTGTACGTGGATTCATTTTGAAATGCTAGTCTTTTAAATCGTGGATCTAAAAGAACGCTCTCTAGGCAAAACATATTTTCTTTATATAATTTAAATCTGTTTGAAAGTTCTCTTTGGATCACATTTAAAAAACTGCGTACATCAGCAGTTTTATTTTCGTTCAGACAGAGTTTTGAAATGTAGCTTATAATCGTTGATATAATAATATATATTTTAGAAATCGATACTGTTTTCTCATTGCTTATTTCTAGAGTAGCCTCATTGAAGATGCTCAATATATCAGAGGCTGTTTTCATAATATTCCATTCATCAGAAGAAGGAGTTGGTAGATTTTAGTTCAGGACACCTAAGGTGGCTAATAGAGGCTCTTTTACTTCTTGAATGCGCACAAGCATAGATTACGTAGAGTTCCACCTGGTAATAGCATCAAACTTTAATTTAAGCTCTACGTATTCCATTTGCCTCTGTTTTTGTTGTAATTTTGCCGTTATTTTGCTACCAAAATTTTTTCGGACGGTTTTCCGTCAGATTTCATTTTGCCGTATCTTCGAAACTAGTCCGCCCGAAACAACTCAAAAAGGTCCCCAAATTCATGCTAGTAAAAAAAAAAATATTTTGGAAAAATGAACGTTTTTGCCCAATTTCCCCTATCAAAATTTTTTTTGCCCTTGAAATATCACTATTGTACTCCCCGACCACTTCCAATCATCGAAAGCGTCCTAAAGGCAGTTTTTGCCAAACTGTGGCCAAAAAACCCCTTACTCCCCTACAAAACCGAAATTTTTGTATCGTAGCAATAGGTCTTGGCCCGTTATGTCCCAAACCACCTTAACCCCAAATTGGCCGATTTTGTCCGATTTCAACTACTTTTGCCCTAAAAACTTTTTGAAGAACGAAAATATTCGATACGAACCTGTTCCATATACCTGTTCTAGTGTATACGCTTCATCTCTAAAATCGACCTATGAAATGCACCACCTAATAGCCAACATTTGGCTACTAAAATACTCGTGAACCAGAGCAAAATATACGCACGTAAAAGCATAGTGTGTGTGCACAAAATGTCGCCATCAATAACCGCACACGATCAGTATCCATCATTCGCACAGTTCTTCATTCACATTCTATTCGCACTGGCTCAGTGCTTTCATTCATTTTTCATTCAACGGAGTCGACTCTTTTATTCCTCATTCGCACAGTGTTCATTCAACGGAGTCGACTCTTTTATTCCTCAATCGCACAGTGTTCATTCAACGGAGTCGACTCTTTTATTCCTCATTCGCACAGTATTCATTCAACGGAGTCGACTCTTTTCACTGTGCAATACGATAGTCGTATACATATGTTCGTATTCCGACGTTAGAATAGCCTAGATTTCGCTTCAAACTACACACGGTAGTCTAATGAAGTATTGCCGTGTGTATATGCATAAGCTCTATTTGGTCGGGCGGTTGGTTGAGTGGCTCCGCAATATCGCTATTGCCACTAAAGTGAAGGTATGAAGTGTGCGGAGCTATTCTAAATGATGGCTCACATAGCTCTTTCAAAAGAGTCGACGAGCTGACTCGCACAGAGTTGAAGAGTTGACTCACACAGCTCCTTCAAAAGAGTCGCTCTTTTTGATTGACTCGCTCATGAGCGACCCATCACTAGAAATAATAGATAATTTAAAAGCTGGAGTATCCCCAGGCCTCGATGCCATCACTTCCGAAGACAACTATTGAAGAACTACATAATAACTATATTAACCGCTAACATCAATGAACACCTTAAAACTGGTTCCTTCCCTGATTGCCTTAAATTAACAAGAATCACCCCTGTATTCAAAGGAGGTGATCGTACAAATCCATCTAATTACCGCCCCATTGCTGTCACGAGTATTATGAGCAAAATATTTGAGAAGGTAATAAATTCAAGAATATTACAATTCTTAGAGGAAAATTCGATCTTGGCCCCAATTCAGCATGGGTTCCAACAACATAGCAGCAACAACGTTAGCAGCAACCTTGGATGCAGTGCACTTTATAAATTCTACTCTGGATAAGGGAAATCATGCCGCAGCTATCTTCGTTGACTTACAAAAAGCTTTCGACACCATCGACCATGGAATTTTATTAGAACGACTAAGCAAATACGGATTTGGGGATAAAATAAAGCTACTAGTCAGAAATTACTTAATAAATAGGCGAATAGTAACCAAAAATTCTAATTTCGTCAGCCAAGAATGTGAAATAAATATCGGTGTACCACAAGGATCTATCCTCGGCCCGCTTATTGTTCTGCTATACGTAAACAGCATACAGGACATTCAGCTATCTTGTAAAATTGTGCTCTTTGCGGACGATACCCTTCTTTTCTATTCCGGCAATGAACAATTGACACTACAGAACGCTATAAATGCAGATTTACAACGATATTTCAACTGGCTTCAGCAAAGTAAACTAGTTCTTAACATCCATAAGACCAAATACATTGTGTTTCAGCAGAGGAACAAACGACCAGTGAACCTCCGCATCCAAATAAACGGGGTACAGCTTGAAAATGTTAATTCAATTAAATATCTAGGATTGGTGCTGGATGATAAAATGACATGGACAAACCACATCAATAACATCAGATGCAAAGTGGCACCTATGATAGGAGTAATAAAAAGGTTTGAATTTATACCTTTGCAAACCAAGCTTACCATTTACCATGCATATATTGTTTCTTTAATCACATATGGAGTATTGTTGTGGAGCCAGACTTCCAAACACAACATTGAGCTTATTGGAAGACTTATGACCAAAGCTATCAAAATAATTCATAAAATGCCCACACTTACCCCAACTTCAGCGGTATATGCTAGAACTGGGCTTCTAAATATCAACAAACTTATTCTGTTTGAACGAGGTAAATTGATTTATAAGATTTTAACGAAACAGCTCAAATGGCCAAACATTCTTCGAACTGTTGGTGAGTCCACCAATATACCAACAAGAAATGCGGGTAATTTATCAGTGCAAACTCCAAGGACAAAAAGAATGAAGACCGACCCTGTACAGGAAGCAATGCATTTTTTTTAACATACTGCCTAATTCGGTTAAACATTCGGAAAACTTAGTAAATTTTAAAGAAAATTTAAAGCTCTACATCGAAAGAGCACACTGCTAATGAAATCCAGAGTTTTTTGTAAACTTTTCTCTGGACGCACGTCTTGATGACAAATAAAATGTACACAACATGACCTTAAGTACTAACCATAAAAAGCAGGATGGTACTATCCCTTATACCAATACACCAATTGTCTGGGAAGTACTAGGAATAATTACTTAGCGATGATTTTGCGATGCACATGGACCCTGCATATTGAGTGATGGAGAGAGTGGAGTGAAGGTGGTATAAAAAAAAAATCAGGAATCAGCGACGACGCTGAAAGTTTAAGGATGGACCGGCTACACCGGAGATCTCCCTGCCGGCTAGCACAGATACCAAATATGTCAGCGGTGGTGCGCGGAGGAAACGCAAAATTGAAGCGCTTCTAAGCAGATTCACTGTAAATTCTCTTCTGTAGATTTTCTTTCAATGAGATCACGCGGACATTGTCTAAGGGTCAAAGAGAATCTAAAGACATCAATTTCGGACATTCATATACCTGAAGGTATACGATTTGTTCAGATCAATTTGCAGTATGCCAATGCTTCGTCATATTTTAAAAGCGAAAAATTGACAAAACTGCAATCTTACCCCTAGCATTGCACTTATACAGGAACCGTTGGTTCGAGGCAGCAGGATCTGCTGACTCAGTTTAACCACGGGCGCAAATATCTTTTATGATAAAAAATCAACATGGCCGAGCGCTTATGTTCTTGGCCACCATGCTCAGATAGTTTTCCAGCCGGGACCTGTCAGCGACCATCGCGTGCAGTACCGGGAAAATTGCAGGCTGAAACGCACGATAGTTGCCTCAGATTACTTTCCCTTACTCACGCCGCCAATGCAGGAGTTTAAGGCCTGGTCCAGTAAGCTGAACCGGAGAGACTAGAACTTTTGGTGGGCTGCGATGCTAAATCCCAGCATACCAGCAGGGGCAGCAGCAAAGGTAACGCCAGTTGGGACAGACTCTTTGATTTTACAACTTCTGCTGGACTGATGATCTTAAACACTGGGATTTCTCCCGCATTTGTTACGGTAAATAGAAGGGCGATTATTGATAAATCACTATGTTCTGGAATAGTTAGATCAAAAGCTGGATGGCATGTATCGGATAAGGTTTCACTCTCTGATCATCGCTACTTGGTGTTCTCTTTAGACATGGATCTAACACCAAAGAAAAAATCCAAGGAACACTGATTGAACAAAGTTCAATCGACTTCTTGCAGACAGAGTGTGTCCTAGTGGTAGGATAAAATCGCCAAAGTCAAAAGAATTCCGGTTGACCACTCTGAGAGTCATAATAAGAAGCTATCAAGAGGCCTGCCCGATTAGTAAGAGCAGATGTGACAAGACGGTTTCCTAATGGAACCAAAACTCAGGAAAAGTACCAGGAAACTTTTCAATCAAGCTTGTAAGAGCAACACTGAGGATGACTGGATTGCCTACAAAACCTTGCAGAGAACATATAAGAATTTGGTGAGGATTTCCAAAAGGGAATCATTTAGATCGTTCTTTGAACTTGAAAGTTAGAAAAAAAAGAATGAGGAGGATTGAAAATTATATTGAGACTAGTTGTGATATGAGATTTGTCGATATGCGCAAAATCAAATGCAGAAAAAGTGGGTTTGAGCCATAAAGACGTATGATTACAAGGAATTATATGATAATTACATATTTTCATAATTAATAAATAAATTACCTCTTTATCCAAACTAGCTTCTAGATGAATTTTATTTGGTTTAAGCATAAATTCCTTACTAACTTCAATCGAGGGTTGTTCGCCTATTTTCGATGGTGCATACATAATTTTCCTTATCGCTAATCGTACCGAGTTTCGTTTATGCGGTTTGTCCTCTATGTGTTCTGCAACAAAGGCCTGAAAAATCAATGAAAATTTGTTGATTCGTCTCAATTTTCAAAACGAATAAATAAATATGAGAAATAAGTTCACACACAAAGTTGACAGGATGGAAAGGAATTTTCGAGCAATTTAGTATATATAAGACTTACACACACTGGAAATTTTATAAACGTATTTAACATCAATCTTGACTCACCTTTAGTTCATAATCAACACCGCATGGTTTTCCAGTATCGCCCGGTGCTGGTTGCAATGACACCGATGCCGGACAATGCGGAGGAACTTCGAAATAGAAAGGATATGCATTAGGTCCCAATTTTTTAATTAAACGTTCTTGTAGTCGCGTCAACGGCCGTTCGTTTGCTTCCGGTGGGTAGATTTGTGCATGGGCAATATATAAATCTTTGCGAAATGTTAATCCTAATACATCCAAATCTTCGCGACCATATCGAAAGGCCGCCAAAACATTGCCGAATACTTTTCGATCGCGTACATAGTCCGGGTCGATTAAAACAACACCGTCTGTGGTAAAAATGTGATCAAAATATCAGTCGAGTACATCGTATTTAATGTAATAATGATAGAAAATAGAATTGAATATATATAAATAATCTTAAAAAAAATATTTAAATACGTTTAAAAAAAAATATGTTAAAAATATGAGCGAATCGAAACAAAACTACATACCTATTGGATCGACATGTGTAATATGATCGACAAAATCTCGTTTGCCTAAATATACCGTTATTTTACCATTCGACGAGCTCTTCTTGAAAACTCTGAAAATGTCAATATTTCATTGGGCATACTTTTTCAATTCTCCATTTATTTTCGCTCATTACCTTGTTGCTTGCCTCTTCATACTGCCATCCTCATTTTCAGGATCGTTTGGCGACGGTGATCGTCGCGTTGCAGTCGTTGTCATATTTTCCGAAAAAATATTTTCACCTTTTATTATTATTATTATTATAATCAATTGAATTGAAATTATCACAATATCTATTACGAATCATAAATTCTTGTTAGTGTCGTCCAAATTGAGTGTTTTTTTTTCAATTATATTATACGCATCTATAAATATCACTGTAAGTGTATACAATAATTTATTATTAAAATATATTTTTATTGTTTAATTATTTTGACGTTTCTTTTAACGTTGTTTGTACCAAACGCATCAATTAAACAACGCAAGTGAAATTGATTTTTCGAATAAATACCATACACATAGAATTTCGTATCAAAAACTATAAATCGAATACAAGTGAAGTCGACGGCATATTTTATTCAAAGTGTTTTTAGAACCCGAAAATGGACTGTTGCTTTTAAAAACAATATTAAATTTATTATTCAGTAGATTATTGGAATGAGAGTATTAGATTTTGACAAATTTTTGATATCTTCTGATGATTTATAGAAAATGTAAAAAATTAATTTAAAAAAGACTGGCAAGCACATCATGTTATATCTGGAAAGAAACAAAAAATAAAATTAGTAATCTTGGCAAGATCAATTAATATTAATAGTGAAATGGAAATATTTTATAAATAAAGTCTATGCGTAGGCAAGAACAGCACAATAACTAAAATAATACCAAATTTTAAAGACTTTCTTTAAGAATGTCTCTGAAATGGAATAGGTTCGATCTGATTTTGAAACACAGCACTCCAATTTTTTTGTGGATTGAATATCTCCTAACCAAAGATTTGAGAAGGAACGATACAATACTTATCGGTGATAATGGCATTCTGATCTTTTTGCTAAATGACTTCGATCACTAATTGTTAATCTTTGCAGTTCAATCGGTACCTTCTGACCACTTTAGAGATCCATCAACATATTGTCCATACATAAAGCTAGTTATATTTCTTGTATATTTAGCTACCCTCCCATACCCTTTTTGTACTGTTTTGAAGGATAATATTCATCTGTAAAAGTTGGCTGAGTTTGGTCTCTCCGATGTCCTTTTTTCTTGGTTCTCTTCCTAGGCTTGTGATCGCTCTTGTATTGTGACCGTTACACCCTTTTCCCATAAGGATCCATTCTTGGCTCTTTATTCTATCTTTTGTTTATTAACAATTTTCATTCTCTCTTTAATTCATCCAGCTTTTTGTACGCCGATGATCTAAAAATTTTCAGAGTGATTGAATTAGCTAGTGACTGTTTCATAAGATAAAATTATTCAGGTGTTTTAATTAACTGGTGCGCTGCGGATTCCCTTTACCTGAATGTTGCCAAGTCAGGAAGAACTTCACATTCGGCTTGAGGAGAACTAGTGATTAGGTCTCCAAGTTTCACGCTGGTGGAACTTGATGACTTGAAAGAACTCAGCTGCACGAAATGTAATCAAAAGGATTTAAGGTTGTCAATACGGAAATAATTCTTAAAGTATAAAATATAGAATGAGGATGAATTTTTATAAAGTACTTCTTTATTAGTTCCAAGTTTGCAATAGACAGTTTCACGTTCACAAAAAAACACCCTTTTTTTGCGTTTTTGGAATTTTTCAAGATGACAATTCTAGTTCCAAAGCTTAGTCTGAATAAGCCTTTTTCAAACCAACCTTGGGAAAAAGATTTTAAAGTTAAATGTACCTACATAAATAAACCTTTTTTTTGCGTTTTTTTTTTGCGTCGCCTGATTGCGGTTCATCCTGGGTTACACTCAATGATAAGATAGCTAAAATAGTTGTGCCCTTGGTTACAGCTAAAGCCTCAGGAAGTGGAGATATTACGAATAGGAAGTGGAGATATGGTCCGCGGACCGTTAAAGCTGCTGGAGATCGTGGAGACATGACAAATGAGTCAGTTCCACTGCCTACCGGCACAGCTCTTAAGCTTGCAGAAGGTTGTGGAGATATTTTATCCTGAGTCAGCTCCACTAACCTCCAGCATATCCTCAACCCCTGTTTCAGCTGCTTCCGGGGCTTTAATTACCAAGCCTGACCCGGGGAAAGCCAAGAAGCCTGATTGTGGCCAGTGTGCTGGGAAGGTTACAGCGAATGAGACAGCCCGTCCATCAACGAGTGCTACCTCCGATGCCGCTTCCTTTTCAGGCACGCAACGCTCCTCCGCCAACTCTTCTCAGGCTTACGGAACTAGAAGGCTAGCCTTCAAAGCTCTGAGGAAGTTAGAAAATGTCCCCACTGACACGATGTCCAACAACGACAAACAGACCCTTCAATGGGCAAAAACACTAATTAGGGAGCCTTCGCTTCCTCTAAAGCTCAAGGCAGGCAGGCAGGTCTCCGAGCTTCTGGGAACTCTGACCAGGCGCCAAGATAAAGGTGATTCATAAGGATGAGATCCCCCGTCGGCCAAGATGCAGATCATGGGTTTCTTGTTTCCATTCGGATTCAGTGGAAGCCCTGGACATAATATACTACCTACTTCTACACTACATACTTCTATGTCCGATGGGGAGGACCTCGACCTATCCCTAATCAATAACGAATAATGATGAAGGTACTTCAAGTGAACATTCACCATTCGAAAGCTGCATCAGATACCATGCTGCTTCGCTTGTCTAGAACAGAGGAGGTGCTAATCCTAATCCAAGAAACATGGGTTGCCAACAACCAGGTTTGCGGTTTACGTACCAATGGATACAGACTGATAGCACCCGATGGCTTACATAAGCCACGTGTGTGTCTTCTTGTCAAGAAAACCGTTAACGTCCTTGTCCTACACAATTTCTGTGACTAGGATTGATCATATTCTATCCTTAATCTGTTGCAGTGGATATCGATCAAAGAACATGCTGATTTGATTCTTCCTACATGGCACACGATCATGACACTAGCCCTTCCTGCGACATAATGAAGGGTCTTGTGGCCGAAGCCATGAGAATTGGTGTGCCTTTTATTCTAAGAGCTAACTCTAATGCTCATAATGAAGTAGAGGCAGTTCCAACACAAATGGCCGAGAGGAGGAACTCTTTGATTTCATCCTTGCTCATGAACTTTTAATCGTCAATACTGACAGCGAACCGACCTTCCTTATCTCAAATCGTAGGGAGATTCTTGACGTTACCATGTTCAGTGGGTGACACTCGCCTCTTCTTCGTAACTGGAGGGCTTTATATGAGTGTTCATTCTCTGATCATAGGTACATATCGTTCAATATGGCTGGCCGCAGCTCAGCTGAGCAGGTAGTCTTTATTAACAGAAAGAGGACGAACTGGAAGTTATTTCAATCCCTGGTCCGATCCTCACTGGAGCATTGACTACTACCATGTGGTTGATACCCTTTCTCGTGCTCTCAGCTCCGCGTCTAGAGCAGCATGTAATCCACCCATTGCCAGGGGGAATCCAAAGCCCCCTAGTGGAATATGGAGATCAACACACTGCAAAGAGATTGTAGGAGGGATTTCTGTAGAGCAGAGAAAGAAAAACACGTGTGGTTGTACCGAAGGACGCTTTATTTGTGAGAGAACATGAAGGCATAAAGTAGTAAAAAATATTGTAGTACTAAATATGAGAAAATGTATATTATAGCATGGAAAGGAAAAGAAGAATTATAGTAGGTTCAACACGCTTCCTCAATCTGAACCTCCGTTGCATTGATGCCTAGCTTCCCAATGCATGTTAAGTGTTTTTTCGCTGTTAATGGTTTAGTCAGAACGTCTGCTGGCATCTGGTTTGTTGGAGTATATTCTATCTTTAATGTGTAGTCCTTGATAGCTTGTCTGATGAAAGGATGTTTGATATCTATATGTTTCCTTTGAAGCTTAAGTGAGAGCCATATATTTGGCTTCCGCCGATGAAAGCGCAACCGTATGTTGCTTTCTCGATTGCCAAGATATATGGCTCTCGTCGAAGATTCAAAGGAAGCAATCTATCTTAACGGATTCTTTAAGGAGCTTGGGCTCTAAAACTTAGCTGAAGTTACACTGTTCAATGACAATCAAGGAGCTGGAAAGTTGGCAAATAATCCAGTATATCATTCAAGATTGAAACATATAGATACCAGACATAATTTCATCAGGCAAGCTATCAAGGTTCATCAAAGGAAACACTTCAAACAAGCTATCAACGGTTCATCAAAGGAAACAGGTGGTTTCCTGACTTAAGTGAATAAAAGAGAGTCAATAAACTATTGTGGCATCACAACGGGCCTCTTTTGTGCCTAGGTGTGTCTGTCGGCAGGCCTCTGACGATCGGCAGCCACTTTAACCTAACCTTACCTAGATGGTATCGACAGTATTTCGAGAAAAGGGAATTTGAATAAATAATGGAAAGATACATGAAAGTAGTTATAGATATATTCAAAGGAACTATCAAGTGATAAGAAAGCATACCGGAGTAGCACCGGAGTAGCCTGCTTTAAAGGACTTCCACCTAGGATTTTTTTTTTAGGTTTACATGGATTTGAGGGTATCAGTTGCCTAGTGGTCGGTGATGCTGGTTACTCCAAAATATGGATATGAGCACCCAGGAAAATTAGAAAACAATAGATCAAGATCACTATCAAAGTGATTTCGTACATTTTTGAATTCGTTTATATCAGAACTAATTTTTGAAGTGCTTGAAATGGTACAGAAAATCAACTGAGCGAAACCAGGGAACAATTGCCAATCGAGATTCGGAAAATTATAGCATTAAAAGATTGTAAATTTAGATATCGGGTAAGATTAATTCATAAGTCTTTCCAAACATTTGAAGTATTCTTTATAGATATTCGCGCTGAGTTAGTTATAGACCCTAGACAGACAATCAAGACACTCTAGACACAACCTGTTTTAGGTTAGGTTGTACTGGCTGGCACAAGGCCACACATAGACCTACTGGTCCATAGTGATACCAGATAAATGGACCTCGAGAAAGAAAGTTTAGTCCAAGCGTCCATCCAAGGCCCCGGACTTTTTCACGAACTGAAGGATGTCCTTCAGCTTTTGCTCTGCCGCGTGCGACAAATCCACCAGCCAGGGCTCACCGAAATATCGCAGTCTGGTTTCCCCCAGTGCCGGGTAGTGACACAGGAGATGTTGGATTGTTTCTGAGACCCCCGGCTCTTGACACATCAAATAGGTATCGCTCGTTAGGAGTCCCATTTTCATAGCATGTGCTACTACGAGACAATGGCCAGTTATGATGCCAAGTTAAGTCGTTAAGTTAAGTTCCAGTTGTCGTTAAGTTCCAGAATTGTTTTTTATCTACGCCAATACTGACAAATCATGAACAATGCGACAACTCTTGAATAGAAAGAAAAAAATCTTAATGTTTCAAAATCATTTGCATGTTATTGACACCAAATTTCATCCGCTGTGATCTAATATCATATTAACGCACAACTAACAGAATATTTTAAATTGATTTATCCAACAACCATAAACATTACATAAACCTTGTTACAAAATTTTAATGTAATTGATGTGATTAGCAAAGTTCTTCGATTATCAAATTGAATAATCGGAAGTTTGTTTTTATTACTTCCTACACTTTGCCCGAAAACTTCCAATAGCAAACTGCTACCACCATGAAACCGTTATATGGCTGTAACTAAAAATATACAAAAGCACATATTATATATCTACACCTTTCTATAGTCCGTTAAACAAAGTGCTTTTCGTCGTCATTCTCGATGGGGAAAAAAAACGAACGAAACGAAGGAACGGCTGGCGTGCTGGCGAAAACATAGCATTTGCGATACATTAAGAAAAGTAACAAACTGATTACATAATCTCGTAAAAGAATCCACCATCGAGCTCTTGCACAACACCGCCCGACAGGCAACAGCAATGATCGACGTTGCAAAGTCAAAGTTCAGCATGAAATGAGAATGCTTCCCGCCAAAGTTTCCCCCGCTACTTGCTATATAATTATTGTGTGTGCGGGAGTGTGCCTGCCTTGGAGAGGTGAAGAAAACGGTATCTGATAGCTGAATTTCAGCTTTTAATTAAATTGTTCACGTAAGGAAATTTCAACTGAATTTGGATTACAGGGCAAATGGTTGGGTGGGCTATGGTGGCCTTGTCTAATTACACTCCCGTTCCATCCTTGCTCCAAGCACATCGAAGCGAAAATGCAGAAGAATTTTGTAAGAAGCAAATGGGAATTATGTGCGTTTTGTGTTTATTGTAAAGTTAACAAACTATGCTGGAGTTGAACTTATGCAGTTAATGCTTGGAGCTCATCTGATGAGTTGCGGTTGTTGGTTGCGAAGCAATTAGAATTGCATCCTTAGCCTGTTCAACTCGTCAGGTGATTCGGTTGCGATAACGACTTGGTTTGAACAATTAGCTTTCGTTTGCTACAAATTGTTGTTGTAATGAAGGAGGAGCTCGAGGAATTTTCCATTGCGATTCAGCTTGAATTAAAATCGTGTCGCCTATGTCATAAATCTGGAAAATCTTTAGATAATTTATATCAAAATCCTCAAATCCAGAGATCCCTATTCTAATTAATTGATTTCGCTTCAATTAAAACTTTAGCATAGAGCCATAGCCATCTTAGAATTTACACATCTCCAAACTTAATTCACTTGAACTCGCCTGAATTAAGTGGTTGTGTTCCTTAGATTAAGGACGATTTATCCAAACTTCAAGCAGTTGGTACAGACAATTAGTTGCGAATACCAACAGAGCGTATGGTGCTTATTTCCAGTTTGCTTGCTTGCAAAGGGCTCTTGTGCACCGCATATAAACCGAACGTTCGAATACGTGCTTTTGCCGAAAGAGATTTTCCTTATAAGATATCGCCTGTATACAATTGTAAACATATTATGTGCGAAGTTTGTTTTCGAAGAAATTCATATTCCTGATAATGGAAACTTCCAGACAGCACTACTGTTGTACAGCCGCAGGCAATCAAAGACAAAAACCACATGACAACAAAAACTTAGATTCATAATTGCATTTCAGATACAAGATGGATGTTTTGATACACGTGGATGATGATCATGTGTTTCTCTAAGCTCAAACTAATTCTCTGCGTCGAAGGTCATGGACTTCAGACAAACACTCACTTAATACCCAAACAGAATCGTATTATCGCGAGGAAAAGGAGAGTAAAGATGAGAAATAAGCTGATGAAAAGACGGTTGGTTTTTGGTAACGATATCACGTGCTTCGTTATGCATTGTAATCTGGAAGGTGTTTGACCTTGAAGGTATGAATTTTTTTCGTTTCCACTTGTAAAAGTTCAGTATTCATATTTGTTCGACGTAAATTTGAGTTTGTTTTCTTTTGTTTTGTATCTAGTACACGTGAAATACAAACGAATTATCACCGATTTCGATTAACGTAAGACTTTTCCCGAATTTAATTAACGTAGGACTTTTACGGCATTTGATTAACGTTGGACTAGTTGAATTCACATGTTGAGTGCACGATTCATCGACGAGTGCAGACTTTTTACCCGAACGGGAATCGCCGTAATGTATTCTGGCAGAATGCATCAATCAAACAATCTTAGTAATGCAAATGTAATGTGCTAGAAAGCTATTTTCCAGCAATTATACGATATACTCGTATGCTCAGAACATAGAGATATAAGGAAATGAAACAAGCGTATACATATACGAAATTTAGTGAAGTAATTTTACTACAAAGGTAAAATCTATAAATAGAACAAATCGAGAGAATTGCTACCTCAGATATTCCCCTTGGTTTCCCCGATACCTAAGCTTTTGTTGTTGCCGAAATAGTAATTGTCAAATTCGCGTGCACATGGCCAACTATTTTTCTCTATCTATCTCACTCTATCTTTCTGTTCGGCATAGCTAGTGAATGTCAAATTCGCTTACTACTACTAACGCTCAGCTTAGGCAAATTGCTTCACTTCTCACTGCCATTTTCATTTCCTTATATCTCTCTCTTCTAAGCTCGTATGCATGACTTGGAGCATGGGGAATGCTGCAAGGGAGAAAGCTCATATGTTATAAGTCCATGACTGGCCAATGAACATCACTCGCAGAAATAAGGGGAAAAGAACTTGCGAGCATACATCGGCTATGGGTAGTCTGCTATATAAAGCGGAAAGATGAAAATTTCGGAGCATTTTAAATCCTCACAGGTAAGTAAAATGTATGAAAAACAAGAGTACCAATTCCCCCTAGTAGCAAAGAGCATGCGCTATTGGAATTTCCAATGAGCGTCACAATCACTCAGCATGCAAAAACCACACATGCAGAGTTACGATCGGCCGCCGGCCAAAGCTTTAATTCGTATAGAATAACACTCTGACAATCCAGAAAACCCAAAATGTTACACAAAACTGCACCTAACCAAACCTGAGGCAACTCATAGAGTAACGCGGAAATGCCATTCTCTAACAATGCTCGGTCACGTATGCATTTCTCTACTGTCCCAATTCTAAGTTCTTTGTGAATGGCGGTGTTTCTTACGTACTAAGGGATCCTGAAAACCCTGCTAAAGGCGATGTTCTGACAAGCTTGTAGTTCTTTCTGTTTCTTTTGGAGGTTTGTCCGAAGACTACGCAGCCGTAGATTAGTCGAGGTCTTAGAACCTGTTGGTAGAGAAGCATTCTGTTTATGATACTTAGACGGGATGATTTTAGAAGAGGTTAGACGGCACTTATCGTATTGTTTAAGGATGCTCGTTTGTTGTCAATGTGTGCAGTCCATTGTAGTTTGCTGTCGAACGTCAGCCCTAAATGTGTTGCATTCCGTTCCCGGTCTAATGTCTGGTCGTCGACAATGAGCTATAATAAAGATTGATTGGGTTTTTTCAGCGTTTAGCTATATCTTCCATCTTCTGAAGTATTCCAAGAGGATTTCGATGGAGTGCTGTAGAATAAAGATTAAGTAATTTGCTTGCCTGGA
The DNA here is from genome assembly GCA_963978885.1 of Nemotelus pantherinus. Classification (NCBI taxonomy): domain Eukaryota; kingdom Metazoa; phylum Arthropoda; class Insecta; order Diptera; family Stratiomyidae; genus Nemotelus; species Nemotelus pantherinus. Next base: position 211,605,747 of record OZ022263.1, on the reverse strand, counting down.
CGTGAGAAATATACACGTATCGTCACCGAATAGAAATATTACTCTGTTAGAGGTGGGAATATCTGCTGTTTATAAGTTGTACAAAATTGGTGACAAGGGGGATCATTGGGGCACTCCAGCTGCTAATTTTCTATGCTGACGTGAAAAGCTCTGTTTTGTAAAAAGGATCCAACGAATTGTATGAATGAGGAAGGTATATTAAGTTTATTTAGTTTAACAATGCGCCCTGCGTGCCAAACTTTGTCGAATGCCTTCGCGACATCAAACATGACTTGCTCTGTAGATTTTCTATTGTTTAGGCCAGTTCTTATGTGCTGCACTACTCGAGATAATTGGAGCTCAGTAGAGTGCTGAGCTTTAAAGCCAAATTGTTCTAGAGGCAAGCAGTTGTATTGGGTGACAATATCTTTGAGCCCAGAAAGAAAAATGTGCTGTGCCAGTTTGGCTATGGATGAGAGTAGGTTAATGGGTCGCCAATGTCGCGAAAAGGATCAGCCTTTGCTGCGGTTTGGGGTGACTATAATGGAGGCAAGTTTCTAGCAATTAAGATGTTTTTTAGATGCTTATGATTACCCGTTTTCAAACAAACCCAGAGCTGATTACCCGGTTTCAAACAGGTTTTCTGAATTGGCATAATATCAATTCTGCTATCGGTCGAAAATTGCATTACTCCCCTTTTTGGGGTAGAATGGAATTGGCATTCCATGTAACGATAGAAACACAATTTTCACGGTTCATTTAGTTTTGTGAAAACAGGATCCTTTTTTGGGGATCTTGGGTAGGAAAGAAACCCTGAACCATTTTTGCCATAACATCATTCATCATTGAATGGAGTTGGTCCTGCATGATTGCAAGAAACTGTCCGATATGATCAGGGGGAGCAGAGGTCTTCAGCTTAGAAGCGTTAGTTGACTTAGGTGCTTTATTTGCGAGTGGAGGTGGAGGATTTGAGCTGGGTCGGACTATCTGGGCAAAGAAGTTTTTTATTTTTCGGACATCTTCCATAGCTTGCAGAATGCGCACCTTCATTGTAAACGGACTTTGGCTTCTGCTCTGGAAGTTTAGTGCACGATCCATGGTTATGAACACCGTCACATTTGACACACCTAGACTGTGCAAGACAGTTAATTGAGGAGTGGGGAAATTGTTGGCTATTGTGGCTTTGCCCTTGACCGGCTCTAGGTTTCTGTGCCTCAACCTGGAAAACTAAGCGACAGGTAGCCTGGATATTATAAATACTTTTTTCGTCCTTCGAGAGGAGAATTTTAATAAGTTTAAATGGACCCCTTCTGCTTTTTAGATTAAAAAAACTTGGATAGGGTTAAACCCTTGTTTCTCGAAGTCCACTTTGACCTCTTTGGGAGTGAGTCGATACAGGCCTCTAAGAACAACATTGAGTTGTTTTTTCTCTGGCAGGTAGTACGCGTGGTACTGCACTTTGAGGTCGCTGTGATCATTTGGTGTTTTTGGCATAATTTCGATGCCAAGGTCCACCCGTTTTGCCGAGATAAAATTGGCATTTCTCTGCATGAGAACCCGAGCCAGCCTTGTTCGCTGTTCAGGCTGACGGAGGTATTGTTTGGATCGTTTTCGAGATAGCCTTTTTTGTCGATTTATACCTTTCGGTTACCACTTTTAAGATCCATCGTCGAAAACCACGTTGCGTCATTCCAAGCCTCCATTATACCGTCGATCCGTTGGAAGCGGGTTGGTGTCTTTTTTGGTGACATCACTGAGTTGCTTCTATTCGCTACTAAAAGCGAGTGTTTCCATCTTTTTTCTTCACAAGGACAACTGGTGACAACTTTTTGGCCTCAAAACGAAATTACTTTAGAATAATTGGTGGAAGCTATCCTATAAAAAAAGGCATTCGGTTAATCCAACATTAAGTCTTCTTCTAAGGCATATAAATAATTTTGTTTTCACTTAAAGACAAAAAATGGTTGACATACTTTAACATATATAGGAGCTTCTATCTATTAACAACCTATCTTCAGGACTAGCCAATCAATGATAAAATACATCATACAGAAAATCAATGATAAAATGAATAACTAGTCGTCTTTCCACTGTCTCAGGCAAGTCAGCAACACGATTAGCACCACATTTTCAACAACAGCTTTTCCTAGTTTAATTACTTACTAGCATCAACCGAGTAATGAACTAAAACAGATGCGTGACAAACAGCCATTTAAGAAACTTCGAATGCACAGCCGCAGCCAAAACAATAGCGCTCTAAAAAGGATGGCCTAGAGCTTTCTAATTACATGACAGAGCGAATTCTAACATCAAAGACCTCATGAAAAACTTTAGCGTTGAGAGTGTAACGGCCTGAGTCACAGTAATAAAACAATTTATAATGTACCTGTTCGTACGGGAAAATATCGACATAAAACAATGGACAGGCACAACATTATTGGCAATCAAGTAGTCTTATGCTAATTATCCCTGAACAGCCATTTAACACTCCGACGGGCGCAATACCAAGTGTAACGAGATCGGGCGCATTGTCGCTTCGTGTACACTTTTCGGTTTGCTCATCTTTCGCCTATATACCCACTTTGTTTGTTAAAAAAAAACATAGTTTACGATTATTAGTATATTTAATACTTATAGTCAACTGTTTTTTTTTAGCAAACACATTACAAAAAAAGGGTAAAAAAATATTGTTTGGCTTTTTAAAAAAATGTTTAATTCTTGAACAAAAAAACTTGTAAAACAATTTTCCCAGTAAGATTAGTATTACTAATATGTGTTTGACGTTTTTAAAAATTAAAATTGAAATAACGATATCTTACATCTATTCATCTAAAACGAGAGTAAAAAACGTTTTTTATTGCTTAAAAATATTTTTATATAAAGAAGTTTGTAAAAAAAATCTTCAAAGTAATTTTTTGTATTTTTTTTATTTTTTTTTATTTTATGATTTTGAATTAACAATAAAAAGTAAAATGGAATATAAATGAATGAAGCTGGACCTAAGTTGATTCATCTGAATCTTCAGAAAATGTCACGTGCTCTACTTCTTTTGTATAACACGGAGGACACATAAAAATTGCGTGTGAGAGACAAATTGCATTATGACAATTTTTGCATTCATGTTGAGTCAATCTTCTCTTGTGAGTGGCCAAATGACAAGTTTCACATCGGCGTCTTTTTGGTACTATCTGGGGCTCAGCATCTTCTTCATTTTGGCCTTCATTGGTTGGAGCATACCTCTTCAATCTTTGCTGAAGGTGCACTGGCATCCCAATTTTTTTCATACTACGTTGAGCTAGGAAACCAAGCATGAGTTCATTGGAGAGTTGTTTTATGAACACCCTTCTTTTCTCAGTTACAAGACCATTACCTAAATGTATGACCTGACAATTGATTGAAGCCATATTCAACATTGCAAAAAATACCACCATCGGCCACCTTTTTACATTACGAGCCACATTGTATGAAGCACACATTTTATCTGCCATATCTACTCCTAACTTCGTTGCATTGTAAAAGGTGATAACTTCTGGTTTTGCCTGCTCTTCAGTAGATTCATCTATTGCATCATTTTCATGCAATGAAGACACAAGTAACACATTTTTGTATTTTTTTGGAACGTACGATACCAAAACAGTTCCATCACGACCAAAGCCAAAAGTACTGGTATATTGTGCTCGTGTTCTGGTGGCCACAAAACCCAATGGAAGTTCTTTGCGGTTTTTTCTGATTGTTCCAACGTATGATAATTTTTTCTCTTTTAGTTCTTTCAAAAGACTCACTTGTGTGAACCAGTTGTCGGCAGTAACATTTCTACCAGAACCAAACAATGGCTCCGCCAATCTTTTCACCACATCAGGAGCCTTGTTGCTTGTATTGAATGGTCCATCGTTTTGTTTCCCCGCGTAAATTTCCATATTGTAGGAATAGTACATTTTGGCATCCACTAGAGAGAATATTTTTATTCCGTATTTACTTGGTTTACTTGGAATATATTGTCGAAAAGGGCAGTTACCGCGAAATGCAGGCAACATTTCGTCAATTGTGACATTCTCACCAAGACTGTAGCTTTTTTGACAATTATGTACAAATTTCATAAACACATCACGTATAGGGGCGAGTCGATCTAGTTCTTTTCTGGCGGATCGGGTTTCACGGTCATCAAAACGAAGGCAACGAGTAATAAACTTAAATCTTTTGATATTCATAACAAGGCCGAACTTTGCTATTCCTTCATCATCCTTTCCCCAAAGTTCTTCAAGACTCAGCCTGTTCGCTTTATATACACCAGCCAAGTAGAGTAATCCTATGAACGCACGTAACTCGACCAAGTCTATGGGCATAGCATCCCTTTCCCTGGAATATTTTGCTTTGACAGTTTCTATATACTGATTGGTATACTTTACTGTATCTGTCAAAATATCATCGGTAAACACACAATTCCAGCATTCAATTGGAGATTTAGCCGACTTTGCTTCTCCAATAACTCCAGGTAAGTGAGTAATGATGTTATGAGCACTTTTTTTACCCTTTTCTGGGCGAGGTGTCTTATACCACTTGGTGACTCCATCCTTCCCCATATAAAAATCCCTAATTTCTCCACTTTCGTCTATATCACAGTCACTAGCATCCTGTTCAGTCTCCGACCCTTCTTCACGATTTTGGACAGCATCTTCTAACTCAATGTCACTTTCTTTACCCAAATCCTCATCCCTGAAAAGATCTTCATATGACGATAATTCTCCATCAAAAGACGTCTCCAATAGACGGTGAACTTCGGCAAGTTGTTCGGGGTTTTCTAAATCGTATCTTGACATTTTATTGAAGCCTGAAACATTTTTTACAATTTTATAACCTATTGCATTAACGGGCGCAATGTGCTTAAAAAGCCAAAGTGCTTAAAATTATTATTTATTTATTATTTATTATGATTTTGGCCTTTCAAGACTGGTACAAACTTCATAAAATTAAAAAATATAAAAAAAAACTTACTTCTTAAATTGTAACGTAATCGGGCGCAATGAGCCTGGAAGACACAAAAATGCGACCAGCCGGAAACGGTGATGGAAAAACACTGACTGACTTTGGCATTCTCTTTGGCACTTGGAATGAGGAGAATAGCAGGCAGGAGGGCGGGGACAAGCGAGCGTAGTGGGCGGGGCAAACGAAAAAGATGGAGGTGTGCCGCTAAGATCAAATGCGCCCGTCGGAGTGTTAATAAAATGAATATGTAGACATGCATCGAAAGATATGGCAGCAAACAGACGAGACGGAAAACGTTGACGTGGTGTGCAGTTTTCACGAAAATGAAACGAATTTAATACTGATTGTAATTAGTAGTGCATGAGCTAGTCTCTTAGCAGTTTTTCCACGAAACTAATTAAATTTTCATAAAAAGCGAGTCATGAAATGGGAAATCGGAAGCGAGCTATCAGTTTAATGAAAATCAGAAACAAGAATTAAATGAAACACGATGCGGTTTTCCCTGAGGCATATACACCGTATCGGCCGCAATTTGATTAATATATGGCAGATTCGGTGAAAAAAATTATAAGTATTCATGCGACTTTAATTGCATATGTATGTACATATATTGTAAAGGTTAGTTCTTGCTATCATAATTTCAATCACCATTATTTTTGTTATTTTCAGAGAAACTTCAATTTCAATTTGTGAGTGCTGCTGCTTGATTTTCATTGAGTTACAGTCTCTGGCCACAGTGCCGCGTGTGGTTAGCAATGTCATCGTTGACGTCTTTTGCTTTGATTTGCTTATGTGGGATTGCGAATGCGACCATCAATCACTGGTACATTGATGACAACAAATCTAGGTCAACGATATGTCATGTAGTTGAAAATATTGCTCCAACTGCTAACCCTGAGTCAAGTTGCCCACTGTCTAGCCCCAGATCGGCGCCATTTTCATCCTTATTTGTTGATATCATCGAACCATGCGTTTGCATATTCATATGCATATTCAGCATATCCTTGCATGTATTTTTTCAGCCAACGATGGCGTCGTGCAGTTAGTTTCAACGTAACCTCGTTTTCGAATCAGAGCCTGCAAACCCCAAACCTCATAAATATTCATGTATATGAATGCAGCAGCACAACCGTTTTCTCACCCTATTGTTACTGCCTACTTCTGTACAATGTCGACACTGTGTAAGAGAAGAGTTGAACTAACATAGTCGTATCTGTCCCTATTTCGAAAATCCTGATCAATTTATCTCTGTGCAGATACGCAAAGTTTCATATATTCGATTAGAGACATGTTTATATCCTAGTATATTCAGTTAACCGTATATAGTGGCAGCACTGCGTTTGATTTATGTGCAAGCTCATTTGCCTTTCAGGAATGTTACTGCTAATGGAAATGTCTAGTAAAATTTAGATTGTTGCATTATTATATTATAGTCATTTTACGGAAAGTGTTGTCTTCCTAATAAGGCTTGGCTTGTTCCCCAGGCTAATGAAAATATCAGCTGACAAGTTGAATGCTTTTTTGATGCTGCTTTGAAATGTCTATATATATTTGCGGACGGATAACGCAATATGTATGATCTGTTCACAATCTAAAATACATTTCTAGAATTGTTCCTAGTTGAAAGGATTGCATCGTGTCGATTTTGAACACAATACATTCCTCCCACATTAACAATATTTAGTTCATTGTTCAGTCTATCTTACAATGAAGATGTAGATATGCTCGAGTTTCCGCAAATCATCTCGCAGCTACTTAATTTGACAGACTTATCGTAGTGTTTCTCCTGCGCAAACTGGATTCCTTAATTCGACGAGGGACTATTTACAGTCGCCTATCGAGATTCTAGGCTAATCACGACTATTTTCGAATTTATTCGATTTATTGTTCTGTTCATGGTCCAGGTCTATCCTTCTTCAATGATCACCACAATATAGTTTTACTGCTGCACACTTGGCATGATGCAAGCCAATGAAGTAGGGCCAGAAGTATCTAGTTATAAACAACGCTTCGTACCCTCTAATGTCCGCTGAATATTAACCGGAATGATACTATCCGGGCCTGGTGACTTGAATGGGCCAATCTTATGCGTGCGCTAGAAATGACCATGGTCGAGCTTCCATTCTTGTATGGTTCTAATGGTAATAGTGAAGATGCTTCCTAACTTCCCGGAAAGTCAGTGTCTATCAACGCATTAAGCGTTTCGCATCTGTTTTAAGTCCAACTTCCATCGGATCTATGTATACACCTCCGAACAGTAGGGTTGAACTCAGAATTTATTGGAGGCTACTGGATTCATTCGTCGTTTCATTATTTCCATACGAGCATTTCCATAAAACTCTTTACATCTTTTGGGCGGTATTTCTGAAGAAGCTTAATTTAACCTTCTGATTGGACCAATCGTTAACTCTGTTGGCAAAATTAAACTCCTCTCTGCAATCACTTTGGAGAGCTGCAATTTCACTATTACACCACCAGGGCATTGATTTCCCAATGGATCTAGTTGAGTTGCAGGACCTCGCAAGCGGCATTGTTAAATGCAAAGGTTAGAGATTTCACTGCCTTATTCAGACCTTTCCGATTTGTGAACATAGTCGACCTCACTGTAGAAAACTGATCGAATTTTTTCTCAATCTATTCTTTTTCTGTTTAATTAATAGGTTGCCTGCATATGTTTCGATCCTGCCAAGGTGAATGCCACGTACATGTGGTTTGACAGTGAACACACCTGAAAAATTCTTGAGCTCGTCGGAAGCTGCGCAGTTTTGTCACTGTTATATCTAGAACTTCATTTCTGTTGGCCGTCATTGGTTTATTGACAAGATTACTAGACAGGATGAACTCATATTATGATCCACTTCTATCGTAGATGTCCGAACTACTCCATAACTCAGAATGTGCGATCGCGTCTGCACCTGGATCTGCGGAATCCACCTTGTATTTGCGGCTACTGTTAACTCCCCAAAAGTGTAATTCGAGGTACCAAGCATTCATACTGATACGCATGTGTAAAAACTCATATGCAACAACACCTCCTGAATATTTCAGCTCGATCGAATTACGCGATCTGTAGAAAAGCAAAGTAATCTCACGCCATCAATATGTCTATTAACAGCCCGCAGAAACACAACATTTTAAAGGCGAAATTTGATAGCCCTTTCTCTTCGCGGGACGACAAGTTTATTATAGCAGGTGGCTTTAATGTCAAACACACGTTTTTAAAGCTCTCGACTCATAGCTTCTAGAAGTAAGGCGCTCTACGAAACTCTCCAAGCTTGTGGCTTGAGGCATATATCTACTGGCCAGCCAATGTATTGGCTATCGGACAGCAAAAAACTTCCGGACCTCACTGACTTTGGGAACTCAAACGGAATACCTCTTCGCTCGACATTCGCAGAAGCATGTTTTGACCTCTAGTCGGATCACTCTCCTCCTCCCCCACCTCACTTTTGTAGGCGTAAATGCAGTTTATACAATAATATCAATTGGAACGTCTTCAGGAGGTACCTTAACAACTCAATCTCCTTAAACTGCGTACACATGGAGCCAATAAATGACCAGCGAGCGACTAATGTCGTTAACGGTTGGCGTAGGCTCTGTCGTCTATACAAGAAGTGATTGGAACCAAGAAATCTAGGTTCGAGCAGAAATTATTTGTAACAATTTAAAATTTAAGAAATAGCATCCCATTAATAGGTACATTAATTACCTAAAATTAACAAAATACCGAAATTTTCCAATACGCTTTTACCAATTTTGCTTTTACTTTGCCTTTTATCAAGGCTATGACATTTTAAAATGTGGAATGTATTCTTTTATACTACATTCCTTAAAGAGCACTAAGCCAACCACCACCTCATCGTTAAGTTACGAATTCGCACTAAGGAGGTGGCATTTCGATTTTGCAAGCTATATCCGTTTGAGGATAGAAAAAAAACTTTACAAAACTGCTCGTAATACTTGCAAATTAACTATCAGAAGAGATAATTCCAGTTTGACCGAAATATTAAACAGAAGGACCTTACAAGCCAGAAAGAAATCAAAGGCTTCTAATCACTTGTTAAAAGGACCAAGAGTAACTTCTCCAGTTCTTCCGTGCCACTCCTTCTTCATGGTGGTAATGTACTTACTGAGTCACTGGTTAAAGCTAACCTTTAGGGTGAGATCTTCTCTACAAAATCTTACTTGCCAACTTCATCACTGAGTCCTCCTAGCACTCCAATCTTTCCAGCAAGGGCCTCTATTTATCCGCGCAAAAGATATGTTGAAAATACTTGCCAAGCTTGATGTTTCCAAATCTTCTGGACCTGGTGGTAGTTCACCCCTCTTACTAAAGTGCCGCGCCACTGCCTTAACTAAACATGTGCGCAAACTATTTTACCTGTCACATTCAGCTGGAGTATTTCCTTCCGCATTGAAACTTGCACACGTTCAGCCCATACCTTAAAAGTGATCCCTCTAACTATAGACCATTTGCAATCGTTTCGGTTCTGTCTAAGATATTTGAATCACTCGTGAGCTAAAAATTAATGAAATATCTTGAGTCGAACCATCTTATCAACGGTCGCCAGTATGGTTTCCGTTCTGGGCGCTCCACTGCTGCACTGCTATCTCCTGCAAACTCAACCCTTTTCATCTTCTTTTTCTTAAATTTCCTTTCGCCAAGACTGTAGTGTAGCATGATAGGGCATCCCCTGACATCATCAAAGAAAAAAGGCTATAATCAATGGTGCTGGGGGCTATAATACATGGCTTATCAACCTATAATACATAGTACCCACTTCTTTGAATTTTCCGTCATGCATTATGGTGCCAGGAGCTATATTTGATCAAAGTCCCGAGATCAATTATTCATAAAGTATATAAATTATGGTCTTTCGCATTATACTTTAAATATATAATTTTATACCACTCGATTTTTCGCATCTAATTTTTCGGAGAGAAGTAAAATTTAAGACTGAGTCGACTGCAAATGATGGCCAACCGTCCACGCTAGAACGCAGAAAATGGCAGTTGCAGAGATCGCCTCAAATAAAGGCTCATCTTAACAAAGCTTCCAGAGAACTCAAAGTACCACTATCAGAATGAGTTGATAATAAGTTGACACTTCAGTCATTCTTGGGGAATCTCACTCCGCCTACAAATACTGACTATTCGCTGCGGAAGACAGTTGAAAACTGTGAACAAACTTACCATTCATCAGAGAAGCTCGACTGAGGACTGATAATCGAAGGTAGGTCAGAAGCGACAAAAAGAAATTAAAAATTTCATGATTATAATGATCCCTAAACCGGGCAAAGAATCGTCCGAAGTAAAATCATACAGTTCTATTGGTGTGCTAACTAACGTCTGGAAAATATTAGAGAAAGTTTTAAATTCTTGCACTACTCAAGAATGTGTGCCAGATTCCTGACCAACGATTTGGATTCCCATTTCGTCCCAAACTTACTGAATAGTACAACAAGTTTACAGAATTGTGTGAAACATCGAAATAGCATTCGACGATAAGAAGTACCGTAAAGCAGTTTTTTTTCGACAAAGTCTGACATCACAGTTTGCTTTCATTATGCTGTCATGAGATTTTTTCATCCTACCTGGACATTCATTGTTCGATATAAAAGATTCAGAGCTACGAAATCAAGTGCTGGCTGAAGTTCCCCAAGGGACTGTTTTGCGACCTGTACTTTATACAATATTTACTTCTAATTTTCCAGCATGTGATGTTACAACCACAGCAGCTAAAGCACAGATAGGACATCCTGACTCTTGCAAGCGTACATCTCACATATTAAAGAATGACTTATAATGTGGAAAGTCAAAATGAATGAACCTAAATGCGCTAAAACTACTTTCACATTGTTAAAACAAATTTCTCCTTAAATAAGTCTCAACAATATACAAATACTTCAAATACCTCGATGTGCACGTTGACAGAAGGCTCACCTGGAAACGCCACTTTGAAGCTAAAAATCAGTAGTTGAAGTTCATATTTATCAACTTCAAATGGATGCTCAACAGCAATTCAGCACTCTCACTCGATTTAAAATTACTAATTTATAAATCCGTTTTGAAGCAGATTTGGACTTATAACTTAGAGCTCTGGGAAGCAGCTCGTTTGTCAAACATAACCATCATTCAGAGGACCCAATCAAAATTCCTAAGATGCATTACTGGAGCTCTGAGGTACTTTCGCAACCCTCGTCTCTACAAAGACCTACAAACCGAAACGATGCAGAGGAAAGCGTGTAAAACATATTGCTCACTGTCCCAACAAATTGGCCAAAAAAGGTAACTTTTCATAAATTTCAGCGGTTGAAGAGAGCTGATCCACTAAATCTTCTGTCAGTAACTTACTAGCTTCTTGTTTAAATTTTCATTCTCACATTTATTTCAATTTTATTATTTTCGAACATTGCATTCAATACCGTCAGCATAACTAATATAAATTTTACTATATCTAAATTGGCGCAATTAGAGCGTTAATGAAGGACGTTTGCAAAATTAATTGTAAATTGCTCACAATTTTGATATCGACAGCGGATATCAAAATTGTGAGCAATTTACTGAATTGAAAAATAAATGCAACGAAGTTTGAATAATCAATGAAAAATTAATTTCTCATAAATGTATTATAAAATCCATTATATCACACAACATCGTATTTCCAAATGTTCAAATAAAATTAAGCTGAAAGCTCGACATCGTTACATATTTCCACCAGTCACACAAAATACAAAATAATTGCACCCGAATGACATTATTACGGTCGGATTTCCATTTATCTTCTCGGAAAATCATGAAAATTTCATCATTTTCCTTTGATAACGAGCTCGAAAAAGCAGAGGCGCCTAAATAAAATTTCCCGCAATTTTCCCAAGCTCCTATTACGTAAAAAAGCAGCTCGGAATCGATAAAGGTAGAATGCGGATCCACTTAGCGCATTCAAATATCCGTTTGGTGCGTGCGAGCTACATCGGTTCGGTTTACCTTCATAATGGTGTTTTCCACATTAAAGTACACACATCCCTTTGAATCCCTTTTGACGGTAAACGTATAAACTCGCCGTCTTTTCTTGTCTGTTCATTGTTTTTCGCACCAACCATTATTTCATCGACTTTTCAGGTCTCATGTTGCCCGACATCGTCTTAGTCGAAGTGAAAAAAAAATACACTGATAAGATGGCAGAAAACGATTCGCCAGATTAAATTACTCCTTGCTGTGCGATCGTTACTAAACCAGCAAATCCCCAACGAAATAAAAATATTGCATGAAATGTCATTTTCTTTGCGCGCGCTACATATGGAATCAGGTTGGGTTCGATGCCGGTACGTTAACAAATTGCACGGACAAGAATGGGAATCTGATACTGTTTGTAAATAAGTGGGCAGACAATTGATATCGAATCGAAGTATTTATGCGAAATCAATTTGAGTGAAAGAAAAACGGCGTGTCGTTCCCTTGGCTTGATTTGATTGTGTGTATGTGGGAGAGGTTTTGGTCTTGTTGTAAGGAGGATTAATGTTTCGACGAACCATAAATGATTTTTAAGTTGAATGTGAATAAGCTACTTTGCATAGAGCTTAAAAGGTATATATAAAAGGTGTTTCAATTATGTGTTTTTTTCTGAGAAAGGCTCAGAGAATCAATTTTTAACCTTATGGGGGTTCAGTTTATATTCAATATACTCAGAGGTTTTTGTTTGGAAGCTGATGAAACAATTGTGTTGAGGCTACTTTCAATACTCCGAATTTCTTTTCAGTTCTTTCAATTTTGTCCAGAAACGAAAACGAAATTTCAATACACTACTTAATTTGTTTTTTTTTTCAAATATTAGATTGCGCATTCGCCTCATTGGTTTAGAGTGAAATGCAGTATTTATCTTTTACAAAAGCATTTTGTAGCATTTTTTTTTATAGCAATTTAAGGTCATCGTTTAAGGGAGGAGTAAGGGTTTCAGCACGAGAAAAACACTTTCCTTCACGAATTTATTTTAGAAATATGGATAGAGGTAAATTTTATTTAAACCTTTTGTACATTATTAAGTGTCATTTCAATTTAATAATTTAATTTGATAATTAAAATAATTTTTTTATGCGAAAATATCGACAAACAAACCGATGACAAAGAATTTCAAGCACGTCTTTGGAAAAAGACAATTTGCTGAGTTCATTGCATCTCAGCTGAAAATTATCTGAAATCAAAGAGCATTAAAATTTAGTCAAAGTATCATCACATTCTGCCCCAACGTTCTCTGATTATTATTAAATTTTTGATGGTCATTTGAAATGAAAATTGCCATTTTTAACGAAAAATTTGGCCTTTTTGTAAGTGGCAAGCCCCCTTAATGTAAAAAAGAATCTAAAAGTATTTTACATGTAGAAAGGGTGTGCCATGTTTGAAATGAATCAGTGATGTGGTTTTTAAATGGCAGTGAACACGGACTTTTAAAAAGAAATGATTACCTATACTCCAAGCTGTCTGAGCTACAATGATATAGGAGATGGGACTAAGTAGTCAATAGCTTCAAGAGTTTTGCTCTGATTGTTAAACTATAACAAGATATTTTTTTTTAAACAAGTGCAAACCCTTATCAACCTCCCCTCCCCATTCTAAAAGGAGGGCGATGGAGATTTACGTACAAAAGAATTAGGTAAACAAACCCGCCGTCGGGATTAACATTGGTTAGGTACAGTATTTAGTTAGTAAGTATTAGTGAACGGTTAGTGCAGTACGCATATTACACATACGGCAATTACGTTTACAGCACAAAATTACCGCGACGGAAAACATAAAGGTGGGAGAAAAGAAACAGCCGCCGAAATAAACAAACCCACAGTTTTCAACAACAAACACGATCGAACTGATGACACAAAACAGGACACAACGGGCGACACACGATGGGGTTGAGTTCTATTTAAAATCACCGAACAGCCAAAATCACTAATAATGAAAAATTGAATAACTTACGCACTAAAATATACACACCACAAACGAAAACGTACCCGAATCCACCTTATGACACTACTCCGAGAGGAGACGGTCCGAAGTGGAACTCCGGTGTGGATCGTGCAAGCCCATAGCTTAAGTGAGTGAAAATTCCGGATTTGAAAATTCCGTTGACACCAGAAAAATTTTCCTGCGTCGCGGGAATGCGAAAAACTACCTTGGTACGAAACTGGAGGGTGGACCGATGTACGAGGAGAAGAATCTGCAGAATTTCAACGAAAATCTTAATTTCTTTCTTTTCGTCTGGTACTGGCCGAGATATTGGACGAGGCGGTACGACGGCCGGAACTAACAATTGATTTGGGTGAGAATTTCGCAATCGAACGGCAGAAAATAATTCGAATCAGCTTTACGGAAATTTGTCGGCCAAAGTGGTGTTCCGCAGCAAGCCGAGCAAGCGAAGCTAAGTTCTTTGACTCAAGAAACAGGGTGTCGAGTCACAACCGGAAAATCTCTGGTTTCAACGAGCACTTTGAGAAGGTTATGCTGGAATACACGACATTTGATAGTTTTCCTGTCCACATTTCTTGAAAAAAATCTCCTGTTGGTTTGCAACCGCAGTTGAAATGATCAATAAGATCATGTCCTACATCGTAAGTAGAGTAATGATGAGTCTATCAGCATCTTCCTCTGTCTGGAGCACTTGTTATTTCCCATTTTTGTTGTCAGCAGGTTGATGAAACGATTTTTGTTTTGGTCATTTGACAAGAACTTCGCTTGAGGAACTTGCGACATAGTTTTTTCATTAAAAAAAAATATTTGGAGATGTGGGTGACTGGGCTCTTCGAAAACGCTTTTCAGCTGCTTTCGAGATTGTTAAATTGAGAGACATATTCTCCACACTAATGGCATTGTTCTTTTTTTGGCTTCCTTTTCAGTTATTTTGTCTTCGCAGAGAAAGCAGTGTTTTTTAAAATTGAGCAGCTGAGACACTGATTTCATTGGTTTTGAAGGTGTTACACTTTTTTCTATACGGCAAACAACTACTTAGATCAACTTCGGGTTGTTATATCTATTCTGACAAGCATTTTGCACAGATATCTCATACACTGAAAGAAAAACTCTTGGTTGGTTCAACTATTTTTAATAGTATTGCAACAATATTGATTCATTCAAAATCGTTAAACGAACTACGGAAAATAGTTATATTTACTATGTTAATATAGTTAATTTAACGATATAAAAGTAGTTGGCTCTGGTTGTACAAAAAATATCGCAACGTTCATGAAATCAACTGTTTTAATTGTTTCATAGCTACGAAAATTAGTTGATCAATAGAAAAATATTCATCAATTCACTCAAAACTTCAATGTTTCTAATTATCAACAGTTTTTATGGTACTTAAACTACTTTGCAATAGTTGATTTCAACCAACGTAATTCAGTGAGCAACGTCTTTGGAATTATTCTACGCAAAGTAGAATGGTTTCAACATTTGGACGTTTTTCATGCTCCAAATGAAATTTTTTTTTGTTTATCAACCACGCGTCATGGTGCATAAAAGTAATCAACAATTTTCTTATGGTTGTTTTAACTATAGCCCTAGTTGATGCAAAAACAACTAAGGAAAACTGTTGACGTTTCATACTCCTCATACTCATACTCCTATTCTATCATAGAAGTTTCATATGCTACATGGCGAAATTGTGTTCGGTTTGCTGTTCGATATAATTAATCTTCATGTTATGCTGTGAAGCCTTTATATTACGCTGTATGACGCCTTTTGTGCAATTAATGTATGCATGTAAAGAACACGCATTGCGATGCAGTGCAGCGCCGAAGCAGTGAGCGCGTACAGTGTATATGATCTGACCTAGCTTTTTTTCTTACTACACTCAGAAAAATATGTTTCCGAAAATCAAAGAAAATATTTACTTGTTTACGAGATGTGAAATCTTCCACAAATCAAATAAACTTTTATTTGATATCAGTAATTTGTATACATATCATTGAAAAACTTCTTATATTCAACGAAATACAATTTTTGCTTTACCTTATTTCAAGTAAGTAATTTTCCTCAAATCTTGTAAATTACGTCTATGAATTTAGTAAATTATATCTACACCGCGAATATTTTTTTCTATGTTTCAACAACAACCACGCTTCAATATTCGACGAAAAAATTGATAGTTTTTCTGTCTTCTATCAACTTTTCCTCTACACAAATAAAGGGTCGATAGCTTAGTTCGCTAACGTGTCAATCCAAAGCAGCGATCTACCGCTCGAGGGTTCGAATGCCGCCGGGTTCATGTCATGGTTGACTTTGTTCGTCTTCAGTGTTCCTAACTCCATTGATTAAGTGTAACATTATAGCTTAAATTAGCGACTGGGCATAAATAATACTAGCGCTTCAGAAAATGAGAAAAAAATATCGCACCTTAAAAAAAAGGAAAAATGGTAATTTTTTTTCAAAGTTTTTGCGTGCCAACAACATGCTATGCTTTCAAAGCGGTCCCCCATCTAAGTAGTAACCGCGCCCAGCACTGCTTAACTTCGGTGATCGTACGTGAACCGATTTATGCCAGATGCCAGATGTTCTTGATATTATATTAAATTTTACTCAGGGCAAGTGCAATATCAGTGCTTGAAATGAATAAATTCCTTTCTTTCGATTGAATAAATATTTCTTTGAAACTATACCAAGTTTTACTCAGAACAAGTACAATATTTGTTCTTTGACATGAAAAAATGTCTTTCTTTGGATTGAGTAAATATTTCTTTGGCGCAGAATCATTACCAATTTTCTTTGATAATGTGTTCATTTTTCTTCAAAAAATAGAAGTATTTTTCTCAGTGTAATTATCTGTGCCGCTTTTATATGGCTGTTTTGAAAAACATTAAGAATTATGGGCTGCAAATATTTTTTTTAGTCTTTTGGCAAAACAGTAGGATTTTATTAAACCCTTTACGTTTACCGCCCCGGACAAATGCCCGGGATGTACGTTTATAGAGCTAACCCTGCCAGAACACACCAAAATGGGCTATAGTTATTTCGTACTATGTACATTGTTGGAATACCATTGTTTGTGGTTGCTTACTATTTTTGCACCACAGACGTTGTTTATCAAGCACGCGTCATGGTGCATAAAAGTAATCAACTATTTTTTTATGGTTGTTTTAACTATAGCCCGTAGTTGACGCAAAAACAACTAAGGAAAATTGTTGATTTTACCAAGATTTTTCTTTCAGTGTAACAATCCTTCAATAAACATTTATTTTCTGGGCTTTTAAGAGAAACACTGGACACAAGAAGGGTTTCTAGACCCCTTTTTTTACTAACCGCATTTCACCTTGACTTAAAGTTTCCTATAAAACACAAACTCATACTGGGACTGTGATCAGACATTTTATAGGTTTTGAATTCAAACTGCAAGGAATACACGCATAGCTCATGTAATGAGACACCGGGCAGAAGAGAACTAGGTAACGACTGAGAACTGAGAAGTTAGATTAAATGTGATGCAAAGAACCTGATCTTGAGGTCTAGGAAGTGGGAAAGGAGAGGTGGTGAGAGAGTAGTGCAGTGGAGGGTGTGGAAGGGTGCGGCATTCAATCGGCAGCAGTTCTCGCACCTGAACTGTATCTTCCCCTTACAACAAAAACCCTTACATTGATGTAATCTTTTCTGTACATTTTTTTATCGCATTATCTGTGCTTTATTATATTTTTGTTACTAAAATGATGTTCTATATTATTTTTTGCTTAAAATTTAAAAAATTTAAAAAAAATTGATAAACTTTGAATGGCTGTATCTTGGAAACTATCAGGTCTACAGCAAATTTAGTATAATTCAAAAACTTACTAAATAGATTTTATCATAAAACAAGTCCTTTATGCTGCCCTACTAAGGATAAACGTTCTATCTCCATTTTTCTCATTTTTGAGTTAATACCGGATTCGAAAACTACATACTCTATTACATAATTCTACAAAATTTGAAAAACCTACCTTTTGTGGAAGTATGTTAAAATAAATATTGAAAAAAGGACTCTCCATACATCTCCAGTACAAATGAACACACAAATCATTGAATATCTCGAAAGTACTAAAATGTAGATAGAACTTTATGCTTAGTAGGACAGTGCGGTATAAATTGGCCAAAACGAAAAAAAATGTAGAAAATTTATCGATTTTTTGACATAATTGCGTTCGGGGCTCCAGGCTGCAATATTGGGTTATTCATCGGGGCAACATCATACACAAGTCAGCAAAAAATCAGAACTACCGGATTTGACACTATCTACCTATCCTTTTAGACCGCAAGGTTAATGAAAAAAATCTCAAATTTGTGTTCACACTATCAAACTACAGTTTACTATCTTCTTTTATAATTTCTTTTTATTCAATTTTGACTCATTTACTACAATGGCATAAATTAATCAATCTTTTTTTTATCTATTCTTACTCGATACAAAAAGCTAACTCAATCTCTTTTGCTTTTCCTAGAACAAAAAATTTACTACCTCGTTAAATAATTTTTGCGCTGATCACTGGTTGATTCACGTCACAAGATTTTATTACTTCTTCTACTTTATTACTAAATTATTTTGAAAACTTTACGTTCATTTTATTGTGTTGGAGCTTATTTCCGGAAATTCGAATTTAAATATTTTCAAGGTAAAGACGTTGTTGCAGCCGTGGACTGAAGAAGTATGTTACATCATATCAACATAAATCAGTGTTCCTATTTCCAAGAAAGAAATCCTGACGCACATTTTACCAATACTTCTACAGCTTTCTCCAGTGAAACTGATCTCTCACAACTAATTAACGTTATCTTGTTTTCTGCATGAAACTAAAAATTCCGAAGACTATGAACTCTATCCCTGTATTAGCATTCCACAGTTCATTTTCAAGAGTATCTACTGGTATGTGCAAGTATAAATAAAAAGATAACGTACGAGTTACTTGTCTCGAAACTGACGTCAACATGCAAAGTGTCGTGCCATCTTTGATGCAGGCATGTATTATATAGACGCGATTTGCGTCAAGACCGACCGACCGACCGAGGATTGAAGTAAATTTAGAAATTAATTCACGTCGTAATTAATGCACGAAATCGCGAGCCTACAAATAAAACTTTGATGAGAATCGTGCAACACATTGTTAATTATGCTCGTATGTTGCTAGCAACAGTCGATTGAGAAACACGAATGTGCAACCTAGCCTAGTTTGAAGTAGTCGACAATTGCACTGGATGGCATGCCTGGTGAGGCGTAGTGAATGCATTTCAAGGATGATGCGTACGTTCACGACAGAACTTTCAGAACTGGATCAAGCCTAACTACTTTCGCATTAATTAAATAGAATGTGGGACAACTCAGCGAGGACTGAGCGTATTGTTCCAAGGCCCAATTTGAGGAAGCAGTGTGAGAGGTGCAGAAGAATCCCAAGAAGTTACTATTCATTTGTTTTCCGTTAATTTGTCATGAAAGCAATGTTCGATTCAGTACACTCTTCATCGAATTCGCTCTTGTTTTCAATACAATGTCTCTTTCACTTTTCCATAATTTTTGCACTTGCCTTCGTCCTTTACTCCAATACTCTGCTCCCTGAGTATTTCCAACCATTATTTCTAAAAATGCTTTTCATAGTATGTGCGACTTACAAACTAAAGATTCATCTATGCAGAAAACACAGGCGCTGGCATAGATGCCCGCATAATTACAAGCACAGCACTAACGGGCTTATTCATCGTTTGAAACTGTGATATAAATAACGAATCGTTGACCTGGTAAACATTTTACACTTTGGAGCTTCCAGACGCAACACAAGACCAAAAACTACTCTAGTACACTAGTGTACATGGTCGGTACTTGGTTGTAGATGGATTGCAATGTTCGAGGTAATACATGTACATATATATGTAGATATATAGATATGACGTGGAGGCAACCGACGCTCGAAGCAACCGTTACCCTGCTCCTGCATCGTCCATTAAACTGGAGAACGCCAAAGGGCTGGTTGGAATGGTTGCATTTCGCATATTCAATTTCTTACCGTTGAGCTCGTCGAAATAGAAACTTGTGCGCTACGTTCATCTTTCGTATGCATGAAGTGTCCTTGCAAGGTTGAAACGATGTGTAGTGTGTAATCTTCTCTGGTACGCTGAGGGGGCTCTTGTTTTTTACTTTTTTGTTTTTTATTAGTAACTAGGGTACACATGCCAGTGCCCTTAAGGAGAAAGGATATGAAACTTTGTAATGTTCTCTCTCTCTTTCTCTCTGTTTCTACTTTGAACAAAATTCAGTTTTCTTTTCAATAAGTATTTTATTTCAGAAAAATAATTACTATTATAACTATTTGAACTCAAAAGGTCTGGAGGACGGCCGAAGGATATCGCTCCCAACGCAGTTGGTTCAGAACAGTACCTCTAATGCAATAGTGCTTACGCTTATATAGCAAAATTCTAAAAGCTTAAGGCTGTTTTAACATAAGCTTTACATTTCAAAAGTTTACATTTCAAAAGTTTACATATCAAAAGTTTACAAAAGCTTTTCCAAATTTCAAACAATACACATATATTGACTTAGCCTGTGAGTATACTATTTAATTAATGAGTGAGTATGTTGTTACAGCGTGTTACAGTCTCCCCCTCTGGCGCAGAGATCGTCCCGATAATGCGGCAGATTTGGTAGGAGTTGTTCGCTTCGTATTTCGTTTTTTAAATGGTCTTGCTGATGTGAGATGCTTCTCTTGCTTCGATGGTCGTCCTCGTCTTCGTAAAGGCTGAACTGGTATTTGGCGAGTCGAAGTAGAAGGTTTGAATGGCTGGAGAGAGGAAACATGATATGTTCCCAAGATGTTTTCCAGATTGTCGGCGTTTGCTACCTGAAAACTTGAGGAACCAATTTTCTTCACTAAGACATATGGTCCATCGCGTCGTGGAGTGAACTTAGATGTAATGTTTTTGGAGGATTTGCTCAATACATGCGTAGTAATGAGTACTTGATCGCCGAGTTTTAGCTCTGGTTGCGGTCGCCGTTTTTTGTCGACGTTAGCTTTATTTCGATCCTGCATTATCTCCATCGTCTCCTTGACAGCAGCTAGGGTCGTTGCAAATTTTTGGAGGTGTGGTGTGATTTGGGGAACGAAGTTTTCAGCTTGTATAACTTGTGTTAAGTCATGGTTTCCTTCATCTAACGTTCTTAAGTCGCGGGCGAAAGTTAAATATGCGGCAGAATATCCTGTACTACTACATTTTGCCGTATTTAACGCAAAACGAATGGCAGGTAAACTTTCAGCCCATTTGGTATGATCATTGCCTACGAATATAGCAAGTTGCGTTTTAAGGTCACGGTTCTTTCGTTCTACAGGATTTGCTTCCGGGTGATAGACTGGAGTAAACACTTGCTTGATACCAAGGCAATATGTCAGTTGCTGCATAACGGCTGAAATAAATTGTGTCCCGTTGTCACTAATAAGGCGACGAGGGAAGCCAAATCGTAGAAAGATTTCATTGAGTAGGAGCTGAGCACAGTTTTCGGCCGTTGCCTCTTGAAGAGGAAATATTTCCACCCATCTACTGGCCACGTCTTCTACGATGAAAATCCACTGGTAACCTTTTGGGCTAGTTGGCAATGGTCCAAATAAATCGATGGCTAATATTTCGAAACGCTGATTCGAAGCCACTGTTTGTAACAATCCTGCAGGTTTCATATTTGTTGGCTTGTATCGTTGACACTGAATACAAGACTTTACGTATTTCTTGACATCTTGTCGGATTCCAAGCCAAAAGTAGTGTGGGAGAATACGTGAAAGGGTATTTTCCACACCGTAATGTCCAGCTGTAGTTTTGTCATGGTACTCCTGGAGAATTGCTGTACGCTCGTGGGATGGAACTACCAATTGAGGGTTTTCAGCTTCACTTTCAGGTGTGTATCTGTACAATACCCCGTCGTTAAGGAGGTATCCTCGGTGTGTCCAGCGTACAACATTTTCATCGTTCATTTCAAACGAGGAGATTATTGAACTTATTTCGGAGTCTTTAAGCTGTTCCGCACGCATTTCAGCTGCTCCCCGTCGAGGCAAATCGACGTGAAATGTGTTGACGTCTATGTTATCATTTG
Source organism: Nemotelus pantherinus (assembly GCA_963978885.1). Lineage (NCBI taxonomy): Eukaryota > Metazoa > Arthropoda > Insecta > Diptera > Stratiomyidae > Nemotelus > Nemotelus pantherinus. Next base: position 211,583,711 of record OZ022263.1, on the reverse strand, counting down.
CTGTATCCGCAGGTCGAGAAAGACAATCTGCTACGACATTCGTCCTTCCTGGAGTGTATAGCACTGTTACATTATAAGGTTGCAATTGCAGTGCCCATCTTGCCAGTCTTCCTGTTGGTGACTTAAGAGTCATTAACCATTTAAGTGGCTGATGGTCTGTTAGAAGAGTAACTTCAGAGCCTTCGATGTAACCCCGAAACTTGTTTATGGCCCAAACGATTGCCAGAGCTTCACGCTCCGTTGTAGAGTAATTTCGTTCCGCATTAGAGAGCAAGCGACTTGCATATTCAACGGGATGTTCTTCAGCTCCCTCCCCCTGGACCAAAACTGCGCCAAGTGCATGATTGCTGGCATCTGTCTTGAGGAAAAAAGGATTCGAGTCCTGTGCTTGTTGCAAGACAGGTGCAGTCGTTAGAAGTTGCTTCAAAGTGTTGAAGGAGTTACGTTCCTTAGCATCCCATGTAAACACACAGTTTTTTTTCGTTAAGACACTTAATGGTTTAGCAATGTTGGCAAAACCTGGTATAAAGCGCCTGTACCAAGAACATGCTTGTAAAAACGACAAGACTTGTTTTGAATTCTTTGGTTCTGGTCGATTAGAAATAGCGGAGGTTTTATCTGGATTGACTTTGATTCCTTCCTTTGTTATGATATGTCCTACGAATTTGACTTGGGCACAACAAAATGTCGACTTTCCACGATTTATTTTCAGGTTGTATGCACAAAGTTGATCAAAGACACACTGAAGATCGTTTAAATGCTTTCCAAAAGATTCCGAGCATATTATAATGTCATCTAAATACACAAGTATGGAAATTTTACTGAGTGTGGTTCTGAATTTATCCATTAATCTCTGGAATGTTGCTGGTGCATTTCGTAATCCAAATGGCATTCTCGTAAAACGATAAACTCCAAATGGTGAAATAAAAGCTGTTTTATCTTGATCTTCATCAGCAACTTTTATTTGCCAATAACCGGATTGCAAATCCAGTGTTGATTTGAAAGCAGTACTCTTTGTAGAATGTAACAAATCATCAATTCGTGGTAATGGATACCTATCTGGAATTGTGATGGCATTTAGTCGCCTATAATCAATGCAAACGCGGATACCTCCAGTTTGTTTGGGAACTAGAACAACTGGTGCGGCCCAAGGTGACTCGCATTCTTCAATAATATTCATTTCAATCATTTTCTTTAGCTCTTCATGTAGCTGTGATCTTCTGGTTGGTGATAGTCTATATGGCGTATTAGCAATAGGCTCATGATTCTCTGTATTGATTTTATGTTCAATCATGTGCGTTGGCTCTCCTATGGGCGAAAACGAGTCACTCGCTGACATTAGTAAGCTATTGAGAGCTTTCTTTTCTCGTTGATTGAGATCAACCGCTTCATCATTCCGTAGCATTATCTCAATTGAGTTGAGCTCTAGAATATACGCTTCTAAAGGCTGAGGTTCTCCTTCTTCCATTCTTTCCTGTAAACGGAAGTCAGTTTGAGAACGCTCGGGAGTAACTTCGTTGATAGGTATCGCGTCTCGAAAAATACTTTGTATAGCTCTTGGAGAGTAGTCATTTGAACTACTTTTATCTTCCCATGGCTGTTTTGGGCCCAGATATTCGTCTACAGGACTTTTACGCTTAACTCGCGGAGTTTTCTTTATTGGCGTGATTGGTTGAATGTTTTCGAACCATGCTACGAATGATTCAGCGTTCTGTTCTTCTGGTATAAGTGCTGGCTCCTTCAGTTTAGAACGGCTTGAATCGTAAAAGTCAAATTTTTTGTAAGGTTGATCTTCAAAATACCAACACCGCTGAGCGAGGTTCATTACAATGCCATGTTCTTCCAAAAAATCGATCCCAATCAAAGTCCGATTGTCTGTTGCTGTTGGAAGTGCCACCATTTTAATGACTTTAAGGCGATTGCCAATGATAATTTCCACGTTGGCCATACAAATATGTTGGTGATGTGAAATGCCATCAGCCAATTTAACATCTGCCGAGACTTGTGTGAACACTGTCCCGTTCCTTAGCAAATGAAGGAATAGCTGCCGACCTGCAACACTAGTTCTCGCAGCTGTATCAAGATAAGCCAGTCCTGTCTCGCCATGAGCTGTGATTGAAATTGTGGGCAGATCACCACCAATCGAGCTCTTAAAGTAATTAAATGAAATAGAGGCCGGACCATCCGGTCGTTTTTTTTGGCTGCAGTTCGGACAATTCGAGCGATAATAGCCAGGCATCTTACAGCTGTAGCATGAAACAGTGTGTATTTCCTGTTTTGTTGTGGGATGTACGTGAGTCACGGGCTTCTCACTTTCTGCCTTCAGCTTCTTTCTACAGTCGCTGGTATTGTGTCCAAATCTTTTGCAGAAATTGCATCGAACTTTTCCTTTTAAGTCGATTGCCTTATTTTCATCGTTTCGGTTTACAATTTTTTCAGCAAGCATGCTTTCCACCCCTCTTGCTTGGCGTAGCAGATCGTTGAATGTGTTGACCGACTCTCTCGGAACACCTTCTCGAATGCTAATATCCAATACCGCATATACCATATCGATTATTACCGACTCAGGTAGTTTTGGGCTGGGTAACTGTGCGAAAAGAGCTCGCTTTTTGCAGATAAAACTGTCAGTTGTTTCACCATCGCATTGTTTATGCTCAAATATATCGGCATAGATACGATGAGCTGGTCTTGCTGGTGCAAATGCACTGCGAATATATTTTATTGCATCGTCCCACGTTATAATTTCGTGCTTGATGCCTTGCCACCAGGATGATGCTTGATATTCAAGTAGAAGTGGTAAACCAGCAATTGCATCGTTATTGCTGATTTCTTCTATTTGCTTATAGATCTCAATGGTAGTAAGGAAGTCTTCCACCACCACTGGATCTCTTTCCCCCTTGAAGCGAGCAGTACACTTACTGAAAGACCCCTTTGTTGGTCTTGGTGCCATGACTTCCAGCAACTGCTGGAACTGCTCGGGTGTAAAGGTGGTCATTCTCGAGCTTCTTGTGATCCGTCTAAACTCCAGTTTCTACGGAATTGAGTTATAAAATTCGGGCCACTATGTTGGGCGCCACTGTAATGTTCTCTCTCTCTTTCTCTCTGTTTCTACTTTGAACAAAATTCAGTTTTCTTTTCAATAAGTATTTTATTTCAGAAAAATAATTACTATTATAACTATTTGAACTCAAAAGGTCTGGAGGACGGCCGAAGGATATCGCTCCCAACGCAGTTGGTTCAGAACAGTACCTCTAATGCAATAGTGCTTACGCTTATATAGCAAAATTCTAAAAGCTTAAGGCTGTTTTAACATAAGCTTTACATTTCAAAAGTTTACATTTCAAAAGTTTACATATCAAAAGTTTACAAAAGCTTTTCCAAATTTCAAACAATACACATATATTGACTTAGCCTGTGAGTATACTATTTAATTAATGAGTGAGTATGTTGTTACAGCGTGTTACAACTTTATTTTTGAATGTGAAACGTATACTGGTTTTTTTCTGATTTTTGAACTTAACCGACCAAGGATAAGCTAGGATTTAGATGGAAATCATTTAGGCCGAAAAGAGAATTGTGAGATTATATTTCCAAACTAAAGCAAATCTCTGGCTATAAAATTCCAAATATAGACCATATTTGTTTTTTGAAAATATTTTCAATTGAATATTTAGGCGGAATATGAATTTTGTTTAGATAATCCAGTTTAAGCGAAGGTAAGCAACGTTACGGAATAAAACAGGTGGCTACGAAATTGTTTTCTCGTGCGTTTTTAGTATAAAAAAAGTGATTTTAAGCCTGAACTATTAAATTGTTTTGATAGAGAAATCAAGAAATAACAGCACTTTTGGGAGACGCTAACCAGATCCAAGATTCTACGAAATTGAATGCTATCGATGTTAATAAAAGCAACTTAGTAAGGTACGTATAGTCCAAGAATTTAATTTACGAGAGTGTAAAATAATTTTATGGCTGAGAGGATTACGAATGTGGTTTCTTTTTTTTTTATAAAATATCATAAACAATCCAGAGAAAATATGTTAGATAAAGTTACGGTGCATAAGGACCATCTGTTTTCGCTCGCAATTTTAAATCTGGAGAACGATAAATCTAGAACGATAGAACCGTCGAAGTCTTTTCAGCTCAAAAGAAGCCCGAAATGCTCGCCGTGACCTTCTAACGCACCAAAATGATATGCATGAGGAGGCTGAAGGGCTGCTGTATGGACCTGGAATCGCTGACTAACGAGTAAGTTATAGTAAAAAATTATAATCAATGATTTTTATCTAACGCATCTTTAAACGCGTTTTTCTCAAAGTAGTGCTTTTTCAACTTCCAAAATATCTCAAAAAATATTGAACCGATCCGGCTCAATTTTATACCACATCTACAAAACAGTATTATCTAATCGTTGAACCTAGCAGTTTCAGAAAAATAATTTGTTTATTAATGTTTAAAACATGTTTTTTTTTAAAAATAATCGATTTTTTTTAAATCTAAAATTAATGTAAAAATTTAATTTTTTTTATAAATTTTATTGGTTCACCTATGAATTATATGTCTCATTAGCATATTTTTTTCTCTGAACGTTGCAAGTTCCCCGGAAAAGGCGTTAAGTTGTACGAGGCAGTTTCTGAATAAACAATATATATATTTTAAGTCAATCTGAAATTAGCAATTTTTTTCGATTTTACATGTATTTTCCCCCTTAACGTAACATTTTTCAGCGAAGTACCAAAATAGCGCAAAAAGCCAAACAGGCTGGTCTTTGGAAAACAGAAAAAGCTCTCAGCCGTCGTCAAGAGAGGGCTTCAGACAAAAAGTAGAATTTTCCCGTTGCAAATCGAACCTCGTCGATGAAAATGCACACCTTCGTGGTGTGTTCAGCCTCGTACCTCGAAAAATGAAGGTATGTAGCGGACTTTAGTATTTTCTTTTTAAATTCTTGACAATAGTTTCTTAGGAATAACTTGTTGTTGCTTTTGTATTTTTAAAGCTATTGCTGCGTGTTCGTTTTTGCGGAGGATTGGCAAGGAAACTTTGAAAAATATATCAACTTGGCAGCCCTGTCATTATGAACAAAACAGGCCAGTTCTGCCAAAAAAACCCAATTGATGGTCTCCAATTGGTATTATTTTTAGTTTGCTATCAGGAACACTGTGCCAAAAGTCCCTCACGAAATTGTGTGCGGAAAAAAAATTCAAAAGCACAGGGCGCGAAAACTAGATATGCCTATAATCCACTTTTGTTTATTCATAGTGGTGTATGCAGACCACAGACATAAGAGAGAATGGATTCGAAATCGAACGAGAGAAATGTGCCAATTTTCGACTTGCTGTTTACTGGTGTGAGAATGAGTTATGGGTGTGTGCCTTACACAGTTCATACGGCAAAGCCAAGGTGAAAAACCACGAGAGATCGCCATTTTGAACGTCGTTTGACATTTCTTTCCCCGAACCGGCGAGTGGAGATTAAAATGCTTTTTGTGAATGAAATTAATTACGATTTCACACAAAAACTAAACAGAATTGATGCCAAAGGTTAATTTTACCTACCTGAAGTACGATATCACCTGCGAAACACTTCGGTAGCTACTTTTGCAGCCTGGAACGCGGCACTTCATTATCGCACTATTTTAACATGTTTCACCGCTAATTTGTTCGCGAAACCGACACAAATTATTGTGCACAAACGTAGATGCACGTTTCCACCGAATAAGCAGAAAAATTTTCAAATTTTATTTGACAAATTTTGACTGAAAGTCAATGTTTTCAGTCCCCGACACAAATCAAACTGACATTGACGTTTCTTTCCGTGTTGCCCGTTGCACGCTTTTGCACCCATCGGGTGTTCCCAGCATTAAGACACAGCATTAAGGCTTTTCGATTGTGAGTGCGGTAGAAAGGGGTGCACTGAGCGGAATTTTTGTGAGAGAGCAATGTTGTGCGTGCATTAAACAAGGCACACTAACGTATGGGTACACGGATTGCCATTTCGCATCCATATTCTTTCATATCTATGGTGCAGACGATAAATGCAGAGAGGTATCTCAAAAAATGCTCTTGCACCAAAGGAAATGTGAAGAGCTGGCAATTCAAACAAGTTTAGGGAAGTGACAGTTACTAAATATCAAGGGAGAATTCTAGATATAGCTCAAAAGTTCTGCAAAGAAAAGAGTAACAAGGAGCATGCACTCAAGGTAGAATTATAGTTTTAAAAGGAGCTAGGGCTTACGAGCCACAGTTCATTCGAGATGCAAAGTGTATCTTGAAGCGAATCCAAAAATCTACCACAGCGATTTCGGTAATTTTGGCAAAATAAACAGCTATTTTATAGACAAGAAGGGAGTCATGATCACAAAGCAATAACCTTTATGAGTAAATTATTTCGATGGATATAAGTCGGAGATGTTAAAATTTGTCACAACCAACGTAAATAGAAATTGATGATTTCCAACTGCAAGTGGTCACACCAGTCAAGTATGCCCTGTGTGCTGGTGTCTGATGAGAATCAGTGCATGTTTTCCAAACCACTTTGTCAAATAAAATTTTCAAGATAAATAAAAATTTTTCAATTTTAATCATCCCGCAAAAACAATTCCAATTTGATTCTGGTTTCGGAGGCTTATTCCGCAAAACGATCGAGTTTCCCGTATCAATTATTCTCTGCTTTGATAAGCTTTAGAGACGATATACGTTGTCTATGGTGATTTATAGACAAGAAGGGAACCATGATCACAAATCAATAACCTTTATGAGCTATTTTAGTTAGACAATATAAAGTTGATTCCCACTGTACATTTATAGCATTCATTTTTTGGAATACAGCAGTCAACATATTTTACTGTTTCGATGAAGCTTTGAATATAATTCGAATAAAAATGGAGACATTATTGGCATGTTAAATAGAAATCATAACGAGAAAACCTCTACTCTTGCTCGCATAACATCAATTCGATTTTCATTGAAATAAAAACCAATCAGCCAATTTAACCCACAGCAGTCTTGCATATAAATTACTTTTCCCGAATTCAAATAACTTTCATCAGTCAGGATATTGATTATTTCCTCTTTTCGATATAATTATTTCTGCGCGAAGGGATAACTTAGATGGCTAACTATTCCACAAACCCACATACACAAACTCAATACGAAAAAAACTGGCTTTCGAAAGGAACGAGAAAAATTCATCGAATTTACGTATTCTATCAGAAAAATTCAAATACACACTCGTTTCGTAGTCCCGTCACATTCACATGCACAAAATAAAACATACATAAAAAAACAGCAACATCAAACAGATTTCCCATGTGCCCAAAATAAATTCAAGCCAATCGTCATGTATTATGTAAGCGGTATTCAGATTTTTAAGTAGATCAGAAAGTAGAAGAAAGTTAAGTCGAAAGTAAGAAAGTCGTGTCGAATCAAGGAAAAGTCATGAACAAATAGTCGGAACATTAAAAATTGAACGAGTAACAAGTATTTCCATGGACGGATTGTCGAGAAGAGGTAAATGGGAACGAATTGGATGTATGACATGACAAGCAGACGATGACGATCCTTTTTGTGGAAGAAGTTCTGGCTGTTCGGTTCGATTTGGCTTGAATGGATGGATTGGGGGCTTGTGCGGCAAGAGAAAGGAATTGATTTTCTCCGAAAATTATACTGAATTGAAAGTCAGGGAAATTTAGCGAAAATCGGAAAATTGTTGTTTGGAATGTTTATTAAAAATCAAAAATTGTCCTCGAAAGTGAATGACATAGACTAACCTGAGGGGGTACATATATAATATGAATATTGTCAGACTCTTTGAAGATTACTTTAAACCATGGAAATAATTTTGGAAAACCGCAAATTTAGAGCTTTTTGAACTCACTTTAGAACTTGAGTTCCTAGATTTTAATAAACAAGAAAAAAATACTATCGATGCAATTTTAAAGAGTTTCATTCTGCATACTCGGACTTCTTCTCGTACTTTACGCCAGTACGTTAATACAACAGTAAGAAACGAAGCTCCTAGTGAGTTTTTAGGGCGTTGTTTGTGTCTGTATAACGAGCGAACTTTATGCAATGAATACTTATTTACATTTTCAGAGCGGAAACTTGACGGAAAGTCTCGTTAGAAAGTGGGGTTACACTGATACTTTTCTCATGAATTCATACAGTCCTTGGAATTATCGATGCTAAGGAAAGTTTACGTTGTTCGAGCTTTTACGTACTTGGCATCAAGTTTTGCATCACAAAAGAAATTCAGCTTGAAATCGTGGTTGGATTTTATTTACATAGAACACCAATCGATCCACTTAAAATTCAAAATCGACAAAGTTTTTAATTTTCTTGTTTTGATAAAAATGTAAATGCACTTCATGACAGGCATACACGCGGATAGCGAGTTTTACTGTTATATGTACAGACCTCATTATTATTAATACTACAATGACTAATATTCGTTTGCTCATCTGCCAATCTGTTCAATGAGTTGTCATACCGTTTCGTGTAGTAAGTGAGTAAGCTTCAATTTAAACATAAATCATATTGTAATTGGACCTAATTCATTCAATTTTCTGTTCATTGCAACGGATTCGTACATGACGAGAGCTCTGTTACTCTCCTCAAGACATTTCGAAAATCCAGAATACATATTCAGATGTATGTACGTCAAATCATTACTTCAACATGTGCACAGAATATCTTGTTCATAAACTGTCTCTTGTATTTCTCGAAGACTCGAAGAGTTGCCAAAACTTTACCATGTGGATGGAATTAAATTGTTAATTCGATTATGTGCATGGAAATCATTCGCTTTCATTAAACAAAATTATACGGTCTGCTTAAGAAACTACATGTTCGTTGAATGTTGGATGGGATACAGATATAGTGGATCCTATCAAGGGAAGATATTTATTTCATTTGTGTATTATTGAATTTGAGAAATTTGGAAATTTAGTTGAGCTTGGTTTAGTTGCAAATCAGGATGAAAATGGATTAGAACTGGTAGGTACATCTCAAAATCAAATCTATTACTCAAAAAAATTGGAAGGTTTGCGTAAATAATCAGGAATGAAATATAAACCTTAAGTATAAAACCTAAACCTAAATAATCGTTGGGGTTACAACTAGTATTGGTTCGTCAGTCATATTGATGTGTTTGTATGAGTTACTCATTTTCAAATTTGAGGTGGTACAATGTCATACTTCAAATGAAGTGTCATGTTGCATTCCTTCAATTATCTATAAGTTTCTAGCGCCGCTGGCAGCCATACAGCCCCATACCATTACGCCGCCGCTACGGTAGGATAGAACATTTATGCTAAGTACTGGTTACGTTTTTTTATAGATGGGGGATTTTTCATTATTGATTTTAGCATACTTCCACAAAAGATAAGATTTTCATATTTTGGAGAATGTTTTAATAGAGTATGTAGTTTTTGAATTCGGCGTTAACTCAAAAATGAAAAAAAATGTAGGTAAAACGTTTATGCTAAGAAGAGCAGTACTGTTACTAATCTACTAAACAATTTCCCAAAAATGGTACCTAATTACCACCAAATTTTTTGTTTAAGTATCGAGCAAATCAAACTCAAAACTAAACTCGCATGCATACATTTTCGCCTTGTACAGCAATCCCTGTGCCTCAAGTATCACAAGTCAATCGCTTCGAAATTAACGAAAGCACCTCAATATGACAAAAAATGAGGTGGTACAAATTTTGTCCCGTGTACTACAATCGGTGCGCCTCAAGAGTCTCAAGCCAATCGCTTCAAAATCAACCGCAGCACCTCAATGTGACAAAAAATGAGGTGGTACAAATTTTGTCCCGTGTACTACAATCGCTGCGCCTCAAGGGTCTCAAGTCAATCGTTTCGAAGCTTAGAAGCAATCGCTTCATCTCAATATGACAAAAAAATGAGGTGGTACAAATTTGAAGCTTGAGGTGATGTGACATTTTGTAGCTGTGTATGGGACATTTGTCATGCATCTTGTATGAGTAACACAACACTAGTTACAACCTGGATCTAATTTTGGCATTCTTTCACAAATTTGTTCACCGGTCCCGATAGCGAGCCGATGTCATCCAATTGGGCAGCTCTAATTTCCGAGCGTCCTTATCAACGGCATTCCTCAAGCCCAAACAAGGTCTCTTCTGCTGTTGCCAGCCATAAAAGGTTTTTCGAGCAGGATTCTCTTCGCACATAGGAGCTAGGTGCTACCGATAATACCGAGTTTTATTTTTGTGGTTATACCTACTTCTAGGAAGATAGCAAACAACTCATGGTTGTAGCGTATCCGTAATCACTCTTTTTCACATATGGAGCCAATTGAAAGACTTTTTTTCTGCAAAGCGGCTAGGAGATCAGGACCCAAGTCTCGGCCTTAAAATCTATAAATAGATGGTATTGGAATATTGAACTCCAGACATTTTTCCATTTTTCCGTGGATCCCTTAGGGTGATTTCGAGACACTGGCTAGTAGAAATGATTTGGGATATGCATGTCAACTGTGAGGCCGATGAACTTGAGAAGCCTGGTACCTTGCTACTAGAGGTCTTATGCCCCATCTTTATAGGAATACTGATGCCATCGGTCAAATTAGCCACCAGTCAATAATATTTCGAGTCTAGGGCCGATGAGTCATCCTGTGCGATAGCAAGGTAGTTGTGCTGGGGGCGTTTTCCATATGACAGCACGCGGAATGGTTGGACGCAGGGTTCAATGATTTTTTCTGGAGCTGTAGCTCGGAGGACGAAGAAGAACCCATCCTCCATCTCATGTGCCAATGTCCGGGTCTGGCAAGGAGAAGAGTAGTGGTACTTGGTGCATCTTTCTTCTAAAATCTAGCTAGCCTATTGCTGAAGGGGATAGTGCGGTTTATCAAAGGAAGCAGATGGTTTCCTGTCTTGAGTGACTAGGGGAGAGTTAGTTATAACTACCATCACGACAGGCTTATTTTGTGCCTATGTGCGTCTGTTGGCAAGCCTCTGGCTGCCCCTTTAACCTACCTACCTACCCAGCGTTGCCAGATATTTACGGGACAAAATCGCCAAAAATAAGGAGCTAGATAGCCAAAGTCGCCAAAGATCAGCCAACAGAAGAATAATTCTAAGGTGTTGATAGTGAATCAATAGTATATTTATTGCTTTATGTTAATAACAGTAACAAGCAGAACTTAAAAAGGTATATTATATACATTTAACTAACAATAACAAAAAACCAAAACGAATTACTTTGGGCACGTTGCTATATTTTTCATGGTACTGAAAGATTTTACAGTTTATTTTAAATTAAAAAAATTTCGGTTCAATTTTTTTCTTCATTTGGAAGCAAACATATTCGACATTTGCCCCGTTAAAATTAGTATTATAAGCGCAATTTTTATTTCAAAATTCTTACAATTAAAACGTACTATAGTATCGAACATTTTTACTGTTACAAACGACGTCTGTGCTACAATTAGAGCATCTATGGTATGTACTTTACGGATATAAATTTGAACTATAAATCAAAAATTTTCGCTATTGAAATGAAAAAAAAACTTCGCAGTGAAAATTTCAAATTAGGCTATAAATTTTTCTAAATATCTGGCCACACTGCCGGTGCATGCTGGAGAATACAAATGAATGCTCGGAAATGCCCAAGTTTGCCCGAAAATATCCGGGGGCCGGGAATACCCGGATATACTCGGGAATGCCCGGAAAACCGATTCCTCACAGAAGTGGCATATAATCAAATATATAACAGTTACGTGCAAAAGTCTAGATATTTGAGTAAGCTTGCCCTACACTACCAAAGTAAAGTGTGGCGCCAAAATTTAATCATTTGAGTAAGCTGTACACATGTTGTGCAATAACTTATAACGAACCATTGAAGTAGCCAAAAATGTAGCCATCGCCAAGGGATGAATTTCAACGCCAAATGACTGATTCAAGTAGCCAAAATGGCGATAAATCGCCAAATCTGGTAACGCTGTACCTGCCTGATTTATATGAGATAAATCCACATTGATAGATCCATAAATGAATGATTTTAAAAACGCACACATGCATGATCCAATCACTAAACAACATCGTATGAGAAAACTGACTACCAATGCCTGGTGTGCATTTCAGCGGTTGTCAATTGCTTTTTGAGTTTATAAGTATTGAGATTTAGAAACGATTCCAGAGAAAACTAATGGAGAACTCGTGAAACGTGAAAATTACTCCTACAACCATGCTAAAATATTTATGTATTGATTTTCATGATTTTCTCAAGTTTAATTCCAATGTTCCAAAATTTAAGCTTTTTCATTTGCGTTTCAATGCACTTGATACATTTTGGATTAAAAGATGTTAAAATGCTTTTTAATCAAATTCTCATTCTGCCGACTTTGATGTAATGCTTCGTCATCTTCGATTACCTTTTCTAAACCGCCTCAATAAAGGTGGAAAATTTCCTACGATGAACTCTTCATTTATGTATTGAGCGGTTTCATTCAATTTATAAATATATTTTTGTAACTGTACATTCTTAAGGCGCGTACACATACAACCAACGAACGGCCAACGAACCGCCAATGACAGTTTGATCGAATGTTGGCCGTTGGCCTTGGCGTTGGTTCTGCCGTCTACACAGGAAGAGATTGGGACCAATGGCTTGGAGCTAAGGCATTGGATGCGGTTCGGGTTGAGTGTCATTGTACACCTAGTGATTGACAGCGATTAAATTGGGGTTGTAAAGTATAACGCATTTGTGGTAGTTGAACGCATTTCGACACCATACACTATATTTGACAATACACAAAAACACACAGCCTAGCTCAACATACTACTCGGTATTTTAATGAAAGCCAACTCGACCAACCGTCCACACTACAACGGAGTCCCAAGGCCAATACATCGCCAACGCTTTGAAGTTACCGCCAGCAGAGCGAACAGCAACCAAGGCCAAGGTTGGCTCTTCGTACACACTAAGCGAATCCGAGCCAACGTATGGCTTGGCCGTTGGGCTTGGTCCTATGTGTATGCGGCTTTAATCAATCTGAAAGTTTATTTATCAATATAAGAGGCGCTAGAACCGCATTAGAACCGCTGGAAACACTAATGTTCGAAGAACAGTAGAGGATATGTGCAGATTTTGAGTATATATTCTACCACTAGCTACTTAAGACCTATACACCCTAAGTAATAATAGACCCTAAGCCAATTTAATTTCGATGACTTCGTCGAAAGTTACAGCGATAGAAAGGTGTTTGGGGTTGCTATCCGAAAAAACTATTGTAAGCATTTATTGGTACGAAAATAACAAAAGCGCCTCGTATTGGCACCTACTTTGCGAATTTCGTATTGATCTGATGACTGCATTGGAAGTTATTGGGATACAAAGAAATTTAGGGCTATCGCTCGCAAAAATTTTCAACATCTTAATATTTGTTTGTTTAGTTTCACTACAAGATCCCTACGAAGATTTCATGATAAAATCGATTACTAAAGATAAAACATGCAAAAACAACCATTGCTGGCAGCCTCATTGCTGGCCGACCATTGTTTTTCCAACTAGATTTCTACTGAATATTGCCTCTATAAGTTTAACTTGCCATATGAATTTCGTTATGATTACATGACTGCACTGGGAACTATAGGACACAGAGCTTTATTTTCCTGAGCGAATTTTCAAAATTTAAGACACCAAAATTACCATAGCTGGCAGCTTCAAAATTATTTTTCAACCGAATTTCTATCAAACGTGGCTTAAAGTAAGATTCAGTTACTGTGTGAATTTCGTCATAATCTGGTGACTGAATCAGAATTTATAGGGCCAAAAGCAGTTATTTTTCTTAGTGATTTTCAAGATGGCACCATTGGGACAGAATCGCCCACATTTCAAAATTGCTTCTATCAGACATGATCCTACTTAAGGCCAATACATTCTGCAAATTTCAACTGTATCTGATTATCGGATCGTGAGTTCCCCTGAGCAGAAGTTTTTGATGCTAAAAATAGAGGTAAATTGGGGAAGGGTTACCGTTCTTGTCCGATATGGAATTTCAAAAGTTTTACTTTGACTGTGTAGACAAAGCATAAGATTTGTACATGAGTTGCTTTTTTCTTAAGGGTTTCAGCGTGAGAGAAACAGTTTTTTACGTATTTCTTTTTTTTTTAAAGAAAAATGGATAGAGCAAATTTATTCAAACCTTTTTTAGATTGTTAAGTATCATTTCAATAACATTCTCTATCTTTTTATACGAAAAAATCGACAAACTGGCGACAAAGGTTTTTCAAGAACGTCTTTGGAAAAAGACGATTTGTGGTGTTCATCGTATCTCAGCTGGAAATTATTTGAAATCAAAGACCAATAAAATTAAGTCAAAGTATCACCAAATCTCTCCACAACGATTTCTAATAATTTTTTTTTGATTTTTAAAATTTTTGTGGCCATTTGAAGTGAAAATTGTGATTTTTCACACAAAATTTGGCCTTTTTGTAAGTGGAAAACCTCCTTTATGTAAAAAAAATTCTAAAACTTATCGTTGGGGGAAAGTATTTTACATGTAAAAAGGGTGTAAAAAGTAAAAAAGGGTGTGCCAAGTTTGAAATGAATCAGTAATGTGGTTTTTAAATGGCATTGAACACGGACTTTTAAAAAGTGTTTTAGAGAAAATGATTACTATTCTCCGAGGTGTCGGAGCTACAATGATAGAGGAGATGGGACTAAGTAGCCAATAGCTTCGAGAGTTTTGCTCTGATTGACTTGAAATTTTGAAAGGTGATGAAAGACTGTGAACGTTCGGGTAGACCAGAAAAATATCGTGAATGCAGAATTGCAGATGTTATTGGACGAAAACCCAGCCCAAATTCAAACAAAATTGGCAGAAACATTAAATGTCGCACAAGAAACGATTAGCGACCGCTTACGATAAATGGGAAAGATCCAAAAACGGAGAAGATGAGTGCCACATGAACTAAGTGACAGGCAAATTGAAAATCGAAGTCACTTTTGCGTCGGATTGTGACGGGAGATGAAATTTTTTTTTCCAAAACGCAAAACGTAAGAAATTGTGATTATCGCCTGGTCAAGCTGGCCCATCGACTCCAAGGTCGGATCGAAGTAGGAAACGGAAAGAAGACAATGCTCCTGATAAGAAGGAGAAGAAGGTTTTTCAACCACTCCTTAGATACTGGATTTTAGAATTTTTCAGTACAGAGGCGCAGGATTCAGTAGCCTAAAAAGTGCTACCTTTGCCGTAAATTGGGTATGGAACACTTTAGAGACCGCTTTATTGTGCTCACGACAACGATCTGATAGCGAAAGGTGACCATAAACTAATAAGGCCAATGATACGCTACTTGGACCTAATGAACCATTTATGCGCCCCATGTGGGTAGCAGTTTAACGACAATTTATAAAGGCACTGTTTGATTATGCCCCTTTCCAAATGAATACAAAAAGATAGGTATAGGATTTCGGCTAAGTTTTAGATCAAGTTACTTACGAATTTGTGTGACTTTGTTTAGCTTAGTAAGATAGTTTTCACGTTATTCTTTAAGTGTAATAGGATTTTAAAAGAAAATTAGCCATTATAGAGGCTCGGTCATTCGGCGACGTATGAAAATGCTACGAGGCTTCGAACATAATTTTGGGAATTCGCTTAAAGATGCGTAGATGTGCGTCATACGCAGACGTAGATATAACGTTAGACTTTGGAACTAACCCTAAAATAGAGCGAATACTTGATTAATTATTGAATATCAAAGATTTTAAATGAAAAACCAATTTTTTTTAGAATAAAAATTTTCATTGAAGTTAGACATAAAGTTATCAATTAAAATATTTTTTCTCTCTGAACAAAAACACTGAAAAGCTAATATCAGTAAATTTCTGATCTAGCGACTTATGTAATAACCCAATTCATATCTTAATGAAAATCAATAGAAAAGTTTCTATACACGAATTAGTAGCCGGTTTCTGCAACTTGGGTAGAGAAAAATCTCTATGCGATGATGTCACGCAATTTAACCACACAGAGTTCTACTGATTGAGTTTAACAGTTACCATATAGTGCAATTAAGATTTATGTGATGTTATATGTTATATTGTATGTTATATAGTTATATGTTATATTGTATGTTATATGTTAGTATATGTTATATTATTTTTCTTTGAGTTTTCATTGGTCAGCGATGGTTAAGTAAAATAAGTTCATCACTTCAATAAATAGAATAACTGTATATTTTTAATGGGGTCAATATGACAAATATATTCATACTATTATACGGTATTATTATTGGTCATTGAAATATGCTACGGATTTTCCCGAAGTGAGGTTGCCAGGGCTGTTTCATTTCAACAAAAAAGCAGCACAAGAGCTTCTGGAAAAATTAAATGCTGGCATGAAAAGTAGGATAAGGAAGACTTAAGATTCTAGCATTCATTCTGCATTGCTTTATTATACTACTGGCTCTTTCCGTAAAGTGCAGACAAAATTCTATCTGCCCGATCAGTAAAACGCAACATACTATTAGAAAAAAAAACCATATAGTGCACAAAAACTGATATTAATAACAAATCAAAATAAACAATAAAAATAAAAGCAGTGAATTAGCTGCTCCTTCATTATTATTCTATTCTATAATTTCGTTTCTTTATTATCTTTCAATGTAAAACTACGAAACGTTCACTGTCTCACACGCGTCCTACAGAGCGCTGTCACGAGAGTTTCAACTCAATTACAAAAATGACCGTGACAATATTGTCAACCGATGGAGAACGAAAACTCTACTAATATTACTGAAGCACTTTCTTTGAGATATGGTTGTAGAGTTTCATACAGAAACACAATAATGATGAATGAAGTCACAATGATGCCAACTATAGAATTGTAGTAAAGATATTCTCTATTTGTATGTTACGGAAACGAGCAACACTTTAGAATAAATAACCATTCAAAATCCATCAATCTCACCGCCTCTTTTTCGCCTCTATGTATTAAGTTAAAAATTGATAATAAAAAAATAAATGGACCAACAGTATCGTACAATGAGTATTAAGATGAGTATTAAGCGTATTCATATGAGAATTAATATACAGATAATAAATATTTCCAAGCATGTAAAGGTTGAATGCACCGTAAAAATGGTGATTATCTCACAAGTTTGACTTGAATAAAGTCTTTTGCTCATTGTCTTACAATAAAAGCTTAGATAACTACAAAAATTACAAAATATTGAGCATGTTTCTCAACAAATATCGATTCAATGAGATATATGAGGAATAGTTTGAGCTTTAATAAAACATTTCAAGAAAATTGAAATACCTTAACCTTTGAATTATTGAAGGCACTAGTTTTGTGCCTTCAATAATTCAATAAGAGCCTAATGAATATATTGCCTTTGCACATTTTAATTTAATTCTATCATCTGTTTAAGAAAAAAAGAAAGGGTGACGACATACTTTCAATACTTCGTTTAAATGCACGCACTGTTTCTTTTCAATTCTGCATTGTACACAAAATAAACCAAAAATTAAAAATTTAGAATAACTTCTTACAATTTGAGACACATGATAAATGTTGATTATCGCTTTAATGTCATACCTGAAATAAAGAAAAAAAAATTGTTAGAGAGATGCCATTTTCAATAGATTTAAATACTAAAGTTCATTAAAATTTAAATCAAATTACTATATAATATTTATGACTATTTATAGTTATGATAAATCAAGCTAAAAAAACTGATTTTCGAAAAAAATAGAGGAGTTTTGCCGATTTTAAATGAACGTTCTACTCCATATTTCAACCGACTTTAATCGAAGGTTATGTACCACTTTGATCTGATGACTGCATCGAAATTCATTGGGTATTTATGTTTCCAATGTTACCTCTCTTAGGAATTTCAAAATTTATCAGAGTAAAACACTTGGGGAGTATTTTCATTACGGGATGCTTATCATATGAAAGTTTGATAACAGCATTGCCTAGTACAAGAGTGGAAAAAATGCTCAGTGCTCACAAATTTTTGAGAGCATTGGATCCAAAAGCCCATCACAATCGCTTAAAAGCAAGGCTAACATTCGCTGTAAATTTTGATTTTATAACATACTATACAAAATTTTTTGGGAAATTTGTGGAATCTGGGGAATTTCCAAAAAATGGAAAATTTAAACATTTATTATTTATTTTTATAATAGATATTTACTATCTGAAAATAGAGTGGTAGCATCTATTGTTGTGAAAAAAATTCCTGGTATTGGCAACCCTGGATAGCAGCAAAGCCAAAAGTATACCAAGTTAGCCTCAAAATAAAGCCAACCTACCCTGTAAATTTCATTTCGTTGGCTGCGTTGGAAGTTACAGGGGTGGCAGGATTTTTAGGGTTACCAACCGCGAAATATTAAAAATTTACAAAAATTTACCCATCCGTTGCCCATTCTCACTATCATATCATTTTCATTAGAAGATTTAATTGTAGCCTCATTTCGTAAAAATATGATAAAAATTATTATAGCCTAGTTAGCCTAGTTTTTCAATCAAATTCTTTTTCAAAAACATTTCGACACATTTTGGGCAATGTTTTTTTTAGTATTTAGTATTACTAATGGAATCCAGAACGACATAATACAGCATTTACCTCAGGTCGGCTAAAACTTGTCGTATTTGGTATGAAAATATTTTCTTGAGTTCTGTGAAGTCCTCAGTGGAAGAGCCTTCCTGTACGATCGCTGGACAATTGTGGAAATTGTTTGACATTGTTCGTACTAAGGAACTCCTTGATTTAGAAAGGGTTTCCCTCTGCGTAGCGGTGGCTGTGTTAACTGGACACAGTCTGGTTGGCAGGAATGGAGCACAAATAGATGCCGCTTACAACGACTGCTGCCGGAGCTGTAGATGCGAGAAGGAACAGGAAATAGTTCTTCCCCGCCTGTGTGAATGCTCGGTCCTCGCTGAAAGAAGTCGAAGTCCCTGGGCTAATGTATATTTATTTCCCTAAACGAAGTGGCTTTGGTGGATCTGAAGGGGATCACTCAGTTCATCAAGAACTCAGGGTAGTTCTCAGCTTGATAAGGGATATGCACTAGGCAATGCGGTATCACAATAGTGTGCTTTCTCAGAAATCTGTCTGAAGGAGGCAGCCGCGGAACCTAATCTAACCTAGTCTTTGCTTGTTCTTTCAGTGCCTTGGAATGTACTATTTCGTATTCTAATAAAGAAACTTTCCTAACAGGTTTTTGGGAACCTAGTCTTTTACCATAGGCAGCTACCTCAAACATGAAAGTTCACCGAAGACCAAAAATTCATACATATTTTATTAATGACTAATGATTCCTACATTAACTAGATGTATTTCAATTTTTTTACAGACATCGATGTATCGAGGTTAATCTGCTCTCTTTTTTAATCTGCCAAACTGTTCAAAAACGAATGGCTGCATAGACCGTTTGACACACAAATATAAAGTGTGCTCGGGTACTTATCCACTAAAAATGCGAAATTTGCCGTATTTTTATCATTCATCAGTCAACAAAAAATATCCTTTATGTAGCCAAAATATTCCCTTAATCATACACTTGATCTTTCATTCTGTCAACGACGTCAATTTCGTGCTTTCCGTCAAACTCCATTAATATTAATCCTCGGCCATATCGTGATAATTGCACATTTTCCACTTATCTCTCGGTCGTCGCAATGTGAACTAGAGATGGGTAACACGTGAGTGAAGCAATCGCGATGAAGCAATCACTAGCCCCCAACACGTGTGTCGACACACTCTATACTGAGCGAGTTGCTTCACAGGTGAAGCAATCACTACAGTATGAGCGAGCTGAGCGTTAGGTGAAGCAATCACTTGCACTCAACAAGTGTGTCGGTCGGCCGACACGTTTGTGTGCACACAATAGAGCTAGAGATGAGCAGCACAAGAACGAGGCAATCAGTTCATGTGCTTATGAGCTTGTAATGAGCTCGTCGGAGTTGAGCGTTTGGTGAAGCAATCACTAGCCCCAACACGTATGTTGTGCGACACGTTTTATACACACAGTAGAGCTAGAGATGAGCAGCACATGAACGAGGCAATCAGTTGATGTGCTTATGAGTTTGTTTATGAGCTCGAACTTGATTATGAGCTCGACACTTTTGCACAGGAGCAAGTCAATCGGTGCCGCGATATGAATTTCGTAAAGGCTGTAGGTAATGCGTACAGTGCAAGCATGCCGTGGCTGGTTGTGATGATCGAAACTGACCGTCGCGGAAGAACATATGTGCACTTTATACGTGCATATGATGAAGGTTTTGATTGAAACTTTCTTCCTGTAGACTTTCTCAATTTTTTTGTGATTGGATGCAGTGAGATTATCTCAGGAATGCGATGTCCGATCGAAATGAAATTTTTTAAGGATATTGATGAAGTATAAGAGGTCTAGATATTAGATAGGGATATTCGAGCAAATTTTCAGAAACAATTATATTTTGATGAAGAAAAAACCTCAAAATACGAGAATGGGCGAAATGAAAATGGTTGGGTTTGAACCGCTTTTTTTGGATGATTATCGCTGTAATTATTTGTTATATCTAGGAGTTTAAGTGGGTTCATAATTCAAATAAAAAAGTTTTTGATTTTCATTATCTCTTGAAGTGTATATTGAAATCAGTGTACATTTCACACAATTCGATGCAGTGAAGTTCAGTGTATTTAGATAAGATACTTGTGAAAATTTGTTTCTTATTGATCATTAGTCTATAAATTCATTTACCATTGATAAATTTAAAATGGTATATACCGTTTCGAAAAAAGTTTCTTTGAGTGATTTTTTCTTCGCTGAGGTAACGTTTTACAATAATGTGAGTGGGGAGTACTTCAAAGAAAGCAAATATTTTCCTCATTTACGTTGTAGGAAATGCGGCCATAAAATGTTCATGTGATTAGCATCATATATGTATAACAAGTAGCAATGTTTATTATTCACAAATTTTGGAATTTAGACATAGTTAGGTTATAATTAGAGATTAAGCGTATATACTGGAACAGGTGTTCTTTTGGGACAATCAGTACTTAGCATGAAATTCAAAAATACTAGGATCGAGTGTTTTCGTATTTGCGAGTATTTTCGTACTTGCAAGTATTTTATTCAAATATTCAAAAAGTTTCTAGGGCAAATCGGCCAATTTCGGGTGAGAGTGGTTAGGGATATAACGGGCCAAGATCTATTTCTGCGATACAAAAATTTCAGTTTTGTAGGGGAATAAGGCGTTTTTTGGCCATAGTTTGGCAAAAACTGCCTATACGGCACTTTCGATGATTGAAAATGGTCGGAGAGTACAATAGTGATATTTTAAGGGCGAGAAAAAATTTAGATAGGGGAAATTGGGTGAAAACGTCCTTTTTTACCAAAATAATTTTTTTGGTCTAGCATGAATTCGGGGACCTTTCTGAGTTGTTTCGGGTCAAATTTTCATACAAGTCTGTGAAAAAGCGGCCTAGTTTCGAAGATACGGCAAAATGAAATCCGCCGGAAAACCGTCTGGAAAAACTGAAAGTAGCACTTAAAGTGCTAAGGAAGAAAAGGTTGAGATCCTTTTTGGTTCGCCAGTTGGCTTCTCCGGCTGTGCTGAGGCTCTCCTCGTGACTGCAGGTCGCCACGAGAGTGCCTCCAACCCTACCGGGGTTGTAAAATTTACAAGACCGCGGGAGCTAAGATGCCCCTGGATTCATATCCAGCCTTACCGAAGAGGTTGGCCCCCTAGTAGGTGCATGTTTAACAGGCGAAACATTTTGTTTTTATCATTTCTTAACAAAATTTTCGTTTAACTTCATGCTTCAGTGAGGCAAAGTGGAAAACCGGCTGTTTTAGATTAGCCAAGAAAAGTTTGGTATCAGAGATCGATCGATGGAAAGCCATATAGATGGCAATAGGATTAGTTTGTTCTATCTTAGTAAATTTTTTGACTTTGGTAAATTGAACGAATACAGGAGATGTTTTGTGCATATAATAAAATGAAAATCAAATTAAATTGATTGAATTTCATTGTTTTTCTTTAGGCGAAAGGATTTGCCAAATAAATGGCCGACCATTGGAAAGTTACGGACAAGCTACGCGGACTAACGACTCAGTATCCTTTGAAGATTATCTTGCACCATCACCATTCTGGCTTGGGAACCTTGTGTTTGGAGGGTGGGGGAGGGCATATCATACCTTTTCATTACATCACTGCAAATCGTATGTATAGTATATATAGCATACTTCAACAAATACTTGCTAGTATTTTTGGAACATGTATTTTTTTGTATTTGTACTAGTTATACCTAGTATGTGAAAATCCTAGTACGACCCGACTCTAGTTATAATATGGACCAAAACATGCATTGAAGACCTACATACATATTTCCTCTACTTTTCTACGAAAATAGGATTTTCTGACGGACTAGAGTTTTTTAATTTGTAATTCAAATCAACTATAGTTAACT
This sequence comes from Nemotelus pantherinus, assembly GCA_963978885.1. Lineage (NCBI taxonomy): Eukaryota > Metazoa > Arthropoda > Insecta > Diptera > Stratiomyidae > Nemotelus > Nemotelus pantherinus. Next base: position 211,561,280 of record OZ022263.1, on the reverse strand, counting down.
AAGCTATCAGACACTTTCTTTACACTTTAAAATCTTTTTAAAATGTTCAAAACAAAAAAAGGACACTTATTAAAATAAATACTGGGAAATTTTCTGTGGGTTTAATTTTCTTTGTCGCATTTTCATGGCCATTTATAAGCGGTAAATAGAAAAAATACTTATCGTATGCATAATCCTTTTTCATAGCTACATTTTACATCAATCAAAAACGAATTGACACAATTGATTGACTCACACTGATTGACTCATCCAAATGAGTGAGTCGAAGTGTGTCGACACACTAAACTGAGTCGTTTTTCCCATCTCTAATGTGAACCGTTTTCATTCTTTTTTCCGTCGTATTCTCTCTACTACGGTTGTAACGAAAGACGTATCCAATGCCATCACCACCTCCTTGGCACCGCCACACCACAACGATAATAAACTTGACATGGAAATAAACATAATTTCTAATAAGAGCTCTCGAGTCCGAGTAGCCACCTTCTTTCGACTACACAACACTGCGAGAGCAGACAATCGGACGGGTTGTTCGAGGGGCGATGTGAAGGAGGAGTGTCAAAGGAGCAGTTCACTCCGAATCAATTGGCAGGCTGTCGAAGAATTGAATGGGGAGCGGAACAATCGGAGGTAACAAAAGACGTCTGAGAACAAAACAAGAGACAAAGTGAGGAATTCGTCTTTCAACAATTTATTAGGTAAATTCCATTGTAATTATAGGCCCGTTTATTCGAGGCTCAGTTTTTATGGCTCAGGCACAAAAATTAGTTAGCCGATTAGGAAGAGCAATGAAGTCTTTTGGGGGGATGGCAAGCATATCGTTGAAAAATAAGACATTTTGTCGATTGTTAGCTTTAGCAGTAATTTAGGATGATTTTGCTATTTTGTGTGGTTCATTTTGTTTTGAAAATTACTGTTTGTCTGATGATGACTATGGTTTTGCCGAGAATTAGATGTGAACGAAAATGCTGAACGAAAGTAAACTTGACGGTTCAACGACAACTTATTATGTACCCAAACTGAGGAAGTTTTAGGATAAAACTACAATGTATATTTGATTCCCCGATTTGCCATTTGGATATGGCTAAATATCATACCAGATTACTTAGAAAACTACAAGCACTTCTGTTTCTCCTTTTTTCTCATGGTCTCAATTAATTGGTTCCGTGTTCTTTGAAACCTTGTTGTTCGGGACTTTGAAAAAGCGGACTCCGTTTCAAGTGTAAAAATGTAAAGCAAAACTTTTATTTTACGAATTCGTATTGGTGTACACTATTGACAAAATTTTTGATATATTCTTCAGATTAATGTTTTGATAAATTTCGGAAAAACGTTTAAAGTTAACTTTTAATTATGAAAGACATATAAATTTTTCAAATTGTTGCACTTTTTTTTAATTTATATTACATCACCACTCCATCTAGTTCCCATCACTGGTGTTATCTAGGAACGTTGTGATTTTAGGATATTTTCTTGTAGGTGGCCGAGTATCTATGTCGCTTGATTCGTCCTCATCTGAATATCTAGTAGCACTGCATGATGGTTCATTCCTGCGTTGCAATTGCTCAAAATAATTTTCATACGGTTTAATACAGTTCTTGAGCTGTGCTGCAAATGCTGTTTTCCATACCATACAAGAATCTCTTTTTGTTAAGAACATCAATTTGCTTGCCAAATGTAATATATGTATTACATATATTACAAACATGTATATGTGGATCATAAAAGAAATTTGTTGGGCCGATGCATTGTCATAATTTTCTGTATACTCAGTAGTCGCTGAATTTGATTCGGGTTCTTCTAGAAAACACAAAATCTTTTGTATCCAATGATTTTTCTAAAAACAGCTCATCAATGTCTTCAGATCATCAAATTCTATACCACATAGCGAACGCGCAACAATAATTTATCTCATTGTATTCGGTGTACATGCATGGAATATTGGAGTCTGCATAAACCATATCCGGTAAAAGAGCTTTTCAACTCTCATTCAGTGTTGAAGCTTTGAAATCCAATCCATGATTGCATTAAAACTGCTTCCCAAATTTGGTTGTCTTCTTTTCGGTAGTTTTCAAATTATCTAAAAAGATCTTCGTATATAATATACCATAAATGTTGATATTACACCTTGATCCAGTGGCTGGATTAGTGATGTAGTATTTGGTGGTAGAAATACTACCTTTACATTTTGGATGTTCTTACTCCTCCGGAGGTGCGGGGGCATTGTCTAGTAGTGGCAATAGTTTGAAACTCAATTTTTTTTTCTGTAAGTATCTTTCAACATCAGGAACAAAACAGTTGTGAGACCAATCTGCAAACATAAATTGAGTCATCCAAGCTCTTCTATTGGCTCGCTAATAAACTGGAAGCTTTTTTTTAAGTTTTTCAACGAGCGAGAATTCATTGATTTGTTTATAAATAATGGTTTCATATAGCAATCTCCTGATGTGTTACTGCATAAGAGAAGAGTGATCCTTTCTTTGGCTTTTTTGAATCCAGGTATAGTTTCCATCCAGGCAATGACTGAAACACCCCTGGAGCTCTTCAACTGTGATATTGTCTAAAGTACTCGTCGAAGCAATTACCACCTCATCCACAGTTCGAAATCGCCGACCTTTCAAGTCTCTTTTCATTCGGGGAAACAAAAAGAAATCACCCGAGCCTAGGTCAGGTCAGGTCAGAAAGAAGGATGGGAAATGAATGTCATGCCTTGTGATGTCAGAAATTGACAAATTCGAAGAGCTGTGTGCGCAGGTGCGTTATCGCTTTCAAGCTAATTTTTCAGCTCCTGGCACACAATCAGTCGGTTGTTTCTTTGATCTTCTTTGAGCAGCCGTGGAACAAATTTCTTCAGTCAAAGTGCACTGAATTAACCTCCAACTAATACCTCCAATTTCAACTTGACCAACTTGACCTCCAACTTCAGATAATTCGTCAATGGTGTACCGACGATCTTCATAAATTTTTCCCCGGACTTTTGAAACACTTTCGTCATTTCTGCTTGTTGAAGAGCGACTAGTGCGAGGTTGGTCATCGATGCTCGAATCTCCACCTTTTTAACGAGAAAACCACTCGTCCACGACTAAGAGCGTCTTCTCTGCAAGGTGTCCGAAGCATTTCAAGTGATTCGGTGGCCGTTTTCCGTCTTAAAAAACAAATTTCAAACAAATTTTTTATACTTTAAAATTAGACATGATGATTTCGACCGTGATAAAAAAAACTACTTTGCAAGGAAAAGCACATAGAGAGACCAAAAGCAGCTGTGGCTGGCAGACAGAGATATAGGAGAGGGGAAGTGATCTCAGTTATCACCCCACCTTCCTCCATATGAGGACGCTGAGGGCAGTCTCGTTACTTTTGGGTCCTCCTCGTAAGCTCGTTTCATCGTCATTAAAAATTTGGGCCGCTGCATAGTTTTCTTTTTTGACATTTTTCAGCAATCCCTGTTGTAAAGGGGTTACAGAAAACTGCATCCCTCTGCATCTGCCGAAGCACTTTCTGCATGGAGCCTGATATTTTGTAGGGAATACCTTGCTTTAAACCTTCCATCCGGCCTTTATTTGCACAAAATGCTTGCGATCGTTGTTCTGAGGCAGTTTGCTGCCTTATATCATAAGCAATTTCTGCTTGATTATGTTCCCGCTTAAGGGCACAGTTTTATTTATACAATCGCCAGTCCATATTGAAAGTTCTTTCTCAGTATTAATAAGATTTACATTTGTTGAACAAAAACTTTTTTTAACTCCTAAAAGCACTACTGATGCACACTTCCTTATTTTTTCTTTATTTTTTTTTACTGTACGAACAGTAGCCTCATTTAAGCTCTCAGGTTTTGCAACAACCGATAATTTTTTTCCTTTCTTTAGTCGATTCAAAATTTTGACTTTAGTTTCAAGTGAAATTTTACACCTTTTTGGAAATATCTTTTGATTTTCTACAGACTTTTGGCAACACATTTTAAGTTATAAACACTTAAACAAATTTTGGTCGAAAATGTTAAATTTTTAAAACTCAGAGGTCCTTGTACTTTGTGCTTAAATGATTTCAAACTCCCATCTGAAGTATGTGCATTACAATAAATTAATAAAATGCATTCATCGGAAAACCATCATTGAAACCGTGTAAATCGGCAGAAGGTATCCGTGTTCTTCGAAACTCGTGTTCTTCAAGTATCGTATTCTTCGGGAAGTTTCCTGTATTTGAAAAGCAAACAGCTAGCAGGAGGGGGGTTTGTCATTCTGACAGCTTGAAATCGAAGACTTTACTTTCTATTTTTCATTTGATCCGAAAAATAATTTTTTCTCACGGCTCTTCATTTTTAGTTAGTTGTTATGCTCCTCTACTTGAGAGTGATTTTTTCGAAGACCATTGCAAATTGTAGAAAATTTCTTACAATCGAACGAAAAAAAAACAGTGAATGATGAAAATCAAATATATTTTTATTTATAATATGAAGGCATTTCAGCATCGCAGAGTAGACATTATTCAATGAAAAATTTATGTTCTTAAGATTTTTCAAGCGAAAATATTTTCCACTGATTCATTTCCTACTAAATTTAAAACGAAACCTCTATTTCAAATTTCATAAAGCGCCCCGAAGGCCACTCGTTGCTTATTTTCCTATAAAAACTTTTCTATAATGTTTTCGAACTTTGAGCACTCGCAAACTCGAACCTAATCTCAAACACACGACTAAGCAAGTATACACTCATAATTTTTCTACTTTCATTTCCATTCGAACTTGTACCGATCTTTTTTTCGCAGAATTTCAACTCAAATATTTTTATTCATTTACACATCTTTTACGCTACGATAGCATAAATACTGTGGTGTTGCGACTGTTTAGGTCTTTTCATTATTAACAAGATAAAGGTGCTCAGATACACACTTCACGCTCCATCGAAACTAATAAACACACAATCAACTTAATTTCATCATTAACTAAAATTGACAATGACGCGGCGTACTACGGAAGTCAAATGCGTTTCAAATCGATATGCAAATCCAAAAACTCATGTACGAAATGAAACCGTTAGGAAGACCGATTTTCGATGAAAAATAAAAGAAATCTGTAGATTTAGAAGGTGTGGTCTACCAAATGTGCTCTTTTGATTACCAATCACAAAAGTTTCAAAATTGAGGAAAATAAACACTTGTTAGATATTTTCAGTTTTAATTCGATGACAATATGGTAACTTACAGAAGGAAATTTTTTTGGGGCTGCCATCTGCAAAATTTCCCAAACTTAGAAAATTTGATTCAATGAACATCTTATATTGACTTAGTTTTAATGAATAACTTACCTAACAAATAAGTTTAGTGGCTATGCTGTTTTGACTTGTAGGCTTTTTTTTTATTTATTTTAAAAAAATGTCCTGTCAATGGAAAAAATGCTGGAATCCACGATGAAGCTGCAAATTTTCCACCTATTTGCACTTCTCATTTACAGCCCTTAGATCAGGGGATTATACCAAACATAAAACTAAATTACCGCACATATATGATGCACCTTATATTGTTTGCTCTGGAAAATACTGAGTGTACCTCGGACCCAACAAAATTAGCTTTTATATTTGAAGCTCTCTGCTGGTTACGATCTATTGGGAATAAAGTGTCTCCACTTACAATTACAAAAGTGTTTTTGGAAACGTTGGGTACCTCGAAATCTGAGGGTCAAAAGCGAAATCGTGATGAGAGTTCAAATTCAAAGTGATGAGAACTCAAATTCAAAGTGATTAAAACTCAAATATTCTAGCAGACATTCAAAATTTGGCAGGAGTCGATCAATTTACGACCACAAACGAGTGTCTCTAGAAAGATTGGGAAGATGTATTTTTTGAAGGGGTTTCAACTGAAGAAGCCATATCAGGCTTTGTTAATTCCGACAGTAAATTCAAATCGTAGTGTTCTAAAATAGAAAATGAAGTTCGTCAGCAGAATACTAATTCCATAATCACCATAATCAACAAAATACGGAACATCAAAGTTTAGGATCTGTAAAGGCACATATCTAAAGTTTTGCAAACATTAAATGATTGCTAATGGAGCAGGTACATCTTACGAGCGCAAATAGGCAGATTTCTACTATATATAAATATTTTAAATCTTTAAACTGAACATGCGTTTCTGTAAAAAAAATTTGACATTTGTAAAACATTCACGTGATTTTGTATTTTGTATTTTATTTTCTTCTAATAGTCAAGATGCGATAATAATAAATGAAAATAATTTGCAATAGCCTTCTATAAAAATAAAGATAAGGAAAAATTCTTCAACGTTCTTTTTTAAACCTTTAAAATCGGACAACGTTCAAATGGGACCATTTAATTTGCGACGCTGAGGTGGTCAGATTCCAAGGTTTTAATGTGTTCATTAAATATATACATATCGTCGCTGTGAAATCAAACCGGCATATCTACAAAAATTGAGTTTCTGAGTTTTTGGTATCAAAAAATTCCTTATTTTCCCCTCTATTTTTATGTCGCACCGGCATATCGTAAAGTTGAATAAAAACCCGTCTAATGGTGTTTTGCCGCTTTGCATTCACGTGGAAATAGCCCACATGCGAAAACTTTAAAGCGCTCTAGTGAAAAATGTGTATTTTGCAGATATGTCGGTTTGATTTCACAGCGACGATATAAACATGATGCATCGTATCCATTTCATTGTCAACAATTTTATTCATTTTATTTCAAAGCATACTTCAAACTTCATACTTTTTCGCGAAACGCCACTTGGAGGCCCGCAAGTGGAATTGTTCAGCAAATGTTTTCTTTTGATAGTATTTAAACGTCTAAACACAATTTTAACAGCTGATTGTCTAACCGGAAAAATAATTTATTTCAAAACTTGCGTTCATAGTTTTGAATGTATGAAATCGAATAAAATATTAATATTTGACTCATTTTAAATATAGCATTCAGCCATTCTAGCCACTAAGACTGTTTCTTATACTAATTGAATTTTTGTGCCACTCAAATTTGATTTGTTTCTGCAGGCTTTTATTTTTTGTGTGGAAATTTTAAAAAAAATCCTTGAAAATCCTTGCACTTCGACACTTATTTTTTCGCGGACTTTGTTAAAATTTTCACACAGTTCTTGTCATTTATTCACATTTTTCCTGCTTTCCCTTTTCAAATACGTTGAATAAAATTTTATCTGTATAAATTATCGGAAATTTTAACTGTTTCAAACGACTTTTATGTTACTTGATATGAATTTGACGGATATAAATATTATAACTTAATCAGCTTAAATGAATTGATTTAGTTATAAAAACAGTTATTTAGTGTGGCGGTTTTTGGGCTACGAATCAAAAATCTTCGCCATTTTGGGCTACGAAAATTTCAAATTGGGCTACATTGTTTCCCAAATATCTGGCCACACTGATCCAGCTACAAATTTTCGAGAAAATAAGTTTCTAGTGTTAAAAAAATAGTTTGATGGAGGATTACCGTTTTCGTGCGACGCGGAATTCTGAAAATCTCCAACTGATAGAGTGAACAAACGCTTAGATTTTTCAACTGTTTGCATTTTTTCCGCCAAGCAAAAGAAAAGTCAGAAATATGGATGATTTTTTTCACGTACTTGCTGTAGCTAGAGGTTGCCTACACAGCACACTCACCAAAAATCATGTCCACTCCTGGACAACATTAATACGTCTTGCAAATTTCGCAATGATCTAATGTTTCTGTCAAGTTATCTCCAATCGGTATTAGAAAAAAATCTTTGCTTTACAATCTTTGCCACTCACGGCCTACATAGGGCTAAAAATCTCAAAAACTTTATCAAGAGTGTTTCCACTCCCAAATTTTCCGCCGCATCAAATTTCTTCAGAAAGTGTACCAATATTGGTAAAACTGTATCAACAAGTTCTTAAAAGTATATTTTTATCGAGGTACTGAAACTATAAGTAATAATATAAAAAAAAAATTTGTTTGGAGCTACTATATTTATTGAATAATATAGAGCCAAAAAAAATATCACAAATTGCTTCCGCTCTTGGTCTTCATCTGCTTATTGCCATTAATATTGAAGCCAAACAAAATAAAATTTTTGCAAAATGAGGGATCCTTGCGAATGCGCTCAAAATTTTCACGAAATTAATACAGAGTTCAGATTATTTTCAGGAAAGTCGCTGTTTTAAATTTAAAGAAAAATTCTTCGCCTTAAAAAGGGAAAAAGCTATCGGGATACTGATGATTTGATGAATATCATGAGTAAAAAGATATGTTTTGGGCAAGTATGTTATACGGTGGCAACCAAACATTATTTGGTTTCTTACTTCCCAAAATTCCTCTAATCTCTTTTCAACTCTAATCAGTTCTTTTTTACATTGCCAACCATTAAACTTGGTTGGCAATGTCAAAAAACCTCTTTCTCATGTAAACTATAAGGTACAGCTACTAAAGGCAAAATGAAGAAAAGCGTTATTTATTCATTTATTTCACTAAACAATGTATACAATTACAATTAAATGAAATAAAAATAAAAATTGAAATTACAACTTAGAAAAAACATAACTAAACAAATTCATAACAGGTATAACAAACAACTGAATGCAATGCAAACAAATAAATTAGCATTCTATAAATAAATACATAGCAGCAATATTACGTGTACGGCACAAAATTATTAAATACAAAAACGAAATTAAATATTTTATTAGTCATTAAAAGGATACTAGGCCGGTAGACTAGAGAGGGTAGGATAAGAGAGCCTTGGTAACTCTGTTTTTAAAGGACGCTTTCGAAATTGTGGGGGAAAAGTGTTGGCTCATGCTGTTGAATATCTAGCAGAATCTATTTATTGGCCCATTATCAGCATATGCGGTTAAATAGCTTGAAAACTTCAAATCTTCAGAGTCATCAAATATTAGATATCTTTCGTAGTTCAGATTGTAAAGTAGGTTGAAATTGGCAGTTATTACTGCTAGAGAGAGGAGATTTGGCTGGCACATGGCAGCAAAATTATAAAAATTAATTTATTTACTGGATGACAAAATGGATCATTTTGCCATAATTCTGTGAGTTGATGTATCATTGTATCAAAAATATAAGTTTCAAACAAAACTGTATCAAAATGATACAAATATATCAAACGTGGGAGCCCTGATCATAGCCAAGTTTAAAACATTATCAGTATTTATTTCCCATACTTGTTTTTCCTACAATTATTATTTAGAAACATAGGGGTAGCAGGAAATTCACTAATGTCTCCATCACCAAAGTGTTAAATGCATATTAATTTTAACTTATCACGGACCTATTTTTTATGTACAGCCATACCCTCCAAAAATTTCAGCTCGATCGGATTACGCATTCCAGAGATAATTCTCACTGAATATTTGCAATTGTTTCTAAAATCAATTTTCTTCGAAAATCACTCAAAACAAAGCGAAACGATTGTCGTCGTCGTCGTCTTTCATTAGGTCGGGTCTTATCTGATTTCAAATTACTTTGATTCGACCGTCATGATTCCAGTCAGTTAGTCAGTCGGCCACAAATGAAACCCTAGACGATAATTATTGACTGGCATAGTAAGGACCGGGGTAAGTTTCGCAAGTCAAAGAACAAAGTGAATTTAAAGCAACTGCTAACTGCCGTTGGGAAACCTTAAAGCTGCCGATTTGTTCGAAACATTTTCCAGCATTAAAACAACATTTGACTGTAATCGAAGCCATTAACAGAAACCGATGCATTATGACTAATCGACACAATTTTAGGTCGAGCAAACTGAATCAAATTAATTTGAAAAGATCGTGACACTGGTTGCGGTGAGTCATCCCGTTGCATGTCGCACACAAATAGCTTGCCTAATTGTCATGCTCGGAGTTGACAAAGCCTCAGCAGCCAGTTGAATGTTATAGACGAGTGATTTCATAATTCGCCTGATGACTGACTTGACTCCCTGTTGCGTCCGTTGTTATTATCCACTCGTGGCTTAACCCAAACTCTAAAAATTTTCAATTCCCGATCCGGGACCCAACCGACCAAGCACGGAAGTGCCAGTGCGGTAACAAGACCATTTATGAGAATCCATTTCCTTTGGAAATCCTATTAGAGCAAGCGGCTAGGTCGAATGAGATTTTTAATTCTGACTCCGACAGCAGGCTTTGTCATTGCAATGATGGCAAGTATTGATCATGAGGTTTTTTTTTCGATTTGAAAGGCGACAGGAGCGAGCACGGTCGCTGTAACCTCGTCTGACAGGCGACCTCAATTTTATGGAAAAATAATCACGAATATTAGTGAAATGGAAAAAGACCTTTTACAAGGTTTCTGCTCTCTTGTAACGGCGATTTCCACCCCGAAAGTCACGATGGCATGTCCGAAAGGTCAGTTTCAATAGCGCCCAACATCCCGACAAGTCCCTTCTTATAATGTCAATCTTTTCGACTCCATTGAATTCGCTCTCTTTCATGGTCGAGCAAAAAGCACTTGCAAGTCATGCTGGCTTAGTGTTTCTTTTTCGCAATTACCTCCCAGACCAGAAGTATCTCTACCACAATTGATACAATAAGACGATTCAAGCGAAACACATTGAAATAATTGTTAGTCGTTATTAGTTAGCGTTTCGAAAAAAGTGAATCGCACTCAATTCTATTTTTTCAAAAAGCTCGGAAACTCCAATTAGCGACTTAGTGTATCTAAAGTGTTTTTTTTTTACTCTGCACTAATTAAAAAAAATCTACTAATTACTTTTGAGAGACGAGCAAGTGAGCGAGCATCACTACAAAGTTTCAATTTCCCCACTGGAAATGTATTTGTTCCAAAGGAATTATTTTAAAAGAACTCCATACAAGTGGCAAACTAGAAGAATATTGTCGACGAGGGAGCAATTACTTGCTACGATCACGGTTGCCAGATTGGGCGATTTATCGCCAATTGGGCTATCTTTTCTATCAGTTTGCGACATTTTATTTGGGCGAGCCGCTTGCTACTTTGGGCTATATTTTACATTGGCTTCATTTAAAAAAAGAAAACAAATACCCATTCCTCAGACTAAAAAATTACAACTACAAACTGAACTGTTAAACTGCAATTTTTCTCTGCTCGAGGCCGAAACCGTCAAAAATAATTGTTCCTTATTTTGCTGCTTGACGTTGAAAGAATTAATCACAAGAAGGCCGTCTTATTTATTCATTTTCAGAAAAGCATACTTGTTTTCACCAACAATTTTTTTACAAAATACTTCACTAAAATTTTCGGATATACCTCTGCATTTCACTCTAAGTAATGAGAAATAGTTCGAATTTCAATTTGAAAAATTAAGATCAACATCTATGACTGAAATATTTTCGAATGAAGTTCGAGATGATCCAACAGTTTCCTGGTTAAAAATTTATGCTCTGAAATTTGCTTCAGGTGTTTTTTTATTTAAGATTTGTGTGACAATGTATTGTCTATAATGACACTTCTTGCAACAAACGTCTTTGTTGAGCGGTGTTTTTCTTGCATGAATATAATCGAAAATAAACTTAGAAACAGATTAATCTTAAAACAGTCTCTGCTTTAATGCGTATACCATGTCTGAGAAATTAATAAAGAAGCTTAATTCAAATATCTATAATAATGATATCGATGGTGAAGAAGATAATGATACAGAAATGTGCCAATACAGTAATTTACTGTTTTCTGATGAATTATAAGTAATATAATTTAGTTTTTTAAGTATGTTTCTAGCGAAAAGTGCCTTACGAATTTGAATAAATGTGCATATTGTATTGTTCAGTATAATTTATCATGGTTTTAAGTAAAAATTAAACCAACTAATGTGTAAATGCGATTTTGGGCTACAAATATGCTCAACTCCGCTATTTTGGGCTATAAATTGCCACCAACTGGGCGACTTTTTCAAAAAATTTCTGGCAACCCTGGCTACGATACAAAATAGAGAGCTAAGTTGAGATTTTTCTAGGAAACGGTAAAGCTGTAGAGCCTTATTGATTGTAGGACTCGGTCGCTAAGCTTGCCAGGTAAACTGGGATGGATACCGTTGCTGAGTTGATGACGTTATTTGTGAACTGCGAGAACGAAATGGATGTCAGGAAATGAAAAACAATACGTTATTTAGGTTCGTTTACTTTTATTCGAACGAACACGTCGCTTGAATCGAGGGCAAATAATCGGAAATGATTTCGAATTTTTAGCTGATGGTGAAATGTTTGCTGGTCGCTTCGTTAAGTTGTTTGTGAGTTTGCAAGATTTCGAAGAGTTGATCTGCTTTGTGAGTAATATAATGTCGGATTTAGCATTATATTTCGTGACATGGGTAATTGATTTTGAAATTACGTCTTTAGAATTGTGAAATAAAATTGACATGACATATAAAGGCTGGTACTGAGTTAATCGTGAAGCTAAATTTTGACATGTCTCCATTATCTGGTCATTCTTTCGAGCGAAAATTTTGGCAATGGAGAAAAGCAGAGACAATGCTCATTTCTGACGGATAAAATGTCAAGAATTTCACTTTTCGATCGATTTTCTTATTGAAAAGACATTTGCACTGCTCCATTTTCAAATTGGAACACCAAATGTCACTTTTTAGCTCGAAAGAATGAACTGCACAAACTAAATTGGCGTGAAATGATTGGAGACATGCTTCAGTGCCATCTACGTTTTCAACGCGAAAACAACTTCAAAGCAACTTTTCATGCTAAGAACAGAGTACAACTCTTGCTTATTTTCAAGCTAAATTTTCGCCGAAACAGATTTCACGTGAAATTTTGTATGAAAATTTCAACTGAAATCGAACTCAGTACTGTGCTTAAGATGTGAGAAGAAGAGTATGATTTCTACTGTGCCTGCATTGACTCATATTCTGGCATAACTTAAGAGCAAGTTTAAATAAAGGTAAAATATAAACTTAAAGCTAGAAAGGACTTCACCTTTTGGTCGAATGCAGGGAAAGAAGCGATCTGCAAAGTACATAAGCATTATTAATAAAATGAAAATTATCGATAAAAATTATCGAACAAGAAATAAAACTGAAAATGTAGGTTAGGTTAGGTTAGTGAAGAGGATTGCCGGGAACGCGGCCAGCATTAGGCCACCAGTTTGGGCCCATTCGCTACCCTCCGCTGGCTTGTTAGAGCTGCCAAGTGACCGCTCCGCCAAACTGAATCAGCTGACTCAACCTGACGGTACTGGCTACCTCTGCTAACTCTTGAAAGTTTTAGGAACCAAAAATCTTGAGGCGTGTATTGTTTAGGGCCGGACTATCACAGAGAGTGTGCTCGATGGTGTCCTCCTCCATCTCGCACCTCCTGCATAAATTGCTGGATGTCAGTCCCATTCTGTTCGCATGAGATGCGGTAAGGCAGTGCCCTGTGAGCAAGCCGACCGTGGTTCTCAAGCGGTTTGTGCTGAGCTTGAGCAGTTTCCTGCTTTTGCTTGGATCAGATTATGGCCATAATGCCGTGGCTAACCTGCAGTCCGTCCTGTTTTCCCATTCGGACTTTAGTTTGGCCCATATGGCGGCATCAAGTTTGCTTGTGGCGTCAGCGATTGACCGTGGTACAGTGATGCATGGGCTATTACTAGCTCCTGAACCTTTCCTCGCCAATTCACCGGCTTTTTCGTTGCCTATGACCCCACTATGCCCTGGCACCCACATATCCGGATAGGAATATGCCTTGCCCATTCATTGAGAGCAACTCTACAAGCGTTAACAGTTTTTGAAGAACATCTGTAAGACGCAAGAGCGAGAATGGCTGCACTGCTGTCGACGCAAATCGTCATTGATCTGGTTGATATTCCGCTAATGAACTCAACTGTCATGCGTATAGCATGTACTTCAAACTGAAAGACGGTAGCATGGTCCGATAGTCTACACCACAGGTTAAGGCTCAGATCCATAGAAAACACGCCCGAGCCAACTCCTGTGTCCGTCTTTGACCCGTCCGTGTAAATCCAGACGCCCCCATCGGTGGTAGCTTCCTTTTTCTTCCAATCTGTTTTTCTGGGTATTTTAACCTGGAAATTCCTGCCGAGATATATTATTTTGCTTTTGTGGTCCGTGTCTTCTGCAACGAGCCCAAATCTTTTGCGGCATTCTGTACGGATACCGCTGTGGCCCCACTGATCTGAATCATTCCGCATGCCGGAACTTTTAGCGTGTATCGCCGCTAAGCTTGCGCTTCTAAAAATGAATCGATCCAGGAGCATGAGTCCCAAAATCATTTCCAACCCAGCCGTTGGGGCGGTTCTTAAAGCGCCCGTAACACATATGCAAACTAATCTTTGCAGTCCTGTTAGTTCCTTGATATTAATTTTACTCTCCGTTACTCACGTTAGCCCCCCAGTTCAGTTTCCTGTTTATTAGTATAAGGCCCAAATATTTAACACTATCAGCAAGTTCCAATGTTATTCCGTTGAGGTCAGGCGTGGCAACAGTCGGTACCCTGTGTTTCCTTGTGAAGAGTACAAGTTCGGTTTTTGTCGGGTTTGCCCTAAGACCGACTTTTCTGGCCCAGATTTGGATATGGTCCAGAGCCGATTGCATAAGGTCCGACAAAGTTTATGGGAACGCACCCCGCACAAGTACCACAATGTCATTGGCATACGCCACCACCTCAAAGCTACTGGCCCTTAAATTCTCCAGTATTTCGTTGACTGTCAGGATCCAGAAAAGGGCAGATATAATCCCTCCTTGTAGTGTTCCGGTTCCGATTATTCTTTCCGCTTTGGCCTTCAAAAGGGTAGCCTCAATGTGCCTGTTTTTGAGCAAGTCCGATGCCCAGGTCGCCAGAGTTTTATCCACTCCATATCGAACTGAAAATGTAAATTGCCAGTGATTTTCGAATTCTTTAATCGCCGTTGTCGACCATTTGAAGAGATTAGATCTTATGTTCAATTGTTTTTTCGAAGAAATCAAATTGTGGTAAAGACAACATTTGGTAAGGATACAGAGGTTTGGTCGATCTTGAGTTTTTTACAACCAGAATTATTCTGGTAATACTGAATTTCGGATCCAGCTATGTCCTGACTCTAATTAATTAGTTTCATGATAATTGATAAACTGAAGCTATATTTGTTTTTTTTTTTAATTTTATTTTTTCTGCTTCTTTATTTTTGGAAGTTTTTCTTATTACAATTTTTTTACTTTATGATCAATCTTTTTTGACTTTTTTACTGCACTTTCTACATAGTTTATTTGAAACCTTCGTTCGCAATTTAAACTACGTCCCGATTTTCGTTTTTATCTTTCACCAAAAATTCATCACGCATAGTGCACATCTTATCTACAACTCAGATAAATTGTGAAACGTTGAACACTTCAGCTTTACCTCTGCGACCGGAAACAATGACATATCGCCGCGACTATTCGCCATCCGCTCGTCGCAATTTCCTCCCTTTTTTTATAGTTAAATCGTGTGGAATTTACGATGCTGGTGCACGAATAAAGAAAGCCATCAGTCCAAGGACGAATAAAGTGTTGCACTGAAAAATGCAATTTATCATCATGCCGTTCAAGATATTGTAACGCAAATATTGTCAACTTGTCAGTTGGAAATTGAATTGATGGCGCATCTATCTATGCTGGAACGTTTGTTTGTTCAACAAGTTCAACAGAAATGAATATATTGGCACTACCCTTCATCGACTTTTCTTCCCGGTCTGACTATTCTCATTGAACCTTTTCGTTTAGTACACAGTTGTTAGGACACAGCTTGTGTTGTTCATTAATAAATAGGCTTGGTCGGTATGCAGAGTACATTTTTGTTTAAACTAATTACTGGAAGTAAAAACTAATTATGTTTTATGCTTGTTCATGATAAAACATTGGTAACTATGGACCCTACGTAGGCGCGGAGTGCCTAAAAGTATGCAAGGATTTTTTTTCGAATTTCGATTTTTCATAACTTTTGACATAAAGATTAGATAATCGTGAAATTTGCAGAGCGTATTAATGTTGACTAAGACTGTACACACACGAACCTTTAAGGAAGTGCGTGCAACCCTGTAGCTACGGCAGGCACGTAAAAAAAATTCTTTAAATCATCGACCCTCCTGAAAAACTTTGAAAATAAATTCAAATTATTGATAAATTTTAACCTTTGTCCACCATATCAATTTGACATTTTCAGAATTCCGAGCTGCACAAGAACGGCAGCCCATCACGGACTATCTCTATTTTCAGCACTCGAAACTTCTGTTCACGAGTACTGACGCCCGGGTGTTCACGAGTACTGCGATCATTATGAAATTTACAGGACATGTCGGTACTAACTAGGACCAAGTCTGATAAAAATCATTTTGAAATCTGGGCAACCCTGTAGCATTGGTGCCATCGTGAAAAATCAATGAGAAAAAAACTGCTTATTGGCTCATACTATAGCTACCGATTCAGCCATCAGATTTTGACAAAATTCACACAGTATTTGAACCTTACACTAAACCACATTCGGTAGAAATTTGGTTGAAAAATTAGGATAGGGTTGCCAGCTATCGTAATTTTTATGACCTAAAGTTTGTTAATTTGCTTTGCAAAATAAAGCTTTTTCCCTATAACTTCCGATTTAGTCATGGAATGAAAACGAAATTCATGTGGTAAATGGAACTTGTTGTAGCCTAGCTGTCGCAGGAATTTCGTAGAAAAAACAGGAAAGGGCTGCCAGCTATGGTATTTTTTGTAACTTTTTTGTATTTCTTTACTAAGCGATGCTGTCATTAAATTTTCAAATGGGAATGATCCTGCAATGACAATTAACAAAACATATATTAAGGTTCACAACACAAATTTAACGAAATTCACAAATTTAACTCAACGTGAAGCAGATTTGGTAAATTTTTGATTATGGTGCTAATACATGATTGCCAGCACCAGCACAGTCTTCTCGAAAAGAATTCTTCCTTCCTCAGATCATGAAAATAATGAAGAAACCCATCAGGACCGTACAGACAGAACCTCTTTTTATCAGTAAAGACAACGTTTATCCAACGCTTTTTCCACCTTATATGGTCTGTTACAAACACCAAGCGGGCATTCTCTTCAATTGTAAGTGCTCTGCTGAGGCAAATACACGCTGACAAGTCCTTAGTTCTTATGTCAATATTAGGAATTCCCGCTGCTGTTGAGATTTTTGTTGTTGTTCCCGTCGAATTCGATGCTTCCTTTAGTAGCGCACGACGGTCAACTGCTAAAGCGGACTTTTGTCCCGTAATTTTGCAACGACGACCTAGTTAAATGGATACATGTCATGCTTATGCAAAAATTGTTGCTGTCGCCAGCTAGAGCTAACTGCTACTTGAAAATGGAGGCAACAAATGGATGAGCTCAAGGCGGCGTCCTATCGTCTCTTCCTAAACGAACTACAACAAAAACGGCTGGTCAGTAAGGCTCCAAATGTGGTATGTAGAAATACATAAGGTGCACCGGATTTTATTAACAGTTACACTGGTAAAATATAATTGTTTCGTTTGCCAGGAAAATAAAAATTGGAAGGACTAGTGCTTCTTAAAATGCAGGGTGAAACTTTTCAACTTTTAGATGAAGAAATATCTTAGGAGTGATCTTGGACAAAAAAAAAGCTTCCCTGGAAGAAGCATATGAAAGTGAAGATTACTCGGTTATGAAATACTTTCGGGCAGTGCAAGAGAGCTTTTACCACCCCATGAGGCCGGAAGCCTCATGTAGTTATATAGATCTACGCAACAATGATAACGCTGATGATCACAAACGCATTCATGTTGTGATAGACTATACTGAAACTATTGTATGCTCGCAAGTAGTTAGCCACGCTGCAAAGGACTGTGTGTCTAGGTATCTGTGGTGCCATGAATACGACTTCTTCTGCAGCCCTTGACGCGATTTTTAATTTACCCCCCACTAGACATTCAAATTCAAAGTGCCCATAGATGAACCGAACTTGGCCTATGGGTAAGATATGACGATATTGGGCACTGTTAGAGGTTCGATGCGTGAGATCTATCCCATTCTCACGATGCCTTCGCACGCTGAAGTGCTCTTACTCGACTTGGGGAGAAACCAGAAGGAACTGGGAACACTCAGATATCTGTACGAGACTTCACAGATGGTTTCAAAACAAATGTTATACCTGCGGCTGGTATCTTTATCTGCACTCATCGAATGATAGGTGGGTTTTTTCTTCGGAGAGGGCATTTCTGTTTTTCTAGCAGAAATATTCGCTATCTCGCTGGGCGATTGATTACAGTTAGAAAACATATCGCTATTTGCAGTGACAATCAAGCTGCACCGCTGGCGCTATGTAGATCGACGAATATTTCAAAAAATTACATGACACGATTGAACTCTGCCATCAAGTTCAATAAGGTGCATCTGCTTTTGATACCGCGCCACTGTGGTATATAAGTGGGTAGTTAATGCCCACAAATAGAGATGGTTGTCTTCTGATGTGGCTGGGTACACTAATGCCTTTCTTAGCTTCATTAAAAAAAAATATAAGAAAATAAAAATTTAAATCGCTGGTCTGCCCTTTGAAGAAATTCGTGCTTCACTGACGATGGAGCTCGACAGAGCTAAGGCAATCGCAAGAAATTTTCAGAAGTCTATATATTTTTTTGCCCTATGACCGACTTCGTACACGAAAATAATCCGAACGGAAACACCACTTCCACCAATTAGTTGATACCATCTAGATAAATGTTTCGAAACGACTCGAAAAACATTGAAAAGTAGGTTGATAGCACTGCCATATCTAGTTTTTTTTTATCTACTACGCAATAATTTATTGATAATACAGGATAAATCTAGGATTTTAGTGGCTTTTTATTAAATGTTTCCCGCAATTTGATTATGTTCTACCATATGCTCGAGCCGTAAGACACACTGTAATTACAATAAATTATCAAACACACATTTCTCCATGGAATATGCTGCCGTCGAACTAATCAAATTCACTCTCAGTCTGAGTCCCGAGTTCTGCCAATCATTAGCTTCGTTTACAATATCGGATTCAAACAGGATTGAGATTGAAACAGTGCGATAGCCACGTTTAAGTAAGCTGTTTATATTCGCATTTTTCAATCTGAATCCTAAATCAATTCGGCATTGTATCTATGGCTATTGATAGGGTAACAATATTCGATTTGACACATCAGCGTGTGTAAAGTAATTTGTGCCGTGTTGGAATATTTTTGATAAGAAAATCGTATGCTAGCTATATTCGCGTAATGAATGCAATAATCCGATTTTTCGTTAATTATAAAAATACACTGGAAATGGGGATAAAGTCGCATATGGCGTCATTGAGATAAAGTGTAGACAGAAGTCGCCAACTAAAGGCAGAACGGAATTGAAACTGTTCAGGTCGAATTATATGTGCGATTGGTTTATTGTTTAATGATGTCAGATAAGTTGTTTCACTTTCTCGAAATAAGAATTTTCCCGACTAATACTCTATTCAGGGACTTAGTTTATTTAAATCATTCTCGCTCTAATACACATGACAAGCCCTACCCAACGCATAAAACACATAATTTTTATGATCGTACACACACACACCCCATCTAACGAAATCAATGCTCAAAACTATTTTTGTTTTCCAATTATTCGAAAATAAACTTTACTACCCATAAATGCACCCTACCATCATAAAAATGCCAATCCAAGTCCAACACAGTACACTCATGTTGCCTGGTTGCCTGAATTCGCCTCCGCAATGTTTTACGCTAAGTTTAAATCAAATTTCGCGTATTCGACCTTCGGGATTTTGATCTACTTGTAGCTTTATGTACAAAGTCCAGTCTGCAAAGAATTTCCTTCCAACGGATGAAAGAAATAAAATCATTCGCAATGAAATTCGTCAATGTAGAAAAAATTTAATCACTAGGCGACCTATCGTCTGTTTTCGATATTGCCAACGTGGCGAAAGATGACGGATTGGAATAAATCGAAGAAATGCCCGTCTGCGAAATAAGAGAAAGGGCTCCGTTGGGTAGTGCGATTTCATCTTGCTAATTCAGAAGTTCTGGGAAAGTCATTAGAGTCAGAAGTGAGTGATTAGTTAATTAATGTATTTCGAAGAGATTTGATTTCATGTTTTTGTCTCGGTTAATGGAATGAACGTGCTTTGAGCAAGATATTATTGAAATAAATGCTTAAGGATTGGAAGAATTTCGAAAATATTGTGATGATAGGTAATTACGTTTGTAGTAGAACTTCCATTATTGGAAATCTTTTACTAAAAACCAATTTAAAAGCTAACGTGCAAATCTCTAACAGAGTACTATGAATTTACAAATACAGGTACACTAAATATTTTTATATAAACTAATTAAATTACGATATCGAACGCAATAACGTATTCAGTAATGGAAGTTCTAACGAAGCTGTTTGATTTAATTCGTAAGTCCTGTATTTTAGTTCCAAAAATCATTAACTATTTTTCAGTCTTCATTTCGGACATTTGATTCCATTGAGGGGAAAACGCAAACTGAAAGTGAATGATTTATTTTTAAGTGTATCTTAGATGAAGATTTAATTTTGAATATATCTTTATTTTAGCATTTATATAGCATTAGATTTTGAGGGACATTTGTTAGATCGATTCCCTAGGACATTTTGAATGAATAATGAATTAACTATGACACAGAGCTCAAAGACGAAATTGATCGCTAAAATTTTGAAATTCTTTATCATTGTTTTAGAAACAACGTTAAAACAATGTAAGCGCAAATCTGAGGTTATAATGTGCCCACTATTATTTGACACGTAGTCACTAAGCCTATTTTAAAAAAAAAACCGGCTCATGAAGGCAATATAGTCCGTAATATTGTATTCGAACTTTGAACGTTAAAAAGAATAATTTTGATACCCAAACAACAAGCTCCGAATAGAGTAAACGTAGATATTCTGGTAGATATAACGCAGTATTTTGATGGCCTTACGACTGTCTTCCCTAAATCTAAAAACAACACTAATAAGACTAGTGATCGGCAAAATGGCTCTTTGAAGTGAGCCAGCTCCGTAAAACTCACTCATTTTAAAGAGCTACTCTTTAAAAGTCATTGAAAACAACCATTTCATGCTTGCAAAAGTGTTTCCACCAAAGAGACAAAACAAGCAACACGGACAAAAAATGTTTTTCTGAATAAAAACACGAATGTTTTGTAAAAAGTGAACAGTTTCGAGAACATTTTTGTCTCTGAAACTGTTTTAGTAAACAAAACACCTTCCCATCGCGAGTCGGTAAGATCAAAGGAAAACATTTTTGTTCGCAATTTTCGTGTCTATTTGGTTGAAACATGCACTTTTGTTTTCTGCGACATCACTCAGTATATCGATTAATGTACTTTGGTAAACCTAGTGCGATATTTTTATTCTTGTGTATTTGTGTAAACTGAATAAAAAAGCAGTCAACTGGCTCAAGTGAGTGCAAAAGGCATTGGACGAAAGATGAGACGGGAAATTTAATAGAATTGTATCGCCAACACAATAATTTGTGTGACGTCAGTATATAAATCTTCCAATAATTCTTCCGTACTATAATCAAATCTCCTTTTTAATTGAGAACTGACCCAATATCTCGCCTTTTTTCTTTTTTTTTATGTCATTTATTAAGAAAAATCCACAGTTAATTATAAAATCACCGTCTTCAGACATTTCTCGGACACACGATAAACACAACTGAGAACAAAACCTGTCTGTTCAGTTGGAACAGTCTGTTTACAAAAAACAGAACTGTTTTCAATAAACAACACAAGTATTTTGTTTTTTGAAAACAAAACTGTTTTTCAAATTGTCTCTTTGGTGGAAACCCGGCATAATAATAATATTAAACCATAATAACATAACATAACTTTAAAAATATAACATAACAAATAAGATAAATATAAAAATAAACTTTGAATTAAAGATCAATCGAATTGTTAGCAATAACACTGAGAAAACACATGGCGCCAGACGCCATAATTTATAGAGTTCTGGCGCCATGTACATAGTCGATTTAGGGATTGTGATAAAATATGGCGCCACACGCCATAATACATGGCGAAAAGTACATAGGCCTCCACGCCATGTACATGGCGTGGCAGACTATATTACATGGCGTGGAGGACTATACTGTATGGCGTGGAGGACTATACTATATGGCGTGGAGGACTATACTGTATGGCGTGGAGGACTATACTGTATGGCGTGGAGGACTATAGTACATGGCGTGGAGGACTATAGTACATGGCGTGGAGGGCTATAAGCATAGCGTCTGCTCCTATGCACTATGGCGTGTGGAACTATGTGAAATCGATTATGTACATGGCGCCAGAAGTCTATAAATTATGACTTCTGGCGCTATGTGTTTTTTCAGTGCATCTGAAGATGATCCAGTTCACATCCAACAAAACGCCACGAGTCTTCTCAGTTCGATGCTCCGAACTGAAAATTCCCGAGGGATAAATAACTTCAAGAAGCTTGCTGACATTTATACATCTCCTCACACAGCATGGCTGCGAGTTATAATTGTAGTGCCATGAGCCATATTACATGGTTCATGGCACCATGTAATATGGCGTGTGGGGCCATAATTTCTGCGCCATGTAATTATGGCGCTGGGAGCTATACTGCATGGCTCAGGGTACTATGTACATGGCGTGTGGCACCATAAATGCTGCGCCATGTAACATGGCACCACGCGCTATGTAGATTCTGACATTATGGCGCTGGGAGCCATATTGCATGGCTCAGAGTACTATGTACATGGCGTATGGGGCCATAAATAATGCGCTATGTTACATGGCTCTGGGCGCTATGTGGATTTTTTTCAGTGAACCATATATGAAAATCTTGGTATATTATAAATTATAGAGTAAAAATAACACTTGCAATGTCCGTTTTGGCGATAAGCGAGATCACTTTTCAGTAAGCACGTATCCACTTTTTGAAAAGACTCGTTCGGAGGAGGGGACTGAAGTGGCCACAAAACCCAATCGTTGAGATCCCGTAAACAGGTTTCTGATGCCAAAAATAGAGATAAATTGGGGAAGGGTTACCGTTCTAGTCCGATGTGGAATTTCAACAGTTTTAATTTGGCTGCTTAGACAAAGCATTAAATTTATATATGAGTTTTTAGGAGGGTCGATAATTTGAAGGTTTTCTTTTTCAGCGCTTGTCGTAGCTGCAGGGTTGCCAGCACGTTCATGAAAACCTACGTGCGCCTACAGCTTTACAGAATCAATATGTCCTGTAGGTTTTATAATGATTTGATAATATTTTCAAAAGGCATCACAATTCAAAGTTCTTCAAACTTTCTATATCTTACTTTAGGTAGAGAAGGTTAAAAATTCCCAAAACGTTATCATGTCTATATTTAAAACAAGTTTAAAACACATGTCTTAAATAAACTCACAGTCTCTTTTAACTTTCTACTAATTATGAGACCTTTTTCGAATTTTCTGATTGCCAAAGCATTCAGCATAGCCTTCAAAAACCCAAATCCACCTATGAAATACACCGCCTAATCGCCAACATACGACAAAAAAGTGCAAATACTCGTGAACTAGAGCAAAGTATATGCACGCGAAACGCACACTGTGTGCTCACAAAATATCGCCATCAATAACCGCACACGATCAGTATTCATCATTCGCAAAGTCCTTATCATTTGAGCAGTTATTTGCGCAGTACTCATCATTCACATTGTATTCGCACTGCACACGGTGCTGGCTCCGTGCTTTCATTCATTCTTCATTCACACGGAGCTGGCTTTTTCCTCTGTACAATACGAATGTCGTATACATACATATGTACATGTTCCGACGTTAGAATAGCCTAGATTTCACTTCAACTACACACGGTAATCTAATGAAGTATTGCCGTGTGTATATGCATAAGATCTATTTGCTCGAGCGGCTCCGCAATATCGCTCTTGCCACTAAAGTGAAGGCATGAAGTGTGCAGAGCAGTTCTAAATGATGGCTTACACAGCTCTTTCAAAAGAGTTGCTTTTTTTTCTAGAGAGTTCGCTCACACAAATCTTTCAAAAGAGTTGTTCTTTTTGATTGGCACGCTCCTGAGCGACCCATCATTAAGTAAGACAGCATAGATACACTGAATGGCATATAGTGCGGTCATTTGAACTTAATTTCACTTGCATCCAGAAGGATCGTTACTTTACGTTCGACGCCATTAAAGGCGTTATTGGAGTTGAATTCCTGGGAAATAAAAGGTGATTAATATCACTGTAAATTAATAACCATATTCCAGCACATATGCAGCTAATAAGCCGATAAACAGGTGATGCAGGATTTTCAACGGCTTTAACAATCTTTACTGCTCAACGATTTCTAAGTTATCCGTCGAGTTCTCCCTTATCCAAGCCATTTTCACCTCGAAATTTTTAGTTTTTTGTAAATATGCTATTTAGCTGTTATTTAATTAATTGTTATTTATTTGTAACTTATTTAGTTACGTGATTTATTTCTAGCTTACATATTTTTTGCGTTGTATTCATTAGAATTTTAAAACTTTGTTTTATTTTGTTTGGTATTTACTTATATGCACGTACTTTTATACTTTAGAGTTAAAATAAAATAAAATTGAACAGATTTTTGTTCTTGGAAAGATATCTTATTTAAATGTTGAAATAAAAATTAGTTTTTATTTTTGCTGATCTTACCAAAGATCATTAAATACGACAGAAATTTTCGGGACCGCAGAGTAGCTTTCAACAACGGTCCTGCGTCTACAGTCTATCAAAAAATCTTTCAATAGTAATTTAATTATCTATCATATTCGGCCTAGTTTTTATTTTCACATACAGCACACTATTCCTTTTATTTGATAGTAATTGAACTATTTTCATTAGTTGATATTTCTAAATTAGCCGAAAAACATTTCGCACTACCAAGTGAAAAGCTACTGACGCGGCAAGAATTAGCACAATTATTTCACTATGTACACTTTCATTTCATTTTTTCGTGGCAAAAATGAATATTCATGCATTTTGAAATTATCACTTGCAAGTAGTTTGTGTCTACATAAAATTAATAGTTAAAAACGTAGTACATGTCGGAAATATCCTATCACTTTCATTCTATGCATTCATTTCATTGTATACACGATTAACCAAAAAAAGATACTTATTAATATTACAGTTTTTTTATTGAATTCATTCATAAATAAGTTTGTTGGATCTTCATAGTGGAAAGGAAGATAGAGTTGTTAATTCCATTGCCCGCCAAAGCTCATTTGAGTCACTGGTTTTCACAATTTGTTATTTGAGTCATTGATCCCTTTAGAAATCGAACTTCTGAGAAACCATATCGATGCCAATACTAACTGACGATATTTCAATTATCCTGGCTAAATCATTTTCATCATCACTGTGCGTCTTTCTAAGCATTCTCTTTAGCATAAGTTTGTTTTCTGGCTTTTTCCCATCTCTCTGGAAAATAGACAACATCCTCTGAATACACAAAGCTGATGATCCGACATGCATCTCTAACTACTGCCCCACTTCTCTTCTTGTTTAAGCAAAATACTTGAGAATTTTGTCTGCAAGAGAATCTATTTGGTTATCCTACCTATTCTGGCTGTTAAGCAGCGTGGTTTTGTCAAAAGTAAATACAATTTATCCATTCTTCTTTCCTTCCCACATGCAGCCACATCTGCTGGAAACATGCATGCATTTGCAATAAATGTCGTTACTCAATATATGCTATCGAATTACAACAAATATGATACGATATTATATGACATTGTACTATCTTAATTTTATTTATTAAATCTGCATTCACCACTCCGTATTACTAGTATCATTTTTCTCCCTATGTGGAACAACTTCCAGTTATATTAATTAAACCTACCAAATAACTTCTCTACACTGCTCTACATCTAATCTACCAAATTAAACTCATACCCGAACTATTTCCGACATCCGATCACAGGCTAATGCTACCCTGCTAATAGAAACCAAACACTCATAGCCATTTTCCCTAGTCGGTTGCCTCGCAAATTGTACGTAATTTATTACTGACCTAATGCCCGTCTGTTCGATCAAGCACAATCATGCTACGTAGTATGTACCTACACACAGTCAAACCGTTCTGCATTTGAAACGGATGCTATCAGCCGTATCCAGTTTTATAGACTTAATCGAGTCGAATCAAATTTCAGTTGATTGATGGACGTATCTTAAAAGTTGATCTGCAAGTATGCGTACGTACGTACATACGGCACAGAACAGAACCTCTAATACTTATCCAACCCCACGAAGCTGTTGGAACTCGAGAGCAAAAAAAACCCCCGGCAAAAGTTTGTGGGTTCGATCGTGGGAATACAATTGCCTCCCCAGATTTTGTGCCAAGTTCCCCTTGGTATAGCATCATTTGAAGCAGACTTGCTTTTACCATCAGCATCGCTTTCGAAACAGTCGTCAGGAACAACTAAGCACATACATAACATACGTAACGTGTACGCTTTATTTCATAAAGTTTTCGAGGTGTAATCAAGGAAACACGGCTATGTATCTTGTTTCGCATTCGGTCCGATAATTAATGATCTCCAGAGTTTTCCCATCACCTTCGCTTCCAGCGTGCCGATGCGAGAATCACATACTCCATCGCGTCAACTTGATCCTCCAAGTGTGGTGAGTTGTGTTGTGTTTGGACAACACAATGCAACATCATCATGATTGATTCTTATGTTGATAGCTGGTGTAATCGTGTCAATAAAATAATTACTATACCAAAGAAATGATGAGTGACTATAATAACGGTTCATTGATTCTCGAATTCAATTTGTTGTTGGCAATCTGAGGTAGTTGCGTTGGAATTGTCGTGAAATTTTTTTAAAGAAAAGATATTAAATTTAATCTAATAAATAGCCACCATTATAATCTTAGACTATTTGAAAACATGATGAAACACAATATTTTCCTCATTATATCCCTTAAAAGACCAGGTACTGTCAGGAGAATATAGTGGAGGAGGCAAAGTTTCCGAACCAATTTCATTTAGGCTGTTCCTGGTGAGAGCCGATATATGTATGTCTGAGGAAAAGGACTACCTTCCTGCTCAAGAGCACTGTAACTGTACTCTCGTAGCTGCTGTGATGAGAGTACACTTTAGTCGGAATCTTTTGGCCAGGCTCGAACAGTTGATAACACACAATGCCTGTGTAATACCATCATACACACAATAAGGAATCTCCGTGGTGAACACTTGGTTCATTTATTTATTTATTCTTCTTTGCATCAACAGATATATATCCAATTAAAGACTAGACAACGAAAAATACAGGAAGTTTAAAAAAAAGAAAGATTAATTCAATTAACAAAATCATAGAAAAATAGTGCATAAATAAAAAAAGAAAATCAAAGTAATCTTAGCACTTAGATAAATTTGAATAAAATCTAAATAAGTAATTCATAAATGTATGTGGTAAGTTAGATAATTTGCTTTTAAACTGATATTAAAAATATCTAACGAGGATGGAAGAGGGCAAATAATTAAATTAAATTAATTAAGACAATTATGTTTTCCAGGCAAGCCTAAAAGGGGAAAATATAAATTGGTGTAGGCACGCACACACGGTATGTTAAAGCTGAATGAAGAATAGAAGTCGCAGAAAGATTAAAAATATTCTAGGAGCGAGAGACGTAAACTCACAGTAGGGAATTTAGAGGAAAAGAGCGAATTTAACCCGCGATATTAAGCCCATCGAGCTTTGAGAGGATTTCATGGTTCACTGAATCGAAAACTTTAGCAAAGTTTGTATATATTACATCCATTCACATTTGCTAGTCGAATCCCTGATGTCTGGAAGACAGCGAATCTAACAGTTGTGCCTAAATCAAGCAAATGCCTTCACTTGCCACAAAATTGCAGATTGATAATCCTATTCTTCGCAGGTAAAATCACAGAACCTCTTTTTCTCAATCGGCCAAATGAGATAGTTGAGGAAAAATCCATCATAGCAAAGGTACAATACTGTCCTACTAAGCGTAAAAGCGGTATCTCAATGAAAGCAAGTTTCGAGATAGTTGAAGTTTTGTAAAAGTAGTAATATTGATATACCTCGAATTCCCTTAGTGATTTTAGGTAAAATTGAGATAGGCGACAAGGAACTGGGTTCGTTTGGAACTGGTGGAGGATTCTCCTTACTCCACTTTTCTCGGTGAGCGGTCTTCCGCTCTTGGATACATCGGATACTTGGATTTAAAAAACTTTCTTAAGGTGTTTTCTATATATTTTAAATAAGATACCATTAAAAGGCTTAGTTCATTAGATGCGTATTGTTGTCAGCTTTCTAGTGTTATAAAAAATAATTTTTCGATTTTATTTGAGATACCGCTTTTGCGCTTAGTAGGGCAGAATATGGCTTTAAGCTAATTCACTCCACTTAATTCACGCTGCAAGAGAGGTGCAGCATATACGTACAGAATTCAATCTGCGAAAATTTAAGGACCTGGTGATGTTTGATGTGCCCAAGGCCTTTGATAAAGTTTGGCATGTGGGACTAATTTATAAACTGCAAGTATTCCAAATTCCACTAACCCTCATACAACTAATGGCATCTTTTTTCCAGGGCAGAACTTTTTGTGTTCGAATTAACAATCACCTCTCTTCAATGCGAACAATAAAAGCTGGTGTCCTACAAGGTTCAGCACTGTCCCTAATATTACATAGTTTGTACACAGTAGATATTCCCAACATGCCAATCCAAAAGTAACCCTGTGCGCCGACGATACATGCATGTATTATACATCAAAGCAAGCAGAAGCTATATCTTCAAATCTGCAATCCTACATAGACAAGCTATTGGAAAATTTCCAGAAGTGGAAATCCAAATAAAAGCCGAGAAAACGCAAAACATCTTCGTAACGAGACGATGCAGACGAGAATCGCTGCAATTAACAGTCGACAGCCAGAAGATAGACTGGCAACGAATAGCTTAATACTTAGTAGTGGATTCGACAACAGACTCTCATGGATCACACACATAAAAGTCAAAAGATAGACTATGACTAGAAGGAGGGTGGGGACACTGCCTTAGAAAACCAATGAGTTCTCTACGACAGGACATGTTGGCGCCGTCTTTCAACTATGCTTCCAACCTGGCCGTAGGTAGAAAAGGCTATTGGAAGGAACACAGAATAATAAACCAACGATAGGAGTAACGGAGGATAAAATTCGAACGGAGATATACGTTCAAACGTCGTAAGGAACCGTGATTTCCGGCGGGCTATCTTTCAGCTTAGCTAGAAGAGAGTCGCCAGCGGACCCTAGCAGCGAAGAAGCGGACAGCTTGGTTCCTTCAACGCTCAATACTACAAGGCAAAATATCGGCAAAACCTGAGTAATACCCTTTCTAAAGAAAACCAGAACGTAACGTATGTGTTCACAACACTGGAGTATGCTCACCCGCGTCATAACGTTCACAACGCGATTCAGGATCGAGTACGGGTAATAAGATCGACTTACAACAAGGTGAGAGATGAGTAAATGGCACATAGGGCAGTCCACGCTCAGGCTAAGGTAGAAACAGGTGCGCAAACTACAACGAAGGCACCTCTCAGAGAAAAATCCACTCCGCTTCCAGGAAAAACAGAATTGCAAAAGTGGCCAAGAAAGGAAGCTGCGGACTTACGCGAGCCACAAGCCACTCCAAAAAGAAAGAAGATGAGGACACCGAAGAAGTTTCTTTTCAGTGCCAAACCGGAGCAAGAAAGCAGTAAAGAACCTATTCAACTAGCGAAGGGTAACGCCAAGCAAAAAAGTGAAAGGTGTACCAAGATCGAAAGGTCAAAATTGAAACAGTTAAAGAAGGGGCCTCGCCCGGAGATAATAATTATCACTCCTAAGGAGGGCGTTACATAAGCGAACGTCCTGCGAAAAGTCAAAGCAGACCTTATTTTATAGGACTTGAGTGACAACGTGACCCGAATACGACGGACTGCTGCTCGAACGTAAAGATGGCGGATCCGAGCATGACGAATTCAAGAGGAAAATTGAGGTATCTTTCGGTGAACAGGCGAACGTACCAGTAAATTGCCAGTAAGTAGCAATTGAATGCCGAGATTTAGACGTAATTACTACGAAAGAGGAAGTCTGTAGTGCTCTTAAGAACCAAACTGGAGGCTGACAAACGTGGAGTCGCAAAAATACAATGTTTGTGAGTTCCCAGAGTAAAAGCATGTTTAGCTGGTCTTCAAAAAGGCTAGACGAAGGAAAATGCCACCCGCTTATATGGAACTGGACGGAACTGCTTCGACGAGGGCTGCGCGAAATATCATTAATTAATTAACTCAGCAGGCGTGTGATGCTTCCATGTCAGGACGTTGTCTTATTGGTGGAATGCAAAAAATGTCTCCGCAGGAATAGCCCAGAGTACGAAGACTTGAAGAGCCAATATGAATACGCCCGGAAGAACCTCCAACTTATGTTCAGTTTTCCGCGCTTTGAAATATACAAAAGTAGCCTAGAGTCAATACTAGGCACAAGAATATCAGCGGAAAATATGGTCCACTGTATGATAGTATCTTAAACAGCGTGGAATGCCGTTGAAACAGCACTAGAAACCGCAAACTGCGTGACGCGGAACGGGGCAGGAAGAAGGAAGAAGCAAGGATGTCTAGAAGCAGCTAAGGGCTGAACCACTCCCGCGAAGTAATGCATTATAAGTAGTCCCGTGGGGCGTGCGACCAGACCAAACAAACTAAAAATGTCGAACAAGACATATGTTAGCACTGCCTTCTACCAGACATCCAAGACAAAAAAAACACGAACTAAAGATTTGACGAAAACATCGCACTTAAGAAAACATTATAAATTAGGAATAGAAATATTCACAGATAACTACGGGTTGAAACAAGAGACAAATACATACGCGACAAAACGTTAAAACTGTTCGACAGACTAGAAAAACATCCTAACTGTGCCATGGAACAACTGAAAGCACAATAATCCACCCTAACGAGAGATACCCAAATCTCATACTCAAGCCTGACCTGATTGATTTTGGGTGTGAGGTGGGTTCGGCTGAAGAAATCACCCCCACCCAGAGGAGGGGAGTCAAAGCATTATCTCAAGTCAAACATAGTTCTACGCTTTTTCTACGCTGGTCGATCAATGGGCAATAGCAAGTTGGATCCTTTTTCGAAATCATGTTTCTCAGAAGCGAGAAAAGGTTCATTTATTGGGCAAAACTGAAGCAATATAGAAGGGATA
Source organism: Nemotelus pantherinus (assembly GCA_963978885.1). Lineage (NCBI taxonomy): Eukaryota > Metazoa > Arthropoda > Insecta > Diptera > Stratiomyidae > Nemotelus > Nemotelus pantherinus. The sequence continues at coordinate 211,530,132 of OZ022263.1, read as the reverse complement.
TGGAGAGATAATTGGAAACGCATTACTAATCTCCGGCTTTAAGGGCAGACTATTATGTGGTCAATTGCGCAAACGGCTAGTCTAATTTTAAGGATGGAGTAGTATTAGCAATATCAAAATGGAAACGTACTAAGGTTGAAAAAACCAGATTGAAAAAGACAAGGAACACACAGGGATAAGACCAATGACGTCGGAAGGATATTCGATAAGCCATCGGAACCACAGCTAGTGGTACTGCCTAAAGGCTCACTAACAAAGACACATAGTTAGTTAGTTACCCTTTCGAACTTAAAAGGGTTCGCCGAAAATCGAAACAAGAAATAACATAAGCGAAAGATGAACTACGCTGGGAAATAGTAGAAGAAAACCAATGAGCAAACAGCTCACCGATTTTTTGTGGCGAGGAAGTAGATAAATCATTTAGATACATCTCAGCAGGGATACAGGGAGATTTTCGAAGGTAGCGGTTTTTGATGAAAAGACGTTATAAAGGCTTCGATATGACTATGGAGAACACTGAGAAGTGAGGCCTGCTGACGCAGATGAATTTTTCCCCCTGCGAAATGAGTTGAAGTAAAGATATATAACGAAAAGCGGGTGGTGAAGATCAGGACTAATATAAGATGGCAGAGCAGCACATAAATGAACAGACGAAACAGAAAGTTTAGCAAGCATAAAATCAAGTATGCTGTAATTAATGTTATTCAACTGAAAGAAAAAGCAAAGAGAGATAAAGAAGGATGATGCAATACAATCATTGCTCTTCGATACGTTTCATGTGAAGCTCGCATATCAGACTAAGCAGGAAATATTAAAACCATCACATAAAAGAATAAAAGAAGAGGGAAAGTTGCGATTAAGAGACGAGGAAACTTCCGTGAAAACCCGCTCATGAGCCACAATAGAACTATTACCCATCACATTCATATTTTCCACAAGACTGAATACATTTAAATGATGATCTTCGGACATTTTCCTTCAGAAAGGTACGCGGATTCTTGGAAAATTTCCTCACGTTTTGGAATAAAGAGGCATACAGCTGAGCTATCCCTAATCCGAAAATCTCAATGCAACCACCCAATAGTTAATGGAAAGGGACTCAGATCCAAACCGCAAAACATTATACCACGAGGTTTCTTTGAATCCGGAGAAGATTACTATTCAGACAGTATGATACATCTTATCATATGAAATTCAAATTTCATATGCCCTTAGTCATGTTGACAAAAATTTTGCGGACAAGGTTGACATCGTCCTATTTTTATCCATTTCTACAGACTGACCTTCCAGATCTCATCGTATATCTACTTCGACAAAACTTGAATACATCATATTTCCTTTTCATGAATAAATCATTTCATCGCGGCGACAAATAAATTTCAATGCATGCTATCTATCTATTAACTTAGTTATCTCAATCTAATTTCTATCTTGCTTGTCTGTTTAAATATATATTTTCATAACTGAAATTCTCGCGAAACTCCAAAAATCTCAGTATGTATTTCGATCCCAAAAGCTCGAACGCAGATGGCGTCAAGTATCTCTCCGAAGCATATTTTATCGTCTTCAATAAAACAGACTACATGAAAAGGACATTCCCGGCACACGACAATGCTCACTTCAATAGAGACACATGGCTTCGATGCTAGCCATACCAACCGGCGACATTTGATGAATTATGCAAATGTTTATTTCCTGACAGAAGAAGTGTGAAGCCAACCGAGAACGGCTAGAGTACGAACGGTGCGACAGTGAAGAAAGGGTTCTGGTTTCTCACCTCGATGATGTCAATGCTTGTTTACTTAACATTATTGTGACCTGTCGTCCTCGATGTCGTAGTTGTCATAGTTGTTGTCGCCGGAGCCGCCCACATTGGGCGCCCTAGGAAAATGTTCATCTCGCCAGAAAAATTCACATTTCACCTTGGCAACGCAACGTGGCTACGTCGTGACAGCTCGTCCTAAGAACACCTCAACACCTCATATTATATAATATATTACGAACACAAAACCAATAGGACGTGTTGGCTGAACTGAGTGGGAAACAATTTGCATTAATCATACGTGACTTTCAAGATGAATCGATTCGGAGAGCTAGATGTACCTTGAGAGAGGGCGAAAAAGAGATAGAGGTTCTGGTACATGGCAACTTAAAGATTTACAGCAACATCAGCCGTGGGTAATATTCTGTGAAATTTATATCATGAAAATTCGATTGAGGTGACAAATGAAGTATTTCGGTACGTTTTTCATGTATTCTGATCAGGTGTTGTTGCGTTCAGAATGACAAATTGATTTCCATAGCGATTCGGGGATGAGAAAGTTTTTTATAATTTTCAGCGATGCTAAGATTTTTCAGGCTAATCAATTATGCCCCTCGATCATTGAAGTTTAGGAATAACTTTCAATTCACCGTTTTTTTGGTAATTGGGCTGCAGGTGTGGATCGAAAGTAGAAATAGAGGAATATCGTCTGATGACTTGACAGTGCAGACTTAAGTTAAAATAGCAGATTTTTTTATTTAATATTACAGTTGCGTTTTGAGTTAGGTAAAATCTGTACCATCAAACGAAAGAGCCCTCTGAAGAAGAAGTATCTGAGAGACAAAATTAATAGTCTTAGGATTCTGCGCAAAATATAGCTTGGAATCACAGAGTTTGTCACAACCAGGCAATCAAGCATTTAAATCTCTTTAAAAAAAAACAAACCCTCATTCGATTTTCGAAGGCCATTTAAAAAACTACGAATACTTTTGCAAACTGATTATTTTCCAAATAATTCAGAAGCAGTTTTTCTAGATTTATTCACGAATCATAAGCTTTCTAATCCAAGAAGCGACAAATAGTATTGCGGAAGTCGACTTAGCCGAGCCGTTTTCAATGCGACGTTTTATTTCAGGTCAGGTCCTAGTAAGTCTCGCGTGTGAAACCCACCATTTATCCAGACCCGAATTTAAGGAGGAGACCGACATCTCTGGTACGCGAAACAAAACCTAAACAAGGAGGGCACACATTTAGGGAGAAGTGAAATCTAAGAGAGGAAAACCATTAAGGCAACCAAACTGAAAAACAAATCCAAATTCGTTAATCGGATTTGGTGTTCGGTATTCATCAAGAACAGAAAAAAAAACAAGCATATTTAATGACAAAATTTATTTAAAAAAATGATTATCTTAACAGGAAAAAAATTAATCACTTCAATTTAAATTAATGCTCCAGATATAAAAATGAAAAGAATAAATTATAAAATGGAAAGAAAAAAGAAATTTAAAATGGAAAATTAAAAACATCCGGCAGGAACAAATGAATATTCTTAATTCAATTTCTTGATCGTGATTATGTTGAAACTCATTCCAGAACGAGATCGGATGACGAATCTCCAAACAATTCACCAATAAATTTTTCACAAGTTTAAAAAGCTCTACCATGACATAAAAAATATCCCGCGAGTAATTTTTTTTATCGGTTTTGATAATTTCAATTATGAGCTCATAGTGCGAGAAGTATTTCTACGCTAATGGATATGAAATTTTGAGCCGTGTGTGGGCGCTGAGTGCCTAAAAGTAGGCAAGGATTTTTTTTTAAATTTTGATTTGTCATCACATCTGATGGAAACATTAAATCATCGTGAAATTTGTAGAGCGTATTGATCTTCACTAAGAATTGACACATATGGATTTTCAAGACTGTACGGGTAACACTGTAGCTACGGCAAGCCCCTGAAAAAAAGTCCTTCAAATCATCGATCCTCCTGAAATTTTTTTGCTTTTTGACAAAACCTTCAAATCATTGATAGATTTTAATCTTTGTTCTCCATGTGAATTTGAAATTTTCAAAATTTTGATTTACACAAGAACGGCAACCCATCACCAAATTACCTCTATTTTCAGCACTTGAAAATTCTGCTCACGAGAACTGACGACTGGATTATCCGATAGTCATGAAATTCACAGGACATGTTGGTAGTAACTAGGACCAGGTCTGATAGAAATGATTTGGAAATGCGGGCAACCCTGTGCCAGTGATGCCATCTCGAAAAATCACTGAACATAAAACTGCTTTTTGGCCTCTAATTTCCGATTCAGACATCACATTTTAACAAAATTCACACAGTATTCGAAAAAATTTGGTTGAAAAATTAGAATAGAGTTGCCAGCTATGGTGATTTTAGTCTCCTAAATCTTGTAAATTTTTTTTATTTATTTATTTATATGCCAAACAAGGCATGATACAATTTATATTACGCAATTTGGTATCTAGGGTTACACCTAGGTCTAAGATATGTTCTACCCTAATAAGTTCGTTGCTATTAAGATAGTATGAATTGACCATTACATTATTTTTCCTGGAGAAACTTATCACTCGACACTTTTCGACGTTGAGATTTAGTTTATTCAGGAGGCACCACTGTTCGAGAGATACAAGTTTTGATTGGAGAAAATCAATGTCGGACTGCGTTTTGATAGTGTGGTACAATTTCAAGTCATCAGCGTAGAAGAGGTGTGGGGTATCAAATAAAATCCTAGATAGATCCGAAATGAAAATATTAAAGATAAGAGGGCCCAAATGACTGCCTTGCGGCATCCCCGACAGAGTAAAAACTGTTTTTGAAAATTTTCCTTGAAATTTGACAATCTGGGTTCTGTCACAAAGATAAGATTTAAGCCAGTTAAGTAGGCAGCCAGATATACCGAAATTAAGTAGTTTCTGTGTCAAAATTTTAATGGTCGACTCTGTCGAAGGCCTTACTGAAATCAGTATGAATCGCATCAACCTAGTTTCCCTTTTCCATCTCACAAAGGACGTCCGAAACCAGGATCATGAGATTCGTGGTAGTTGACCTGCCTTTTCTAACCACATGTTGCTGTTCGTTGAGAAGGGGACTCGGAAAGCCTAGTCTAATATACAGTAGAATCCGCTTATAACGACTCCGCTTAAAACGTCTGACTGCTTATAGCGACTTGTTGAATCGGTTTAGTTGGTTTCTCATACAATAGTATTACAAAACGTTTGCTTATTACGACTCCGGTTATAATGATAAACCGTTTATAGCGACGTAATTTAGCTGAATTTAGCTTTTACTTGTCCGGTTATAACGACGAAACTTTGTTGTTTTTCCGTAAGGTCAAGCGGTCGTGTCGTTTGTTTATTGTTTCCCCGCAATTCCGAGCGACCAAACCAGATACCGTTCCTTGTCTAATTTGTGTGTGTAAAAATGTCTACACCCAAACAACGAAAGTGTTTTACTATTGAAGAAAAGAGTGCGATAATTCAACGTTTAGAAACAGGTAAATCAAATGTGACTCTTGCGAAGGAGTTTGGTGTTTCTTACTCCAACATATCAACAATAAACAATAGCAAATGTAAGATTGAAGAGCTGTTCCCAAGCGAATTCGGGCGTCCACACAGGATCAAGTGGATCAAGCATTGCTTCAGTGGTTTAAAGTGCAACGAAACCGGGAAAAACTCGTCAGTTGTCCTATTCTACAGCATCAAACCCAGTTATTTGCTTCGCGATTCAATGTACCGAATTTCACATGTACACCAAGTTCGATCAATCGCTTCAAAACTTCACACAATATTGTGTCCGGCTGAAGACTAAAGGGCTGATCGAATCCTAGCATCAAAGAAGCTCTCAAGAAGATGCAGACACTTTTAATTCCTTCATACATTCTTATTACGAAGATGACAAAACAAAATTAACAATGTCTTGTCTCATTAAGTTAGTACGTAATTCTTATTATGCAGCAAAAGCCAATCAGAAACAGACTAAAATACACTATTTTTCAGCTGCTAACTATGTAATTTATATCTGTAAGCTTACAAAACTTTCACATGTGTCTCACATTCTGTAAAATAACCTTCCTTCGTGTTTTTCCAATAAATTAGTTTTCCTTATGATAGCATCTTGTGTAACGTTTGTATTTACGTTAATATGTGCTCTGCTATGCAGCCAAGTAGTACTGTGGGTAAAATGTATAGGTACATTTCGAAATTCGCTTATAACGTCGTCCGGTTAATACGACTGCAAACGTTCGGTCCCTTGGCCGTCGTTATAAGCGGACTCTACTGTACCTGTCTAATATTATGAAAGTCAGTTGATCAGACGAGCTTCTCGAAGAGTTTGGGGATCACTGAGAGAATAGCGATGTCTCGATAGTTGTCAATAGATCATTTATCGCCGCTTTTGCTCAGCAAAATAACGCTTTTTTCCCTATAACTTCCGGTGCAGTCATGAAATCAAAACGAAGCTGTCGTGGGAATTTCGTAAAAAATCATGAAAGGGCTGCCAGCTATGACAATTTTTGTAATTTTTAAGCATTTCTTTACTACGCGATTATGTCATTAGATTTGCGAATCGGAATGAAAAGTGTTGAGAATGGTAGCCCTAAAATTCTTTTCACCCGTATAACTTCCAGCGCAGTGATTCAATCGAAACGAAATTCACAGGGTGGGTTTAACTTAACGTGATGCAGTTTTGGTATTTTTTTGCTATGCTGCTAACACAGGGTGACCAGCATCAGATATTTTCGTAAATATTGCACCAACAGATGCTTCTATTACATGTTAATATGCAAAGCATTTGCAAGAAAAATAAGGAAGCAATTTTTAAACTTTGCGAGTTTTGAAAATTTTTCGGATGGCAGCCTCAAACAACGTTTAATCGCTGAAACTTTCGATGAAATCCTGGGATGAGAACGAAATTCAAAGGATAGGTTGATTTAAACATGAGCTTGTTGTGGTAAAATTATTGCTGCTTCGTTCGAAAAGTGTTGCCAGCACTGAACATTTTCATCATTTGTGCTATATTTGGGTTTTGTTGGTTTGGATAAGGAATGGTTGATATGATACTACAAAAAAGTGTATAACGTCTTTCCACATTTTTTTATCACTCAAAGACAATCCGTTTTCTAGCGGTTCTGATGCGCTAGACTTTTTTAAATCCTCTCTTGCTTCACAACACGAACCAAACTCGTTAAAAAGTCATCTTACAGTGGCTATTGTTTCAAATATTGCAGTTTGCATTTCGTTTTGACGAGTCAGATTCTTGTTATGAGACAAAAAAAGTTGTGACTGGGCGATTTTTCCGAAGTTTCCGAAATAACAATGTCATGGAAAATCCAAAACGCAAATTAACAAAAAGCACGAAATATAATATAATTGTTGGAAACAACTACATACAGGAAAACATTTAAATACGAATCTGTGTTACACGACGCTAGCATCCACTTTCAATGAATCTACGTGTTTCAGTGATTGGTTAGCTGATACAAAATTGGCTTTATACTAGTCCTGGTTTTCATATCACTAATGGGGGCGGTGAATCCATAAAATTTATTGGAACAATTTAGAGCGCTCGATATGCGTTATTTTAGATCTTAAATTGAAGCACATATGTTTGCTATACGCTGCTCGATGGTTTATGAGAGCCAGCAGCTCGCATCTACTCCCCCGAGTGCAGTACTTTTCGAATACAGAAAAGTATCTATACGGCTTGGATATGGCGTGCAATAATGCTATTACGAATACGATGTTTGACATTCGAGCGGACACTATCGCAGTCCTTGTTATACGAATTTAGTTCACTTTGATAATATTTCATCAATTTTAATTTGATCGCAGTATGAGCGTTGAGCGTTTTGCATTTAGCAAATATCTATCTATCGTTGCAATCTGGTCATGCGGATGGTTGACAATACATGCGGGGCACATTTCGATGCTGGCATTAATTCGAACGGTGTTTGTTAATATTTAATTGCTATCGGGAATTTGTGTTTCGAAATTGATTTAACAAGAGATTTGCATGAAGTGCATAGAAATGAATAATAGATTTGAATTAATGACAAAGTTACAAATTATCACCAATCGACATTCAATAGCCACCAGCTCCCTGAAACGATGGCTTTGCAAAATAGAGTACATTGAAATCTGGTATAATTGGCTGCTTATCAATTTGATTGCAATTTTCTACGCGAACCGTAAAGTGATTTCGTTTGTTCGTAGCTTGTTGCGAGTCTACAACCGCCACTGAATTTCAGTCGACGTGACGTTCTAAATTCGATAAACCGAATTTAATTTTCGGTGTTTTTTTTGTTGCCTAGTCGTTTCGAATCCCGGCCAACCGATAACAAGATGAAGTCATAAAACGAGTGCGTACACCCAGTCTATGCAGCGTACGTGCTTCGGCGTCTTCGATTTATCATTTCAAGTTATCTTCGGATACATCAAACCAAGGCGGAAAGATAAATTTTACGGTAGATAAAGTTTCGATTTTATGATTAATATAGAACGCGATAGGATCCCTCAATTCGTACACTTCTCCTCGTCTTCCATCTACCATAGCTCCGATTCTAGCGCTCCATGTCGTAAACACTCCATGATATTCTCTCCTTGAGCTATCGACATTTCGGTGTGATCTGCCTTTGAATTATTCGTTTCGTGCATACCACATTGACTTCTCACGCTCCACCGAAAACCTCTACCGCTACACATGTTCACGTTTTATGTCTATTTCGAAATAAGGTACATATTTATTTATGTTCGTTCCACAGCGCACAAGAAAAACGAACAATTTGTGTTAATGCATCAATATCTTATCAGAGCGCCTACTGAATTTCATTTATCGTACTTCGATGACTCCCTGACCCAAGCCAGCAATAATTTTTCGAGCCGATATCGTGCGTAAATGTCTCCCGGATTGATAACATTGAGCACGTCTCTTCAGTCAGTCAACGAAAGGCTTCTTAAGACTTTCGAAATTTCGTGGTGTTTTTGCTGATACCAACTGACGACATATGAAAATTGTATAGAGACGACATCAATTCACTTAATACCAAAAATACAATTAACATTATTTTTTGCTTTGTCAGAAGGAGATATACCCTTAAGTCTGGTTGTAATTTCAGAACGAGAAAGCAGTTTATTTTTCTGTAGCTATGCTGTGCGAGGCCTGACAAATCGATGTCTCATGAGTTTCGTTATCACATTTTGATGAACTTAATTTTTCCATGGGGGTATATAAATTATTGCGATTCGAACGGAAATCGATGGAAATTGAATGCAAGGGGAGGAAATTCGAAACAAATATTTTTGAACTCATAAAATAAGATGCTTAAATGGATAAGGAATATTTGAATTATTCTCTCATAATGATAGGAAAGAAGATAAACACTATTAAGTGTTCTCCAATTATGTGTTAAGAAAAATTGCAATTTCAGCAAAATGTAGATATTTTTTTCATCTAAGATCTTTCAGTATTTTTATGACGTTCGCGTACTAATGTGGGTAGGGTAGGTAGGTCGAAGTGGCTGCCGATCGACAGAGGCCTGTCGACAGGCAAAAAACAGGCCCTTTGTGATGTAATTTTACACATTACTTTTATAAACTCTGTTTTTCAGAGCAATTTTATAAACTCTCTCTATTCCCTAAAAGTCACAAAACCATCTGCTTCCTTTGATAAACCGCACTATCCTCTTTAAATTGACCATGGACAGTTCGGTCAGATTTGAGAGAAAAGGTGCACTAAGTGCCGCCACCTTTTTCTTCGCCAAAGCTGGCCACTGGCACAAGAAATGAAGGACGGATTCTTCCTCGTCCTCAGAGCCACAGCTACGACAGAAGACATTGAATCCTGCGCCCAATCGTTGCGCATGCCGTCCTATGATGCGGTGGTCCTTAAGAATGCGCACAGCACAACGCAAAGCGCTTGGAGTTTAGCCTAGTAGCAGTTTGGTGTGATGCGCATCCATGGATACCGAGGACTGCCTGTTATCGCACAGCATGATTATCTGCCCAGGACTTCCCAGCGTCCTCAAAGTATTTTTGCCTGATGGCCAATTTGACCGATGTCATCGGTATTCGTATGGAACAGAAGCATGAAACCTCCGCTAGCAAGGTACCAAGTCTAACTTGTTCGTCGACCTCACAGTTGCTTTGTAAACCTTTATGACCAGGTACCCAAATCAATTGTACAGCCGAATGTCTCCACATCTCCCTAAGAGATGCACGGCATTCAGCAACAATCATGGACACTGTATAAGGACCAGCAAGATTCTTAACAGCTGCTTAGCTATCTGTGAAAATACCAATATTAAATCCGAATAGTCGATTACACAGAAGCAAGTCAATTTTTTAAGAAATAGCCGCAACCTCCGCCTGAAAGACTGGCAGATGGAGGGACAGCTTGAGACATCTGAGTATAGACCACTCCGGACCCTATTGTTTAGCTTTGAGCCATCAGTGTACACATGGATAAGCCCACTTTCGAGGGTGATACCATCACGTCATTCACCCATACCAGGAATGCGGGTTGTGAACTCCAAATCCAGTAGAAAGTGAGGAGGGATGTATTCAACCCCTGCTGGAGCGAGAGCTCCCTCAGCCAAGATCCTCGCATGGCCAAACTCTGTTCTATTCCATGCTGAGATATTATACAGTCTCACAGCAGTAAGATTAGCTTGCTGTAAGATCAGTAGATTGGTTGGTAGCTAGTGAAGCAACACGAAAAGTGCCTTAGTAGGGGTGGTGCGTAGCGCTTCTGTTATCAGTAGTGCAGCTAAACTCCGCACTTTTCCAGCTGAAGTTTGCAAGTAACCTTAAGAACAGCCTGCCACCAGAATACCACCTAAAAAACAATAGAATTGGCTCAACCACAACAGTATAAAGCCAAGGAATGGTACGAGGCTGCAATCCTCAATTCACCATTGTGGCTCTTTTGCAGCAGTCTTGTGGACTGAAACCCTTTTGCTCTCTTTCTGCTATATTGTAGCTCCATAGTAACTTCGAAATACTTGACCCTTTGGCTCAGGTCGATGAAAATCCCGTTTGATTTCGGTTAATCAAAACAAGAAATTTTGTACTTCCTTGTAAACAGTACTAGCTCCGTTTTACTAGGATTCAAATTCAACTCACGGCTCCAACCTGAAAGTATGAGGCAAGAGGGTAATTTAACCTCTCCGACAGCGTAGGTAAATACTTTCCCCATAAGGTAAATACTTTCCCCATAATACTTTTCCTCATAAGCAATCGCTTTGCAGTCGCCACGGTCCAGCTTCATTAGGAGAGTATTCACCGTGATGTTCCACAGCAGGAGACAGAGGACTCTAGAGGTGTGCCCGTGCTGACCCTTCGTCGTACGTGAGCATACCCCAAGGAAGAGGTAATCACTCTTTCCTTGCGAAGCTGTACGATAAAAGCAATCAGCTACTCATCCACATGGAGCACAGTGCTTCAACAATGGCGTCGACATCGTCGTTCGACAGTGCTTCAACAATGGCGTCGGACTTTACTTTGGTGAAGGCGGCCTCGATGTAAAAGAAGGCGGAAAGCGTATATTCCTTAAGAGCATGAGATTTATCGACTTTCTCAATGAGGACGTGGAGAGCAGTTTCAACAGACTTATCTTTGGTATAAGCGAGATGTGGCTCGATTGATCTTTAAATATGGTAATCAATGATCCTTTCCAAAATCTTGAGCAGACAGTCCTTTGGCTTAACATGCGAAACTTTTCCTGCTTTAGGGATAAACACGACTCTAGTATCTCGCCAGCCACTGCGAACATACGAGAAGGATAGGCAAGCGTTATGAAACTCTCTGAGCAATGGTAACGATACTTCCAGGGACTGCTGGATATCAACCGGGAGAACGCCATCAGGGCCCGGAATTTAAACGGCTCAAATGAGTTAATAAATAGCCCACTTCAGTTAAGACTTGGATATCCTCAACGACGGCGTTAAGCTGGCAGCTTGCTCCGTTTAGTACGTCACTTCTATATGACGATAATTGCCCGGAAAATGTACGTCCATGAGAACGTTTAGAGTATCTACGCTCGAACTAGTCCAAATACCCTCAGGGTTCATGATGCACCCCATAGCCTTCGGTGCCGTGCTTGAAATCTTACGAAGGCGGTTTGCTTTACTGAGATTCTCCACGTTCCCACAGAAAGATCACCATGGGGCCCTCTTTGCTTTGCGTACGGCATACTTAAAAGCTGTCAGCTTCGTTTTATACAGCGACTATTCATCTGACTTCCTACACTTTCTTCGCAGGGAGTTGATCGCCATATTTCACCAGAGAAGCTTGGAAGTCCCGTGGCTGCGGGTGGATTACATGCTGCCCTAGATGCGGAATTAACAATGTCACTGATGCGAGTATTATTTACCCCTTAGTTTAATACGGAGTGCATGAAACTTCGACAACTTGGGTATGGAGCTTGCTCAAAAACAGGCAAATTGAGGCCACCTTTTTGGGGGCCAAAGCGGAGAGCATTGTAGGAACGGGAACATCACAAGGGCGGATCATATCACCCTTTTTCCGGATCCTGGCAGTCAGCGAGATACTGGAGAACTTAAGCGCTAGTCGTACTCGTACACTGACGACATTTTGGCTCTTGTGAGGGGTGCTTTTCTCCAAGCTTTGTCGAACCTTATGCAATCGGCACTGGACCAGATTCAAATCGGGGCCAAAAGAGTCAGCCTTAGAGCAAACCTAACAAAACACCAAACTTGTAGTCTTCGTAAAGAAATACTATGCGCCGGGTTTTGTCACACCTGCACTTAACAGAAAAGCATTGAAATTTCTTGACAGTCTTAAATATTTAGGCCAATACTAGGCAGGAAACTGAGGTGGGGTTCTAATATGAAATACATAGTTGATAATGCCCGTGCATCACCTTCGCGTCCCAATCTGCCTGAAATAGGATTATAAACCTATTTCAGGCCTACCTAAAACAAACCTATTTTGGTGTATGGGGCCAATCATCTAACCATACAAACGATGCAAAAAACAACCATACAAACCGACTGCAGGATGAAATGGGTCATCGGTAACAGTGACGCTTGGATTTACACAGACGGGCCAAAGACGTCAGAGTCAGCTCGCGCGGTTAGTCAGCGAAAATGAACCTTCACCAGTGATATAGACTGTCAGACTACGGTACAGTTTTTTAGTTACCATAAGCATGGCAGCGAAAACATCAACCAAACCAACGACTATCTGCGTCGATAGAAGGGCAAACATTCTCGCTCTTGCGTCTAACAGATGATCTTCGAGAATTGTTAACAGTGTTGCCAACTTTTTTCCAGCCGTTGTAGCTAGAATTTACGGAAAACATAGCTAAAAATAGCTAAAAAGTCTCCATTGTAGCTAAAAAGTGTAGCTAACTCCAACAATAAAAACCTCAAGGTTCCTGAAAACAGTTTTATTAAGCTAATGTTTATTATTCATATGGAAAAATATTGGACGTACATCGGATAGTGAGCAGTTAATTAATTTAACAGTATAAAATAGTATAAAAATTGTTAAGAGCTTAGTGAGTTCAACAGAATTGCTTTCTATTTTTTATTCATGATAGAAGCATTCTTCAAAATGAGTTGCAGAAATAGGAGATATAAAAGGGTTTTGTAATTGTTATACTCCTTGTAAATTATTTTTGCTAAATAACATTCTCCTCATGTTTCGGCTATACTGAAGTGGGTTTTTAGCCCTAACTATTGTCTAATGATTCTTGATACTGATCCCTTTATTGACAATCACCTTGTTTATGAGCTCCGTATCATCTTCAAAGGAATTTAGAGAACCGATTATAAAGTTCTGCAATTAAAAACTCTAACGTTTGCGGAAAAAATGATACTGGAGCTGCAGAAATTAAAACCTGAACGGAATGACAAGCACATCTTATTGATATTAAAAAAGGGTTTTACGACTTAATTTTTGAAATACACCGTTATTTACTCCGACAATAACACTTGCGTTGTCTGTCATATTTGTAATATTTATGTTGTAGTTTTCTAAGCACGTGTTTATGGAAGTAGTAATACTTTCAGCAGTTCCACTTTCTAGCTCAATCAAAGCCTAGTAAATTGTAATAAATGTTTATGAATATCACTAAAATGTCCGTAGACTCTGTCACGGTCGGTTAATAAAAACAAAAAAAAAACAAAAAAAAAATCTCCATCGTCCTCTAAAAGAGAGAACGATGGAGATTGAGTAATATCAACGATGCTCGAATCATCAAAAACTACGATATGTTAGCTTTAAGATTAAATTAGGTACAATAGAAAATAAGTCAACAATCACATGACCCGAACGAACAGCGCATCGAGGTGACGACGCCAACGAAACGACAAAGCAATCAGCGGACATGCAGCATGGAAAATATCAATAGCTGCCGACTAATCTCACGAATTATTTATCTCGATATGAATCACGACTGTCATCAGAATGCATATACCCGACAGAGCAGCGAACCCGGACCTGGGCCAACAGTTGACCCAATTTCCACTGATCTGTGACGGCCGCCTCAGGTACAGTGCTGCCACTTTGGATACCTTCGTATCATTTTGGATACGAATCGAATTTAAAAAATCTGGATGATACTATGATACGTTGTCCCTAAAATGGATACTTTTCTCAATTTTAATTTACCTGCGCAAAAACGTGTGTTCAAAACAATCACTTTTTTCAATTTTCATTACATTATATTTCAAATAGAAAAATTTGATTGCACAATTTTATCATACTGATATATAAATGGAAGTAGCAGCATTTTCTTTCGAAAAAGTTTGACGTTCTATTCAAAATGGGTATAAGCATGATGTGACTCAAGAAACGGACAAGAAAGAAAGTAGCTCAGGAACTATCAAAAATGTACAATAATTTATAATACATAATAATTTATAATGTACAATAATTTATATAGAGCTGAATAGGTGAATTCTTCTAGCCCTCAAAACACATAGGTCACTGCTGAAACATATTTTATTCTAATATTGAATGCATTTCCCCCCTAAGAGTTATGCAGTAGTCTTTGAGGAATTTCGAATGATTTCGTTGCAAAATTGCAAAATCCTTTCCAAAATCTTAAGCAGGGCAAATTTAAGACTTATTGGACGATAGTCCTTTGGCTTAACATTAAAAACTTTCCCTGCTTTATGGAACATACGATAAGCGCAGGCAGACGGATATCAGCAGCAAGGACGCCATCAGGGGCCGGGAATTTTAACGGCTCAAACGAGTTAATAGCCCTCCTCAGTTGAGAATTAGATATTCTGAATGACGGTCTTGTGCTCCTATATTGCTCCATTTGTGCGTCCAAATGAACGTTTAGAGTACCTGCACTCGAGCTAGTCTAAAAGCCCTCAGGGTTCATGATGCACCACATAGTCTTCGGTGTCGAGCTTAAAACCTCACGAAGGTGATTTGCCTCGCTGATACTCTTTGCCTTGCGTACGGCATATTTAAAAGCCCTCAGCTTCGTTTTATACAGCGACCAGTCATTCGATTTTTCGAGCTATTGAAATCTTTCCTACACTCTCTTCGCTGGGTGCTGATCTCCATGATTTCCGACCAGCCACGTTGAACGATATGAACCTATTATCGGAGAATGAACACTCTTATAAAACTCTCCAGTCACGGAGAAGCTGCGAGTGCCGCCCACTTCCCAAGGTAACGTCAAGAACCTCTTTACGGTTTGAGTAAAAGAAGGTCGGTTCGCTGCTAGTATTGGCGATGAAAAGGTGGTGGGCAATGATGATATCAAAAAGTTCCTCATCTCGGCCATTTGAGTAAGAGCTACCCTCTACTTCATTATGAACATTAGAATCAGCCCTCAGAAAAAAAGGTTCACCAATTTTCATGGCTTTAGCCACAACACCCTTGACAATGTCGCATAGATGGCTAGTGACATGATCATATGCCATGTAGTAGGAAACAAACCAGCATGTTATCCTGCAACAGCCATGTTATCCTTGTCACAGAAATTGTGTAGTAAAAGGACGTTAGTGGTTTTCTTGACAACAATACAGACACGTGGCTTATGTAAGCCGTCGGGTACTATCAGTCTGGATCCATTGGTACATAACCCACAAACTGGTTGTTGGCAACCCATCTTTCTTGGATTAGGATTAGCTCTTCCTCTGTCCTAAACAAGCAGAGAAGCAGGGTAGCTGATGCTGCTTTGGTATGGTGTGGAGATCTGCAGTACCTTGCCCATCATTCATTGTTGATAAGGGTTAGGTCGAGGTCCTTCCCCTCGGACATAGAAGCTGCCCAAGCCCATTCCTCTGCGTCCCGAGTCATGAGGTCCAGGCAGCTACCCAACTCGGAGGTAGTCCCGACGCTGACCCCATCGGCATAGAGAATTCTGCATCCGATTCTTCCGCAAACGTTGCCTTCAGACAGGCGACAGTCCCCTCTTCAAGTAGTTTCTCGGTCATTTGAGCCACCTATTTTGAGCCAAGCTTTAAATTTATCGAATCGTTGGCCTGTCCCTTCAATAGATGCGTAGAGCCAATTTCTCGACTCCGTATCTGATAACGCCCTTACAGGGCATCTAAAACCAGCAGTGCTTCTTCATTTATAATGAAAAGGGTCTTTCTTCCGTCGATTATCTACAATTAGCAGAAAATTTGAAACAAACATAGTTTTAGCTTCTGCCGAGTTTTGTGCATTTGATTTGTTAAAAGCTGAATGTGATTTTTTGGTTAAAATTTTGATATTTTTAAAAAATAAATGTTCGATTTTACAATATGCTGTGGCATGAATCGCCGATTTATGTTAAATGTCGAAAATGACATTTTATATTTCCGACAAAAATGGCTGTACAGAGCCATGCAGAGCTATTATACCAAGGTATCAATTTGATACGCATTGCTAAAATCGTGGATACGATGGATACGTTTTTCTTACTAATTTTGTAGAATTTGGATACGATAAGAAGGCTCTGAAGCGGCAGCACTGCTCAGGTAGAGACGATGCATGCGATTGACGAGCGGACCTGACGGCGGTAGCGAAGATTATCAAAGTTCGCTTTTGGCATGGGCACCAGGTTCGATGGATTTATCGACAGATAGACAGACGGCCAACATAAGGGAGCACTTAGCACAACTCAGGGAAGAAGTTCAGCGGAACGCGGCGAGGACGATGATGCTTTCTCATTCAACGCACAGTGGGTACATACATAGGGCACGAACTTACAATAAGATTACAACAAGATAGTAATGTCAACAAGATAGTAATGTCGAACACGAATGCTCGAATACCATTGATTCTTAATGAAAACATTCTAATTACTCACTTTGTTTTCATGATCGAGAAGTCAGGCGGCGGGTGTCAGCTAGAACTGTCACGAGATGTCAGCTGACAGTTGAAACGTGTGGTGAGATCTCAGTGCCCGAAAAGTGGATCTCGTGGTGAAATGCAAAATTCAACACCCGGGTAGAGGAGAATGAACTCTGTTGAGTTCGAGCAACGGGTTTAAAAATCCCGCTGCCGCCAAAATTCTTCCTGGGCACCGGGAAGCGAAAAATCGGTCTCTTTGAATTGGACCGGGTAAGTGGACGGAAGTCCCAAAAAGCTGTGGCGATCGACGAAAAGTTGTAACGTTCCGTTTTTGGTTTTCTCTTTCGAGTGATATTGGTGCCGCACCGGAGCTATAGGGGAATTAGCGAAGCATCGGGAGTCAGATTATCGAAATCATCTACAAACGGGGAGTCGGAAGACATATCGCGCGCTAGATACAAGATTAGCGAGAACAGAAGATCCGAAGGAAGGAAACTCTATACTCGAGCTCGAGATATCGATCGAAGACGTGAATCGGCGACTAAAGGGCCCCAGCGTGGGAGAATTTTGATTCCGGCGAATTGCAGCAGAAACAAGGTCAGATAGTTCGTAAGTTCGTTATTTTGATAGTTGAGTAATTCGAAGTGTTAAGTAGTTTATCTTGAATTCTAAATTTTGTGCTTTGGGGAATGATTATAGTAGAACGTAAGTTGAGTTACCATGAATGGTATCGCTACATATTTTTCAATTGAATTGTGACGGGTTAACGTGAATAAAATAGCTAGTGTAAATTCGGTATCGTTGATGTGTTAATCTCGGCGTTAACATTCTGTGATCTGCGACCCACTTCTCGCTTCAGGGTAACAGACAGCAGGCGCGTTTTCAGTTTTCGAAGCGAGTGGCGCCTACCCACCCCCTTCTCGCGAGCAAAGGCCGCCGGAAAACCGCCGCCCCGGTGTTCCCACCAGGGTAATCAACACTATATCGCGATATTTGGAGATAACTGTAACAACTCGTCAATTAAAATACTAGAAATAGAGCTATCAATATCTGCCTTTAAATCCGATTTGAAGTTTGGAAACATAAGGTTTTTCACTATGGCGCTGCTTTTGATCGATGAATCCTACACTTGCTCCAACTTTTGGACTCAACTGCCAGTTTCTTACACATCTCACTCAAATGGTCAATTGATCTTAATGCGCAACGGTTCACAACGAAAATACACATTGTAGCTTTGATTTGTTGCCGATGTTGTTTTTGAGGTGCTGCTCCCAACGGACAAAATATAGTTTTTATTTTTCGCTTTGTTGAAAAACTTTACAAAATGGAAAAAAACATAGCTAGCACAATTCTAACGTTTGGTTACTACTGAGCACGATTCCTAATGTCTTCTAGGGTTTTGTGCTAACACCTTGTCTACGTTTTATTGCTACTTTATGTCTACGCCTGAATTTTTCGGTTCTTGTCTTCAAATTTAGGCAGATAATGTGTATTATATATTAAACATATTTCGTTTGTCTTGCTTATTTTAGTTTCTTCTTAATGAGTTAAAGCTCTCAGTTTTTCTTGCCACCGAACAAAAGAAATAAAACTTTTCGTAGCAGATTATTATTGTTCTATGTCCAGAAAGACATAGTACATAGTAGTAGATCTATTATACTATCCAAAGCATTACCGACTACCTTAGAGCCTGGACAGACGACACAAGTTAATTATCATTTCGAGCCCAATGATCATTATCCATTACGTGTGTCATGGTTAATCATCATTTATAACATCATCAATGAGGTTCTACGAATTATCATTTGGAAGCTAATGCTCATTTGCTCTTATCGATTGTCGCACCATCTACGGAGAAGATTATGAAATTTACTGGGGAAATTCGGGAAATTCCATTTGAAATAATGTAGTTTCTAACTGTCAAAAACATAAACATATTATTTCGAATATATTACAATATGGCATGCAAATGTTTCATTTTTTGCACATTTCTTCGTATTCTCTTCTTCAATACCTGAACATTTTATATTTTCTTCCTTATCGTGATTAAACTTTTTTTTGTGTAAAACTTCCATAATTTTACACAAAGACTCATTCGCAGTAAAACTTGTACTAATTTCTGATTTTTTGATGTGTTTCGATAAACAATAACTGTCAAAATAATACCATTTAAATTCAAACAACCTACAGCTGTTAAACAACCTCATTCAAATAACCGTGTGTCACTCTCCAAGCAAATTATCATTAGCGTTCAATGATCATTGTGTTAATGATAATTAACTTGTGTCGTCTGTCTTTAGTCTTAGAATAATGAGGAAACTATTTCCAAGCACTGATTGATTAAAATATTAATAAACTAGTGAAAATTAATGCAAGAAAAAAAAATCAAATTATTTATAATCTATAAATTAGTAGCTAAATTTGTAGCCAATAGCTAAATGAAAAAATGTGTAGCTAAACAGGTTCTTTTTATAGCTAAATCTAGCTACAATGTAGCTAAATTGGCATCACTGATTGTTAACGCGTGCAGAGTGGCTGTGAACGAAAAGGTAAAAAAGGTGTCAGGGCATAGTGGTGTCATAGGCAACGAAAAAACCGTCAAGTTGGCGAGTTCAGGAGCTAACAACAGACCCCTGATAAAGGCAAATAACGAATAATTTTTTTTTGCAAATTTATTTGTTTTTCGATCATTTACTTTTTTTTTGAAGAATTCGACTGACACTACTATTTGTTTGGGTTGAGTACAAAATCTCGTATTACAATATCCCGTTTACAAAATCCCGATTACAAAATCCCGTGCTACAAAATCCTTTAAGGCAAAATCCCCGTATTACAAAACCTCGTATTACAGAAACTCTTAACACAAACCCCCGATTTAAAAATCCCGTAGTTTTGCATAATATAGAATCAGGCGCTATATTATGCAAAACTACGGGATTTTTCATTCAGTTATTTTTTTTTACTGTAGGTAAAACGACGATAAGGAAAATTAATGAAGAAGAATCAGTGCCCAGGAAGAAAAAAATTTGGCAAGGTACCAAAAATTTAAAAAAATTATTAGAAAAAGGTCTGAAACTGAAAAAATCGATTATTGGAGAAGAATCGCGTACAATATGTCTTTATGTTGAAATTATGTTGAGTTATGTTGAATTCCTAAATAAAAGCTTAAATCACTATGTTTTTGTTATAACATTATATGAATAGGTTTCACACGGAATTTCGTTCAACGAGATTTTGAGTTTCGGGATTTTTAAGTACAGGATGTTGTATTTCCGGATTTCGGAAAACGGGATTTTCGAAACAATTCGAGATTTTGTGATTCGGGATTTTGATACGATCCCGTTATATTTGATGGCGGTTTTGGGCTTTTGAAAAAAGAAAACTATCCTGAATTCTCTACTGCAGGAGGCCTAGACCACGCTACCGGTTTTTGCACCGTCGATGATGATACCTACATATATTTCGAAGGTAGCCTGTTAGAGGCAATAGGAGATTGAATTTTTTTATTGGCAAAAGGCTTGCAAAAAAGAGTCAAGAAATTCAAAGAAGGGTTTTAGCGGATAGTTTACTTTTCCTTTTAATATGCACATAAGTGCGACTTGATTCTCGGCTTGTTGGCTGCGCGAGATTATGCACGAGAAAATATGTTTCAAAATTTAACAAAAATCCAAAAATCATACAAAAGTATAATATAAAATCTAAAATTAATTTACATTTTTGCTAAATACAACGTAACTCACCTTAAGACAATTTAATTCAATAATTTCTTGTAGTCACAATAAGTCTGCAAAAAAAAAGAAAAAAATTATCAGCCTTAAATTTTTGAAAACTATTCAAGTAAATAAGAGAAATTTTCATTCTTTTTTCATTTATTTAGTGAAAAATACTCGTATCGAACTGCGAATTCTTTTCAATACTTTCAATAAACCTAGATAAATATCTATTTTGTCGTAAATCGAGATAGTTGATGCTTTTGAACGTATAAAAATCAACTCGAATTAATATTTTATGTTAGATTTTGATAACAGCCGTTATTTAATTGCGTTATTTCATACTTGAATC
Source organism: Nemotelus pantherinus (assembly GCA_963978885.1). Classification (NCBI taxonomy): domain Eukaryota; kingdom Metazoa; phylum Arthropoda; class Insecta; order Diptera; family Stratiomyidae; genus Nemotelus; species Nemotelus pantherinus. The sequence goes on along the minus strand of OZ022263.1, from coordinate 211,509,014 downwards.
AATTTTCCTAGTACTGACGACGACTTACTAGAGCCTAGCAATACATACATACATAAGTATGGACTAGGTTTCATTGGTAAATTTCAAAATGCATAGCTAGAAATATTTTACAGCTGTTTCCTGGAAATCAATAAAATTACACAGAGTTATACAAACATTCATACACACATAAAAATACATTTCATTGCGGTTCGGAAGTATGCAGATGTCTATATACAGTCATTTCCACAAGAGCATATACTTTGTAACTTTTTAATGCACCATTTCTCAAAGAGTGGTGGGGGACTTTTAGTTACCTGCATTTTTCCTCTTTTTCGCATTGTATAAATTTGGTCATTATAAGTTCAAGTAGGAGAGTGATAAGACGTCAAGTGAAATGAGTGCGATTTACAAAAACCGATTCGAAGCGGTGTTTTTAGTAAGTCATCTGAAAGGACCAAAAATGACACCTGCATCGGCCGGAAAGTACCTGAAAGTTTCGACACAGTTTGTGAATAAGTGGATAAAGCGTTTTAAAGATACTGGAAATGTAGACGATCTACCTGGTAGGGGTAAAACCCGAAGCACTTCAAAAATCCAGGATAAGGCTATCATTGATATTTTTAAGAAAAATCCGTTCGTTACCTTAGTGCAGGCAAAGGAAATGTTATCGAAGAAGAATATTTACGTGTCCTTGAATACGATTCGGCGAAGATTACAAGAGGAAAACATCAAAACCAGTTATGCCTTGTTGAAACCATTACTTACCGAAAACCACAAGCGAATACGTGTAGAGTGGGCTAAGGAAAACATCGATCGTGATTGAGATAACGTGATCTTTACGGATGAATCAAGTTTTGCTGTAAATGCGTTCAGGAGACGAGTGTGGTTACAAAAAGGAGAAGCTGTCGTGAACCGAACCGTTAAACACCCTGTGAAGGTCCATGTTTATGGATGCTTTTCTACACGCGGTTTCGGAAAATTAATAACGTTTACCAGAATTCTTACTGCTGAAAGGATGATCATTTTGTACAAGAAAGGATTATTGAAGTCTGCTTGGATGCTATATGGCAACGACAGCACCGATTGGTTTCTACAAGAAGATAACGATCCGAAATATAAAAGCCGGTTGTGTACACGCTGGAAAGAAGAAAATAACATTCAAGTACTTGATTGGCCTTCGCAATCGCCGGATGCCAATCCTATTGAAAATGTTTGGGGATTAATGAAGCAGAAGCTTCAAGGAAAGCAAATAAAAGGAGCAGCACATTTAAGGCGAACAAACAAAAAATTTGGAAGAACTTACCGACAGACTACGCGGAAAAATTGGCCGAAAGTTGTCACCGAAGATGCCAGTCAATAATCAATAGTGACGGCGATTGGACCGGGTATTAAATATAATTGCGAAAATGTATTTTGTATTTACTTTCAATAAAAAATAAAATTTCTTACTTGTAACATTTTGTTTTTATTTTGTGAGGTATACGGTCTTGTGGAAATGACTGTATTTCGGTATAATGCCAAAGTGAGTATCATACGAGATACGAGGCGACTAATCACTTCACAAGAAACTATAAATTATTAAGATGTAGTAGCTTGAATAGTTTCAACAATACTACTATGACGCATTCAAAACATACATATAGTTATTTGTTTTCTCGTAAGCGTCTTCAAAATGACACACCATTTTCTATATTAAAATCACACAAACCGCGTCGATATACTGTATTTAATTGTATGTACAAAGATAAGTCTATCAACAAGTTTCGAACTTTCCAACCATCATTTATCAATGGGTATTTGAATTGAAGCTTTTGTTTGAAGAATTAGCAGATGATTGCATGAAATATTAGTAAATTTGCTACCATTAAACTTACGGAATTATGAAAGTGATGCGTAACGTTGAAGCGATAAATAAGCCGCTTGTTATTTCTTGTAAGTGCAAAAAATTATATTATTTTAGATAAAGCGAACAAACTTAAGACGATAAACCTCAACGTTTGCGTCAGAACTTTTATCGTAAGCAGAAAAAAAAAATCATTTTTTCATCAAATCAGACGAATCCAAAACAACCATTGGTCAGTTTTTTATATATGTACATATATCTGCGTCACTTCATCTGCACTATTCTTCATGTACATATTTTCATGACTATCTGAGTATGTTCATTCTATCCAACGAAAAAATCATATTTCCACTACATATCCTATTTCTACTTTTCTTACGAAAAACAGAGCACCTGTAACCCAAGAAAAAAATAAATTACAAAATGTTTGAAAAATCCAGGAAACGTTTGTTCGGCCTTATTCGAAGAGAAAGACAAAGAAGAAATTTTGATACCCCGGAAAATCAAGTAAATCCTGTCTTGCCTAGCCTGTCCTAACAACAAATATCTGTCCGTTCTGGGCTCGAATAAGTATTGATAGTGGAAAGAACAGTTTGCTTATCATACGATTCGCAGAAAGCAGATTCATTTACTAGAGTAGAGAAAAAATTTGGGGAGAAAAACAGAGGAAGAGGTGTGAGAACAGTCCTTGTCCTTTACTTGACATTTTGTGTGTGAGTGTGCTACTGGTCGAGACGTGTATGGACTCTAGATTTGATGATTCCAATCAAAAAAAAAAAAAACAATTGAAATTATTTGGTATTGGAGAATCGATGAACTTTGACCTTGGCATCGATAGCATTTGACGCGTGGAATGATGTTCAACGAGGCGGAAAATATAAAAGTCAAGGATCGTTGTTACATAATAAGGAAATTATGATGAAAATAATTTTAAATTGCTTTTGAGTCGAAGTGAGCAAATTAATGCGAAATCTTGTTTTCAATATTCGACGAAAAATTCATTTTACTACTTGACAACCAAGACGATTCTTTATTGCTTGAAAAAGATTATAATTTCATCAAAATTACGAGATAAGAGTGTAGTACGAGTCTTTAGAATTCGGTGCCCAACATGGGAGTATCGAGTTTCAAAATTCGAGAAAAAAACACTTTATCGTTTTACACTTCTATTATATTCAGATAGATTGTACGAAGGTTGATCCAAAAGTACTGACAATCAATAGAAACCAAGGTGATTAAACTTTAAAAAAAATATTTACTATTGAACATAGTCTCCTAACAAGTTAATACATTTAGACCATCTTTTTCCCAAATCCAAGATACCCTTAAAATTTTGTTTGTCTTTACTCTCCCGAAATGCGACAACAGCGGCCATCACTTCGCTATCATCTTCAAATTTTTTGCCACGAAGGTGTTCCTTGAGGCGAGGAAAGAGGTAGAAGTCAATGGGAGCTAGACGTGGCGAATAGGGAGGATGTTTCTTGAATTGCAGCCATCGCAACTGCAGCCTTGTGAATCGGTGCGTTGTCTTGATGAAACAGCACTCCGTCTTTTCCTCAATAGGTTCCCGCAATCTTCTTATTTGGTCTACGTAGTAAGAGCCTGATATAGTGGCTTCCTTTTCCAAATATTCCACCATAATAATTCCTTAAGCGGTCAAAAAAAACTAATGCATAGGCTTCCCTGCCGAGCTCGATACCTTGAATTTCTTCTGATTCAGGTCTCGTCCATTGTTACGAAACGTGACAAAAACTTTTCCAGATCTGCCTGGAACTTCTCGAGATTCACCCTCGAAATGTCGACTTGTTTCTCCTTTTGCTTGTCGGTTAATATTCTTGCCACCCAACACGCAGAGACCTTCTTCATATGTAATTTGTTAGCAACGACTCTTTAAACACTGCCATACGGGATTCCTGTGACCTCAGCTACTTGTCTGATGGTCACTCTTCGATCTACCGACATGAGATCTTCGACTTTTTTCACGTTGTCTTCAGTGAGGGTCGTTGATGGACGTCCTTCGCGGTTTTCATTTTCAATGGATGTTCTTCCCAGCTTAAACTCCTTGGCCCAGCGTGCAACGGTGGGATATGGAGAAGCAGAGTCCCCTAGTGTTTCCACCAGTCGCCGTCTATGTCCTTAGTAGATATTTTTTTCAAACGCAGGTACTTAATGACAACTCTAATTTCGTTTTTCTCCATTTCGATGTTCTCTTTTCGACTATTCGTATTCAAATGAATGTACCCCCAAGATGTGAGAGGTACGTTTTACGGCAGTGAAATCTGGAAGAATTTGAATAGATAGCCTGAAACTATTTCTTAACATGATAACTGTGCTTTTGAGCTGTGCCTTTGATGTGATTCTTACCTTTTCGGGAGTTAGTTTATTTCAAAATATGCTATGTAACTAAGATCGGGAAGCTCGGGAAGTTGACTAGAAATCTTAAAGACTACAGAATTGAATCAGTTGAACATTTAAACTATGGCACATCTCGTCTAGGGCTACAACGGACGGAGGTGATTTAGTCAATGATACAGCTTTTACGATACTGTTTCTGAATTGAAACAAATTTACTCTAATTTCACACCTAAATGCATTTTTAAACAATGAAATTTGATTACTAAGGCACGTTCAGAAAAAAATCAAATTGAAAAGCAAGCTCTGCCAGACTAGAACAATATCCGGTGACTTCTTTTTGATTAGAGGGAAAGTACCAACGACTTTAACGGCTGAAACTAAAATGCCATTAGCGTTGACTGGCACGCAAGTAGTAAAATTCACATTATAAGAAATCGTGTAATCTTAAATTGCGTTATCTGGGATAAATTCTATTCAATGAATTTGTGGAAAATTAATCTCTGCACTCTGTGAAAATAAGGTATCGAGAAAGTGTTATGAATTGATTTATGGAAGAAAACAAGATTCAATCACTATTGAACTGTTTGATGTTCCATTTTTTCAATGCATATAGCTCTCCTCCATACATAACTTAGGTTCGATTCAGGTGCAACGTGAAATTTTGTACTTCCTTTTTAAGCGTAACTTCACAGAAGTCGAGCAATTGAACCTTTTCACTTCTGAGTACAAACGTCAGCTGTTCCACTGTAATGTGCATCGGCACCTCCGTAAGATCGATGTGTTGGCAGAATACACTAAACCCTGAGCTTCGATTGTCGCTCATTCGTTCTTGCAGTTTTTGTAGTCGTATGACGATAGAGACTTCTGGCAGGTCATATATGGTATACAGCTCATTGTTGAATCGGATTCGCCACCATATTCTTCCCGTATTGGACCGATGATTCTTCGCAATACCCTTCTTTCGAACGTATTTAAGGCTTTCTCAGACGCCTGGGTCAGTGTCCAGGTTTCGCTTCCGTAGCATAGCAAAGGTCTGATAATTGTTTTGTAGATGCGAAGCTTCGTATTACTGTGTGTGCTTCGAGATTTTAAAGTGTGAAGCACCGAAAAGAATGTCTTTTTGGCTAATTGAAATCGTCGTTTAATTTCACCATGCTCATTCGCATCATTCGAAAGGTTCGTCCTTAGGTACACGAAGTTGTCTACGTTTTCAAAAGGTTATAGTCGCCTATCGTTATGTTTTGTCTTACTGGCGTCCTTTTCCTTGATTGGGTCATAATTTTTGTTTTTTTGTTCGTTAATTTGAAGACCAACTTCTTTGGCGGTTTCGTCTAGAGCTACAAATACTTCCTTGGCGTCGTTGAATGAACGTGAAATAATATTGATGTCATCAGCGTAAGCTACTAGCTGTGTCGACTTAAATAAAAGAGCTCCTCCCGTGTCAACGGGGATTTTTCTGATGACATACTCAAGTGCTAAGTTAAAGAGTACAGGTGCTAATCCATACCCTTGTTTTAGCCCTGTAATCGTCGAAAACGAGATGGTCATGTCATTCTGAATCAGCACTTGTGATGTAGAGTCGGTCAACAATCGTACCAGCTTTGCTAGGATTTCGAACTGCAACATGATGTTATATAAAGCAGTTCGATTGATGCTGTCGAAAGCCTGTTTAAAGTCGACGAATATTTGATGGACATCAATGTTGAATTTTTCCGAAATTTGTTTGACCGTAAATATTTGGTCAATTAGTGATGGCGATTCGTCGGGTGCGGGGACATTTCCGTTCAGTAATTGCCGGAACTAGGACGCCCATCTCTCTTTCACCTGTTCTGAGCCGCTTATGGTGCTTCCATCGGCAGCCATACGTAATCTAGTGCGTGGTTTTAAGTGCCTCACTACTTTGTACGCTTGTCGAGTGTTGTTAGCCATAAAATTGTCTTTCATGTTCTTCAGCATGTTGTCGAAATACTTTCGTTTCTTACGTCTAATTATTCTATTAGTTACTCTCCGAAGGTCGTCATATTTTTCTTTCTTGGCTCTTGTCGTTCGTTCTATGTGGATTTTTTCGACCGCATTCTTTTCGTCCAACGCCGCTTGACACTCCTCGTCGAATCATTCATTTCTTTTTCGGTTGCTGCATTCACTGCGCTTTTAATGGAAGCTAGTTCAATTTCCAGAGCAGATTTATACTCGGCTTCTATCGTCTTGTTTCGAAGCTTGTCGACATCGAACTTGCGTCTTGAATTTGCTCTGGCTTCATAAGGCAGCGATATTCGACATCGATATCGAGTGAGTGAATCGGTGCGTGGTCTTCATGAAACAGCACTCCGGCAGACAGTTTGCCGCGTCCTAATAGCCTCCCGCAATCTTCTTATAATAATTCCTTAAGCGGGGGGAAAAACGAATTCATATCCTTCCCTGCCGAGCTCGACACCTTGAATTTCTTCGGCATCGGTAAAGAGGGTCGCTTCCAGGTCATCTAATGCTGTTTGGTTTCTGGATGAACGCGAAATCTTCGACTTTTGTCACGTTGTCTTCAGTGAGAGTAAAGCCGGCGCCAAACGATGCGGTGAACGTTTGATTCAAACGTTTGCTCCCAACTTTTGAGTCAAATATTAAAAGTTCGGCAATAGACCCAACATGTTCCAGCGCCAACGTTGGACGCTGGACAATGGGCACAGGTAGCTAGCGCATCGGCCACATGATACGTCCAACCATCAAGTGCCCAACGTTGGAGGGTGTTGGTAGCATCGTTTGGCGCCGGCGTAAGTAGTGGTCGGTGCCTAAAATCTAAAATACTGGAGACCCACCTTTTCTGAATCAGAATATGATCGATCTGATTAAAGGTGCGGCCGTCCGGCGATGCCCATGTCCTTTTGTAAATGTCTCGGTGTGAGAAACACGTGGAACTTACGATGAGTTTTCTGAGGAAACTTTCTTACAACGAAAAACTTTAATTTCAATTTCTGTTCGCTTTAGAATAATTTAGACTCTACATGTTGCTTTTTCTAAAGGCAGAGGTTAGAGGTAAATCATTACGAAATCATTGGCATTAAAAAAAACTCAGATCCGAATAGTTTGGCCTAGAAATCGCAGCAACGGTGATGAAGCTCCAAAATAACATACTAACATTGGTTAGTCTTCAGTCGTTGCTTTAACTAAACAATAACACCTACCTACCAAACATAATAACTAAACAATAACACACCTACCACCATAAAGACGAAGCATAGCAACGTATCTAAAAACAACTTTTGTTTGGATTCTAAAATCCTATTTGGATAGGTCTCTTTGATCGCCTTCTACTATCGCACAATCATTTGTCCTAAAATACAATACTCTTTGTCATTTCATAAGCGACATTTTAACTCAATTTCTTTGAACCCTTCAATACACCCTACAATAATACTCAATCAGATTTTTCCGTCTCCTATTCACCGGAATCAATGGGAAATTGACACGAAAACAGTTTTGAAACTCTTCCGACGTCATCATCATCCGTTCTCTTCTACTAACCACAAACTGGTCACAATATTGTCGAGATGATGGAGTCCCGAGTGGAGTTATAGAACATCAGACCTACAAAACCTCGAAAGTGGATTGAGCTTTTCACCTACACCCCAACACATTGTTCGATTTGAATTATTCTCCGAACTCGATTTAGATGACTATTGTTCTCCGTTCAGTTGTAGCAGGCTACCTACCGCGGAATATTACAAACGAAATCGAGGAGCGTGTACCACAGAGATGTTTTGTGAAAGTGACAAAGACAACACTGAAAAACACAATAATCTCCTCGGTCTCTTGTAACAAACTCGCGTCTGACGTCCGAGTTCTCAGACTTTGATTTATATTTGTCTCAATTTACTGCGGAGCTGAAAGCAAATCACCACTTAACAAGGACACCCACGTCAGCGTGGTCATGAGAATACAATCTGTTTTCGTCGAATTGGAATTTGATTGAGCCACAAACATTCGGTCGATTCGGAATTGTGCTGAGTGTTGAGAATGAATACGGAGCTGCGAAGGCACGTGTGCGGCAGGAGCTCAGTAATCAAGGGATTTGTTCTGGAAATTCCCTGTAATTCGCTTCACTGCAAACTTAATTAAACGCAATTAATTTTCGACATAAATCTCTGCTTGAAAGCGCCTTCGAAATGTGGTTTGCAGCATGTGCGCCATCAGCTTTCGGCTTTTATCTTCTTAAAATCTGGCTTCGTCAGACCAATGTTAAAATCCTACCCAGTTTTTCCAGTTTCAGCTCATCTCCAGCTCTAAAAACTCAATTTATAGCCGACTTTTCATTCAACCATTTCACTTCCTAATCACAGCTTTCTTCACGCCGTAGAACGCTCCCTGGCTTCGCCGATCAATTCTAATTTCGACAGTGCACGGTGTGACGTGGCATCATCTCTCACCACACTCAGGTGCTATAAATTTCGAAATGAAGCTATTAAACTTTAGATACAATGCGATGTCAACTCATTTCTCGGATCATAAGAGCAATACAAATATGGGGCGAACCGCAGTAGCGAACAGCGAACACCCCGGCTATAATTGGCCCATAAAAATTCATACTCGGCATTGTTCCAGTCTTCGTAGAGTAAACAAACTTAACTTGGCTCAGCTGAACCCAACCGGGCCCGGCTCAGCACAAGCAAAAGATGTCGCGTGTGACGTACGGAATTAAATGGAGTATGAGCCGCAATATTCGCGCTGAATCGACATTATCAAAAGTACTTATTTTTCTTCGCACGCCGCCCGACATGGGTTCGAGGAGTTTCATATTGGGGCCGATTTTTAGCAGATTGCGGCAAAGCAGTTAGGAGATGTCGTTCACCTTTTCGCCTGATACCGCTTTGCTTCTGCTACTGACACTAGAACTGATTATATCAGCAATCAGTACGCAATGGGGATGAAGCGAATCAAACTTTTGTCGATAACTGAGTGACGTTCACACCGGCACGGTGGGTGGTCTCCGTGTGCAGCACAGCATAACACATTCGATAGATGGTGGTGGTGGTGGCATCCATTCAAAAATTAACCGCCACTAAATGGCTGCAACGCTCCGGACAACGAAATGAGGCAGCGAGTCCGTACAAGGGTTAATGATTCTGTTTTGCGTATGCAGCACGATTCTATTAATAGTGCGATTGTTTACCCGATGCAGACTACGAGCTGTATTTTCCGATTAATGATTGTATATATATTAGGAAGTGATTTGAGTTGCTCGATGAAATGAACATTAATTTTTCGGAAATTGAAGCTTAGAACGTTAAGAGAGCAGTCAATGGACTTTTTGAATTTATGGACATACATGCATAGTTCGAGTGTGGTGTGTAAACAGATTTATTAGGAATGCGCGATCCAAATTTTGTGTGCGATTTAATTTAACGCTAATTAATTTTCGACACGATTTTGAATAGTTTAGCACTCTTTGGCTATTGCTCGTGATCGCTGAAACTACTCCTCTTTTGCATTTTACATTAACACAACGGGATTCGGTATTGATTTGAATGCGAAATTACATTGCCATTCGAAAGAACTTTCAATGTTTTTTGTTTCCTATAGAGCCTATTAGTTTTGACCAGAGGCCTATCATTTTACTGTCACATAGAACTTTATGCCACAGCACACTCAAACGAATGTATGGTGAGCGCACCAGTAGTCGCCAACTTTTACCAAAATTCTCATAAGGGACGAAATTCATAGATCCCAAAAGTAATTAAATCACATTAATTAAATCAAACAGTTAAATCAGTTCCTGATGAAGCAGGTATTCTATTATTTGCCCTACCATCAATCACCGCCCACATTCACCAGCCTACCGATGTGAGTGATTGAGGAAAATACTCTATGGGAGTGTAATTCAGTTAAAGCATTCCCTCACCAAAGCAAAATGCCATTCTTGACTAGTAGATAGTCTAATGAAAGTACCAATCTGCCAAGAGTCGTAGGAAATGGGGTCAGAAAAGCTGGATTTGTCTAAAAGTGTGTTTAAAACGAACTCGAAAAAGGAAATCTATCGACTGGCGGCACACAACCGCTAAAGATTTGCACAAAAATTTTTGATTCGGAAAGTTTCTGAAAATTTGATTAAAGAAAGCATTTACATTCAGATAATATTAAATGTAAATAAGAAAGCAACCAAATTAGACCAACAAATATAGACCATGGAATCGACCTTCAGTCAGATTGAGTAAGTTTTACTATACGATCTGAACAACACTGGAAGTTTTCAACTGATGAAGAGTTAATAAACGAAGATAGATTGGAAAACTTTTTCCCTCCAGTGTAGATGGCCAAAAAAGAGCTGCTTACCAGATCCCCTGGTGACCTATCACCACTGGGCTTGTGAGGTTTGACTCACTAAAAAAAGACCACCTACAAGCCCACAAAGTTCCGAGTCGGTACCCGCCTAACCACTGCTTCAACCCGGTCGTTCTGACTCACCTATCGGCTACCATGGACTTCAGAAACTACCACAGCAAATGGGTCGATAAGGCAACCGTCTTCCCGCTTTATGCACAGCATTTTCTCAACGTATGTTGAGACTGCGCGCCAGTTCCCTTCGGTTCGTCGCATTGCATCCACTATCGTCTCTTGTGTTGCCAGGCTACACGTGAACTCAATGATACGCCTTAAACTTACGAAGCGACTCCACATAAAGAATGTGTGTTGAGCATCATCGAGCTCAGTCACACAGTACCAGCAGTACGGTATGACCAACTTACCCATTCTGTTCAGGTATTTCCTGAAGTAACCGTGTTAATTAGTAACCGTGTTAGTTAACCTTAATTGACAAAGATAAAAGTTCACCTCTCCGTGGCTCCGGTTAGGCCAAGGCTCGATAAGAACAATTAGCTTAGCCGTCGAGCGTCTTTTATCACTTTCACTCCAACGTTGTTGCCAAATTTAAAAGACAAGCGTACGCGCGTGCGTCACAATCTCAGTTCTGTCCAGCTCTGAGCGAAAGAAGTACCATTCCTTGCGTTCTTGCGCTAATAGGTCAATCGGGATTACGCCCGATACCACCATCACAGCCTCTACTGAGACCGTGGGGCGATTTGCAGGGCACCCGTGCTTTGGGCACAGGCAATGCGCTTCCGGAACTTCTAAGTTCGGAGCACATCTCCCCAAATTTCGGCCTCCGTCTTGTCTCCCTGGGACCGCCAAAGTTGGTAATTAGCCTACTCAGCGAAGTGCTGAATACTAGAGCCCTGTTACATGCCCTGCGGATACGACCCCAATATTTCAGCTTGGTGGCCAGGGTCACTCCCAGATAACTGACCAGCTTGCTGATGTGGATCTCGACGGAGCCAACTGTGATAAGTATGACAGTGACTATCTTCCGCTTCGTCAGCATAACAATCTCTGTTTTAGAAACTGCCAGCTGGAGGCCGTGCTCGGCCATCCATCGATCCACCCTCCTCATGACTTGGTTAAGTTTGAGTTAAGCGAATTCAGCAGATCTGAAAGTGATTACCGCGGCGACGTCATCAGCGTAATCTACCAGATACACATCCGCAGGCATTTCCAGGTGCAGCAGATCATCGTACAGGATGTTCCAGAGGTCAAATCCTAAGATCAACTCCTGTGCTGCACCTGAGGTGACAGGCCTCTTTTTGACTCCTTCGTCCATGTCGTAGAGCAACTATCGGTCCCTGAGGTAGTCCCACATCATAGCAAGCAAGTAGTCAGCGATATGGAACCTCTGGTCAAGGGCCCGGAGGATATCCGTCCACCTCGCCGAGTTGAAAGCATTTTGTACGCCCAGCGTTACCAGCAGGACGACCGGTCTGGCTTGATGACATGCCTCTTCCGCTCTTGCTACAGCTCCAACAACCTCTGAGATGGCATCGATTGTTGAATGCCTTTTCCAGAAAACGTCCGGAAAACTCCCGCAACTAAACATGAATTATCCTGGACATTGCACTGTTCAGCTCCCCGTCCGTAAAGGGAGGAACATCCGCCTGGTTGACGATGATGGAATCATCAGTCTTTGGTGGATGCGCCGGGAACAGTGAACCAACGATACACTCTATGGATATCGCATCCATGAGAGTGTTAGGCCGCATGCAGCCAAGTCTACGTGTGACCAATTTGTAGCCATCTCCCCACGGGTCCGAGTTGACCTCCTCACAAAGAGCCTGCCATTTGACATGTTTGCTCCTAGTGATGGCCTTAGTCAGCTATCACTTTACCCCAATGTGAGCAGCAGATAGCTCAGCCACCCCCGGCCTATTTCTGGCTCACTGTGCCCTGCGCCTGCTAGCCTAGCTCCTTACAGGGAGAGCGGTGGTGTCTTTGCCTGCTCTCAGCAATTAGGAAACTGATGTTATTAAGATCACTTGCAGTGTAATCGTTCATCACTCTCCAATCGCTGAAGAGTGCCGCAAGTCACTCTGATGCCATAGTGAAATCGGGAATGGATTCGCCATATCCATCCGGGTCTTCGGAATGTTGGCGTCGAACCCGTATTCATCACCAGCAAACCCAACCTCGATGCCATCTCGACTATGCGCCGTTCACGAGTATTTTGAGTGGGCATGCTCCACTCTAATCCCCTTGCATTGATGTCACCCCCTTCGATAAACTACACAAGCTTATTATAAAACTAGTATTATTTAGCTAACTTTAATTAGATGTGCTGAGATTATGTTAATAATAATTGGAGCAATGTTACATGGGAGTTGAGACTATGCACAAATATCAGAAAAAACAATCATGCGTTGAAATTCGGCATTTTGCTATATTTTATGGCACAGGGTACTATCTACATTGCGAATCTAACCATAAATGCTGTGTTATCGAAATAAGAATTAAAAGCTTCGTAAATTTGTTCCAGAGTGATAAACATGTATGATATTTGAATTTTTTGCATACTAATAGATATTTACATTTGTCTCGTCTACATTCAATTTTTATGTACTTTCCTAAAAAGCTACAAAACTATTCCAAAGAATGTATCTCAGAATTTACACGTCCCAGTGGCACCAATATGGTCCTTAAATTTAGCTGTTTACTTCTGCTGCAAATGTTATTCGTTAAATTTTGACGTAGGAGTACTATAGAACAAAAACCGACGAAAAATATGTACTATTTTCATTTTTGGCCAAAAAGATTGTTAAAATAGTTTCAGAAAGTTTTATTAATTTTTTGTCTTAAGTTCCTCTTTTTGGATTTCCCAAAACTCAACGTGGTCTCCATTACCCTGAGCCAGAGAGTCAAATATTTAGAGAAATATATAGCGGAAAGAGCGCGGAAGGCTTTCAGTGCACTTTACTGCTGCAAAAGAGCCATAGAGCATTACAGCCTCGTACTGTTGCTTGGCCTTATACCGCTGTGGTTGAGCCAATTCTATTGTTTGAGGTGGCGTTCTGGTGGCAGGCTGCTTTTAACGGCACCTGCAAACGTCAGCTTGAAAAAGTGCAGAGATTGGTTGCACTACCTCTACTAAGGCCCTTTTCATGTTGCTTCATTGGATACCAACCAAACTACTGATCAAACTGAATTGTATCTCAGCATGGAATAGAACAGAGTTCGGCTATGCGAGGATCTTGGCTGAGGGAGTTTCCGCTTCAGCGGGTGTTGACTACATTGCTCCGCACTCTTTACTAAATTTCAAGTCCACAACTTGCATTCCTGGTAGGGATGAATCGCAAACGAAAGTGGGCTTATCCATGTATACACTGATGGTTCAAAGCTAAACAATTGAGTCGGGAGTGGTTTATACTCAGATGAGCTGAATCTGAAGCTATCCCCCCGTCTGCCAGGTCATTGTAGTGTCTTTCAGGCACAGGTTGCGGCTATTTATCAAGCAATTGACTGGCTTCTGTGTAATCGAATATTCAGAGCTAATATTGATATTTTCACAGATAGCTAAGTGGCTATTAAGGTCTTTGCTGGTCCTTATACAGTGTCCATGATTGTTACTGAATGCCGTGCATTTCTTAGGGATATGTCGAGACATTCGGCTGTACAATTGATTTGGGTACCTGGACGTAAGGGTTTTCAGGGCAACTGTGAGGGCGATGAACAAGTTAGACTTTGTGCTTTGCTACCGGAGGTCTCATGCTCCTTCTCAATAGGAACACCAATGACATCCGTCAAATTGGCCATGAGGCAAAAATACTTTGAGGACACTAGGAAATCCTAGGCATATGAATCATACTATGCGATAACAAGGTGGTCCTCGGTTTTCATGAATGCGCATCGCACCAGGCAGCTATTAGGCTAAACTCCAAGCGCTCTGCTTTGTTCTGTGTGCGTTCTTACGGGCTACTGTTTCATAGGGCGGCAGGCGCAACAATTGGGCGCCGCTTTCAACATCTTCTGCGGGGGTTGTGGCTCTGACGACGAGGAGGAATCTGTCCTCTATATCATGTGCCAGTGCCCGGCTTGGCCACCTTTTCTCTCAAATCTGACCGAAATGTCCCTGGTCGATTTAAAGGAGATAGTACGGTCCATCAAAGGAAGCAGGTGGTATCCTGACTTTAGTGAATAGGAGAGAGTCAAAAACTATTGTGGCATTACAATGGGCCTCTTTTGTGCCTAAGTGCGTCTGTCGGCAGGCCTCTGTCGATCGACAGCCACTTCAACCTTTGTCAGACTAAATCCTTAGAATATATTTTCAAAAGACCAAGAAGCTTTCGAAAATTCAGTCGATTTATCAAGATGGCGGCAATGCAACCCTTTGTGACATTTGTGACAATGCAACTCTTTATTACGTTGCTTGACTCGACACTTTTTAGACTCTCCTCGTTCTGACATGGCTGTATAATTACTGTTTTATTAGTTTTATTTAACTCAATAATTACGACATTATTTATCAATATTAAAATCCGCAAACCATTAAAATATGTGAAATTTAAATATAATCTAAATGGAAACATTGTCCCAACATTCGATTTGCTCTAATTAATTAAAGGGACTGCATTCAAGAAAAGTCACCAGTGAGTAGCCTAGAAACTTTTCCAGATATTTCAGCAAAAAAAAAAACAATTTCACTGGTAAGCATCACAATTACCATCATTATACACATTATTCTCGCCAAGTATGCTGGAATAAGCACACATTCAAGCTTGCAAGTCAACCCGCTCAGTTAATATATGTATATAATATATTTCCCCTGGTACTTTTATTTCTCTCATTTTTCTCGTTTATAATGTTAATTTATGTGATGGCAAACAAAGTTGCCATCGGAGTACCACCAACGTCAGAGCCGGGTGACCATTTCGTCGTTGTGATACATTCGTAGTAAATTGTTGTCGATGAAAATAAGGATACAAAAGTCCTCGGGCAAACAGTTAGCAATTTTATCGTTAGATTCGAGCAGTTTATGAACTGAGAAAGATAGTTTTTCATGGCTAGCCTACTGGTCATGTTATTTTCATTCTAGTGGCATCGTTAAGAGTTAGATTGAATTTTATCTGCTTGGATATTTGTGGAAGAGCTGAAGCAAGGATGAAATAATGTATGTCTAAATATCATGGCTGTGGGAATCATAGGAGTGACAGTGATATGTTACTGCCAGCTCCAACTAAGTAGGTCATACTTCTACCAAACGATTTGATAAATGCCATTTATTCTTGGCAATTTAATTAATCCAGGGAAAATGTTAAAAAAACTGATAGGATTTAAAAAAAATGCATCAAATATTCAGCCGAACTAATAGAGAATCTTTATACCTAAAACACTACTATATTATAGCAGCACACCTTTAACGTGACCCGGGTATACACCTATTTATAGTAAAATATTAAAACATGAATTAATTACACAGAATCATGCCATGACGCTATTTTTTTAGATTTTTCATCCTTGTTTTACATTCTTGATTCATTCGCAGCGACGTAAATTCGTTTTTCGCAAACAGCACTGCAAACAGTCGTCGTAAATCTCCTGTTCTCTTCCAGGCCACCAGATAGATATATTATATATGCATATACGTACTGCTTGCGAGTAAATAAGAAAATGCATTTAGTCTCGTATCACGACAAAAGTCATTTATCTTTACTTGCGCAAGCATGAAAACATGTTGTGATTATGTTTTTTTTTTGCTTCGAAGGCAACGTTGATGATAACAACCGGTATAAATTCAATTTCAAGCTTTCCACACAGAAATCAGTCAACCTCCTACTGAACATTATCTACACATTAGACGATGATGGACGCAGGTTACTATGCGTTCCGAGACCAGGCTTTAACGACTGCTGTCCGTCAGCGTTCCAGCAACAAGAATAAATAACACTGTTATGTGGTATGCCAATGGAAACAGTGTCACAAGGATAACGAGACTCTTGTAACAACAACATCAACACAATTTAGGGCTGTTGTGAAACGCATAAATTCTGTAGAGCTTTAAAGAAAATCAAGAACCGTTAAAGAAAATGGACAGCCATTTACAACATGAAAAAAAACTCTAGCGCACCTGAACCGCTAGAAACACTAATGTTCGAAGAACAGTAGAAGAATCGTGCAGGTTTTGAGTGCATATTCCACCACATGTGCTGCTTATTACGGCCAAACTGTTTCAAATGCCACGTTTTACTTTGGTCTCTAGAATGCATTATAACTCATATGGTAGAAGGTTTCAGATATTACCACTGGCATGGGTTTCAAAGTTTATGAAAGAAAAACACTTATTAATTATATTCGTTATCAGTTGCTTATTTCACCAAACTTTGAAAGCAGCATCTCATTTAACATCAATGAAGAAAATGCTCAGTGTCTGCAGCACTGTAACTGAAGTTGGTGTTCGGGGCTGCGATCCAAAAAATTTGCAGAACTTAGGGAATTGAAACATCGGTTATTTATTTTCATTGTAAATGTTTCCGGTATGAATACTAACTGTAAGCATTTATTGATACAAAAGTAGCACAACCGACTCGTGCTGGCAACCTTTCGCCAGTATCAAAGTCAAGAAAATATCAAATCTGCTTCACGTTGTTTAATTACATTCGAAGTTATAGGAGTATAAAGAAATTTAGGGTTACCTGCAGCGAGTTTTTTCAAATGATCGAAAGCTTAATATTTGCTGTTTATTGTCACTACAATATCATTATTATCTGAAAATTCTACGATAAAACCGCTTAATAAAGATATTACAATAAAACACAAAACCAACAATAGCTGGCAACCCTATAGTGGCTTTTCAACCAAATTTGGTCTGAATAATGTTTATGACAGGTTTCATTAATTGTATGAAATTCGTATTGATTTCATGACTGCACTGGAAGTTATAGTGCAAAAAGTTTTATTTTCCTGAGCGAATTTTCAAAACCAAAGACACAAAAATTACCATAGCTGGCAGCACCAATAAAATTTTTCAACCAAATTTCCATCAAACAGAGATTAGAGTTAGGTGTGTCTACTGTGTCAATTTCATGAAAATCTGGTAACTTATTCACATTTCATAGGGCAAAAAGCAGTTTTTTTTCTTTGTAATTTTTCAAGATGGCACCACTGGCACAGACTTGCCCACAATTCAAAATCGCTTCTATCAAATCTGGTCTTACTTAAGTCCAGTGCATTCTGTAAATTTTAGCTGTATCTGATGATTGGTTCGTGAGTTTCCGTGAACAGAAGTTTTTGATGCTAAAAATATAGGTTAACTGGGAGAGGGTTACCGTTCTTGTCCGACATGAAATTTATTTAGTTTTATTTTGAACGTGTAGATAAAACATAAGATTTATATACAGATTGGTTTTATTGTAAGAAACGGACATTTTTTTGAATATTCGATGGTTTGAATGTTTTCACTTCCAATTTTTTTTTTTTTCAAAATGAAGACACCAAAATTATCATAGCTGGCAGCTCCAACCGAATTTTTCAACCAAACTTCTACCAAACGTGGCTTAAAGTAAGGTCCAGCAATTGTGTGAGTTTCGTCAAAATCGAACGATTCAATCAGAATTTATAGGGCTAAAAACAGTTATCTTTTTTAGTGGTTTTTCAAGATGGCAACACTGGCACAGAATCGCCCGCATTTCAAAATCACTTCTATCAGACCTGGTCCTATTTAAGGCCAATACATTCTGTGAATTTCAAATAATTCTGCTCATCGGATCGTGAGTTTCCGTGAACAGAAGTTTTTGATGCTAAAAATATAGGTAAATTGGGCAAGGGTTACCAGGCGTGCCCGTTATACCATAACTTTTTTTTTTTTTTGGTTATGTAAACAAAGCACAAGATTTACATATGAATGGCTGTTTTTTGAAGAAACGGCATTTTTTCAAGAGAGACGATGATTTGGAGGTTTTCACTTTCAGTGCCTGCCCTAGCTACAGGGTTACCAGCACGCTCATTAAAAGCTACACAAATCTACAACTAAATAATATCAATATGTCCTGAAAATTTCGTAATGATTGAGTAGCTCTGTCAAAAGTTATCGAAATTTAAAAATTTTCAAATTTTCCCGTCCTCTTTTTAGGCACCCAGCGCACACATAGGGTTAAAAAATTCCAAAGCATTATCCGATTCATATGTAAAACACGTTAGAAATTTATTTCGTTAACTTTATTTTTGCGAAAATCATTTGTGCACGAAATAATAGGTATATTAAAAATATCACTTAAATGGCCGCCGGCGCCAAAAGGTTAACAATAACTGACATTTAAAGAGACCTGGACCTATTCTGCATATACACCAATGTATCCTGAAAATTTCAGCTCAATCGGATGGCGCGTTCCCGAGATTATCTCACTGAAATTTTTTGTACATATATATATATATATATATATATATATATATATATAAAGAAATATGAATTTTTGGCCGAATCGATTTTAATACTAATGTTCTTCGAACATTAGTAAAAACGATGAAAGAATGTTTCGAAATGGAGTAGATAAAAATTTACAGGGACATTAAGTTCGGTTGCATGTATGCAAGGATGTTAGAAAACTTTACGATGGTCCTGGCGAACTCTTTCATCAATTGACTTTGTCTGCGCAGGGATATGTGAGTTTTTACAATATCCACTCTACTATAATTTTAATGTGTTCATTTTTAAGCGTTCCGATAGTCAAAGCTATTGTATCTTTTTTTAAATCGTAAAAGAAAATGGTGGTTTGAGTTGGATACTTTAAATACAGCTTATGAGATTGTTTTTATATTGTATTTTTCATGTGGTCCTAAAGTGAACTTTAAATGGCGAAACAGCAATCAAAAACATCTGAATGGGACATAGAGTGGTAGTTTTTTTTAAAGCGACCATAGAGGACCGTTTATATTTTATTGTTATTTTCTGTTTGAATTCGTGGTTGGGAAAACTATGTAGGACATACATAAAAGTTAAAATGTATTGAATTCTGTGGTTGTATTTTATGTTAGCGGTCGATAGAAATTACGTTTTCATAATAAATAAGCGAGCAAGCTAAGTCATGCGAAAGACAAAGAGTAGATTTACAGTTTTTCTCATTCTGCAAATAATTTAAAATGCGTCAAAATTAGCAAGCATTATCAGATATGCCTGCTAATTGCCTTTTTTGATGATGGTTAGCATTATATCAGTGCAGTGTACCTAGTGCAGATGCCTGATAGCTGCTGAATATTTATTTATCTTTGTTCAATATACTTACTTGTCATTGGACTTCTTTAATATGTGGACCATACTGCACAAAGATACGATCATGTGCTTGAAAAGAAAATTCAAGAAAGAAGATTGCCGGAAAACCTATAGAGCATGGGAATATAGCTGATTGCATTCAATGCGTTCGAGAAATCTAAAGCACGGAAATAGGGATATGGGAGGGATATTGTAAATATTAGCACAAGCAACAGACAAATCTGCAATTTCCCACCATATTTTCTAGAATGCCGCGGAGTTATTTAAAGTAGTTGATGTCACACCAGAAATACTTTTTATTATTGGAATGAACGTCAATTCAACTACGCGTAGCGATTTTTCAAGCATTTTTATCCTTGGGCAGACACTTTAATACCAGTCAAATCAGGGGTAAAGCGAATCGTACAGTTTGTCACTAGAGACTCGAATGCATGATTCTGAATAAAGTCTTTACAATCATCTACCCTTCACCTGAATCGACTGTAGTGTGACTACTATATTTCTGCTTCAGACCGTAGATCCTTAAATTTATTTCAGTTTACTTCTGGACCCCTTATGCTACTAATTTAAGCGAATAATCTTTGACGTTACACCTGAGACAGTACTGATAATGACATTAATTATTTCTGAGGCCACACGTTTTAGAAAGGTGAAACGGGCAGGAAAGGGGTTTTTCTTCAAATATTGAACTAAAGATCTTTCGATTGAAAGGGGTTAGGCTGATGCGAATCGAAAGACACACATGAAGAAAAGACAAAAGTTCACTATGATACTGTTCGCATTGAGCACAGTGTCATTTTTGAAAAAGGAGCATAATCATATGGAAAATCAAAGATAGACGAAAAATTTTTATGTGTATTCCTTACAACAATAAGCGAACGGTCGCAAAACAACTGTTTAGATAAATCGGCATTTCGGCAAAAAAATACTTATATACCACTACTGGACCGTTGAAAGGAAAATAAACGAATTCTTAGATGCCACAAGGAGCTACGGGAGCTAAGCATATCAAAAATGATGCCAAGATTCTTATGTTTATCTGCATGCTTCAAAAAGTATTCGCAGGAAATGGGATTAGGCTTATTAGAAAGACATCAAGAAACACTTGGAAACATTAAGAGCAAGGAAATGTGCAAAGCTCCAATCACTTCAAACAAAAATATCCGATTGTGAATTACTAGAATCATTTAGGGAAGCGATAGCACAGAAAATGTTAAATTCATCAGCGTACAAAAGAAATTCCGACTTAAAGTTACAAGAAAAATCATTGATAAACAACGTGAAAAGGAGGGGACCAAGGATGGAACCTTGGGGAACACCAGAAGTAGGATAGAAAGGGGAGGAAGAACAACCATTAAAAACAAGACGGCAGATGCGATCATGGATGTTGAAAGAAAGCCAGGATATAAGGCAACTGGACACAACAAAATTACAAATCTTTTCTAACAGCATTGAGTGGTTTACTCCGTCAAATTCTTTCGCGAATTCAGTGTAAATCACATCAGCTTAAAGACCTTTGTCCAAAGTACACGCGACGAAGTTTGTGAATTCCACTAAATTAGTAGCCGTAGAATGTTCCTTAATGAATCCATTTTGCTTTTTAGAAAATAAGTGACTAAAAGCACTATGAATTTTTTCACGAATGATCGTATAAAATCATATAAATCATAATAGTCAGAATAACACTATTTTCCATGATTGTTTGATCATTAGGTGTTAAGCATGCTTGTACTTTAAGTGTCTGGATTTTATGTTTGCATCTGTTGTCTAGCTGTAAGTCTATGCAAATGAAATAAAGAATTATTATTATACGAGGGTGGTTCAATAAGTTCCCGTGTTAAAAATGAAGACACCATTTAAAAAATAAAAATTATTTTTCAACATAGTCCCTCTTTAGAAAGATACACTTCTCTCAACGTTCTGGCCATTTTCCTATCCCCTTCAAAAAATAGGATTTGTCGAACTCTCCAAAATACTCCTTTGTCTCGGCGATGTCTTCCTCGTTTAAGCTAAAAAATTTTGGGGAGCCATTTCTTCAAGAAGAAGTCGCAGGGAGCCAGATCGGGTGAATACGGGGGGTGCGGCAGCAATTTGTAACGCAATTCATGCAGTTTGGCGGCGACAAACCCGGATGAATGTGCTGGTTTGTTATCTTGGTGAAACAGCACCTTCTTTTTCGCCAAATAAGGCCGTGTTTCCTTCAATTTTTTGTCGAAACGGCCCAATAACTCACTGTAGTATTGTCCACTGATCGTTCTGATTTTTTTGAAAAAAATCCATGAGTATGACGCCCTTTGCATCCTGAAAAATCGTCGCCATGACCTTTCCGGCCGATGGGACTGTCTTCGCCTTCTTTGGAGCAGATTCACTGGGAGAAATCCATTGTTTGGATTCTTGCTAGGTTTCTGGTGTGTAATAATGAATCTAGGTCTCATCGACGGTGACACTGCTTCGAACTTAACAGCCGCATCCGCTTGTTGTAAAATATTAAATGCCGCTCCGGTCGACACACCTACGGCCTCTGCTACTTCGCGCACTTTCGTTCGTCGATCAGCGAGAATCATGTCGTGAATTTTTTCAATGATTTCCTCGGTAACCACATCTGCCGAGCGTCCTGGTCGCTCTTCATCGAAAACGGATGTTCGGCCACGTTTAAATTCGTTGAACCAATATCTAATTGTGGTCATTGGCGGCGAAGTGTCCCCATAAACAGCATCCAACTTTTCCCATCCAAAAACAAAAAGCGAATTACCGAACGATACTGCCTTTTTTCCATCTTAGCGAAAAGGGTGAGATAGTGAGAGGGTCTAAGGGTGAGATAGTACGAAACACGTTTTACTCGAATGGCTGCTAAATCCAAACTAATCTATCAATCAATCTGAAATTTGTTTTGGTGTCGTTTGATAAATGGCAGCACACGATGATAACACCAACTTCCCTCAGGAACGTCCTTTGTCTTGAAACACGGATACTTATTGAACTGCCCTCGTATTATTATAGCACTGTCCTTCATTTTTCTTGGATTAAGATCTCTAGTTCGAGAAGAGTACACATCGTCACTGGTATAACTCCTATGCGGCAAAACCCCGCGCAAACCCCCAAATTTTCGGCGACTATGGAAAAACTTCGACCGGCTGACGCAACACATCACAAAACACCGAAGATATTCGTCTTCAGGCAACTTGAGGTTCCTGGTTTCAGTAGTATAATTACTATTGAAATAATTCGTTTTCGCCATAATTCATTTCATAACAGCATCTTTTTAATTCCTATCAAAACCGCCATATTTTTTACCAGCTTTAATCACCATATCAAAGTCAAATCCAATTTTCAACTAAACCCATTCATACCCTAATATATTTTCTTTTAGGGAGCATCCTTTGCATGGAGCTGAACAATAATTTACCAATAATAACATATTTTACACACATCCTTTTGAAATTTCGTTTTTTTTTTTTTAAAAAAAATAAAGTTATGAATAACTCAACTGGAATGCGCTAGTTATTTATCACAATGGTTCTTCATCGTACAATAACATGATACCTTTTATGTGTGCTTTTTGATTTTCAATAACAACTTTTTCCCCAGAATTTTACGTTGTTTTAATTGCCCCCTCTTTTTCCTCCCCCACTTGCGGCTACTCCCCCTTTGCGCAATGGCAGCATATTTATTTACGGATGAGATTATGTTTGGGTTCATACTACCCTCGACTACTTACTCCTTATGCCGAAATTACACGCTCGGCAAATGTTGGCGAGTTGAAAGTGTAAATGGTCAGGTCACCTCGTCTATTCTTCCCTGTTTTTTTTTCAAATGCCAAAACCTGGAGCGAAGTAATTTTACAAGTTGCTCGACGAAACGTTCGGGGAGAGTGGAATTGCGGCTTTAGATAGGAAATGTCGGACGCTCGTATTATTTGATGATGCTGTTTATCGTTTTCGGATTCGCGAAAGGGGAGGCTTGTTTGCGACTTGTTTCGAGCAAAAACAACAACATTTAATGAAGGTTCTGAAGGACGAATGACGAGAAATGTTTATTTGCGGAATAACGGTCGACTAGAGAAAATATCTTCAGATTTTTTTCTTTTATTGCCATTTAAAATCCTTGCAATACTAACGGCCAGCATCGACCGAAGAATAAATCGAGAACATGGCTTATGCTAGCCCGAAGGGAGATGATTTATATTAGCTGTTAGTAATGTTTGAGTTTTAGAATAAGGGCCCAAGAGGAATATCTAAGTGCTTTTGTTTCATTATTTTCCAGGAATGGTGAAATAAAATGTGAGGCAGTTTTATTACTTCGCAACACATCGTGATTAATTTTGTAACCGGATTAACAAAAACAAAACTTTAAGGCAGTATTCTGGTCTAGAGGCTTGATTTTGAGGTGATTTTACGGACGCCATGGAAAAAAAACCATTAACATTTTTGGGATATATTTGTTTACCAGTCTTTTATTAACATTTTCAAAGTACAAAAATGTATTCAAAAAGTAAAAAAAAATTTAAATTGATGTAGAGACAGGCCGGCGAAGTGAAGGCTCAAAAAAAAAACTTGTCTCATGGTTGACATGATTCCAACCTGCCTGGTGGTCCGAAACTTACATTTTAGGTGAATTCTGTAATAAAAAGAATGTGAAATTCGTCTGACGAAGGCGATTTGAAAAAACTTTTTTTTTACAAAATGGCGTCCATGTGAAAAAAAAGTCGCTTTTTTGCCCCATTTTTTCAACTTTGGGGATTTTTAATAAATAGTAGAAAAAAAAATTTGAAAAACCCCTACGTCAGACGATAACCAATAGTGTTGAGAGGGTTTGTGCAAAATTTCACGTAAATCGGTTTATTGCAACTAGAGATATCATGTCAACCGTATCGGGAAAAGTAGTTCCGAGAAAAACGCGTGTAAAACTTGGAGTCTCGTTTCGGGCAGTTAGTTGGCGTGTCACAAAAATAGCTGTAACTCCAAAAATAATTCGAATTTCCGAAAATCCTTTTAAGAGCTTATTCTTAAAGGTCTAAACTTAAAAAAATCGATTTGATCAAATTTCTAGACCAGAATACCCCCTTAACAGTCCGAGTCAGTGAAACTGAAATCATCTCATCGAATTCATATGGATTGATTCGAATTATCTACACATTCGTTCTTCAATGATTTCCAGTTTTTCGAGAACCTTTCACTCATCAATCATCATCAATGCGTGTTGTTCTCATCGAGCTTTATCATTCAGAAAGCATCGCACGCTGCGCTGCTTGGCTATCATTCGTATCCATTCCAAGTCAAATCAAATTAGATAGACAGACATTCTAACGTTCAAAACAGAACCTGATTAACGTTATCAAAAACAAATCCCACGAGAGCTAAAGCCACTGCAAATATGTTTTCAGACCAAGGTTGTTTGCGCTCACTAGACTTAGGCAGGCGGACTAGCTGGTTTGCTTGGTGCCAGGCGAGACTGACGCAAATCATTTATATTAAATTCGTTTCGTTTATCTACGCTAAATGCCACCACCGTCAGAGCATCGGCAGCGGCACCGTACCAGCCCATTCCAGCAACTACAGACACTCTACAGAACAATCTGCTTTTAACTACACATCTCAACTCTAGCGTTTCGCTGCACTGCGATATTTCTCATCTTTTTTCGTACATTTTCCAGCAAAACAAAATGGCACGGCAGGTATTTCGAATTATAATTCAGAGATTCCGAAGATGGTATCTGGTGGCGGTGGATCGCGCTTGGGGGGAACATCTTTTGTATCTTTTTCGAATCGGAGAAGTAAACAAAGTATACATTCGCATTCCTTAGAAGGTGCCAAGAAATCGTTTTCTCATTAGTCAGCGTCGGAGCATCGGTAAGTGCATCGCAACTAGCGGATAAGCTCGGAATGGAAGATTTTGTTTCGAGACATTTGTATGAATCGTATAAGCCGATGCACGCCACCACAAATATCCATTATCTTCCATTTAAACCCTCTTTAAGGTTACCTAGTAAATGTAATCCGAATACGATAATGGGCGCGGTATGTATAAGGATAGCATCTGCTTAGAATGGAGCCATGTCTGCATATACTTTTATTCAAAAAAAAACGTGGTTATTATCACTCCCTCGTTCCAAATGCAAACATTTTTCAACATAAAAAAAACTGTTTTAATAAAGGTCTATGTAGATTTTTTTTCATTTCATTTATTAAATTCGTCTAATGCAGACTATACACATACAATAAAAATTAATTATTCTTATACAGAATTCGTTTAAGTGATGCTGTAGATAAATGAAAATCAAACTTATAATAAGCTTCGTTAAAGCATCTACTTATTGCAGTGACTGCTTCATTGCAACCATAATTGGTCCGATGTTGAGGGATCGACAAAAAGTTAACACGCCTGACACGTTTGTTATTAGTGTTAAAATTAAGTTGGCTTAATAAGTAGTTTGAGTCAACGGTGCCATCCAAAATTTTCGCGGCAAATAAGATTTTGGAATTTTGACGTCGAGAGTCCAAGGTATCCATTCGTAAAAGATTTAAGCGGTCTTGATAAGGAGGTAGATGTAAAGGGTCATACCACGGAAGACCGCAGAGGCAGAAACGTAAGAACCTCTTTTGAATTGACTCAATTTGGTCTATGTAGACTTTTTGATATGGTGACCATACAATACTTGCATATTCGACAATAGGTCTTACTAAGCTACAAAAGAGGGTCTTAGTTAGAAAAATGTCGTTGAATTCCTTCGAACGTCTTCTGACAAAACCTAAGGCATTGCTAGCTTTCACAACGATTGAATCGATGTGATCGTCAAATGTGAAGGATTGATTCAGCAATACTCCTAAATCGAGTACTTTCGCTGATCTATTTAAAGATGTACTCAAAAGTGAGTATTCATAGATTAAAGGATTATTTTTGCGTGTGTAAGATATAATCGTACACTTGTCAGGATTAATTAGGAGATTGTTATCGGAACACCATTTGGCAAATCTGTTTAGATCCTGCTGCAAATCATTGCAATCGTTAAGGTTTCTCACAACTTTGAAAATTTTAGCGTCATCGGCATAGAGAAGAACAGAAGATGACTGTAGAATGGAACCTACGTCATTAATAAATAAGGCGAACAGTAAAGGGCCTAGATGACTACCTTGTGGAACACCAGATGTGGTGTTAATTTCAGATGACAAGGCACCGCGAAAGGATACACGTTGAGTTCGATTCGTCAAGTAAGAGTCAACCCAATTTAAAAACACGTAAGGGAATTGAAAGGAATGAAGCTTAGCTAAAAGTATAGAGTGATCAAGCTTATCAAAGGCTTTCGTCAAGTCTGTGTAGGCGCAGTCAGTTTGGAGCCCAGCTTCAATTGAGTTGGTTATTTGGTGAGAAAATTCAAGCAGGTTGGTTGTGGTTGAACGACCTTTCATGAAACCATGCTGATACGGAGCCATAATTGATTTGCAATGAAAGGCTACAACATTCGTGACTATGGCTTCAAAAAGTTTTGCGACACAGGGAAGTTTTGCAATAGGTCTATAGTTGCAAGCGTCATTACGACTCCCTTTCTTGAATATAGGAGTGACGGTGGAGTATTTCCACAAATGAGGAAAGATGCCTGTTTTTAAGGATGTATTGAAAATATAAGACAGCACAGGTAGTAGTGACCACACACAATATTTCAAGACCAAATTAGGTATGCCATCTGGGCTAGGTGTTATATTATTGTCAAGTTTATTAACAAATGTGATAATAGTGTCCTCGTCAATTTTTAAATCCTTCATCTCCAAAGAAGAAACTGTTGAGTTCGTCAAGTAGGGTGAAAAGTGTCTGGAGTTAGGAAAGTCCGTACGATAGGCTTTACGGAAAACGGAAGCAAATAAATTACTAATATCAAAAGGATCATCAAAATAAGAGTCGTCAGATTTAAATGTGAGTGGATACCCATCGTTATAAGTCTTAGAATTAACAAAATTCCAAAATCTCTTAGGTTGAGCTTGAAAATTAAATCTAAGCTGTTGCGTATGTCTATGATATGCAAATGCAACTTCATTATGATGCAGATCTCGTAATGTGGAAAAACGTTGATAGTCAGGTTCTGAGCGAGTCAGGCGAAACTTTTTCCAGGCTTTGTTTTTGGAATTTTTTAAATGGCAAAGCTGTGGAGACATCCAAGGAAAACGATCCTTGCTTTTAGTGAAGGTAGTTGGCACGCACCGTAAAAAACAGCTAAACAACCGAATGTGGAAATAGAACGTAGCTTTATCAGGATTAGGTTCCTGCAACACGGAGGACCAATCATAGTTAGCAAGCAAGTCACGTATTTGATCGACATTAGCTCGTCTAAAATTAAATT
The DNA here is from genome assembly GCA_963978885.1 of Nemotelus pantherinus. NCBI lineage: Eukaryota > Metazoa > Arthropoda > Insecta > Diptera > Stratiomyidae > Nemotelus > Nemotelus pantherinus. The sequence goes on along the minus strand of OZ022263.1, from coordinate 211,480,931 downwards.
TAAGTTCAGATGTGCTCGATGATAAGTAATTACTAGACTTTGGTTCGAAAATAATGTTGAGTGCACAATGATGCGCGGTTTCGTCGATGAGAGATGATGTGAGGGGTTTCACCACAGTAGAAGAGGCATCAGTCGAAAAAATCAGGTCCAGCATTTTTCCATTTGCGTTCCGGATGCAATTGGCTTGAAACAAACCAAGTGATATAAATTCGTTTGCAATGTTGATGTCGTGTTGTCCGCCAATAGAAGTAGAGCTAGTAGATTATTCGCCTAGCTACACGGCATAAATTAATACGCATTTCTCCTACATCTATAAAATTCGTCTTGATGTTTTGCTATCCTTGTGGTTTACTCCTGTCGTTCGTTCAGCGAAATGTCAGCACCGGCATTCTTTTGAGTGAATTAGCATGTAATACAGCTTGACCTTGTCCTGACACACAAGAAGTAAGTAAGTAAGAAAAAAAGCCCATTTTTGTATTTTGGCATTGACTGGATGTAAAGTGAATTTAAGGAACGAACAAAAGACGTTGCAAGTGGCAGGAACAATTTCTTTCTTCAGTTGGAATCGAATTACGGAGACCAATGATGGAGAGGGAAGATGATGCGGAAATCGAGAATGGGATATCAATAGGGAGCGTGAAAGAGCGAGAAAATCACTACTTAGCGAATTGAAATAAGGATTTTATTCTTTCATTTGATTTGCAAATGAGCGAAAATTTATTTGTTATGAAGTTTTTATGTAGATATTTGTCAGGAATTTGCAAGTCAGTATTTGCGAATCTATTATTATACTAAGACAGGTAGAAAGAATTATTTTACATTGATAAGATTCGAAAAAAATCGGCTTGTTAGCTGTTTTCAATCGTACAGGCATTAGTAACCAGCCACCGTTACCCTTTAATTGCGGACAAAAACTACCTTCCTAGCGTGTCAGGAAAAACTGCGTAGGTTTTTGAACGATAGCTTACAATATTGTTACAGAAAAAAATCGATTTTGCTTAAAACATACTACCCAATTGATGTTCAACTGTTGATTTAAAAAAAACAAAGCAAATAAGAAAAAGTAAAATGCAATAGCAGTGGTGATTCAAATCATCTTTGTCATTTTAGAAATACTGAGCCCGCCATCTAAATATTAACCTAGGTCTTAAATCTAACCCCTTCTGTTTTGTCAGAAGACCTATATAATTGAAAAACGCATCCATAAGCTGTCGCTGCAATGCTATCATCGCGGCTAATTAGAGCCACCTGTATGCCCTATGGACCGAATCAGTCCATTCTCATGTCCGTCTGTCTGTCCGCAGAATCGTGTCATTAATTCCACAACTCGGTTTCTAAATGGCTTCAGTCCCGACTCCTGACACTTCTTAATTACTGGGTTGTAGAACCTACCAATGCAGAAGCGGAGGATTCTTCTTTAGAACATCTCCGGTTCTACCGTGGCAGTTTTTAAGCAGGTAATCGAGGATGGGGATACATAAGTCAGGATAGGCCGGATCAGGGTCCGATAGTAAATGAATTTAGCTTTGGTGGTTACACCTATCTTTTTGCACCAAGTATTCAGTACAAACTCGAACCGGGCATCTGCATTTTGCGGATAATCCGAAGAGTTTTCGGATGAAAATGTGTCCAGTGGCTCATTGAGGCTCATGAGGAAGCGATTGACTTCCTCTTTGACTATTTGGCTGTTAAGAGCAGAACAGTCAAGCGGAACGGCATCAAGCTGGGATTGGAATGTCGATGCAAATAACTCTTTCTGACGGGCAGGGTTGCGCACATCGACATTGTAAATTGTTACCGCCATCTCCTGGCTTTTACTCTTGCCAGAAAGCAGATTGATTTCTTGAAACATGTCGAGGCCTGGTCGGATGTCAGCCAGTCACTGCACAATACGCTCACTGCGAAATTTACCAACCATATTAGCAATTATTTCGCTGAGACAGTTGATATTCGAGAGTAGTCACTTGTAAAACGGGTAATCCCTCTCATGCCTATGGAACATACGCTTTAACTTGCACCGCCAAAAGTGTGTCACTTTCATGTGCTTAACAATTTTCGGTGGAAGCGCAAGATTTTGATATTTGTTAAGTGTGATCAAGCGTGTATTGCGGACAACGGTTTCGTTTATTATGTCATTGACGGACTCTATTAGGCTATCAATCTGACGGTCTGTTAAGTTATCCGCCGCACAAACATCCAAGATTTCCTATCGCATCGTCTATGTTGCGCTGAAATTTGCCCCATTCGATGTTTTTGTTCCCCAAACTATGCAGTCAATCTGTGAAAAATTTCTGTCGCTTTGACCCTTTCACGAGCAAAAAGTTGTACAATTATGCATTGCGCAACAGAGAAGTCTAGCTGATGCTCCGACATCTTGAGCGCTGCTAACGAATTGGTTGAAAGTATGAAACGGTCGGCGCTACCCATTCCTAATGACTTGATAAAGCGATTTCTGTGCACTAGAGTTTTTTTTGAATTTTTCTTAGGAAGGAGTGAAAAAGGCAAAGAATAACGTTTTCTAGAAAAATCTCAAGCTTATATCTGTGGAGAGCGAAAACTAAGTTCTATGAAACTGAGACGGCTGAAAAAACACTAAAGGATGCATTCCGGACTTAATACTCGGATTCGGAGATCATGGTATCGACCGAAAGCGGAGGAATAGATTCTCAAATTTCCTGAGCAAAACAAAGATGCTGAACCGCAGAAGAGCAACAGGCCTAAGCCAAGCAAAGAAGATAAGACGGCGCTGGCAGAATATAAGGCGGCGTTGCGCATTGCCGGCAGGCTTGGCAGCAAACCATTCCACTGCGCGGAGGAGAAGAACGGCTAGGCTGCGCTCGGACGACTGTGCCGTCAGGAAAAATAAACTAGCGACGAACGACTTGACTTTCCATAAAAAGGTAAAGCAGAGCTTGGCCAAAAAACTAGTGGCCAAAATGCAGAGGTCCACTGAGGTTGGAAAACCAGCGACAAATAGGCTAAAAAGGTCGACAGTAGTCTGAAGGCACAACAACTATCTTCTATCTCTAAGCCAAGTAGGGTTATGAAGGCTGGCGATGTGGCTAAACAGCATTTAATCGTGGCACTGATTTATTGTGGCAACTCGTTGAATCAACTATCGCTAGAGAGATGGAAGTATGTAGAGTCAGGCCTGCGATGATTGATTGGATGGTGATGCATCCTGAATTCACGACGCTCTCGTTTGAGGAGGCGGGCTGGTTCAGGAGTGCCAAAATAATAAAGTGCAACGACGGGATTACGTTGCGCTGGTGTAGATCATTAGTCCAGGAGTTACCGGGGCTATGTTTGCACATACTAACTTACACCTGAAGAAGCACCAATCAAGGATGACAGTGTAAACACCCTGGAGACTAACGAGATTGAAAAAGATCTGGGCATAGTTGATCTAGATGGAACAACTGCCAGCCCCTAGCAAGTTGGATCACCACGTAGGATGTCTACATCAGAGTAGGCTGGCCATGGCCCAACTACTGTTGACTTTTAACCTAGGTAAGTTGAATGTGAAAGGCTTTCAGGAACCATGGGTTTCTGGTGGAAGCATCGTTGCTGGACTGGGGTCACGGTATTTTAATCTTATCTTCTCCACTGCAGCAGCCAAAACAAGAACGGCTTGTTAGCGATTCAGAATAATCACGCTCATCTTCTTTCTAATTTCAGCACGGACGATTTAACCGTCGTAGAGGAGCACATACACTTAGCATCACCTACCTACAGTGTCGAATCTTGGCACGAAGAAGCTAGGGATGAAGAAATTGCTACTCATAGGAGCGGATGCCACCGCGCATGACACAGTGCAGGGCAGCAAAGACATCAACGAAAGAGGTGAGTCTTTACTCAGCTTCATTATAAGCAAGAATCTAGTCGTGGTATGTCGGGGAAAAATCCCTACCTACAGCGGACTTTTCAGCGAAAGCATACTACACTCAAAAAAATTTTGGTTGAATTTTACCCTTATAATAGTAGGAAACTATTAAAGATGTAAATTTACAAAAGTGCGTAAAAAGAATATTTTTTTACGACCGAATCGTGTAATTTTACCCTAAAAAATGATGCAATTTTATGGCTTTGGTGCAAAGGTGAATAGCAAACTAGTAAATTTACTTTCTTTTTGCTTCAATTTACAAAAAAGTGTGTATTATTCAGCTGATATGACGTAAAAGCAAAAAATGCACATCGAATGTGTAAAAAATCTGTGATTCGTTATTTTAAACGAAAAAATGAATATATTTCCTATTATCAAAGTATTAATTATAGACCCACTTTTTAGAGTGTAGTCATGCCCCTGTGCTGAGGGAAAATTTTTCGAAAAATCAACAATTTTCCTTAGTTGTTTTTGCGCCAACTACGGGCTATAGTTAAAACAACCATAAGAAAATTGTTGATTACTTTTATGTACTATGACGCTTGGTTGATAAACAACGTCCGTGTTGCAAAAAAGTAAACAACCACAAACTATGGTATTCCAACAATGTGCATAGTACGAAATACAATAGTAAATGACTATAGTCTGTGCTGCCCCAACAATAATAAGTGATTGCTGAATTATGTTTGTTGAATTTAACAATTGTAGAGTGGTTCGCTTACTATGCAAATTGTTAATAATTCAATATTTTGTATAAAAATAAATGAATTGATGCTCATTTTTCTATAGATCAACCATTTACCGTACTTATGAACCAATTAGCACAGTTGAATCCTCGAAGGTTTCGATATTTTTTGTATCAGCAAAGTCAACTACTTTTGTATGGTCAAATTAACTATTTTAGCCTAGTAGAAAGAACCATTTTCCGTAGTTAATTCGACAATTTTGAATGAATTGTTGCATTACTATCAATAATAGTTAAATCAACCACGACTTTTTCTTTCAGTGATGCACAATGAGTCCAACGAACAATAGATAGAGAACTGTAGGGCCATCATTCTCTGATCATGGACACATTAGTTTCACTCTGAGATTCAGCTCATCTACAATTCTCGCCCTTTCGTAATGCCAGGAACACAAACTGGGAGACCTATAAACGGGTAGTTGTTAACGGCCTATTTTGTCCCTCAGGATTGACTCTGCAGCCGAACTGGCGGCAGCTATTAATACACTCACGGGGGAAATCATGAAAGTTTTTGAACGCTTCACTCAGAAAAATGTCACTTTAAATCACTTTTTTAGAATCACTTTAAATCAAAAGTTGAAATCACTTTGAAATAAAAAGCGAATCTTATATGAATTCCACTTTATTATAAAAATTTTCTTTTCAAATCAAAATTTTTCATCATTGAATTGAAAAGAAAACGTATATGGCGCCAAATCATATTTGAACATTTTTGATTCAAAAATTATCAAATATGATTTGGCTTCATATACGTTTCTTTTTAATTCAATGATGAAAAATTTTGATTTGAAAAGAAAATTTTTATAATAAAGTGGAATTCATATAAGATTCGCTTTTTATTTCAAAGTGATTTCAACTTTTGATTTAAATTTGATTCTATTAAATGACATTTTTCTGAGTGTTCAGTCGCAAATTCTTTCCTAAGTGTAACCCTAAGCCACTCTAGTGGAAAACGAATCTAGGTTGTCGCAGAAGAAAAGTAAGGGAACTGTTCACATTAGCCAAAGTAGCTGAGTGCCAGGAATGCAAGAACGTTCTACAAGAACAAATGCAAGAACGGCCAAAGGTTATAAATCAGAAATATGGAAACCCAGCTGGAGCTCCTGGAAGAAGCTTTGCGGAAGAATTGAAGTCAATTCGGAAAATTTACGAAACTGCTTGCTCAACATCCTGTCATGCCAAGCTTAGTTTGCAGCACAGATGGGGAAACGACCAGCAACAGCTCGAAATCGTTGAAGATTCTCGTAGATACTCCCCAGCAAACGTGCGTTCAGCACTTTCGCATACAGTTGTAAAAACTTTTCCATGTGTTGATACATTTTCTAATGAGTATTTATCTTTTCTGTTTCTCAATGATTATACATTCTGCTGTACTACTGCTAAACTCCTGAACAGGCTGTCTAGTTGTTGTAGTTTTCCGACACGTTGATGAATTTCTTATATATTTACGGTTTCCTATTTACAATGAATATAAAGTACTGCTGCACTACTGCCAAACTGGTGACCAGATGGTGCAATTCAAATCGTTTCCCAAAAATCAAATCGAGTTGCCCATACGTAATATTTTGAAATTTATAATTAAAACAGGTCTTTTTTGCTCTAATTAAAGATGACATGAATGCAAAGTAATGCGAATATATTATTGGTGACGTTATAGCTGGGCAGCCATATCAATGTCCTGCTATACTGCTTCTAAGGCAGTAGTACAGCAGTACATTTTACGTGCTGCAGTTTCACCACTTCAGCAGTAGTATAGCAGTGCTTTTGCACTCCTTGTATTCCTATCGTTTGTCTTTTTCCTATTTGTGGGATGGAAACGATCAACCATGAAACAAATCATATTACACGTACGCAGCTAATATGAAGTAAATAGGTGAATTTTGGGGTAAAATGCTATCTCTAGCATTAAAAGCATTCACGGGTTTACTCACGACTTCTGCAGCACTTTAGAAGTAGTGCTGTGTTTGCTGGGAACATCTGTATTGAAACATCGAATCCTTGTGATGGTTGTTACTGAAAATATCTGATACGTTTATTGGTTTATATTTCACTGTTTGTGAAATATAAAACTTATTTCAACCGAGTTTTGTACTATTGTTTATTTGTCGCTATGCAGCGTCAGGTCCACCCAGCGAGAAAATAAAATACAGTGTCTTTAAAGCACAACAATTTGTTAATGCTAGAAGTCGTCAAGTGCGACCAAGTTAGTGGAAGCCCTAACTTTATTTCGAGATAATTATTCATAGAAATCCTGGCTCGTCAATTCATCATGGGGATCGAACATCTTATCACCACACCACAAACATTTCAGAATTTCTGCTAAATCAACCCTAATTATAGAAGTTAGACACATTCAAAGGATTCAGTTCATTAATTTTGACGCTGCTCCGTCATTTTAAGGCGATGGTGTCGAATATGAAAAGACTTAATTCGATGAAACCTTGAACATTGCGAAATAGTTTTGCTAAAACATGCAATCTCATTGAAGCAATTTTATTCTTAGGACGCATATGTATGTTGAAGAAATTTTCACTCAAATGTTTTCAGCGCCCATGCAAAAGATATGAAAGACCCACAAATTATGATAAATTCACCTACCTTAAGATCTAACCAACAATAATAATCTACTCAAAGGTATCAAGCATGACAGCGGCTTTATAAAATCTTATCCGTTCCCTAAACTCAACAAATATTCCCATTACTCATCCGCGCATAAAACAGCTGGCATTCGAAAGTACTCAGAAAACAATTCCTGAAAAGCTTCTTTCAGGTCTTAGATAAAACCGTCGAATTCAAAACACATCTTCTGACTATATTTTCCGGGAAATCATAGAAAATAGGTTTATAGGTACTTGTGAATTGTCTTCAAAGTAAAATGTTTTCTCTCTTCTGCCTGTGAATTTAATTTCGATTCGAGTTTTAACAAAATGATGGGATGAAAGAGGGAGAGTTCTTTGAATGTCATTTTCATTGAAAAATCATTTTCATTTCATAAATTGGAAATTAAAATGGTTTTATCTCAAATATGATTGAGGGTATTTTTCATGTTTTAAGACAGTCGAAGATAAAGATTTGAGGAAGAAAAACGGCGGAGAAGATCAAATAAAAATGGTTCAAATTAATTTTAATTCAAAAAGTATTTTCTATAATAAATTTAGTAAACATCCTCAGTGCTGCCATTTTAGCATTTTGAATGCTGGATCTGGCATTATTTTTTCCCAAAACGGCATTAGAAATTCGGAGTTAGCATCTAGCATTATTTTTAGCATTTAAATTTAGATTTCGGAATAAACTGGCAGTAATCTATTTCTCTGAATAGCAAATTAGATACAATATCTTCAAGTAACTCAACCAATTCTGCCCCAAGCAGCTCTCGCCAAGTATCTTTTATAAATATGCTCGAGAATGCTGAACAAAAATTTTATTCAATGTTCGATAAGCAAAATACCTTGCTAACAAATACGTTCGTGGAATTAAGTAATATAAATAATAAGCTTGAACACTTTGAGCACCAGCGTGAAAACTAATTGGAAGACTTAAATAATCGGCCATCTATTCACGAACATTCGCTTTTCCATGAGCTCTCAATGGCCGATATTAACAGCAACATGTCAAAAGTGACTACAAAAGACATGGCTTCGTCTTCTATCAAAGAACTAACTTCTACTACTGGTTCATCAAGTAACCAACGCGAATCTTTTATTCCTTGCTGTACGAAGCCAATATATAAATTTGGTACATATTGGTCGAAAAATGAATGGGACAGTCGCATTGAAAAAATAAAAAAAAAATAATGAAAATTGTCAAGACGAAGGATCAAGCTTCCAGTTACAAGTTGACACCGACAAAGTAGCGTTCTTCGTCAAAGGAATACCCACCGCTGCTGATCAAGGGTGGCTGGATAGATTTCCCGAAGCCGGTTTCCACATCACAGATTATTTTATTACAAAACTACCACAACGGAAACACAGCTCGCAGAAGTGATATAAGGTTTTGATTCCTTCAAATATGCCTGGATTTTCATGAGTTTAGACGGAGGTAGCAGCAACTTCGACTGGAATGGCGTTACATTTTCTCGCCGGAAGAATCGAGTCACCAACAATAGCCGTAAGAAAGAAACTAAAACTAATTCTGTAAGAAAAAATTGTATTTCGCATAATGTTCATATACCCACAAATCTCCACACTGAAAAAACACATGGCGCCAGACGCCATAATTTATAGACTTCTGGCGCCATGTACATAGTCGATTTAGGGATAGTGATAAAATATAGCGCCACACGCCATAATACATGGCGAAAAGTACATAGGAGCAGACGCTATGCTTATAGCCCTCCACGCCATACACTATAGTTTTCCACGCCATGTACTATAGTCCTCCACGCCATGTATATGGCTTTGAGGACTATATTACATGGCGTGGAGGACTATAGTACATGGCGTGGAGGACTATGGTACATGGCGTGGAGGACTATGGTCCATGGCGTGGAGGATTATAGTATATGGCGTGGAGGACTATAGTATATGGCGTGGAGGACTATAGTATATGGCGTGGAGGACTATAGTATATGGCGTGGAGGACTTTAGTATATGGCGTGGAGGACTATAGGACATGGCGTCGAGGACTATGGTACTTGGCGTGGAGGACTATGGTCCATGGCGTGGAGGACTATAGTACATGGCGTGGAGGGCTATAAGCATAGCATCTGCTCCTATGTACTATGGCGTGTGGCGCTATATTTTATCACAAATCGACTGAAATCGACTATGTCATGGTGCCAGAAATCTATAAACTATGGCGTCTGGCACTATGTGTTTTTTTAGTGCACCAAATATAAATTCCACCAAATATAAATTCCACCAAATATAAATTCTACCAAACATAAATTCGATAAATTCGAGTCAACATACTCACTATTGAATGTTCCTGTTCCAGTGTGAAAATTCACCGGTCGAAGTATCGAAAATATCGCAGCCAGTACTTCAGTTCAAAATGAGTCAATTATGTAGACTCAAGCTCTAATGTCACTTGCTGACATTTATACCTTCCCTCACACAGCATGGCTGCGAGTTATAATTGGAGTGCCATGAGCCATATTACATGGCTCATGGCACTATGTAATATAGCGTGTGGGGCCATAATTTCTGCGCCATGTAATTATGGCGCTGGGAGCCATACTGCATAGCTCAGGGCACTATGTACATAGCGTGTGGAACCATAAATGCTGCGCCATGTTACATAGGACCAAGCGCAATGTAGATTCTGACATTATGGCGCTGGGAGCCATATTGCATAGCTCAGAGTACTATGTACATAGCGTATGGCACCATAAATAATGCGCTATGTTACATGGCTCTGGGCGCCATGTGGATTTTTTTCAGTGCATCCTTTTGAAATCCTCAAATTCTATCCATCTTGATGATTATCCCTTCTAAAAACCCCACCCAGTCTACGGTAGTAACAAACAATTTATCGTTAGATGGTACTTTTAACATTGCTTCCAATCGTAAGAACTCATTAATTCCACGTCCTACTGATGCTTCCGTTTCTTCCCAACAAAATGCAAACAATGTTAGCTCTTCTTTAGCCTCTAGCCACCTAACTTCTTATGTCGCCTCTACCGAGGCAACTACGAATACTGCCACCCTTGACAATTGCCGAATACTGCCACCCTTGACAATTTAATGACAACTGCTTCTCGTCTGTTAGGCATTTGCCCTAACATAGCCCCTTCTTTCAATGGACTCAAACCCTTTTATCACAATTGTAGTGGTATGAGAGGCAAATTAAATAAATTATATCTCTCTCAAAAAAAAAAAAAATCCTACCACTTTAATTTACTCGCCTTCACAGAAACTTGGCTAAATGACTCCCATAAGAATGAAGAGATTCTTGATAGCAGTTGGACAATTTACAGAAATGATCGCGACTATTTTTCCACAGGTCAATTGCGAGGCTGTGGGGTTTTACTGGCGGTTAGCAACACTATTTCAAGTGAGATTATTGACATCACCCCCAATGTATTGTTCCAACACCTTGTTATTCGTGTTTCTTTGAATAACAATTTCCTTTACATTAGTTTGGCCTATATTCCACCCAGATCGGACGAATCAGTTTGCAACCATTTCTGTGAATTAATATCTTCCATTACAACGTCTCTGAATGAAAAAGACAAAATAATATTCCTAGGGATTTCAATCGTCCCAACTTATGTTTTATCCCCGATGAAAACGTCGCATTTCTTCTTCCTGTTAACCTCTCAGATTCCAATGAGTTCAACCTTGCGAGTACTTTTTATGGCAACGATTTGCAGTAAGTCTTTCCAACTCCCAACCAAAACGGTCATTGGTTAGATCTTGTATTTACAAACGCCTATGACGCAGTAGTGGTAAGTCCAACTAATGACGCGGAGCATCTTTTTTCAAATAGTTTACACCACACTGCACTATCAGTTGAACTTCCCATTTCTGATTCTATTTATTTTAGAGCGTACAATAATTCAATTGTATATGACTTCCTTAATGCTAATTATGAAAGCATTCATCATCACCTTGACTTTATAGATTGGACGAATACTCTTTCAACGTTAGATTTTGAGGAAACCATTTCCACTTTTTATAACAAAATATTTGACGCCGTTGAAAGATATGTTCATAAAATAAAAAAAAATAAAAAATTGTCTGAGCCATGGCTTGATAGGGACCTTAGGCATTTGCGAAATCGAAGAAACAAATTTTATAAGCGGATTAAAAACAATATCGACGTTAGTGAATATAATGAAACTGCTAATCAATATGAATAATGAAACTGCTAATCAATTTTTGGCAAAGTCTCACGAGGCTTATGACAATTACATTAAGACAACAGGTGAAAATATAATCCGCGACCCTCAAAAATTTTATGATTTTGTAAATGTGAAGCGGAAAACTACTGGTTATCCATCGTCGATGTTCTTTAATGATATCACTTTTTCCTCTCCTAATGAACAGGACAAAGGATATATAGTCGATATTCTATTCTTTGTCTACGATTCCCAGGAAATCCCAGTGCTAGTGACAAATGCTATTAATGTTGCAGAAAAAGCGAAATATTAAGTGAAATAAAATGCAAAGTTAGATATTGCAATATTAAGGCAATTTTGGATTGCATTAAATATGGTAAATTCAGTTTTCTCGTTCCATTAAGGCAACATAGCACCTCCAAATTAAAAAAAAAACGATTTTTTTTTTGATTGAATATGTTAGAATGAAGGTTTAAAAACATGATTTTAATAATATAAAATTGAAATTCTAAAAAAAAAACAAATGTTTATGAGTATATACAGCGAAGCGCCCCAAGGTCATTTTTTTCTATGATTTTCGTTCACTTCGCTATATCGCTACATCGACTTAAGCCAAAGTGTAGACAAAGATAAGTGAGTCATCTCCTTTAAAAGAAGCAAAAAATAAGTTAGCCTTGGCAAAAAACAAAAAAAAATAGCTGTAAAAGATGCTTCTAAAAAAAGTGTAGAATCTCCAAAAAAAGGTCCGAAAAAAGTTCAACTGACACTAAAATTAATGAAGAATTTAGCCACATATTATGGCCTAACTATACGACGAAATCCTGATTCAGTTGAAAATATGCGCAAGGAAATTTGGGCAGCATATTACCACACAATTTCAACTGATGAGAACCCTCAACACTGTTATTGTCCTGTTGAAGAAACGACTTGGTGTAACTGGCGCAAGGCGGAGGCAGCTGGTGATAATGCATTAAACATTTTCAAGCATCCTCCACCTTTAGATAATGAGGTACAAGAAATTTTAAAGCCTATTTATGATGACTTATCATCAGAAGATTTATTAAAGCGCTGCTTGGGCAATTTTACGCAGAATAATAACGAAAGCTATAATTCTTGTGTTTGGAATTTGGCCTCTAAACATACTTTTTGTGGGAAAAACGTACTAAATATGGCTGCAAATATTTCTGTATGTACATTTAATGAAGGATTTATGGCTATCTTGAAAATAATGCAGGTAATGGGAGTTACGATTGCCGAACGTGCGCTGGAACATGCAGAGCATAGAGATGCTGCAAGAATTAACCAGGCGAAAAAACACTCGACTGAGGCATCTAAAGAGGCCAGAACTGCTCGAAGGGGGCGAAATTCTTTGGAAGAAGAGGAGTATGAGCAAGAAGAAGGTATATTGTATGGTCCAGGCATCGCAGATTAATTTTCGGTAAGATTTATTGCAAAAAATATTGAATTTTAACTTTAAACGCGATTTTCTCGAAACAACGTTTTTCAAGTTGGCGTGCATGATTAAGAAAAACAATATTATCCAATCGTTCTGAAATTTTAACACGTTAATCTGCACATGTTAATGCTCAGAATGAACTACGGATGAAAAAATCGGCATTGAAATTTTTTAGTTATAGCCGAATTTTGGGGAAAAAAAAACCTCGATTTTCGAAAAAACGCCGCCATTTTGTTATTTTTCAACCAAATTTTTTTTTTAGTTCATTCCAAGGCCGCTTTGATGTTGGTCAAAACCCCGTTTTTGTTTTTTTTTTTCAGACTTTCCTGAGGGCAGTTATCATGCACACCAGGTTTTTTTGGTGTATTTTCCAAAAAATTGTAGCAGACGACAGGGGGCCACAAAACATTTTTAACAATTTTGTTTATGTAGTCTAGAACAAATAAAGTATGTGTAAAAATTTTCATTAAGATATATCTTTTTATTCAATTAAAAATAAGCCTTTGAATAAAACATTTTTTTTTTCAATTTGAAGGTGCTATGTCCCCTTAAATCGCGATGATGCTAAAAATTAGTGATGTGGTCTCATCCACTTCAGACTCCCAGGAGCCCTAAATTCAAGTTTACCAAAGTATATGCATTCTAGTTATATATTTTATTTCCTGAATAATGTGAATCAATTGATTTGTTATGGTTTCAAATGCAAACAATCGCACGGATAACGATGGAGAAAAATTTTTCTCAACCGACACTAATACTTTTTTCTTCTATTAAAAACAAATAATTGTTGCTGTTTTGATGGTGAAATTCCAAATGATATTTTGAAAAATATAGATAGTTCATGAGTAATTACGCCATTTTTTGCCGTGTAGTGGCTATTTAGTTGTCAATAGGTGGCTTCGATTTTTTCATGGTTATGTTGAATGTTTTCGTAGTAAGGAAATCAGAAATAGCCCTCATTATGTAAAAAGTTAAAAGAGGTAATTTTCTGTTAGTTGCTTTTATATTTTCCAGCGATTTTGGTAGTTTATTTTCGTTGTTTCTCCCTTTATTTTCAACTGGTTTAAATTTGAAATTTTAAATTTGACAGGTTAGAATCTGCTCGTATGAACGAAGATGGCGTTCCGTTTGCGTTCCACTCCCAAGTACTTGGAAATACTAATTAGTACAAATGGAACACGGCAATTATATAAATATAAGTTTATTTTAATCCAATAAGAAAGCATTATTTAGCATTATTATTTTACAGGATTTAGCATTAATTAGCATAAAATAAAATTGAATCTAGCATTATTCTAAAAAAAAGAAATGGCAGGACTGATTCTGTATGCGAATTTCAGAGGCAAATCTAATTTCTGTTGGGATTCAATAAGCTAAACAGCTATGTATATTTTTCAGAATCGTTAATGTTGTAGCGGAGTTTTTATGGTAAATACTTCAATACCGATTTACAATAGTAATCATTTATAAATACATACACATACACTTGGCAGAAAAAGTCTGCGTACACACTCAACACATCCAACATATCTATAAAAAACATCGTTTTAAGTAATTTATTCCATAATAGTTTTTTTTTCTTTATTTTTATGGCTTTATTACAAACATAAAACAAAACAAAAATGATGATTATTGTACTCCATAAAAATATTAAAATTAAAAAACGAAGACAAATCCTGAATTGTAGCAATAAAAAGTCTGCGTACAAATATTTCTTTTGAAAATAAAACAATTGTTTTTCCTCGTTAATAACTTGTGGGATATCCTCGTCTCGTTATTACTTCCCACAACCGTTTTTGCATGGAATCTACCAGCTTCTTAGTGAACTCTGGGGTTATTGAATTCCACTCCTGGATCAGGACTTTCTTTAGCATTACCTTCGACGTTATTGTGTGCGCTCGAATCCTTTGTTCCAAGTGATGCCACAAATGCTCTATTGGATTAAGGTCAGGAGATTGGGGCGGTGTACGAAGCTGATTTTGGGCATTATACAGCAACCAGAGTCTTACTACCTCCGCAGTGTGCTTAGGGTCGTTGTCGTGTTGGAAGTAAAAGTTGTCGCTTAAGCCCAAATGCTCTGCACTTTTCTTCAAATTGCGCTTGAGAATATTAAGGTAGTCTATTTTATTCATAATACTTTCAATAAACTCCATTTTTCCTACTCCTCCACTAGCCATACACCCCCATATCATAACACCGCCACCACCGTGCTTTACTGTTGGACAGAGATTTTTTACGTCGAAGGCCGCGCCAGTTTTTCTCCATACAATCTTGCGACCTTTGATTCCAAAAATACAAAATTTACTTTCATCTGAGAAAATAACTTGTTTCCAAAATTCTTTGGGCTTATTTATGTGTTCCTTAGCAAACGCCAGCCGCTTGAGTCTGTTGACTGTTGTTATAAATGGCTTTCTACGGGCAACGCGTCCGTGATACCCATATTTCCTAAGAATTTTACGAACACCATCATCAGAAATAGACTTGCGGTACTTTGCTTTGATGACCTTTGCCATATCAGCTGCAGTTAATCTAGGATTAGCCTTTATCGTTCGGAGCAAACTTCGAGTTTCATGAGGGCTCAACTTTGGAGGACGGCCAGATCTGGGTTTTGAAACCAAAACTCCAGTGTTTTTGAAGTTTTTTACGACTCGTTGGACAGTTGAATGACTTCTGCTGACTATTGCACCTATTTCACAATATGACGTACCTTTTTTCCACAAATCCACGATAATTTCCCTTTCACCAAAGTCAATTTCCTTTCCTTTATTAGACATCTCTTACTTAAAGTTTTTTAGAAATTATTTTTAACGCAAACCTTAGATAAAAACACGTAAATCAACTTTTCTACACAAACTTTATTGTTATTATTGATTTAACTGCAACTCAGTGACTTTGACTTCTCTTTATACGCTTTGTACGCAGACTTTTTATTCCTGGAACTACAGACTATTTTTGGTTTCCGAATTTTATCGTTGTTTAAGAGTGCAGTAATTCTCATTTTTGTTTTGTTTTATGTTGATAATGAAGTAATGAAAAATAGGGAAAAAAAATATTTTCGGAATAATATGTTAGAAACGATGTTTTTTATAGATATGTTTGATGTGTTGAGTGTGTACGCAGACTTTTTCTGCCGAGTGTATGTGTAGATCGTCATCAAACTTGTGTACGTAAAATTGCATTGCATTGTTATTGAATAACTATTATTCCTCAGCACGTATCAAGGAACTTATAGACTACACTTAAGCTTGACCCAAAGGTCAATCAATGCAGCAACAACAACAAAACGATAAGACTCCCAACCCCTATAGACCCCAAATTCAAATACTCAGCAGTATCTACAGTGCAATCAACGAGTATTCCGTGCATGAATCACGAGCCCGGCATTTAACGGTTAATTTGATGCTGCCGGTTCCGATAAAATGAATACATGGCTAATTATGTCATTATCATGCAAAGGCGAACATAGTACGACCCAATGATCTTAGATCAATTTTGATATTGCTTCGACTTTGATGAATGCCTGATTGGCACAGACAGATACAGCCATACAGACGTAGCCACAGGCATTCGCGAGACAGAGCCGCAGAAATGAAAATATAATTTATGAATACAATACTCGGAAAAGTGTTGAATCGAATCACCTGACATCATGTAATATTCGAATTATTACGAATCATAATTAGTATGGAGCCCAGCTTAGTGTCGTTCGAGAAGCCTAATGCATGCATCAGTTTTGACATAAAATTCAACGTGGGTGGTCTTCGTGGGTGGCTTCATGACAGGAAAAGAACATTGACAGAGGGGTCTACGGATGAAGATTGGATTGAGAACATTCCAAAATATGGTTTTAAGAAATTAATAAATCAATTGAAAAAAGTATATAAAAATGAAGGACGATGGAAATGAGCCCCGAACGCTGAGTATATTTAATGTTTTTTTAAAGCACTAAATCCATAGTTTTACCATTGTTCAGTTCCAAATGTACCAAAATTTCTTATCATCTCTTTATTGCAGAAGTTTTTTTATATTATTAATATTTTGTGATTCAACATAAAAATTCCAGACGACAATAAATGGCCAACAATTTACCAAATGCCCATCCGTTCTATTCTCCCCTTCAATTTAGCAATCTTCACATAATCTTTCAAAGTACTACAAGTAATCAATCCGGACACTCTTGGATAACAGCCGGAAACATTTTCCAGAATGTTATCACAGAAGAAAAAAAGATTAAAATACTTTTTACTTTTCTCTCGCCACTAATTTACGTCATTTTTCCAGATTTTCCTCTCTCTCTCTCTCTCTCTCTTTCATTTGTTTAGCTCTGTTCGCTCATAGTAGCAACTTTGAGCTATGAAGTGTATGAAGATCTATGTAGTTGGGTTTTAGTGCTTTTCAACGAAAACCATTTTTCCGTATCTTAGCACAATATTTAGCTTTGGCACACTTAGTTTGTTTTCTCAATCAACAAACACATCAAGAACTGATAAATTCTCCGCATAATTTCGGCGGTGGGATGACGAACGGGGTAGTTGAATTGCAATGTATGTTGTGTACATAATAAAACACATGCAAACTAGTGAAAGCATTGAAATAAGACACAAACCCATGCAATATGCAACACTTGGGCTCGGATCATGTGGTGGTATGTTCGCCAGCCGTAACGGGTTCAACGCGTATAATTTAGATAAGCTCTGTGTTTCCAAGCAATTATGATAAACTGAAAATACATTATAATGTATAAACTTAAAACGCCCCACGCGTTCATCGGATGATCTGGAAAATAAAAATTTGTTTGGTATTTGATTTCGATTGGGAAGGATTGCAGAGAGGCATGTGGAATAGTTGAGTATTTAATGGATGCACGTATTTATTTTTTCATCGAATAGATTCACAGTGAAATTATCTGTTTGATTTTAGGAAGTTCTAATTGCTTTTGAGCGGTTATTTTGGAATTCTGAGAAATATTTTAAAAATACGTGGTTTAAGTTTCACTCATTTATAAATATTTACGATGGAAGTGAGATAAAAACGGTATTGTTAATTCTGCTCACTAAGGCGATAGTTCGATGCAGTGATCTACTGCGAGTCCTACTGTACACCATTGGATGTCTTTGTCTAGATGTGCTTTATCGTAAAAGCCGGCGACTGGGAATGAACTCTCAAAAAAACACCAATACCTGGCATATCTACTAGCAAAGGTAGTAAACTATTGCTTGTAGATTCGACCCAGCGTGCCAAATTCGGAATTCAGAATTGGTTAGGACCACAGATATAAAAGAAAATGGACACGAAATGGCTATCCGTGTACCCATACGTGAGTTAGCCTTTTTTTAATACACGCACAACATTGCTCTCTCACAAAAATCCGCTCAATACATATTCAAACATTTGAATATTTTTTAAGAATATCTTCTGAAATTTGGAAGAAACAAATTTAAAATCAATCGGAATTCGTTGCGAATATTTCACTGAGTTCGAACAAATTCCAAACAATGTGCAAACGAATCTGTGATAGGGAAATTGTTAAGAGTTTGTTGTGAAATACCTTGGAATTTACAACAAATTCCGAAACTAATGCCGTTAATGTTTCGTTTAGTAAATTATGTATTAAAACAGTACTTTAGTCGTATAACTGTTTTTCATGCATAAGTGCACGTGCCTACAAATTTTTTTTGAAATTGTCTTGTTTGAGGTGTTAACAGTGTCTATTTGAAAGGTTCGAAATGTTAATCAATTTTTTTTATTCTCTAGTAACTTCTCCCTTTTGTATTCAGAAGTTGCCGTGCGAAGATCGCCTTCAAGAAGATGGGACGAGCTCGAAGGTTTTTCAAAAAAAGGTTTTTTTATAGCAGCAAAGACAGGCTTAACAAACGCATGAAAAAAATTGTTATTTAAAATAAAAAAAATGAAATATTTCTATAAAACTATGAATGGGCGATGTGCGTGCATTAATAGCCAGGACACTAGAGATGGGCAAAATGCCTCATGACACGTGAGGCATAGATCTTTCTTACAGTGCAGCGCCTGAAAAAAGCACAGCATAGTCTGTGAGCGAAAGCTTTCGTTTGAATAAACTTAATGAAATGCGAAGCGAACAGTGTACTGAGAGTACGGCGCAATACTGTAAAATACTCTAAAAAAGAGCGATCAGTGGTGTGTCATGAGGCATTTTGCCCATCTCTACAGGACACACATGCTGCATTCGTTCCCAAGTACATTTTTGGTGCGCTTGGCGTGCTGTGCTGTGAAGAATTTTACTGCCAGGACAAGCGTACTGCCAATACAAGTGTCCTATCGACACACTTATAAAGTGTCGCACTCACAAAATTCACTCTTACCTACCATGCCGACTCACCTAGATTTACACTATGTGACTTCTTTTTTTATTTCCAAAAATTAAGCCTGAGCTAGAACGAACGATATTTGGGCCCGTGGAAGAAACTAAGATAAAATTTGCGGGAGGTCACGAATGGATTATCAGAAGATGACTAGCGACGATGCTTCGAACAATGGAAGATTCGAATAGAGCGGTTCGGTTGATTATTGGATAGCACTCTTATTCGGCAGTATCCAGGTCAAATTCTAGGCTCTTATCGTTGTAGAAAAGTTATCGATTGCGAAATATCAAATGTATCGACAAGGTTATGCCTTTTGGGAACCGTACTAGAGCTCTTCTTTTTCATGGAATCTACAAGAAGAGATTCTTTTTTAGAAAAGACCCTTTTGTCCACTCCGACCATTGTATCATTAACATTTTAATAATGGACAATACTTCCAGCTCTTTTCAGACAAAAATGTGATAAGCGAAATTAACAGTACAAGGGCCTATTATGACTTTATCGAGTTCTTACATCCTGTCAAGACAATCGATTGATAGATACAAATAAATTTAATGAATTCGTTGAATGATCATTTATTTAATTTTGCCGTTATTAATGAAAATCCATCGTCAGCGGTTAACCAATCTTACTACCTTAACTACCTTCACATTCGTACAAGTACTTGCAAAATCTATCATCGAGCCAAAGAATAGATTCTCTGCTACCATACGAAACTAAATCCCATAATTCGCCAAATGATTTCATTAAATTAGAAGATAAGGTTATTAAACATAAACCGGCATATTTCCTTTAACCATGCAATACAACTAAGTATTCCGCCATTACCGCCATCACTGCTACGACGACTAGATTCAGGTCTATAACTGAATGCGAAGAGTAAAATCGATATTTTGGATTAAACTCCATACTAAGACGATAAGCTCTTCAAGTGGTAAGCGTCTTCTTCAGTTGAATGGCTGCCTAACCTAACCTAACCGGCTGGTTCGTTGGTTGGCTGGCATGGCTACCGTTCCGTTCACAGACTGCATTATGTAATAGTTTGATCTGATGATGGAAAATGATGGCAAGAAAAGTACGTAAATAGGTGGCTAATGCACGGATGATTTTTGAGGTGCAGGCTATTGTACATACAAAGACGGATGACGATCTGATATGTGCTGATGTATGCGATAATTTCTAGTGGGAAGCAACTGATGGGCTATAAAAGAGAACGGCTGGATATGCTTGGATTAGTGTTTAGCCATTTTAATTTGGATAGAGAATTTAATGCTACAATCAATTAAGAGGATGAGGAGGATTTGGAAGTTTAGTAGGGCGTCAGTAGCTTTTAGATAGGACTCAGTTAGTGATGCTGTTGGTTCTTCTCTATCTTCAGCACATATTTATGGCATTGAAGTTTATGATTCTCTTTATGTTCCATTAGGAATGCTCGTTATTTGCTTGGTAGCTTGTTCATTTTGGTATTACTATGCAATAGCAGCAGGTGCATAAACTCCTGTGAAAACGCACTATTTTTTCAAATCATCACAATTGTTGCAAATTTTACGAATTTGATTGATCCTATAAATTGATCCTATAAACAGAATTGTTCCATTCAAAATATTTTTTTTTGTAGGCACGTGCAGTACAGTGCAGTTCTCGTCGCGTTCTTGGTTCGAAATCCACGTACGGACTGAGGACCGCGCACCGAGCTTTAAGTTAATTTTGGTCTAAATAGGTACCTGAGTCAAATCTGTGTAAAGTAAGGCGTGATACTAATCATCTGGCACGTAAAAATATCGACAGTTCCAGTTCTACGACAGTTTCCAAAAACTTAAAATGAGTTGAAGTAGGAGAACTACCCTTTTGAAAATACTTTTCATCCGCAATATCTTCAGCAAAGAGTCTACATGCCCTCACCCAACAATACTTAGTATCTAATAGCCATCAAGTAGGTTAGGTTATGTAAAAAGGTTGCTTGCATTAGTTCACCAGTTTGGGCATATATGCCACCCTCCGTTGTCTAATTAGAGCTGTCAGGTGACCATTCCGCTAAATTGAATCAGCTGGTTCAGTGAAGCGGTTCTAACCATTTCTGCTAACTCTTGGAAGTTGTATGATCCGAAAACCTTGAGGCGTTTATTATTAAAGGCTGGACACTCGCCAAAGAGTACGCTTGGTGGTCTCCTTCTCCATCTCGCATCTCCTACATAAGTTGTTGGAAGTCAGTCCTATTGGATTTGCATGAGATACCGGGTTAAGGCAATGTCCTGTGACCAGGCCAACCGTCGTTCTCAAGCAGTTTCTGTGGAGCTTGAGCAGTTTTATGCTCTAGCTTGGATCAGATGATGGCCATAGTGTCTTGGATACGCTACAGTTCATCCTTTTTATACATTCGGACTTCCGTTTAGCCCACACTGAAAAAAATTCACATGGCGCCCAGAGCCATGTAACATAGCGCATTATTTATGGCCCTATACGCTATGTACATAGTACTCTGAGCTATGCAATATGGCGCCCCGCGTCATAATGTCACAATCTACATAGCGCGTGGTCCTATGTAACATGGCGCAGTATTTATGGTCCCACACGCTATGTACATAGTACCCTGAGCTATGCAGTATGGCCCCCAGCGCCATAATTACATGGCACATAAATTATGGCCCCACACGCTATATTGCATAGTTCCATGAGCCATGTAATATGGCTCATGGCACTCCAATTATAACTCGCAGCCATACTGTGTGAGGAGATGTATAAATGTCAGCAAGCTTCTTGAGTATAAGGTATGGTTATTGATGCAGTTGATGATAGGTGAATTCCATCACCTATCATCAACTGCTCTACCTTCAGATGCTCAGAACTGAGAAGGCTCGTGGCTAGAGATGTCGGAAAAAGTAGTTATTCATTACTTAGTAATCATTACTCGCCAAGTGTTCATGTACTGAATACTGAATATCAAAAGTAATCATTACAAAGTATTCATGAGTACTGACATTCAGACATTCGCATATTGGTGAGTAAAATTTATTTTTCGCTATTGCCGTTATTTTTCGGTATTGCGTAAATGCGTATTAGACTAGACAGACATTATGTCTGAGACATATGCATGCAATTCTTATCAGTCGTTGGGCTTCATCTCGATCAGTGTGTTTCAAGCGACAGAGTTGGAGGACTCGATCGTACTTTGAAGAAAAAGTGTGTTTGAAAGAAGTGAGTGTACCTATATATAAATTCGATTGAAGGTAATTAATTAATAACTTCTCAAACTAGACTCTTCATGGCAGAAGTTCCAACCCGGCAAAAAATGAGCGAAATTTGGTTGCATTTCAAACAAATTTCAGATGATAGGGCCAAGTGCAATCTATGCAAATCCTGCTATAGATGCAAAGGGGGATCAACTTCCAATTTAAAGAAGCACCTTAAGAGCAGGCATCCAACCATAGATCTGCAGGGCGAAAAGGATATCTCTCATGCTCCTGAAAATTGTGAAGGTAATATTTTCTTTTTTCAAAAGAACCCCTTTCGTATTTTGAATGCCGGTTTCAACCCCAGGTTTGGAACAAAGTACACAGCCAGAGCCTACGCCGTTGACGTCGAAGCAACCACATTATAAAAGAAGAGCCGTGCACTTTCAGCAGTCAAATTCATCGCTGGAACGCTACCTAAAACGTCCTATTTCATTGCCACGCCAACAAAAAATTAATTACCTAATTTTCGATATGATTGTTATGGATTTGCAGCCGTTTTCAATCATAAATGATACGGGCTTCAGGAACTTACTTCGTGAACTCGAACCATCTTATAACCCCCCAAGTCGTACTACTTTCACTTCATCGTTATTGCCACAAAAATATGACAGTGTGTCCGAAAAGCTAAAGCAGAAATTGCAATCAACTGAATTCATATCTATAACAACAGACGCGTGGACATCGGTGGCCAACGAAAGTTACATAGGAATAACGGCACATTTCATTTCTGAATGGAATTTACATTCCTATTTAATCGATTGCGTCCAATACGATAAAAGTCATACCGCCTTAAATATATCTTCCGAGTTAAAACGCGTGGCAGAAGAATGGGATATTGGAAGTAAAATATTTGCGGCTTCCACAGATAATGCCGCCAATATGGTTCGTTCCATTAAATTATGTGGCTGGGCTCAAATTCCTTGCTTCGCTCATACACTCAACCTAGTAGTCCAACACTCCCTGAATAAAATCGAATCCGTACGGGCGAAAGTAAAACGAACAGTTGAATATTTTCACAGAAGTACACAGGGAAACCTTAAACTCCTTTCTGTTCAGAAACAAATTTCTCCTGAATTGCTTCCATTAAAGTTGTTGAATGACGTTATAACTAGATGGAATTCAACGTACTATATGTTCGAAAGAATCGTCAAAATACAAGAACCTTTAATTGCAGTACTGGGGCTGCTGCATAACCCTGTACCGTCTCTGCTGGAATCCGAGTGGTAAATTATAAGAGAAATAATTATGATTTTAAAACCTATGGAGCAGATAACACAAGAAATGAGTTCAGAGAAGTCCATAACTCTTTCAAAGGTTATTTTGGTAGTCAGAGGGCTAAAATCAGCACTGAATTTAATCAAAACCAAAATTATCACATTGCCAGCGAATGATCTCATTGATACCATTTTGGAATCAATTTCGGTGCGTTTTGCATCCATTGAAACTGACTCAATATATACAAAAGCAAGCTTTCTGGATCCAAGGTTCAAGTATAGGGCATTCACTACAACAGATTCTTTGGAGATTGTAAAAGATAAAATTCAAGACGAATTGATTTTAGATCAGAAAGTGGACACTGCGGTGAATGTATTCCCCTCTCCCTGTGCTGGTGGTGAGGTTCGCGACGCTTCTCATACATTCGAACAGAATTTAGTTTGGCATGATTTCGACTCAGAAAGCGCTGCTGTTGCTGTAACTACAATAAATTGCACTGCAAAGGCCATAACAGAGTTAAAATCATTTATGGAAGAACCACTTTTGGAGAGAACTCAAAACCCTTTAGAGTGGTGGAGCCGAAGGGAGCTATTGTATCCGGGTTTAAGTACTCTTGCCAAAAAATACTTATCGATAATTGCTACTTCAGTTCCTTCTGAAAGGCTTTTCTCAAAAGCAGGGCAGTTGATTTCCGAAAAGCGAAGCAGACTCAAGGGAAAAAATGTCCAAAAAATATTGTTTTTGCATTGTAATCAGCATTTACTTTAGAAAATACATTTATATTTTTCACTGCATATTTTTAAATTTTAATTCCGAGTAAACTACTCCTCCTACACCCCTTAAGTTTGAAAGTATGTATCATGAAAGTAATGACTACACAGTAATGATTACTCATTGAAAAAGTAATGATTACTCATGATTACTCAAAAGTAATCAAAGTTGACACCTCTACTCGTGGCCTTGTGTTGGCTGGATCATCTTCATGTAGCAAATACATAATGGCCGAGGCCCAGCGATCCGAAGTCAGACGAGACCGCCAACATGTGGACGGCATTTGACAGCTCGTCACGAAATCGCGTTGACTCGTGCTCAAAACCCACTCCGATCGGAAGTCGCACGAGCGCCGGCGAGACCTGTAAAAGTCGCTTGTCTGGAGACCGTCCCCAAACTCGGGCTCGCCAGCTTTCGCCTGGGCTCGGCAAATATGTAATTTCCACATCAGATGCACTGAAAAAACACATAGCGACAGACGCCATAATTATAGACTTCTGATAAAATATAGCGCCATACGCCATAGTACATAGGAGCAGACGCTATGCTTATAGCTGTCCACGCCATATACTATAGTCCTCCACGCCATGCACTATAGTCCTCCACGCCATGTACTATAGCCGTCCATGCCATGTACTATAGCCCTCCACGCCATCTGCATGGCGTGGACTATAGTACATGGCATGGAGAGCTAGAAGCATAGCGCCTGCTCTTATGTACTTTTCGCCATGTATTATGGCGTGTGGCGCTATATTTTATCACAATCCCCAAATCGACTATGTACATGGCGCCAGAAGTCTATAAACTATGGCGTTTGGCGCTATGTGTTTTTTCAGTGCATATGGTCGCATCCAGTATCTCAGCACTAATAAAGTTTACATAGGAGACACATGAGCTAGTCACCTCAATTTTCCATCAATCTTTGGGGCTATTTTGAAATATTGAATTTATCATTCTCAAGCTTATTTCAGTCGAATTTTGATATCACATTATACAGTACGCTGTTTTCGAGTACGCTGAATGCTCTTATGCATTTGTTGCTGCGAATTCTACTCCTTTCAGTGAGATACTTCAGCTCAAAAACTGCGATAAAAAAGTAACTATATTGCTGCTGCAGATTCGTATCGCGATTTTCCAATGAAAGCTTTATAGAAGGTGGTTTTCTTAATACGTCATAAGTGATCTTTCATAAATCTTGTCATCACGATGTATGTCCAGAGAAAAGATTACAAAAAAACTATGGTTTTCCGCGTACATCTTATCACCGTCCAAATGGATGAGGTACAAAAGGCCCTTAAGAAAAAACTGCTGGCGGAGATAGAGGAAGGCATTGTCACTCCCTTCCTTAGCTTCAACTGCGAAATAGGCTACGTGACCCTTTATTACATTCAACGATTGAATGGAAAAGGGCGGAGGGAGGCAGCCAATGTGCTGATCAGGGAAGAGTCACTGATTTTGGCGTTCGTACAATGCGAAAATAAGTACCTTAATGTCAAGTCTTGGAGAATAGAGGTAAGTGTACTGTGCTAGTCATAGCAGCCGACCAAAACTTAACATCCAGAATAACTGAGGGATACGGCAACATTAGTTTCCGACTTGTGGAAAAGTTAACCGTAAGTTAACCGTTAAAATTACCGAAGTACCGTAGCCGGTGGACACTCGACCCACTAGTATGAAGTGCAACGGAACCAATATAGAGGCGACATCATGTCCCAGTGGTTCCCAGCCAACTAAAGACACGCGAATCTGCACCATGCCAACATTACCTCGGCGGAAGTAAGCTGCAAATTTGCCGCGGCACCTATAGCATAGGGCTAATATAAGAGCCCTGCATAAACAAAAGTAGAATGTATGGTCTACATACAAAAAAAAAACAAGTTAATCCGTACCGTAAAGGAAGAGAACCTAAGGACGGCGATAGTAATTCTCAAAAACATTAACTTTCTTCTAAATTTTTCTTTAACTTTCTTTCTTTATTAATCTGGTACGAAGAACAGGGACAAAGCTGTGGTCCAAGAACAAGTCCCAATTGAAAGAGTTGTTGTAGAGGCGATATAAGCTTCAGCTTAGTTACCCAGAGATGAGGATCAAATCCCAATTAGCATCATCAAGCGACTTGTAGACCACTGTAGAAAAGCGAACCAAATTGTAATCATTGGCTGTGCTGCCAATGCATATCACACAGTAAGGAGAATCAGTGATGTCAACGCTTTGGGTATATCACTCTTAGAACTCTTCCTAAACAGCAAGAGCAAGGCACCAACGTTCCTGATAAATACCAGGCAATATGTATTAGACCTCAAGTTGGTTTCAAACAATGTAGTGCACCTAGTGAAATAGGGGAATGTCCTAACAGGTGCTTCGTTCTCTGATCACAGACACATAGCCTTCGAACTATGAGAAGATAAAGTAAATAGTGTTCAGTATAGATAAGCAAAATCCACTGACTGGAAATGCTATTGAAATTGCTTTACAGCGAGACTTCATGACCTATATCTAAATTACCCAACAAAGATGGAATTAGAGGACACCGTGGACAATGTCACCAACATAATTCTTGAATTCTACCATCACAACTAACCCGAGAAAAATAATGCTACCAAACCCGAGGGTGCCCTGGTGGAAACCTCAGAAGAGCTGCGAGAACAGAATGCAACAGGCCTAAAAACACATCGAACCGGGAGGCCTATAATAAGAAACTCTCAGAATACAACAAAGATCAATCAAAAAGAAAGGAGATTCTCAATAGCAGTAATAGTAATAATTGGAGAGTCTCAATGGAATCACAGAAACTGTAAGGATACATAAAGTTCTGTCCAAAGGTACACAGGACTACTTCGAACTTCACGTGGAAGGATGACGACTACTTTTGGGCACACAAAGGAAATGTTGCTCAAAACACACTTCTAAGGGTGTACAATTAGTAATAATAGTGATGTTCAGGAAAAAAAAAGGCGCACCCTGTCCGGATACCTCACTAACCAGTCATTAAACAAATTATCGCATATGAAAAATAAACTCTTTAAAGTCCTCAAAATCACCAGGACCCGGTGGGATCATCCTGGCTCTCCAACAAAGTGTCACAGGCAACCTGAAAACCATCCTGGCACATATTTCAGGAGACAGCTTGAAATTCAGTTACATATTAGAATCGCGGAGGATGACGCGGGTGGCGAATCAAATGTACCAGCCACCTATAATGGACTCCAGAGAATAGAAGACCCTCAAGAGATTGTGAAATGGACGAGTAAAGTACTGAGGTACCGAGGTGTATTCGCGGAGCTAGGACACCAAAGCTGAGTGAACACTGGAAGTCGACGCCCACAGAGAGGGGTATTATCTACCGCTATGGTTCCTGCTGGTTGACAACCTTCTAGGGACCTTCAACAGTAAGGGACTGGCCACTCTGTAATACGCAAATGACATCACGGTAATAATAGGAGGCTCACATGCGAGTACTTTGAAATCCAGAAAGCTAAAGGACTTAAATGAAGCAGCACAATGGTGCGCAGAGGGGGAATCTATCCATAAATCTTTGAGAATCCACCAAAGTTCCACTCATCAGGAAAGGAAAAATCGAGATCTACCCCAATGGCAGGGATGGAGACCTTTCTAAACCTTGAAAAACAAGTGAAAGCGGCAAAACAAGCTATATATCTACAACAGACCAACATGTACTTACAAATCAGGACATCCGACCAATAATGGAAATGCTGAGTTTCAGCGATCAAATAAAGGCTAGGGCAGCATTCGAGAAAAGGTTCAACTCCACAATACTCTCAAGAAACAAATGGGTGAATGGTCCGCTTACTTCACAGAAAGGTGTGCATTTGTGCTATACTAATTTTAATCGAGGCTGGATTCTGCATTGTGATTCAGCAGGGATCGAAGGAACCAGGTGCAAAATACACTTCACCCTCCTATTATATATCAAGGAGGCCACTATTTACTAAGCAGAATTATATGCTATACTTAAAGTCACGTGTACAATAAGTACAAGGGAAACTAAGAGTGTCAGGACAGTATTAAGATCATATCAGATAGCAAGGCTATTAATTCCGATCAAATAAACTGAGCTATACTCTTAGACGCGGGAGAGTCCCTTGGCAAAATACGAGTAAAGAACAGCATCGAGCTGATATGGGTCCCTGGCATTGAGGGGCATCCAGAAAAGGGGAAAGCTGATATCAAAGCAAAAGAATGGGCTAAATTGCCCTAAATTGGTGTCACTCCGTGCTGGGGCTCTGCGAAGGCGGGGAAATTAAAACATAGACGAGTTCAAATTAGTAAGATTGTTCAAGATAATGATAGTGGACCAACTAAATTTTTGTGTTCGATCTGATTGGTGGTTTATTTGGTTCTTTTTAGTAAATTTACTATACGGCTAATTGACTGTCAGTAATATATAGTTTGATTGCTAAAACCTTGTAGAAAACAAA
Organism: Nemotelus pantherinus; assembly: GCA_963978885.1. Taxonomy (NCBI): domain Eukaryota; kingdom Metazoa; phylum Arthropoda; class Insecta; order Diptera; family Stratiomyidae; genus Nemotelus; species Nemotelus pantherinus. The sequence goes on along the minus strand of OZ022263.1, from coordinate 211,452,067 downwards.
GCAAAAGCAAAAGCCAGAGCTCGTAATTGATTGTGGACTAATAAGAGCAAATATAAGAAATCAAGGACTATAACAACATGAAATCACTATAAGGAGCAAATGTAGGCCATAGAGACTGCGATGCTTGAAACCTGCACTCTCAGCTCATGCCATATAATCAGTACATAAAACGGAGTGTAATTGAATCATTTGAAATTAATTCTCGATTTCCCTTTCATCAAAATATTTTCTACACATTTTTTTCTAAAATATTAACTGTATTTCATTGGAGTATTGTAATTCCCGTGCCTGAGTGTAATACTATTCCATAATCTCCAGTTTAATCGATGCAGTGAAGTTTTTAGCATATAACAATGTGACGCTGCATCCTCTGATGCATATTTTCGAGACAAATCGACTTAAACCAAACACTAAATCCGTCCACTTGACCCATTACGCTTTTCATTTTCACATTCTTTCGGTTCCCCCAAAAGAATGCATCGCAGACGTGAGGGCAATCCCTTAGCCATAGAAGAAGATGAAGAAGAAAACAAAGTGGCAACAGATACACACCATGTACAGTGAACAGCCATACAAAAAGAAGATCAAACGCCGTGGGAGCAATGCTGCACGGAGCTCCAAGCAGACGAAAGAATAATCAATGAACGGATGGATGATGATTCATCGTCGATGACTGTGGCGGAAGCAAGTAAAAAACTTAACTCACTTCTCTTACGAAACTTTACACCCCATGAGGACATTCATCGCATTTTTACCATTCCAGTGATTTGAACAACCTCGAATATTTGGTAGCATTCGGGTGAAATTCTCAGTTCGCTTTTTTCAAGTGATTAAAGCCACTGACTCGCATTCTTCCACACACTATGAGTATCGTGCAAGAACACGGCGCCGGACCGTCGACCACTAATTGATGCCCGGTCGCAGTTCTTGGGAGTTAAGACGACTTGCTTGCATGAAAGGGCGTATTCCGACCAACTTCAAAGAAATCATATCGGCAATCCATCAACACATGACTAGGGTCTTCCTTTTCAACGAAACTCTTCGCTTACCTTCCTTCCACTGCGCCTGAGCTTGGCGTCTTGACAGCAAGTGAACAGCGGCTACAAATGTCAATCGACTGAAATCGAATTCGAAACACACAACTCAGTTCTCGATACACTTCCTTCACACCACGCAAATCAATATTTATTTTCGATACGCTTCGTGTCCTTGGCTAGCACCTTTCACATGCAGATCCAAAACACTTGCACTCATTCACGCAACCGACAAAAACAATTCTAATATTTTGGCCGTCTGCTACTAGCTTTTGCGGGACACAAAACGGACAGCCAATATCACTTGGAACCGGATTTACACTCTTACGCACTTCACTCCCGTAAAATCAATCAAAACCACATTCCAGCGCGATCATCCAGTTGTCAAAAGCCAACCCTTTTCCTTCGACGGACAATTGCGACGACGGCAACTTCTTCTCTTCTTTTCGCAGCAAGAAGGAAAATCCGAGCACTTGGCGAAAACTATGGGCGGTCGCGAGCGATTTCAAAGCAACATTCCATTCAAATGGGATTGGAAGTCAAATTCATAGGATAGTCTACGTTTCACTCACGCACCAAATCTACGAGTTGCGATTAAAACTTTATAAAAATCTTGATAAAAGAACAAACAACCGTAAACGCTGACACTTCCCGGCGCAAAGTGTTCCGTCGACACTTCATTCCTCGAAGAAATCCTCACTCGGAATGACGGGCGCCTTCGACATTTCACGATGTGCGATACCGCTCGCTTTCCGCCGCCCGGCCCGGCGCAATAAAACATTCAGTCAACTGGGTCACGAACAATCCGACCCTGTTCAAGTCAAAAGCAGCGTTTCGTAGACGAAGCTTGCCGATGGCCGGAAAACATAGGAAAAGTTCGCGCGCGGAATATTCAATACGCCGAAGCAAACTCACGGGACAGCGGACCGGAGGTAATTTCTCAGAAATGTCAGTTGTGTACCTGTTACTTTTTGACTGACCTCAAGACGATGAAAAGGCGCCGCTAATACAATAGGTAGCCGATTCCGATTAGATTCCATCTGGACGGAGATTCCACGTGGAACGTACAATGCAAACTGGAACAGTAATCGAAAGTCGGTGTGCGACTGACATGGGGCGGCGTTGTAGAAATGATTGTGGGTATGGTTGGGAGCTTGGGTAGACTTTTACAGATAATGTCAAACTGTTGCTGCGGAGACTTTTGAAATAAAATAAATAATTAAAAAAATTGTTAAATATAATTAAATAAAAGAACATTAATCTCTCAACTATTTTATTATGAATACACGATCCGAACACATACTATTTAAATTGAACGAGCTAAGTAAGCAAAATTTGATACTTGTGATTTTATTTGTTGCTTTGGGAGCTGAGTGCCAAAGTATATCACTGAGTGCCAAAGTAAAAGCAACAAAAAAAAATATGTCAATTTCTAAAGAATCATTCAAATATAGGGTCTGTTTTTATTTTTTATTTCTCGGGTAAAAACTTATTTTATGCTAAGAAAAAAAATACCGAAAAGTAATGGAGGGGATTTTGAGTGAAAACTTGCAAAACACGAAGAAGAACTCAAAGGGATGTCCTCTTTTATATTTCTGTTTCACCCATTCTCACACAAACGACATCAAATTAATCAGCTGTAAGATTACTTGACAGCCGGGGCCATATAGCAAGAAATCCTCAGCACAAAAAGTTCGGATAAAATCTTGCAAGAAGGAGACTATCCTCTAGCTGGAAAATAATGTCATTTTTTCGGCAAGAGAAAAATTAGGGAACGGCATTCGCTCCCTGCACCATCACCCCTCGAGCTTTTAGGGGGACCTGGGGTTCGAAATCGTGCAAAGTGATCAAACGACCGAAACAATTCGTAAGTACGCTTGTAAACTTGTTATTAAAATAAGAACAACGATCGGGTTTTTTCAAAACAAACTTCTTAACGAGATTGGTGATAAGTGTAGGAAATAAGTGCAGGATAATATTCAAAGAGGAAGGGACACTCAAAAATCAATTGGTAAAATTGACAATGAAGTGTGAATTGTATTTGTGTGCAAACACTACGCCTGGGATATCTTCATATGGGTAAATACTTACCAATTAGCTTATTTGTTAGCTGTTGAAATGGAATTAGGTCTTTAAATGAGTGAATACAACGAAATGCGAAAAAACGGATGTAGACTGCGGTCATGCACTAGACGCAAACCTAAATGAATAAAACTGGTAATATGTGCTCGTATCTTGGTCCGTGGTAAAAAAAAAAGTGGTAGGTGGTTATAGAAAGCAATATTGCCAAGATCTACTTGCCTCTCTGACAGAGCAGAATACGTCAATTTCAAATGCTCCTGCAATTTTACGTAATGTAAAATCTATCAATACAAGTATATGGAGCAAGTTACATCATCGAATTAAGGAATCTACGACTTGAGGATGAAGTATTGCGTCGACATGTTCAAAATGGCAAGTGGCCAAATGGATTGATGGAAAAACTATTGCAAAATACTTCCAAATCTAGATATATGTGTCGCTATGAAAATGCAAGTGGCATTAACAGTATCTCGGTTAGCAACATCCAAAATCTGTGAAAGCACTTTCCGAACGTCGGAAGTCTGATAACGACTTTTACTGATGGAACGAATGAGATGGACCGCTTCTGTTCAAATACGAATCATCTTTCACGCTTCACGCCGCACGTATAGCGAGTGTTTCAATTTGCCGACGGCAGCGCTACGCGTGTGACGCAACCAGCTCTATTCACACGGGCCAGATCTTGCTGCACGTGGTACAACCATCTCAATGTACGGCTGGCCTAAAACAAATTTAATTGAATCGTTGAAGTAAGTGAAATTCATACCTTTCCCTGAAAAATAAGCTATTGAGTTTTTTGTCATTGTACTTTGTATAATATTGTTTTTCAGTCCTGCCCATCAAAACTCATCATCGAGATGGCAATATAACTAAATTAACATCCCAAACGCGGTCCTTGAAGTTGCCCAATTTAAAGGCGATTCACTCACATTTGTCACCAGCGTAGAACGAACGCATTTTCGAACTCGGAATAGACTACCTTGTTTTCATTGTATCATGGTCATAATTACGGTAACGCACCATTGCTAACCAAAATTTACTAAAATACCTTTCAAGAACAATTAATGCTCAATAAACTAATTATTTAGTAACGATTTGAAGTAATGTCCGGAGATAATGATTGATCCAGGTCTGAAAGTCATTACTTTCTTCTCCTCGCACCATTCAAACACAAAATATTTCTTCAAAAAAGCTTAGTAAATTAATTTTATTTTCATATTAATACATATATTTCAATTTGACTTGATTTCCATAACTAGCTTCACAATTCAATAAGATCTTTTTAATAAATTATACGGCAGTTGATATTCGCCTGAATTTAAAAAAATATTAACACCAAGGAAATATATGTTTTTATTGAAATAACGTTTTCTCTTAATTTTCATCGTCCCAAGTGCTTAATACTTTGCGTATTTTCATTTTTAGAGAATATTTATACTAGGCTTTGCATGAAAATGCTTCACATAACCTATTTTCGTAAACTTCGTCCACATTTCTTCATATCATCTTGGCCGTCATATAAAAGGCCTATCGCAAAAACAATTAACGTCCAAGATGGCGGACCTAAGCTACCAGTATTTCGATTAGTTACAGTACTTTTCTCGACCAACTTAAGACCTGCCAGATTGCAAGTCGCGACAGGCTTTCTATATGAAGGCCAGGATACCATGCGAACTAAGATTCGCTACTGAACTGTATTTTGAATTAGATTGATTTGATTAATTTCTCATTTGTGCTAAAATAGAATTGCGCCCTTTTTCATTTAATGATTTTGATTCGACCGCACATAATATTCCTCTCAATTTCATTTCATGATTTTTCCACCAGCTTCACGAATATTTAAAAAAAAAACGCAATGAAACTGGATTGCTGATTAAATTTTTCATTTTTAAAACCATTATGTGAAGAAGAAATGTGCAATACGTATTAAGTAGATGGCATACGTGAACAAATAATGAAAACATATTTTAATAAAATCGAGGGGAACTCAATATGCAAATTCGACCAAAGTGATCAAACCAACCTTAAAATCAATTTTCGAGAAACTACAATCATTACATTATTCTTTGATCACAATCTTTGCACTACACTTATCAAGCTGGCTTCGAATTATTTCTACTCCGTTTTGGGGAAATACAAATCTTTATCACTGGTGTTTTGTTGCATTTCATGAATTTTCGAATTGAATGTAAAGTTTCGCGGCGTGACTTGATGGGTTTTATCATCCTCGCGTTAAATTATACCTAAATTTCGCACCTTCCTTACTTCTTTTTTCGTTCGTAATTTTCTGATTTTCTTCCTAAGCTTTTATGAATCAACGTTAAATGCTCACTCACTTAGTTTCTTTTGTAAATTCTGTAATTTTATTCATATATTTGTTTTATTTCTATCAATCATAATAATGGCTCTAGTATTTGAATGAATTTGATTTATGAGTATATTCCATGTCGCGGAAGAAAAATTGTTTGAATGTCGACTAGTGATACGATAATGAATAAGATTTTTTTTTTTAATTTGAATTTGAAAGGATTTTTTTTTTTGGCTGAGTGTATATTATCAGTTTTGAACCTATCAAAAGCTATCATAAATTTTAAGTTGTCCAAAGCCAGCACAGAATTTTATATTTCTTAGATAAATAAAAAATCTTAATAAATTAAACAGTATTAGCTTTGTACGCAGATAGTTTAACACGTTCCCTGTCCTGAACAAAACAACGAAATTGCTCCGCAAGTTCAAATTATTTTTTGCTGAAGTTTGTTCTTAAATGATTCTATAAACACCCCAAGCATAGAAAAATATTGATAGACAAAATAGAAGTAGGTGATTCTTACCTGAAACACATATAGTTCAGGAGCGTACACAGACTTTTTAGTCGCTGAACGCTCATGAACCATATGTGATTCAGGTAAATGTTTTGGTTTTTCTCAATACAAGTTGTAGGTATCCGCTGAGCCACATATGGCTCATAAACGTAGCTGTGCATTCCAAAAGCTCGTTTCCTGAGCCACATGTGGTTAAGCGGACAGGGAACGTGTTAAGGGGTTACATGGACTTCAAAATTTTAAAAAATCAATTTTAGTACAATATGTCTAGAATATTTTCTCAGAGTTTCAAGACAATCGAACTACAAATCTAGAAGAGAGTCTTTTGAAACACCCATCAATAGGCTAGATTGGCCCAGAGGGCTATAGGTATATTACGCCTGCTGCTTAGCTAATGTTTATCTGCTTCTTTCTGAGCGTCCTCTACTTTAAGTATTTTAGTTTAATATTGCTTGTAGAGTCACAAGGTTTATTTGAGGTCATACGTGTGCGTTGTGAATTTTTACCGAGATTTTGGTTCTTCTTTTTTTTTTTGTTTTGCAAAATCAGAGCTTAGCGAGAAGCGGGTGTTAGAAAAAAAAGACTTTACAGACGGCTTGAAGACAGAAGTTAGATCTGGAGCTCGTGTGTATCTGCATTTATTGAATGACAAGTAGAACTCTTCTCTCGGAGAGCACATTCCTGTTTTTCAAGCACGAATATTCGCTATAATGACAGAGGGAAAAACGTATCGCTACACGCAGTGACAATCAACCTACGTTGCTGGCGCTACGTAGACTCCTGATTACTTCGAAAATTGCCAAAGAGTGTAGGGCACAATTGAGTACTGTCGCCAGATTTAATAAAGTGCAGCTGCTTTGGATACCGAGGCACTGTGGTCTTGAAGAGAAATGAGGTTTATGGTGTCATTGCAAACAAAGATGGATGTCTTTTGATGTGGCCAGGCACACTAAGGTCTTCCTTTCAGAGCTCAGCCATGCGACTGATCCCTCCTCAACAATAACAGGAAAGTTTGCAGAGTTATAACAAGCATACTGACTGGACACAACTGCCTAGGAGGACACATGTACCGAACAAATGCTGCATAGGATGATCTCTATCCATCCTGACTCTGCGGAGCGCTTCCTCTGTGAATGCCCTGTGTTTGTGCGTCTCAGATACCAATGTTTTGGCTGGAATCTTGTACGTAAGCAGATCATCTCTTTTCCCCGATCATTGACCCTGGATTTCATTAAGAAATCTGAGAAACTATGGTACGCTGGGGGTATGAGTACAAATGGTCTTTTTGACTGGGTGCTTAGAGGTGCCAGGCGCTTCTCTCCCAAGTGCCAATCACCTAGAATCCGCTGGTAATATGGAAGCTTGCAATATTTCAACACTCATTTGAAAAATACGGCCGGATGTGCGTCAATTATATTGGTGATGGAGTCTTCGGAAATCAGGTTCCACCGGCAGAATTTTTCACATTTTCCAACAGAATATTTTTCAAATGTTCCTCTTTAATATACATAAAATTTCGAGGAAATAATTTCTTTACCATTTAAAAAATAACTGAGCAAATATCCTTTTTAGCTTTTAAAATCCATGCAACTCCTTAATAAATAGTTGGTTTTAATCATCCCGCAAATACAGTATGATTTCGTTGCAGCTTAAAAGATACAACCCAACTAAGATTCTATTTAGCATCAATTTCAATCGCATTAATTTAATAAAATGCATTCCTTTCAAATTCACGTTATATTTAATGTGCACTACGATTTTTGAAAATGAATAAGATTTCTTTTAACTGTTCGATTATCGGCGTTTGTAATTATTCCTGTATCTCGATACTTGTCATAATTTATAGTCTACGCGTGGTTTCTTTTATCGCCTTTTCATGTATTTGTTTTCTTTTCGATTTTATTTCAACTATATCACTATTTTTTAGTCTTTCATAGCTCATATTTGTCTTGCTACTAAGAAACCAAACTTACACTCTTGTGAATAGCTTTAGGGCTATTTATGTTTGATGTCAATAAATAAATTTCAGGAGTGTCTATCTCACATGTTATTGAATGGATCAAAATAAAAGTAAATGAAAATTAACAATCATCCTTTTATTACAAAACTATTAATGTCTGATATTTATTTTCGAAGCATTTATGAAAATGTAAAGTTTTCTTGGGTGTAAAAGCATAGGACTGTGTTTGTTTCTATGATGATGCTAAGGATCAGAAAATGCTGTATTAAGCCATAGCACAGTCTTGGCAAAAAGAAAGGGATGAGTTGAGATTGCAGGAGACGGCGGTGGGCCTTTCGTTTAAACAACTGTGGCTTATGATGGGCAGGAAAAACAGCAGATGATAGGCTGTTCCACAATCTTATTGACCTAGATAAGAAAGAATCCTGAAATTTAACGGTATAGCTGGATACTGGCCAAAAGGGTGCAAGTGAAAGCGTTGAGAAGCTCGGATGCTGCACTTGGCAAGTGCTCTACAAGAGATCAGACTTGATATTTCGCACAATAATAGATAGAGAATATAAAGGCAGCGCACATTACGCCGATGCTCAAGGTATTCAGTATGTGAATATCATCGTCAATAAGCCTGGCGTTGGACTTTGTCTAGTTCTGCTAAAGCAGTGCCGCGTGCCCTAGCCCATTTATGGCAGTTATACTCTAGTCATGATCTTGTCAGAGCCTTGTAGATGTGTGCTTTATCTAATGGAGTAAAATATTCCATGCCTCTCTGAAGGAAGCCCAGACATTTCATGATATTTTTCGCATTTGAAAAATTTGGCCGGTGCAGCTAAGTTTAATGAGGATGTTAAAACCTAATAAGTTTAGCTAGGGTGAATCAGAAATAAAAACATTATCAACGAAAATAGAGTGTCTAACAGGAAGAGGGTAAGAGGTGGGTGAAAAAATTGGGTTTTGTGTCATAATATACAAGACCAAGGACTGCATTTTAAATACTAAAAAATACATGATTGTTCTATTATTAACTGTCCTGAAACTGTGCACAGCAAAAGTTTTCAAAATTGTTTATATTTTTACTACCTATTCAAAAATAAAGATAATAAATATATAATTTTGTAATAAAGATATCATTATTTATTTCAATTAACTATTTATTTTTATAATCGATCCCATAACGTACGAGATAGATATTTTTGAAACTTATCTTCTCACCTAAACACAAATGATCCTATACTTATACACAAGACTGTATATTATTGTTTAAAACAAATTGTAACTACTTTCACTTTGTGTATCAATAATATCATGCAAACATTATCTTGTTACAGTGATTGAATTCTAAAAAAAATCATACAAACACTGTTAGTATAATAATTATAATGCGGTTAATTGAAAAAAAATACATCAAAGTCACTAGTTCGATTTAATATATACTTAAGTTTTATGCTGATGAATTCTATTGAACAATATGACAAATGCTTGTTGGTCTTACGATTATAACTCTTTTGAAAAATTTCTTAGTTGACCTATTATTTCGCTGAATTGTTTATAGCACACAGGCATAAATACATGCATACGCTGAGTAGATTGTTTACAACAGAGTTTGTTTGTTTTGTAAATTCATTTAGTTTTCTTAATAAAAAAAATCACTTCTAATTTAGAAACGATTCACAATGTAATAAAATTATGCTATTCGAATTTTTGTTTCGATTCCGGTGAAAAATAATACTTGAGATGACAAAAACGCAGTCGGTTAGAAATACTTTTAAGGCAGTTAGAATTTCATTCTTTAGAATGTAATTAGTGATCATCATGGCAGTATATAGTACTTTTTTGCATTCTTTAGTAATCGTAGGTATATTGTGATATGACGCATTTTGGGAAATTTGTTTCTAGTGAATTTTCAACTCATTTGTGAAATTGTTTTTCGCGTTTGCAATAGGTTGTATAATTTTTTAGATAAAAATATTTCTTTGAAAGAGTACACAAGCTCTTATGTTTCGAATGCCTTTGTAATCTCGAATCTATTGACACCTAAAAACATCTTAGGTCAGCTTCCTCCACAGTGCGCCAGTACATGTTCCAAGCGGAGGTTAGTTAAGTGATAAAGTTTAACAAATCCGAATCAATATTCATCGTTGTATTTGATTGCACCACATCAAAAACCCCGACTGCGTTCAAATAGCCCTCTTCCATAACTTAACATTGTATTTATCATAAAGAAGACTATGTCTAAAACCCTGTTTAAATTAAATGGTATTAAATAAATTTGAATGTAAATATTTCAGGATAAATATTCAAAATCGAATAAATAAAAACACGTCGCACGGTTCGATGAACAAAGCTGCAGCTAAAACGATCTTAAACAGATTTTTTTTCAATATAAAAACTGCTAAGAAGGCCATTTTAGCACATGCATCCACCTTCGGAATCCTGTTGTTGTCCTGAGCACGATGGTTGAGTTTGTAGATCGACAGCTGTTTCGGAAAGGTTATGATTCGGTTAAGGTCAATGTTACGAGTTTTTCTTTTATAGAAAGTAAGAGCATAGAAGTATTAGTTGCTACTTTCATTTCATAAACAATATCGATATTAAACTAACTTAGGTCTAAGAAATCGTATTTAAGGAAGAATGTTGTAAATGAAAGGAGGAGAAAGAATTATTATTTTTTCTAAACGAATTTATTTGATCATCAAATGAAGTGTTATGGAGACGTCTATAAAAATAACATGCAAATATGTCAATTTTATTGATACGGAACAGAAAAATACTTTCGAAACTGCATTGACAATTAAATCCAGAAATGTCTCGAATTAGATTCAAAATTGTAAGTACGATTAAATATAGACAGTAAGTTTGTTTTTGCTTTTTCACTTATTAAGTAACAGCAAAGTTTAATAAATTGCAAGTGATCAGACGTACCTGAAATTCTTAGTTTCATTTTTCTTTCGCATGCCAACTTCTGCAGATTATTGGACTAAAACAAGTATAAAAGTTACTTAGTTCCCACTGGTCATAAACATTGTGGCGTGGATTTTAGTTTTGTCTTTAATGCAGCTTCATATCTTACGCAACAATTTTTTTTTACATAAATATACTACGGTCTATGAGAAATCTTTCAAATAATTTGCGGCTAGCAAAAATTATTTTTATCTGCCCGAAGGCAGTTTATTTTGTTGATATTCTGGTCAATAGAAACAAATATTCTTCATTTAGTAGCAAGCCTTTTTATACAGACCTGCTTTATTTAGATCGTTGATCGCAATAGCGAATATTGTCTGTGACTCCTTGGATAGATTGTTGCTCTTAGGGCCGGTTCGTTCGTTCTCGGTTATATTCGTGGTCTGGTTACCACGGATTTTGCTTAAAACATAATTCGAGATCCATTTTTTTCTAGCCGGGTGTCGAAAACTATAAAGGATTATGTAAGATTCCTATTCACTAAAAAATATCACCCACCGACTACGAAAAAAGCCAAACCGCAAAAACCACTTTCGCATTACTTCAGATCGAGCGTGCTACCAGCACTTAGCAGGTGTCCCACCAGCATGTTTCGTTATATCAAACTTTCAGGGGCCTATGAGGCGTCCTTTCTCTTTTTCTAAAAGCAATATCAGCTCTACATCTGGTGACACATCTGACCGTAAGATCATCTCCATGGTTATCTCCCGCGTCGCATGGTTATCTCAGCGGGCGCAATGGAAAAAGATGCGCAAAAAGTCATTACTTTCGTAAGGCAATACTTACAGAACTCCGTCCTTAGTTTTCCCAGTCTATGATAATATTTCTTGAAGTAGCCGTGACCCAATAGGAACTGGCTCAGTTAGAAAAGTATATCACCATAGTCGCAGCTAAGCCAAGGGTTTAAAGCAGGAATAAGCCTAACCGTCTATGCTCCTTGGATCTGAGCTCGTAGCCCTGCGCTCCTCCCAAAGCTCAAGCGTTCGCGCAGCTACTACTTCTCTTTCCGCTTCTGCTCTGTCTAAGATCACCTTTCTGCGTTCGTTCGCCAATAGGTCAATTGGGATTACTCTCGTTATGACTAACACGGCGTTTCCTGAAATTGTTCTGTAGGTGCTTGCAATTCACAGCGCTCCCCTACGCTGAGCACTCTCCATCCTACCTCGATTCTTTTCAAGCCTTAACGCAGTGTCCCACATATCCGCGCCAGAAAACATCATTGAAGGAGCGTATCATAAGGAGTGTACTTTTACCCGTTCTTGGACCGCGGAAGAATTGACACGAGTCTTCCATGTCAGATAACAGCCGCTAGGCACGATATATCATCATAAGCAACATTTCATAGGTCTGGTCCAAGAATGGACTCTTCTGTTGCTCCAGCTGAAATAATTTATAGAGTTCCCTGATTTGTGTCGTATATCAAATTTAGATCTTCCAAGTATTCACGTACCACGGCTAGCAAGTAATCCTCTGTCAGAAAATGTCGCTGAAGAGAGTCCAATTTTTCTGTCCATTTAGCCGAGTTAAAAGCGTTAAGGACGGCCAGCGTTACGAAAAATACAATAGGTTTAGCCCGATGGCATGCGGCCCCTGCGCTCTACTGTGCTATAATAACTGTGGATGGCACTTATTATTGACTGGACACTGCGTGCTGGTTTTTCGAGAAATCGACAGCTGTTTGTATAGCCGCTTTTAGCGGAGGCTTTAGTAACCCTTCTAAAAGTTTCCTCTACGTATTAAGCATACAGAGATGAGATGACACAAACTTCTGACGGGATGTTGCCCTGGCCCGGGTCTTTCGGTTCTTCATTCAGGTCGCACTGTGCAGCTGTTCTTCATTTTTCTGGCAGACTCCTCTTTTGCTGCGGTCTGCGCTGGAAACAGCGAATCTACAATATTTATCAGGACATCCGCCTCCAAAAATGGATTGGAGTCCATGCGGCCGAGGATCTCGGATGCTATTTTGTAGCCTTGGCCTCATAGGCCTCGGGCCGATAGTGACTTTCGAAGTGGCAGCGCTCGCTCAGTGAATTTCGCCTCTGATTAAATTTACCAGCGTACTTATCCGCCCAGGTCTCATCGCTACCCCTATTTGACCTGCGCTGACCTCGACAACAAAGCTGCTCTCAAGTGACTCCAAAAGCTTCCTCCTGTCGAACATCGAAATGTTGCACCCAAATATTTTCCAGCTAGTGTTCTGTGGGACTGGACTTTCTCCAGACAACCACAAGGTGATATAGTTGTAGTCGCTTCAGTTCACCACTCTCCGGTCCTTTGCTTCTTGGAACGCCTCCAATAGTTATATCGAGAATGGACTCGCCGAAGCCTGGTCTACGATAGGTTGGTATTGAGCCCGTGTTCACCTCGACCATACTCAGCCATTTCCATAATTAATCTCCCACTTGTCTTTTAAGACGGCTTCCTCTACTCCAAAGCTCTCACATTGAAGTCACCGGCTAGACCTTCCTCGCAAACTAAAAATGGCCTCGACCTTCCGTCAACGAAATTCCCTAATTGATTCGTTCGGTTAAAAATAGCCTCGGTTTTCAATCCAAACATATCCATCGCCCGAACCTCACCGATCAACCCGGACTTTCTGAGTGTCTGCAACCCATAAGGCTGCATAGTCCAAAGAGTCCAAATACCATGTCTCTGGATTTCTCCTCCAATATGGTTCGCTGATCATTGCAATTTGGGATCTAGATTCATGCATAATCTGCTTGAACAAGTCTTTCACAGTACGGCACATTTGCACGTTCTCTTGAAGAGCATTCATCTACGCAGTAGCTTCTACGCATGGAGCGCTTCTCGCAAAGCCTTGCATGTTCCTGATCTCAAAACATGTTTGGCTTCTCCTGTTTTGTGTCGTTCCATGTCGTTCCACAGCAAGCAGAATGGCTCAGCCCAGCATACGTTTTGCATGATCTCCGACCCGACCACAACTTCGGCAGTTAGTGCATAGATCTGGTCCTTTGCATTCTTTTGAGTTCCGGGGTTATCTCAATCTGTTTATTCGCCTTTATTTTCACGTTGATTACCAAACCATCGATCGTTATCTGCCAAACGTTATACCAACCTAAAATCACTGATTAAATTTGTTTTAGCTGCACATCGTGCTAATTTTTCGTTCTAACAATTATTTATTTTTCAAAATGTCATCGAACCCGAAAAAGACTGCAACTTTTCAAAGAGTCGCGATTACGATCCGAGACAACTGGTGGCGTTTTCTGCAAGAAGCTAAGGCCTGAGCGGAGCTGTAGAGCTATGACGACGGAATTTTGACGGTAACATTTGAAATCATATAACCTCTTAACTAGCAAGTTAAGATTATTGAAAGGCAATATCGTGCTACCGCTGCCATCTTTCCACTCCGACCACTATCTTTAGTTCACGGGTTTGCTGAAATGTTTTCAAAATTGTATTACGCTTAAATATATTACAGTTAAATGCAGATTTCAATAATGTTTTTCCTATGTTGGAGACATGTTAATGATCATTCGCGTCCACAAACATTAACATGTACTTTTTCGTCGCTTGTATATCAAAGTAAATTTCCATTTTATTGAAAAAATAAAATAAAACAAATACTATATGCTACGGACAATACTCTTTTCTATTCAAAATAAAGGTTACTTGTCATTAACATCATGCATTCCTAAAAAATCGACTTTCTGATTCACAGGTTTTATTTATCTTACACATGTGTTCGTAAAAGACGAATATTTTTCTATTACAAATGGAAATAATGTTAAAAAGCTCAAGCATTTTAAAATTCATGCTGTGATTTTCAATAGAAGTCTTTAATATCATATATATGTAATTATATTACTTTCATCTAAACTTTCAAATCATCATGTATTGTTTTTGTAATTAATGAAAGAACAAAGAATCGCGCAATTTGTACATGGAAATCGATTAAATTAAGCAATATTTATAAAGCTACAGATAAAAGTGAGGAAAATAATTGTTATAATAATACATAATACAAATACAAATAATAAAAATTCAAGTGCGTGCTGTTAAATTTGATTTATCTTAAATGTAGTTGCATTAATGAAATTGAATTTTATATTTTTTTTTATTTTTTTTTCGTATATTAATTTTTGACCACCATACGTTCTATGAATTTAAACGTGTAAATTTAGCTTGATTTGTTTAAACTTTGTTTCATTCCTAATTAATACTTTCTTTAATTTTACACCTATCAAATTATAAATATGTTTCAAGGAACTTAAAGCAAAATTGTGTTAAAAGAAGGACGAACAGCTTAAGCTTAAAGAATATATGTAACGAATAGCATTTTTTGCTTTATTATCAAAGTGGTGCTTATCATTTTTTTCATTCTTTTCATTAATTTTTTATTGCAGTTTTTCATTTTCAGTATAAGTAGAATTAAATATATTTTTTTCGTTATATATATGTATATGATTCGTCGTATAAAACAAAAGCTATACAATGTGTAAATGTGGTTTTTTCCTCTTTGCTTCTTGTAGGTATATTGCTGTTTCTTTTCTTCTTTTTTTGGAAATAATAAACAAACAAATAGAGCATACTATAACACTCAGCAGGCACAGCCTCCTTCGGGATCCTTTGTTTCGTTTGGTGAATCTTTGAGAACGACTTCTTGCACTGCAGAGAGAAGAAGAGAAGAGCGAGCGCGCAGAGAAAAGTAAAGCAAAAGGGTTAAGGAAAAATAACGTAACAAAATTAAATCAAATTAAATGAATATTATTGAATATTTATATGTATGTAAATATTTGACGTGATGACTAGTGTGGAACTATTAAAGCTTATTTAAGTTAACAGGAAATGAACCGCAGCTAAAGTTTGGCGTGGAAATGAATTATGGAAATGAATTATTTTCCACAGAAATATTATTTAACCTTAAACGTTACATTAACTGCGATTCATTTATATGAAAACATTGCAAACTGACAATATAAAGCCATTAAATTGCTATGAACAAAACTCAATTTCTGTGCATAGCTAATGAAAAGTGATTATCTAAACTTCAATTTAGAAATGAGTAAATTCTAAAAAATGTGTCCTGAAATTTTATTAAAAAAAGGATACTGTCTTCCGGTGGTTTGTTTTCTGTCGAGTCCATGCCAGGTAGAGCGGCAGCTACTCTACGGAAAAGCTAGACAATGGAATAAAAATTCGAATTCAGGATTTCGACTCAAACATAGTTTCTTAGCGAACTTACCTGTTTAACATTGTAACCAGCCTTCGCACTTGTTTCTATAAACATAACATTAAGTTCTTTCGCTTTACGTTCGCCCTCTTCCGTCGACACTTGTCGCTTATCTGACAAATCGGTTTTATTACCAACTAGCATTATAATGACATCACTACCGCGTTCCGTTCGAACATCATCGATCCATTTTGATGTTTGATGGAATGAATTAGCATCTGGAAGAAAGGATGTTCATTTCAATGCAGCGAATAGATAGGCGAGACTATTCAATATGTACACTAACAAGAACGACGGCTTTGAATGAAATAAGGGGTCAGAATACAATAAATAAATTTTCAAAATAATTCAAAAATTCAAAAATAAATTTAATTATTCTTCTTTGATTGTATCTTTTTTAATAAGATTGATATACAGTAGTGGAAAAATAATAGTTGTGAAAAAGTCCTAAGCTCAATTTGTCCCTCGTTTCGAAATTGTTCATAACTATTTTGGCGCTCTTAGGTTTTTCACAAACTGCACTTTAGGCAAGCAAAAAGACTGCGATTGTTGTCAACATATGTACGTCCTTTTCTCGTATATTTTTTAGTAAAAGAAATGCATTTTTACTAAACAAATTTGTTTGTGAAATTGTAACAGAAAAAAATGTTTTTACAGATATTTCATGAAAATTAATGTAAGAATCACTTTTTCTATAAATTCTTATAAGTATGTACATAAAAGCCATTGAAATTTCGTGCTGATATAAAGGGTTTTTTAGAGGGTTCCAATTGCAAACATCGCCTAATTTTTTTATTGTAGAATTTGGCTCTTTACATTTACTTTTCGGAGATGATCTTGTGCAAATGACCGCCGCGACTACTTCTCAAGAAGCCAATCCTATAGGCCCAATTTTCGATCACTTTTTCAAGCAACTGAGGACGTATATTGTCAATGACGCGAGTTATGTTCGTTTCTAAAGCGTCGATAGTCGCTTGTTTGTCAGCGTAGACTAACGACTTCACGTATCTTCACAAGAAGTAATCCAACGGTGGCCAATTGACGGGTCCATTTTTGGAGATAATGCGATTTCCGAATTCCGTTTTCAATAAGTCGAAGGCTGAGGATCCTGTGTGGCACGTAACGCCGTCGTATTGAAACCATATCTCTCTCACATCCATATAACGCAAATTCGGGAACAAAAACTGGTTTACCATGTACCGGTCGCCACTGTCAGTAATGCAGCGTATGATGCTACAAGCTTGCAAAATATGGCCCTATGATGCCACCAGCTTGGAAGATATGGCCCTATGATGCCACCACCATGCAGTGCATTTTTGTGTATGCTTCGCTGCGGTGTTTTGGATGCAATTTCGCTGATTGACTTAAGCCATTGAGCGAGAAATAAGCCTTGTCGCTGAACAAGATTTTCCCGTAAAATAGAGGGTCAACTTATACAGTGTTGATTCTTGAACCGATTGGATTTTCTAAGCGTCAAGATCGAAATACTTGCGCAAAATTTTCCACAACTTGGACAGACAATACTCACGCACGCCTGCGAATCGACAAATCTAGGTTGTCGGCAACACTGGCTTCCACGGCTGCGTGTTTTTATAGTGTTTGCCTATGTATTATAAGCAGGGCGTAATACAGAGATCTGTAGAAGAGGCCTCAATAATGCTTCGGAACGTACTGTTCCTAGTTTTTTCGTTGGATTATGGTCCAGCAACGTGAGAAAATTTTTGAAATTGTTGTGAAAATTTACAATCACATGGCGCATAGAAAGTGCTGATGGACGATTATGCGGTCCAAAAAACTCACGAAGCGATCTTTGAGTTTGCACAAATGAACACTGATTTCGGAAGTACATTTCCACGACTTGTAGACGCTGCTGCGCTATAAATCAGTCCATAGCAGTTTGTCAAATCTTACTGTATGGGAAAAAGTTTGGGAATCGAAGGTAAATAAAAAAAATGGGTATTACATACGAAGCTTTCCAGCAGGATGGGGAAATCCCAGACGAAAGTGATCTGTCAAAGAATATATGCGGCAGTTAAAAGCTGCTCTACACACTTACGTAAAAAAGTCGGTGGAAGAAGATCAGTACTAGGGCTTTTATTACGATCGAGTTCTAATATAGCTTTACTTATTTTAAGCGTGATATTTTTATCACCCAAAAGCTGTTGGAGCTGAATCAGAAGGAGGAAGTATTGGGTTAGAGGGGTCTGATGCACTTAAAACTTGCTGGAAATTATCTATGAATAAATCGCAAATCTCTTCAGGAGAAGAAGTGATATTTTTATGGAGCATTGATGATGGATGGAAACTGGTGGGCTTTCGCTTCATATTGACAAAATCAAGGACTTTCTTTCGGGTCGCGGATTCTATTTTCGCCCGTTTTCTTAATGTAATTGACGTGAAAATGATGAGACTTTATCAAGAATTGCTTAGCAACTTCTTTATACTCTTCCTGAATAGAGGAACTAACATCATTATTTTAATTTATCTGCGTATAAAGTTTATTTCCACAATTTCATTTTTGACTAAGGTCTCTTTCAAGACATGGCTGAGACAAATTTTCCTTTTTTTAATCTTAGGTACTAAACTTCAAACTTAGGTACTCTAACGCTGAGAGAATATTCGTCCAATCTATAAAGTCAAGAACATGGTAAATGCTTTCAAAATCAGCATTAAGAAAGACACATCCAATTGAACTATTTTTTAAATAAAAAGGATTGGGAGTGGCAAGTTCAACTGAGGGTGCTGTATGGTGCGCACTATTTCAAAAAAGATGCATTGTGTCATTAGTTGGACTTACTTGGACCACCGCCACGTCATAAGCGTTTGCAAAAAAAAAGATCCAATCAATTATCATTTTGGTCAGGAGTCGGAGAATTGCTGGAAATCGTTGCCATACAAAATACTCCCAAGATTAAAATTATTGGCAGCCAAAAGATTTACAGAGAGAAGAAATGTGTCATCTTCATCGAGGATAAAGCTCACGCTTTTATCCATTTCGTTTAGAGATAATGCGAAGGAAGATATTGTTTCGAATAGGTGGTTGTAAACTGATTCATCGGATCTGGGTGGAATGTAGACTACCACCAATCTAAACATAGGTATTGCATACTGAGTATACTGAGACTCGATATCTTTAAGAAGTGGATAGAAACTGAGCTTTATGTTTGAAAGTGATTTCACAGGTAAGAGTATTAATAAGGGGAAATTACTATTTTTTGTTACAGTATTCCTTTTTATCTTACTTCTATTTTTGCTGTTAATTTTCTTCAAATGGCTGAGCGTGATTCCTTTCCAACTAAATCTGCCGCTGCTTTGAGTTAGATCCATAAAAAATAAGGCATATTTGGTTGGTATAAGAGCCTTATACCGCTTAGGTGATTTGTATTTTGATACCAGTCCAAGGTAGAAATATGTGATGCAAAAATCAACTTCAAGAAGTCTTCCTGGGCATCCATATATAAAGACCGTTCGATCAAAAAATCCAAGTGAACGGTTTTCAACGGAATCTTGTGTATTGTAAAATGAAAAATAAAATGTGGCAAGTCCATAACGAAATCGTTTGCGCAAAAAAAGTTATTTGGCTAAGCTCACGATAGTCAACTTTTGTTAAACATATCGTTAACTGTAGATTTATACGAATTTTTATGCGCATCAAATTTTTTTCAGCGGAAAAATCCACACAACAACTTTATATGCATATGCTTATTGTCTTTATATTCGTTTGTTTTCATCACAATCATAACGGATTATGTGCACCGAATGTGAGGAAAAGTATGTATTCAAGAGTGAATATTCATTAAATTTCATCAATTCCAACGTTATTCTTGGTTGATACAAACAAATTTTGACTGATAGACACTGAAGCAGAGGGCAGATTACCTTCAAAATATCAATATCTGTCATGAAATTGAAATATATCTAGTGCAATGGTAGCTACCTTAACTGGACAGTGTCTGTTTGGTAAGTATTCAGTACGGCTGGGTGTCCCTTAAAACTTCGAGGAGGAAGAGGAAACAGTTCTTCGCCTCCTGTGCAAATGTCTGGCCCTTACTGGAAGAAGGCTCCTACTTGTTCCCATGTTAAACAGAAGTAGCTTCAGTGAATCTGAAGGGAATTGCCTAGTTCAGCAAGGTCTCGGGTAAGATCTTCACTTTATAAGGGTTGCACACTACACAATGCGCGGTATGTGTACCCAAGTGTGCCTTATCTGGAGTTACCGGAAGGAGCCAACCTAACTTAGCTTCTAGCGGAAAAATTGGTTTCATAATGTAAATATTTAGTTTTTTAAGGTAGAAAAAAAAATGAATCAGATTAAATTCATTAGCTTTTCTTGTTCTTCATAGCTTCACTTGCTTAGAAACATTAATGAGGCATAATTGATAGCACTGTTTCAAGAATAATATCTAAAATCACATTTATACTTACTTGTTATATCATAAACAACCACTGCCACTGTTGAATCACGAATGTATGATGGAATCAGCGAACGAAATCGTTCTTGGCCGGCAGTATCCCATAATTGAAGTCGTACAGTTCGATCTTCTAAGTACATCGTTTTTGAAAGAAAATCTATACCTATTGTAGCCTGAAACAAAAAGGACCGAAAGAATCGAATGAGTAAAATTTTACAATCAATTGTAATTTCAATTTAAGTACGCTGTAAATTTTTTTTTTATAAATGTAGTATGGAGGCTATGTAAGATACTTTCGAAATTTCATATCTTCCTTAGTTGCAGAGATACTATCACAGTAGAGGGCATGATGCATCGTCTACAAAACTAGTTTGATGCATTCGAGATTATTTGAACTAAACATTCACCAAGTGCACAAGCAATTTCGTTTTATGCAGCTACAGAAATTCGGTGAAGGATGCTTACGGAGTAGATTCACATTTTTCTACCGAAATCAGATCATGAGACAATATTTACAGTCAAGGTAAAAATTATCGATTTGTGAGGCTCAAATTGTGTCAAAATACCATTTGCTTAATATATTATCTTTAAATGTTATTTTTAAAGTAGTAAGCGTAGAATGACTACGATTTTTTTTGCAGAATTACTAAAATTTTAAATTTAAAAATGTTTATAAAAAAAGAAATAATTTTAAGAAATTTCTTTAAAAAATATCTTGCGTTATCAAAATCAAAGAAAACACATTTGGTAGGCAAACTTTCATCAGATGATTAATATCCTTCGAAGTTAATTGAATTGATTTTTTTTATCTACAGTGTAAGTAGAAGGTAAGTTCAAACTATAAGATATAGTCTCGTATTTCCACGAGCATTCAAGTTGAGGAAAAAAGTTCAGAAAGTAAGACGAAAACAGTCATTTTATTATGTCTTCGTATTTATTCAAAGGAAACAAAATGGAACGAAAGTGCATAGAGGAATTTATTTATATTCGTTGATTGTGAGAAGCGTGTTGAGAAGAAACTATGGACAGAATAAAGAATATGTCACATTTTTCTAAAAAAAATTTGTCGAAAATAATAAAAGTTTGGAATAGATGCTATGAAGAAAATGAAGTCATTCTTCGCTCTGCATAGAAAATAAAATTGGGAAAAATAATAATAAACAAAGGTTGTTTTCATATACAAATAAAATATTCCGTGAATTTTCAATTCACTGCCTTACATTTCCGCTCGTGAAAATTCTCATGAAAAATTTCTTTTCATATGATTCAAAGAATCCGTAGATAGAAACACATGGAGTCGATTCATGGAAAAGTCAGTCAGAAAAATAGATGTCATACAAATTCTACCTTAAAAAATTCGAAGAAAAGTACAAATTTCTTAGAAATTATTGTTCTATTGGTGATGGTACCTATCTACTTATTTACAGTCTGTCGCTAATAAAATGGGAACATAAGTCTTTTCGCTTCGAAGCGGCATCGTGACTCGACCTCATCATTTCGTTATCATACAGGTATTATGCTTTCCAGGATTTAGGATAGGTGATATCGTATATTTTCGCTTGAATGATTACGAAATTGGTACTTTTCTGTTTTTCCCCCCCCATTTTTTTTCACTTTTTGTTGTTGCAATGTTTCTAAAATTGATTAGAAAGTAGTAATTAACCAAAATTATGGTGGAGAAACACGTTTAAAAGAAAAAAAAAAATTTTTTTAATATTTTTTTAAATTAATTTTTTAATTTAAAAAATTAATTAAATTAATTTAAATTTTAAATTAATGTCACATAACAGTGAGAATAAATTTTGCTCCATTTTTGACGTCTTCCCTTTCCGAAGCTTCAACGCAATTTACAATTAAGCTATTACATTAATAATGTTGTATACAATTTGTTTATATGATTAATAACAGTATAATGAGCAGGCCTCCCCAACAACACATTAACTTTTGAAAAACTCATTCTGCCACATAAAAATGAAAAAAAATTTAAAATCGGAAAAAAAAAAATTTTTTTTTTTAATGAATTTTTCCATCTCAATTTTTGTGGAGTAACTTTTTAACCCATTTCGAGCAGTTTTCATTAAAAAAATTAAAAAAATGGAGGGGGAAAAAAAGAAAAGTACCAAAATTTATTCTCACTGTTATGTGACATTAATTCCAAATTTAAATTAATTTAATTAATTTTTAAATTAAAAATTTAATTTAAAAAAAATTAAAAAATTTTCTTCTTTTAAACGTGTTTCTCCATCATAATTTTGGTTAATTACTACTTTCTAATCAATTTAAGAAGCATTGCAACAACAAAAAGTGAAAAAAAATGGGGGGGGAAAAACAGAAAAGTACCACGAAATTTAAAAAGAAGCTATTTTCCAAGCGAAATTTATTAGTTGGTGGGACACAAAAAAATTTTGGGAGTCACGGGAAATGATAGGAGACGTTATGTGAGACATGATGATGAGAGAATATTTTGAGAAGGAATTTAATCGATTTTCAAAATTGGTACTTAAGAAAAATTTATGGTTGTTTCTTTATTGTCTTAATTCAGTTGAAAGTGCTAAGTATACTTTTTTTAATTTCATTTCATTTGCTTCTTTTGCTCCTTCCAAATAAGCTGTTCTTGTGGGATGGAAAGAAGATCTAATTACAGAATATGTAATTGTTCACCAATTTTGGTATTCAATGTTGTTCACAAATCTAGTTTACAGTATGCGGAGTGGCTTCGGTTAACCGTCCTGAAAATTTCCGGAGACCATCCAGGTTTGGATGCAGTGGAGGAGGCATGCGTGCCAAACAAAGCAAATGACAGCTAAGGTGGCGGAGCCCCACTCGAAAGCTTCAGAGGCCCTTGCTATGTTAAAGAGAACTCCAGATTATTCCAGGCAGTCAAACTTATCAACCAATCGGCGGAGCCCAATTTAACTGGTGCAGCAAAATTGGTGCTTGTACTGGGATTTGATTGGGAGTCCGCGGATTAAGTACGGGCCAACAGAGGGCTGATTCACTTCGAGCTGCAGAGGATCACCATGCTGGTTTGAGCGGGGAAGGCGGCTGACGGAAGCCGAAGTGCGGGTGGTCCAAGCAAATCTGCACCACAGTAGAGTGGCGACGGTCAATCTTCTTCGGCACCTCAGTCAGGGGCACGCCGACATCGTGCTGATACAGGAACCGCATCTGTATAAGAATGTGGTTTGTGGATTCGGCGCGAGTCTCAGTGTGTTTCAGCTAACAGGTAGGGACAAGACAAGGGCTTGTATTGTTGCCAAAACGGAGGTGAATGCAATTTTGATTCCGCAGCTTTGTGATGGGGATACAACCACAGTGTATTAGGAGAAGAGGATTGCTGTCAGCGGTCTATCTACCATACGACATGTATCCAATTACACTCGGACTGAAAAGATTGGCAGAAGCGGCTATGACAACTGATGCTGGAGTCGGTTGTGGCGCAAATGGTCACCACAAAATATGGGGAAGCACCAACATAAACGACAGAGGCAGGTGTTTGCTAGAATTTCTAACGTCAACCAACCTCAATATTCTCAATATTGGTAACAAACCTACATTTATTATTAGGAACAGGGTCGAGGTAAGTGATATTACCCTGGCAAATTCAAGTATAATGGAAAATGTCCATAGCTGGCAGGTTTCTCTCGGACCACCAGTGGTTATGCTGGAATATCGGTTGTTCTGGTATCTTAACCAAAAAAGTAACGGAGCCCGAGAAGAGCACAGTGGGAAGTTAACTCAAGGAAGACAAATAGACACCTCAGTACACTAGACGACCTGGATCTGACGAATCCAGAATAACTTAACGGGCAGGTAAACCGATTAACAGGAATCTTACTGTCAGATTTCAAAGACGTGAGCTCGGAAAAGCCCGTAAGGAAAAACGCTACTTTATGGTGGAATGGCGAACGTACAGAGGCTAGAGGTCGAACACGAAGGGCGTTTGACAATTCAAGGCGGTCCGGAAACGTTGAAGATTGGGATCGATACAAGCAAGAGTTGTCGCTTTTCTAAAAGAAGATAAGACGAGCCAAGTGCGACTTATGGAAGCGATTCTGTGAGGACATTGAAGGAAGTACTGAGGCTGCGAGAATCAGGAAGATCCTAAAAGTAACTCCTGGCGTACCTACGTTTCTGTGAAGGGAAAACGGGGATTGGGTGGAGGACCCGAAAGAATGTCTGGACATGCTACTGGAACCTCATTTTCCGGAATCGGGTTACAAGGCACCGCGTGGTGACCAATTTCGAGCAACTCAACGGTCGTCCGAACAGCTCAAGGAAATAGTAGATGAGGTCAAGATTGAATGGCCTATAGACACATTCCGACTTTACAAAACTACATGGATTGATGATATATCGCCATGGATTGATGATATATCGACCATAATGCAGCGTATATTTACCGCATGCCTCCGCCTCGGGGTTAGTATTCAAACAATGGCCAAATGCTAGGGTGGTCTTCATTCCGAAGCCTAGTAGGTTGAATCATTATTACGTGAAGGACTTTAGACCAATTAGCTTAACATCGTTTCAGCTCAAAACAAGAGTATACGTATCTAGCGGCCAGATCAGCAGAGACGGCATTACACAAAGTTGTCGGTACAATACAATAGTCCTTGTGGCAAAAGGAATTCACGTTGGCAGCTTTGGTAGACATTGAGGGGGCCTTCAATTATGTCACTGTCGCGAGTATCATCAATGTCTTGGTTCAATACAGAGTGGATAAAACTCTGTCAGAGTGGATAAAACCTGAGCATTGGACTTGCTCAAAACAGGCAAATTGAAGTCACCTTTTTAGAGGCCAAAGCGGAGAGAATAGTCGGATTCTGACAGTCAACGAAATACTCGAGAATTTAAGGGCCAATGGTTTTGAGGTGGTGGCGTATGCCAATGATATTGTGGTACTTGGTGCGTACCCACAAACTTTGTCGGACCTTATGCAATCGGTGCTGGACCGTATCAAAATCAGGGCCAGAAAAACCGGGCTTAGGGCAAACCCGACAAAATCCGAACTTATACTTTTGTACTTGCACTTTTCACAACCCAGAGTGTAGCTAATTAATCAATTTTTCACTACGATAATACCAGAACACAACCAGTTAAAAACTACTAAGAAGGGTAGGACTGGAGAGTGTTACCTTTCCCTCCATATTCACCAGTTATTGCATCTTCAGGTTATTATTTGTTCCGCTCGATATAGTGAGTCCTTACGGAAATACAATTTATTTCTTCGGAAAGTATCCAAATTTAGATCACATCTAAAGGACCAAAGTTGTACAAAGAGGGAATCTAGATGTTATAGCTTCAGATGAAGCATATTTTGAATTTATTTGTATTTCATCCTATTAACAAACAAAACAAAAAAAAAGGATCATATTTTTATACCCAAAACAATCAGCATTATTTTTTGAATCAAATTCATTTGCCTCAAGCGTTTAAATAAAAAAAAAAAATTGTCAATTTCTCTTTTTCTCCTCAATCTACTATATAAGTTTTACTTGTCCTATAATTCTGACATCGAAACAAAACTCCTACGAGCAACATTTATGCAATTTAAGATACTATTGGAATTCGTCCTACACTGAGTTCGGACTGGATATGTAATTTTTTTTTGCTCATCGTCGTAACTAGGTCAATGGTTTGGACGGGAAAATATTTATTCCCAGTGCATGCTTGCTTCCAACGTGGTAATAGCTCGGTTGAAATCGTTATTTATTTATATGAATACCTATCATATATGAAATTCATTATCCTATGAGAGTGAAATTGAAAATGAAATATATATGAAATATACTGAAATAAAAATTAACAATATCGACTTACCTGATACGTATTATCAAAACTATCGTACATGAATCGTGTGATTAGTGATGTCTTTCCAACTGAAAAAATGAGGAGAAAAATATGAAAGTTAATACTGTGTTTATGGTTAATTCGGAAATAGCTGATATTTGTTGTATTGAAAAAGAACAAAGAGTATGTAAGCGTTTAATACAATTTCGCATTGGATTCGTTAGGAAAGAAAGAAACGAACTCGAAAATACGTTTTGTCTTCAGGAATTACTAATCCCTGTGTACTGATATGGTGGACAGTTAATAACCTTTATTGAAATAGTGGGAGATTCGATTTGACATATTTTTCATTTGGATAGCACATCCTATACGACGCTCGAGTTTTTTTAACTCTATTAAACATCAACCTAACCATTGAAAATTTGAAGGAAAAAACTGCGCTTTATAGGAACAGAATTTAGTAAGTACCGTCAAAGGTGAACGGGGATGCGATGATCTGAGGATGTTTTGCGATCTCGGAAGTCGGCAATCTTGTATTCATTAAATATACGATGAAAAAGGGAAGATTCTCTGAAAATTTTACAAGCAAATCTTCAACCTAGCACTGCAAAGCTGGGGCATACGAGCTGGGTGACTCGGTGCCCAGGGCTTTATTTTTGTGACTATACATCGTATTTGCTTACAGCTCATGGTTGTAGCGTCTCCGGAATCGACTTTCTTCACATATGGGGCCAACGACGCTCCACATGACTTTCTTCTTGAATGAGGCTAAGAGCACCCGAAACTCGGATCCATACGTGAGTACTGGCGAGACCATGGTGTTGTACAATCGAAGCTTTGAGGTCTTGAAGAGATTTCGGGATTTGAAGAGCCTTGATAGCAGAAGGCTTTGTTTTTTTTTTTTTGAATTTCGAATTTTTTCTTCGTATTGCTATCGGCCGCTTTTATTGGCCCAAGATCAGGGGCGTGCACTTCATATAGGCACAAAAGCACTGCCTACCCTGCTGTTTTGCTTTTCTGTTTCGATATATTTATTTTACTAATATATCTATCTACAATCCAATTCTAAAATTTTGGTTCAAAATTGAAAAATGAATTGAAAATAATTACGTGTATCTGGCAACTACCTATATTTCATGCTCAGCAAAATAAGAACAAAAAATACACAAATATGAGCGTTGGAAGGCATGCAGCCTCACTGCCTTTACCTTACGCACACATTCACATGAATTTTGTATCGATACACTACGCCCAACTGCGCTCAGCTACAACAGTATGTGTGAGATGTAGTACTATTTTATATGAGCCAAAGGCATGCCTGCCTTCATGAATTTCAGGAGAAATGATACCATCGCTGCATGCCATCAACGCTCGCTGTGCAAGGGGAAGTAATTTGCAGCTATGCAGCACAAGTGCACGACGGTGCTGACAAGTGAACAGCCACACTGCACAGGCAAAGTTTTCATTATGCGAGGGAGTTGCCAGCAGAAATACTTATATAATATAAATCTATTTTTGATATAAAATTTAAGTGTTAGCTTTGTTTATTAGTCAAGTGTTAGTATTATTTTTGTCCATAGTCTCAGATAGGAAATTTTAAAAATTATAGTTTCCTTGATTATAAATAAAAAAGTCGCCCATTTTTTCTCGAGATTTAGAATTTCGATAGGAAAATTCTACTTTAAGTACCAAAATTTGGGTAATGTTTGCCAATTTTTTAAAATGACAGCCATACCTTTAAAGTTTTGAGTAACATTGCTGTCTCAATAGCTCTTGAGTAGAGCGTATTTGCACTGCGTGACAACGGTTATAATATAATAAAAGTTATTATACATTGAGAAAGTCAAATCAACAAATAAATGAAGTGTACTAAAACTCAGAGTTTTCAGCATCAGTGTGTCGTTTGTGTGAAAGCGTATGCGCATCAAAGTTGATGGAATTTAGGCTCTTAATCCTTTCATTCGGAAACAAATATCGAATTGTCTCAGCAGGCCAAATGACGCCAGAGTTAGATTTAACTAAAAAAAGGGAATGCTATTCATCAGTTTAATCACAAGTATGATGATAAATTTACTTGACTGAATGCCTGCAAACACATTAACCGTTTTTTTTGTTTACCGTGTATTATATTCGCCAGCACAAAAAATATGTGGAATGACACTGAATATGTAGATTTCTCAAAGACCGATAGACATTGAAGAAGACAGCAGATTATCCTCGAAATTTAAATATCGGGCAAGAAAATAAAATACATGGAAAATCGGTGTAGCTGCGGTACAGGCTAAGTAATACCATTAGTGCATAATAAATAAACGTTGGGCCGGAAAAATATAAAAAAATAACACCAAAAGAAGCAGCAGGCAAAAATAGTGAAATTTTCTTTGTTAATTGAACTTTAAGTTAGACTAAGAATAACTAAGAATAACATAAATACAAATATTTAAAATTTAAAAAAACATTTTTAATAAAAAATATTTTGAATTAAATTCTAATTTTTCGTTTGACTGTTATGTTTACTTCTAAGAGTATGTGACTGCCTACCCGGTGCAAATTGTTTATGCACGCCACTGCCCAAGATAGTTGAATTATTGCATTATTTCAAATTCATGGTCCACTACTCTGGTGGTTTGCCCAACTTTTGGTGTTCTTCCTGCCGATGCTGCCCCCATGTCTTCGTCTTTCCTTCATTTATGTCCAGCACCACTTTTGCCACCCGCCCGATCTGGAAGAAGGATTCTTGCACAGATCTTCTAATGGTGTCAATATCATCTGCATAAGCCAGTATCTGGCTGGACTTGGTAACGATAGTCTTTCTCGTTGACGTGCCAAAGTTTCGGATTGCTTTCTAGAATGCCAGGTTGAAGAGAATGCAGGTCAGGCCATCACCTTGTTGAAGCCCTACACTACCCTCATGATCTACCTACATTATTGTGTCAGTTTATTTGGGATGCCGAATTCACTCATGGCTTTGCATGATATTACAGGCGGCCTTAAATAATATTCATATTCGATCAATCAGCTGCTACGCCATCGGCTTCGGACTTCGGCCTTTTTGTTAAATTTCAGTCGACGAATGGCTATTGGTATCGCATCTAAACTTGGAGCCTCCAATTTTTCGGTGAGCTGATCGTTTTACAATTCATGAAAGTGTCTTCAGGATTGATGATCAGATTGGCCCCTTTGCCCTTACAGTGCTTGGTGTGGAGCTTGGTGTGTACTGGGTCATGTTTCGAACTATGTGGTAGAATTTGGGGTAATGTCAGTCATGGATATTTCAACCCGGAGGAACCCGACCGTCGAGCCTCCAATCCTCAATGCCAGAAAACCTAAACGCTCGACTCTTAGGCTTTTTCTCTTCTGGAAGAAGGTCCTACACGAACGCCGCCCCAGTCAACGTATATCTGCTTTGAAGGGACTGTAGATTACGCTCCAGAAGAGAATTATTTTCACAACCCCTTCGAACATACCTTCCCAAACGCTCCATTCGAGATCTCGCCTGTTCGAACTACAGTGAAGTTCCCTGAACTGTGGAATAGGTTTCAAAAGGTTGAAACTACCTTTTGGATAATCGAGGAGCTCCTGACGAGGTTACATCATCAAAATAAGCCCCGTGGTGGTCTAGTTCATTAGTTCACGCACCTCTATTCCCCAAATGATTTCTTTTTTTCTTCTTTCCTCACTATTTTTATACATTCTCACTTGTTTACGTTCTACCTTTTTCTTCTTTGTCAAAGTACACCTAGTTCACGAACTTTTTCCTACCATGTTTAAACCGATTATGTTTGTTTACGGTTCTTTTAATTAAGGGAGTCGGGCAACAGAAAGCATGGTCACTAGCTCACGTTATTGCTTAATCCAACTGTTTTGTCCATCCTTCAACTTTTTCCACGCACTTGCCTTTGTGGCATTCATTCAAAATTTCGGAACGCTAAATTTCAATGCGCACTGTAAAATGTGCATCGAAAACAACAAGACCGTTAGATCTTGTTTTTCAGAGGACTGCGGTAGCGGTACTCAGGGAGTCTGTCGGAAAACGTGGCGAAGGTAGGTCGACGGGTGACAGATCTGAAGGGACGTTCTGGGCAGCGGGTGTTGTGTGATCCGACCGCGTGCAGGAATCTAAAAACTAATGCTGGAAATAGTTGTAAAACTTTTATGTAAAAACTTTTAGCACGCCCGCAAATACATCTGATTTTTCCTGGCTCTAAATATGCTCACCCGTCCACGTGGAGAATAAGTTATCATAAAATTGCACTGGTGGTTAATTTTGCCACAAAACAAAGAAAAAAAGAACATGTTCGAAAATTAATGTGAAGGACAGTGGTGACTATGTGATTATATCTTATGTAAACTGAACACTCGAGCTTTGTGAAAAAAAAACATTGCGACTAGTATATTTTCATGACAGATCAAATATACGTAGCGTCTTAACTTTTCTGGGAGCAAATACGCTTCATGTTAAACGACCCACCCCCGCCGCGT
The DNA here is from genome assembly GCA_963978885.1 of Nemotelus pantherinus. NCBI lineage: Eukaryota > Metazoa > Arthropoda > Insecta > Diptera > Stratiomyidae > Nemotelus > Nemotelus pantherinus. The sequence continues at coordinate 211,421,330 of OZ022263.1, read as the reverse complement.
AGAGTTAGCGGAGCGGCACACCAGCATCCGTCGGGGTTGGTTAAATGGTCATCCCCTAATGCGGACGTGGGACATTCACTGCCATTTCTAGGATACCCTGCTCCCGGGCACTTCTTTTTTTACTTGCCCTGTTGATGGTTCGCCATCACCTGCCCGGCTTGACAGGCTCTTGACTCGACTTCGGTTCAGTTGAGGTGCCTTGTCAAGCATCTCCCAATTTTTCAATCGCTACAATCTTTTATAGACCAACACTTTTGTTCTAAAATAGTGCTTCTCAAGAGGACCATCAGGAGCTATAGTTTTCGCGAAAATTGAATAATATTCCACAAATTGAACAATATTCTGACTAAACAAGCACTAGATCGGATGTTCAGATATGGAATCATTCAAAATTTGGGGCATTTCCCCCAAACTAGCCTGACTCCATTTTTTCAATGGATGTTCGATCATTTGGAGCTTCTGTCACCTCAAAATCACAATGATATAATCGGGAAAAAATACCTTAAAAACAGTCAAAGCTTTCTCATTTGGCATGTACTCTTATCTTTAACCCAAGTATGCATCCTAATCACAACGTATGATTGTTTTTGCCTTAAATAGCTCTATTGTGGGTTTTCAATCATTAACCTATGAGTATAATTTTCAACGTTCACACAAAGGTCAAATTTTATTTATTTCAACACTGATACCAAATTAAATATTGCCGCAATTATCATATGGTTTGCCTCCTAATCGATTCACCAAGGTATTTATACAAAAACTTCGTGTATATTTATTTACTTTTTTTAGAAGCCCGCTTAGAAAATTAAACTCAAATTACATAATTTCGTTGTTATGCCGAAATGTGGAGCTGTGGAACCGGCTCGTTGATGACAAAAATTAATCTTTGCTACTTTGCTACTCTGGTGCGTAGAAAAAACTTGTTTGCTAATATGACGGTGTCTGTGCCTGCACTAGGATAGGACCAAAAGTGGTTAAATTTCTAATAACATCATGAAATTAAATACAGAAACAAAAACGTGTACGAAATTTTTCGTATATTAGTGAGAACATTGCACTGGAAGTTTCTGAGTAATAAAATATTATTGTGGAATATGAAAAATGTTCGGACCAAAAGTGAATATGATAAAAATCCATGCATAGATACTTTGTAAATACAAGTATTTTTCTGAAGTTCAAGCGGTTTAACGGGTTTTCTGCACAAGCTCGTAGAATGGGTACAGTAGTGAATGAAAAAAACTGTACAGAATGGAGTTGAGGCATGGGAACCTGAAATTTTCGTATTTACAGGAATGATTTTCAAACAAATTCGCTAATTAACACTAAAAAGAGAGATTTTAAGTTTGTTAACTATTCTGTGCTATGATCTTAATGACGATTAATATTAACTGGCCTGACTAAACGATACAATTGAATTTGCTGAGGTCCTCAATGAATTAAGATTTTCGAAAATAGCTCTTGGAGAAATGTAATAAATCAAAATTCAGTATGCTTTAAAGATGATAAATAACAACGTAAAGTCAATTGACACTGCGCAATCAAACAATCCTGAAAACTCTTCATAATTGTTCAAATAAAGTTGTGACTACACTCGACATTCGTTCACAAAATATGTATATGTTTACCTAACGACTGAATATACGTAAATCAAATTTGAGCAATTAGATATGTTAGTGAATTTGAATTATGCTCAATGACATTATTCACTTGATATTAACAAGTACTGAGACACTGAAACTAATTGATGTCGCCGTATACGACCAGTTCTGCATGTACTAACTATGAATCTTACCTATGAAACATATGGACTTCTATTAATTTTGATAGATGTATGTGTCGTATCTATTGAAACTTGCTAAGTATTTACTTTCAAACGCGGCCGAGATTTCCCGATTAACCCATGATGTGTGCAGCGAATGAATGATGAATAGGTGAATGTTTGTTTTTTTTTTAATTTGAGGAAATTAACCTTGAGTTCGGTATTATCCTTGGACTTGAAACTTGAAATGATGTTAGATTGATTTTAAGTGAGTAGTTGCAAAAAATGTTGTCACAATACCTTGGGACTTATTTGTTTATGCGTGTTGGATATATACAAAAAAAAAATTAAGCGTTGTGATTTTTTTGTTAAAACAATGATGGGATTTTTATTGACATAAAGAAGGACAAATGAAAAATTTATGGGGTTTCGGCAAATTCTTTCACTGTTGCCCAAGCACCAGTTTGTTCTATGCCTCTATTTCATTAAGGACCTCTCTCGCTTCTAAGAGTATAGCTGAGTTTATTTGATTGCCTGGAGAATCGCCTGGGTATCCGATAGTATTTTAATGCTGACTCTTTTATTATTGCTGATCTTTACTGAGTACGTGGCTTTAAGCATAGCATATAATTCTGCTTGATAGATTGTGGGCTCGTTCCAGAGGGAGAGGAGCATTTTGCACTTGGGTCCTAAGATCCCAGTTCCCATTTCACACTTCATCTTCTGTGAGGTGTGCGGGCCATTCTTCCACTTGTTTCTTGATGCTATGGTGACCTTGATATCTTTTCCGAAGGTTGCACTAGTTTTTATTTGCTCGGCGAAGATCAACATTTCCATTACGGGCTTGAGTTTCTTGAGGATGCTAAGATCCTATTTGTGCTTCCAGGCCTGTTATAAGCTTTTTACCTATTTTGTCACTTATATTCTGTATGTTGAGTTGTTGCTGGTCAGCACTTAGGAGGGCTTCCAGCCCTGCCGTTGGGGTCGAGCTCAGGCTTGTTGAGCCTGTCAACACCCGCTTTTTGTGTGGTTTGCTTCCACCACACTGGTGATACATATAGGATGACAGGTCTCACCATTTGTTTGTATACCCAGAGTTTCTGCCTTAGAGATAGTCCCCGATTGCGTCCAAGCATTTGTTTTGTCAAAATCACTTAGTTGCCTTCAGTTGCGTTCAGTTTAGATGAATGCCCCAAGTGATTTTTCATTCCAGGTGGATTTCTACATATTTTACCTCATCTTGTAGACGCACATAATTTTTATGACTCATATCTCGAAGTTTTTTTCCTGGTAAATGAAACCATGTTGGTTTTTTGAGGATTTATGGATGGACAATCCTTCTCGTACCCTTGTGCTGTTTCATTCAAGACCTTTTGAATTCTGGATCTGAGAGTATCGGTGTGGCTATTTTATTATTACCGTGATGTCATCAGCGTTTCCGAGATTGATTAACCCCTTCCTGTTGAGGGTCCAAAGAAGATCATCAACCAGTCGAGACCATAGCAGGGGGAAAGTAGCCCTTGCCGCTGACAACTCCCCTTAGCTTTACTTCCCGTAACTCTGCAAATACGACTCGGAACCTCAGTATTTTACTCGCCCATCCCACTAACTCTTGAGGGGCTTCTCTCCTCTGGAGTGCATGGTGCAGCGAGTCGTGTCTTGCATTGTCAAAGGCTTCTTTTATGTCCATGAAAGTGCGATTTCCTTATTTTTAAACGATTTTTCCATTATTTGTACCAGCTTATGAGTGGCTGATAAAGTTGACTTGCCCATTTGTTAGACAAATTGGAATTAGAGTAGTATTGGTGGTATCATCACTAAGAGTGGAGTAGTAGTGGTATCATCACTAAGAGTTCACTCATTACGTATAGGTCAATCAGCTTCTCCATGGTCTTCTGTACGAATGATGTGAGTCTGATTGTCCGGCATGATTTTGGAAGGTCAGGACGTTTGTTGCCATCCTAAGAGATGAACACCACACCCACCAGGCTCAACGGTTTTAGTACATGGTTGAGTTTCAAGTTTGAAGGCTGTAGAAGAAGCATTTTCAGATTCCCTGTGTCTTTTAGCAGCAGAGTCACGATGATCCCATCTGGTCCTGGTGAAGGAGTTTATTGCCCATTCAACCTTTTCATACGGCACGATTTGTTTAATCAGTGGTGAGCCTGCTTCCTCAGCCTTACTATGATAACTAATTATGCACCCTGGTTAGTATATTTCTAGTGTGTCCTCGAAGGTAGTCGTCATCACTCTACCTGGAGTTTGAAGTAGTCCTAGATGCCCTTGTAAGCCTTTGGACAGAGCTTTCTGTATCCTTGCAGTCTTTGGATGCCGCTGAGACTCTCACAAAAGGTACTCTAAGCCTTTCGTTTGGATTTCTTTTGCTCTTTGTTTTATTCTGAGAGGTTTATTTTTAGAGACCTCCCAGTGCAATGTGCTTTTACTCCTGTCGAACTCTGTTTCTTGGACCTGTCCAGAGCTTCCCTAACTCTCTGTTCCATCAGTGCATTCACATTTTGGGGGCACTAGTATGTTCGAGACACTTATCACGGTAGGATTCAAGAATTACGGTGGTAAATTTACCCAGTGTGTCCTCCAATTCCGTCTTTGCATAGTGTTTCGGATGCAGGCCATGAAGTCCCACTTTAAAGCAATTTTAATAGCCCAGTAAGTAATACCTCTACTTGGCCCTTTTTATGTCATTCCTAGTTCGAAGATTAAGTGTCTAAGCCCTTGTTAATGCATTCCACTTCTTCACTAGGTGCACTGCAGTGTTTGAAACGAATACATCTTGACTGGAAACTACCAGGAATGTTGGGGTTTTGTCCGTATTAGCTACAACAAAATTGCTGGTTAGGAAGAATCCTAACAGTGATTCACCTCTAGCGTTGATATCACTCCAAGCCCTGTCATGTTCGTTGGCATCACGGCTAGTTATTAAAACTTTTTTCCTCTCTTCTTCTAGAGGTCTAATAGTCCCATGATGTTGTTAATTGGAACTAGGTCCTCATCTCTTGGGAAGCAGGTTGAGGCAAATATTGCCTTTACTATACCACGTTCAATAGGGCTCTGTGCTTATACTACTACTGTGTCTCTGTTGGTGTAATCTGAGATTAGAAAAAAATTAATGTTTGTGCTAATTACTTTCGCCGCCCTCGGTTTTTTTTTTCACCTGCGGCCAAGATTAACTTTCTTTTTTATTTAGGCCACATATCATCCCTTTATTAACCCAGGGCCCTTGTATTAGCCTATGTTATAGGTGCCAGATGGAAACCTGCTGTTTATTTCCGCCGGTGCAGCTTTGACATTATGCTCCGAAGTAGACATATCAACGAAAATCTTTAGTCGGTTGAGAACCGCTGTTACTTGGTCTTGCGTCCATATCGGTTCATTGTACTCCATACTGATGGCTGGAGTGATCACCAGATCTGGTATTTTTCCACCCGACTTTTTAACAGTTAGCTTGTCCAAACCGGAATCGGCTGAACCCGACTACGTGCCTTTGTAGCCGTTAGACAATTTTATCGATTGTGTTTGTTTTGTGTCTTTATGGTTGCATGTTGGTTTTTGAGGGTATTTTTTGTTTGTTTGTTTATCTTTAGTGTGTTGTCTTTCTCTATATTTTTTGTACGTTTGTATTAGTTATCCTTCAAGTTTTTGCTCCTCCTACCACTAGAGGACGAGCAGGGATTGGAAATTGAAGAATAACTAACAAAAATGTCCAAAAAATACACGAAAAGACAACATACTGAAGATAAATTAACAAACAAAAAACACCTTCAAGAACAAACACACAACCGACAAAAACACAATCAGTAAAATTGTCTAACGGCTATAGGGGGGACATGTAGTTCAATTTTACCCCGGAATTCTGGAGGTTGAGGACTAGTCCCCTGCTATGGCTAGCATAACGCACTTGCCTTTATTCTCCCTAAACAAAGTTCTGACCTTGAAGTCAAGTACTGACGACTTGACATTAAGGTCTTTATTTCGACATTGTATGTACGTCAGGATCTTGTGCATTACCAGGTCCATTAAGTTAGGGAAGAAGCCAACAATGTTCTTGCGGTTAGGAATCCGGGATTCTTCTGTGATCCACAGGTTGCCTCCTTCTCAGTGTTCTATCTATGGGGCTTCCGCCCTTATTCATTGAGCCGTTGACCCATTCTTTTAATGAAGTGGCGCATAGCCTACTTTGTAGATATTGCTATGGAAGCGAGGGGCGACGCCTCCTTCTGTCTCCGGTACCAATCTTTCTTCAACAGCCTTCTATACCTAAACCATTTAGATTGTCGTTAAAAGTCATATGGGAAAATATTCCGGCGTAATCGTCATTTTCACACCACTAGAGGATACTTGACGCTAGTTTTTACTGAGCAGAGGATGCTTTACATTTTTTAGTGCTTCATCGGTGTTTCTTGTCTTCTTCAGCGGCCTGTCCTCTGGGGCATTATTTTTCCGAGCCTTTTCATATTGGCTTTTGGAGCCATTGGTAGGAGAGCTTTTTCCATGTCCTTGAACATGCTGCTTTTCATCAGGAACCTCATTCGCTTTTTCATCTGGAACCCCATTGGGTTTTGGGGCCCCATCGGCAGCTCATCCGAAATCATGTCGAGCACCTTCATACTTTGAGAGAGCTCCTCTGCAAGTTTGTTCGCAGATCTGCCGTCAGAAGTAGAGGGGGAGGCTTCGGAAAACTCCCACACCTTTTTCTCTTCAGGTTTGCCTCTTATCAAATGGGATCTCAGCAGGGACTTTTGGTTCTTGCTTTCTCCACCCTTTGTTTTCAATCTGGAGCTATGTTTGGCTCCATTCTTTCTCCCTTACCTTCCGATTCTTTCTGTTTGGTTTTTTTTCGAACTGCCATGGGATTTGGATTTTAATTGGTCCCTTGATACGGTGGCTAATCAGTTGGGGAGCGCTGGAACTCCATAGTTTGAAGGCCCTGTAGCCTTTTGATCTTGGGCACTTAAAGCAGCCTCCTCCTTTAATGAAATATTTTCAGTCCGAATTTTGTTTCCACGAGTATGATGAATTATAAAGACCAGCTATATTACTCTCTGTTTTCCGGCCTTAGCATGAAATTAGACGGGCTCTTGTCATCCGAGATCCGAATTCACATACTAAAGACTGACTTAATCAGCAGCCATTCAGTCCAGCATACGCTGTTTCATAACTGGTTTGGGGACTTTTTTCTGTTAAGGGTTGACTCCCGACAGCCCAATTATATTGGTCAATCCTTCGTTTGGGAAATATTGTTTACCACAACGACCACGAGAGGTTATGATAGATACGGCCCATGCATAAACTGCATGTTATTCTTCCTATTCGGCTAACCCTATACACCACTCTTTTCACAGACAGGGCATTATTTTGTTCACACGCGAATATTTCACTTTGGCGCTGATGCTAAATAACCCTTTCCCCCCTCTAAAATGTTGCACTATTCGAAGCTATATGAAATGTGCTCACATGTAACGTTCCACCAGGCTTTTAATAAGCTGGCTTTTGTTTCAAATTACAGTTACAATTTGACATAAAAATTATTTTCTTTTCCGCCTCATAAATAGTTTTTCTATTTTGTGTTTTTTTCGTTTTTTTTTTCTTCAATTGTTGTGGTGCTCAGCCTTGTAAATCATTTCCGTTGCACTTAAGAATACTCACTATGAATTTCCATGAGGAAACTATACGATTCTACAACACCGTAGCAATAAAATTGTGAAATAAAACTTCTCGCAAATGACGCATATTTCGAATATTTATTAATTGAAATTAATTGCATTTTTAATTATTTGAAAGATATTAGTGGTACGAGTGTAGAAGCGAATGTCACATACAACATTTGAGAGCGTATGCTACCAACTGTATGTACTAATAGATTCAAAATACTGCAAATAGAATACACAATGCCGTCTATTTGGGGGCGGGGATCATAAACTCATTCTTACTATTATTGACTCAAACGGCCATTTTAGACTTTAAGTTTCTCAACTCATTTCGATTCTCTTAAAGTTTACTTTTATGATAAATATGTAATTTTTTTTCTTTTCGTCTCTTTAAAAGAAGTAAATTCGAAACTGTTGAATTGTTTTGTATTTTTAACCACATTCACGGATATAACTCCATATTTTTCTTGGTGCTCTATAATTAATTTCCATACATCCAGCAAAACTCATTTTCTTTAAACATTTGTGATAACATTCACTGCAGTATTAAGATGTTTTTAAAACATTGCATTGGATAAGCATAAACCTATAATACTAACACAAAAATTAATGACCGGTTTTAAGTGGTAAATCTACTGGAAAATGAGATCGGGCTTGAAGCATCTTTTTTTACGGCGTCGTTAAATGGTTTTTTTAAATATGTGTTACTGGAGTTCGATTTATTTATGCTCCACCTCATAAACATTGGTTATGATATAATCTAGGGAGAATCAATTTGTTGAGACTTTAATCAAAATCAATCTTTTTATGTGTTTCGAAAGAGCTCGATCAAATAAGAAACCTATTTTTCAACAAATATCGTGCAATTACCGCGGCAGTTATTCATTCATATCTGAATTGGCCGACTGAGTGCAAAAATAAAATCCCCCCGCCAACAACCCTACCCATCAGGGGTTAAAAACCGCTGTAGCCAAAACATTAACTATTTATACTCGCCATAATTTCATTTCAACGTTTAGTTTCAGTCAGTTTTCGTTCGCAATTCAATTGAAACGGTTTGGTCGGTGTTTCTAGCTTGGGAAAAAATGAAGTTGTCGTTGAATCTTGCCGTCGTGGCAGTTGTCGCTTTTGCGAGTGCAACAGTTAGTGCAAAAGGAGCCGAGGTAAATTGTAGTGCATCTCGAAGAAATTGATTTTGTCCTTGGTACCTTGTTGTGTCGTTAATGCGATTAATCGACGGATGACCCAGTTTGGTTGCAAAAGTTTTGTTTGCGACTGATTGAATCTGAGATGGTTTTTGAGCGATTTTCAGAGTTTTAATTGATTGAACCGTTGCAGAGTATGCCGATTGAAGCGATAGCGGTTATTACGGGAAGTGATGGAGTTGTAAAAGGCAACGTTACATTCACACAAAGTGCATGCGGACAGAATGTCTATGTTCACGTTTATATTCACGGGTTGGCGCCGGGCAATCATGGATTTCATGTTCACGAGAAGGGAGATTTGTCGAATGGTTGCATGAGCACCGGAGGTCATTACAATCCAGACAAGGTAAATTATAATTATTATGTACAGGTTTTGCGTCATGTGAGTTTTTCGAAGAGAAGCAAGCTGGTATGTTGCTAATTGGCTCATGGGTTAAATAGATAACACCTCTTTCGACTAATCAAAAACGTAAACTATTTGCGAAATTTGATATGTTTTGTGCTGAAGCAGCCATGAGGACACATATTTAACGAGCCACACACACCGTTGGCACTCCACCTGTTCGCACTTATTTATCTAATGTTTTTATTAATTTTCCAGTTGGAACATGGTGCGCCGACCAGTGAAATTCGGCATGTAGGAGATCTGGGTAACGTTGCGGCCGATGATACTGGTATCGTTTCGACAACTCTAACTGATTCCTTGATCACGCTGACCGGGCCAAGGTCGATAATCGGGCGTGCCGTTGTGGTGCACACGGGCGAGGACGACCTCGGGCTCGGAGGACATCCGGACTCGAAGAAAACAGGTAATGCTGGCGGGCGAGCTGGTTGCGGAGTCATTGGAATTAAATAAGTTCAACATAGCAAGTTAGCAACGGCGAATTTAAGCAAAAGGAACATCAATAAGTGAAGTGTAGTGCATCTTAAATTTGGTCGTACGTATTCATGCGTTCGATATTTGTAAGTGTGGTGTTTCGTCAAAATTGATTGTAATTGAGATTAAATATTTATAGGATGATATTAATGGCTTGTTTTTGTTTTCTGAATATGCACTAGTATCAGTGTAGGTATGCAATTTTGTGATTTACATATGTGAATTATTCATGACACGTAGGCGTACATATTGGGATTAATAATTCGAATCGAAATTACTTTTTTGCCATCGTAAGTTTGTGAGAAACAGGAGGATATAAAACGGAATAAGTTTAATAGACATCGAAAAATGAACAGCTTCAAATTGTGATTCAATTTTGAGCATTATAAGAACCAAATTTAGGCTTGTCTCTTTTAAAATTATAGCAGCTCTTCGTAGATAGCCGAACCATCAATTTTAGCACTTACTTTAAATTTCTTTTACCCCACAAAACGCTGTGAACGCAGTGTTGCCACTTGTCGACAAGATATTTAAATTATATCACCGTATAAAATTGCAGTAGATAGGATCAAAGTTAAGTAGATAATTTCTCAATAGAAAATTAACTGTTGCTGCTAGCAATAAAATTTTCATTGTAAAAATGAACATATTTACATATTTTAATTCATATTTTGTACAAACTGAAACAAAAAACCCAAAATCATATACTATTCAGTTGAGAATTCGATATATAGATAATCCTTACTGAAGTTTTGGACGTATGCAAAAGCTATAAGTGTATAGGATCCGAATTCTACAAAAGACATAATTTTGCAAGATAAAAAGTTCCTGATAGCAGGGAAAACTAATCAATTGATAGCTTTTAGCTTGCGAACATGCTTATACTAATATAAGTTTTGTGAAACTCTCTATCCCTAAAATTAACAGTTTTCCAAATTGAATCAGATTTAATCGAGGCTGCATTCCTTCTAGCAATTTATTATTTATATATATAATTTATAATTTATTTCTTGCACAGGTTTTTATGCGTTCAAAAGTTGAAAATTTTCGGCTAAATTCGACTACGTGCCCCCCATAGCCGATAGACAATTTTATCGATTGTTTTTGTGGTTTTGTGTTTGTTTTTGAGGGTGGTTTTGTTTGTTTGCTTGTTTATCATATTGACTTCTGGTCTAGTTTCGGTATGTTTTTGAGTATTGACAAGCAGGGATCAAAAATTAAAGAATAACTAACAAAAACGTACAAAACATACACGAGAAGACAACACACTGAAGATACACAAGCAAACAAACAAAAACACACCCAAAAACAAACAAAAACAAACACACAACCACAAAAACACAATCGGTAAAATTATCTAACTGCTATGGGAGGCACGTAGCCGAGTTTTACCAAATTTTCTTTCAGCCACCGCGGGGCGATGTGACAATTAGTATAAAATAATCATATATTTCACCAACTCATTGAGCTCCTATTGGTCGAAGCAATCCCTAAATTTACTCATAGTTTGCAAAAACTTCAAGATGTTGCCATCGTAAAAAAAAAATTTTTTTCTAATGATGATGGATTTTTGAAAGCTGTTGATTAACTGAATAATAATGGAAATTTGACCCGTAGCAATTCGTTTTCGGGTCTAAAAGTTGTGCGTTTATGCGAATTCTTTTTAGGTTATTGGTCGAGTATGTACGGTTAAACCTTAGTCAGTAAAACCCTCTACATTTTTCGAAGCATGTTTCGAATCTGCAGTTGAGTGAGTGCCTGACATGGAGCCAACACCAGGTCCCAGCGGTTCCCAGCCAATGAAGGAAAGAGAATGAGGTATCTATAGGCGAACCTGCATCATGCCAAAGATGCCTCGGCGGAAGTAAGCAGCAGGTTTGCCTCGGGGGTACCTATAAAGTGGGGCTAATACCAGGGCCCTGCGTAAGCGAAGAAAAGCCGAGGGCGCCGATAGTAATTAACACAAACATTAACTTTCTTCTAATCCCAGAATGACACAGTGGTGGTCCAAGTAGAGGACCCCATCGAAGGAGGAATTGTGGAGGCGATTTGCCTCAGCCCACTTATCAGGGGATGAGGACTAAGTCCTAAGTAACAACATCAAGGGACTCTTAGACCGCTGCAGAATGAGGAACAGAATGTTGATTATTGGATGCGATGCCAACGCTCATCACACAACACGGAGAAGCAGTGACGTAAACACTAGAGGTGAGTCACTCTTAGACTTCATCCTAAGCAGCAACTTGGCTATAGCAAATAAAGTCAAGCCCCCAACGTTCTTGATCGCTAACAGACATGTACTAGACCTCACGTTGGTGTCAAACAGTGCAGTGCATTTAGTGAAGAAGAGAAATGGCCTAAAAAGAGCATTGTTTTCTGATCACAGGCATATAAACTTCGAGCTAGGAAGAGATATCGTAAAAGGGGTCAAGTACAGGCAGCCAAAGTGTACAGATTAGGAAGGCTATCAAAATGGCCCCACAGCGGGACTTTATGGCCTGCATCCGAATTTCATTACAAATACAGAATTGGAGGTCACTGTGGAAATCTTACTACGATAACTGCCCTGAGACAATCAGTGCTCTCAAAACGAGGGTGACATGGAGGAACAGGGAGTTCGAAAAACTCAGAAGAGCCGCAAGAATGGAATTCAACCGAGCTAAAACTACATAAAACTAGGAGGCCTTTTAAAAGAAACTCTCAGAATACACAAAGAGCTAAGGAAATGCGAGAGAAAGGCTTGGAGCGCCTTCTACGAAAGTGTCAATAGCATCCATGAGACTACCAGGATGCAGGAAGCTCTGTCCAAAAGCTACTTAGAACTCTGGATTGAGGGATGTGAACCACCTTTGGCGACACACTGGAAGTGTTGCTTAGAACACCCTTTCCCGGGTACAAAATTAGGAGCAGTGGTGAGGCTGTGGAAGAAGAGTGAGGCCCAAATCGGACATCTCACTCACCTCTGATTAAGCAAATCTTCACGTATGAAAATGTTGAGGGGCAATAAACTCCTTCAAACCCTTTAAATCACCAGGACCAGACGGAATCTACGCAGCTCTGCTACAGAGAGCCACGGCGAAACTAAAAATCATTCTGGCACACATGTTTAGAGTGAGCTTGGAACTCAGCTATATTTCAAAACCGCGGAGACTGGCGTGGGTGGTGTTCGTCCCTTTGGGTGATATTCATTCCTGCGGGTGGTGTTCATCTGTACGAGTAGTAATAAACCAGCCCACCTGCCAAAATCATACAGGCCAATTAGCCTCAAATCTTTCATATCAAAGACACCTATTGATCTATACATAAGGAATTATGTTTGAAGAAGCCACTTCATAAATTTCAATTTGCCAACCAAAAACGTAAATCAACTATATCAGCTACACATAGGCTGGTACAAATAATAGAAAAGGCACTGGATGGCAAGGAAATCGCACTATGTGCCTTCATGGACTTAGAAAGACAATACAAGACATGACAATACAAGACATGACTCGCTGTACCACGCTCTCCAGAGGAGGGATACCCCTCAAGAAGTGGTAAAGTGGGCGAGTAAAATACTAAGGTATCAAGGTGTGTTTGCAGACCAGGGGGATGCGATAATAAGAACGGACACTAGGAGTGGATGCCCGTAGGGAGGGGCACTATCCCGTGCTATGGTCCCTGCTAGTTGATGAACTTCTCTTGATCCTCAATAGTAATGGCCTAACTGCTCTCGGCTACGGGGAGGACATCACAATAATAATAAAAGGCTCACACATGGATACGTTGAGATCTAGAATGGAAAAAGTCTTAAAAGAAACAACCCAATAGTGCGAAGAAGAGGGTTTAGCCATTACTTCTCAGAAAACTAGTATAATACCATTCACCCAAAAAGAAAAATTTATAGAAGCCCTAAATATTAGGGGCACAGTTGTATGTCTGCAGAAAGAGGTAAAATATCTAGTAATACACCTAGATAGGAAGCTCACCTGGGACAATCAACTAGACAAAACGACACTGAAAGCCACTAAGGCACTCTGGGCGACAAAATAAATGCTTGAACGCAATTGGGATCCCCAGGGCAGGCACTATAGGCATACAAACAAATGGTGAGACCCATCATCCTATATGGAGCTGCAATGTGGTGGAAGAAAATTCCACGAAAAACTGTTATTAGGCTTAACAAGCTTCAAAAGATGGCCTGCCTGCTGATTACAGGAGCAATGAGCTCCACCCAAAGGGCAGGAATGGAAACTCTTCTAAATCTAGATCCGTTACACCTCAAAATTCAGGAGGAAGCAGCGAAACAGGCTATTAGCCTCCAAAAGGCTTACAGACACCAATCAGATGACCTTAAAGGCCACCTCAAAATCCTGGAGGATATCAGGTCCATGATTGAAATGTTGAATTTCAGCGATTAAATAAATACCAAAGCAGCCTTCGTGAATAGGTCCAATGTCACTTCCATCGAGGGGCAAATGGGACAATGGCCAAACTCTCTCGTACAAGGGAACGCAAATATGGTATACGGAAGATTCAGAGATGGATTGTGGAGTAGGAGCAAGTGCAAAATGCATTTTTCTCTCCCAAAGGCCACCATCTATCAAGCAGGACTATCTGCCATACTTAGAGCCTCACAAATAATAAAGATAAGGACTACTAAAAGGGTCGGAATTAAGATCCTATCGAATAGTCAAGCGGCTTTCAGGGCTATCAATTACGATCAAATAAATTCAGCTATACTGTTAGAGATGAGAGAGGCCCTAAATTAAATAGGGGTACCGAACAGCCTCGAGTTGATATGAATTCCCGGCCATGAGGGGCACCAAAGAAACGAGGAAGCCGATGTCCCGTCAAGGTACATAGCCAGGTTCATAAGAATCCTGAACATAATATAGGACCTAACGCGAAGGAGGCACAATAAACCCAGGAAGTCGCAGTGCTAGGGGCTTTCTGGATTCACTCCAGGCTATTAATCAATCAATCAACCAAAGTCTTTATATAGAACGTCCAAAACTAGAATTGTCAAATTCGTGGTAGTTGAGCAACCTTTTGTAGACATACTATAGCTCGTTCAGATGGGAATCAACCAGTGGAGAGATTTTGTCGTAAATAGCCTTTTCAACAGGTTTTGTAATCGAAGGTAAATATTGTTCCCATACTTTCTAATACTACGTCTATCGCCATCTTTGAAAATGGATGTCACATATGAAAGTTTCCAATGGAATGGGAATACCTAAAGGGAGTAATTAGCTGCTCTACACACTTACGCAAGAAACCCGATGGAAAATCAAGACCAGGACCTTTGTTACAATCGAGTTTCACAATAGCTTTATGTATCTTCTCACGTGATATTTTTAGAAGGAGAAAGGTGTATGTTAGATTGATCTGGTGCATTGAAGACTTTCTGGAAATTTTTGCGAATAATTCGAATATTTCAGTCGAAGAAGAAGAGGTGATATTGTTATACGGATTAAGATATTGATCATGACGGATAATCGGTGGTTTTTCGCTTCAAATTTACAAAATCAACGTATTTTTTTTAGATCGCGAATTATATTTTGGCCGGTTTTGTTATTGTAAGCATCGGCATAAGCATTGTGAGACTTTGTCAAGAATTGCTTAGTAATTTCATTATATTCTTCCTGAAAATCAGGATTAACATCAATATTTTCCTGTATCCGTTTGCTTCATTCAGAGTCTATGTTGGTATTTTCACAGATAGCAAAGCGTTTATTAATTCTCTTGATAGTTTTTGTACACAGTGGCCACGATTGTCGTTAAATTCCGCGCATTTCTTAGATATGTCGAAAATTCCGGCAGTATAACTGATTTGGGTACCTGGACATACAGGTGTTCAAAGCAATTATGAAAAAGATGAATTGGCGAGGTTTGGTATCTTGCAACGATATTTCCGCGTTGTAATTCGAAAAACGAATCCGTTCTCCTTTTCATGACACAAGGTTCGGCTCTAGTGACGGTAAACGGGCAGCACTCAGTGCAACATTCCTCTTGAATTTTCGATACCTTTCCCTGGTTGACCTAAAGGGGATAATGTGGTTTGTCAAAGGAAGCAGATGGTTTCATCATTTGAGTGAATAAGGGAGGGACATTTACTCTACCATAACAACGAGCCTTTTTTGTGTCTGTGTGCATCTTTCGCTAAGTCTCCATCGATCGGCATCAACTTAAACCTTCCTACCAACTCTCCATATACGTTTAAGACTACAAGCTCGAGAGATCTTGTGGATAAAGCACTGGATCCTGGCGTGTGCGTACGATTGGGGAACTCATTCCCAATCAGTTTAAACTCCCCCACTCAGTATAAAATCACTGATTACTTAATAGCTTATGCCACTTGGCTACATTCCTAATCACTTTCGCTAACAGGAATCGAGTAAAGTTACCAGGAAAACGTTAAGTTACAGCAAATCAAGTCCATCTCAATGAAAAAATGATAGTCAATCAAGATTTTTGTTGTGTTTCTATACATATCCAAGATATAGAAATGCGACCCCACATATATATGTATCTCATTTCACTGTTCGCGTAAGCACTACAAAAAATGAGTCACATATCGATCAGTACCAAGATAAGAACAGGTTGAATAAGCTCTAAATTATTTTTTATTGAACCTGCTGCTGAAAACAGAGCTGAAATACACTTTGCTTGTGGAAGAAAATTATTGGCAGTAACTGCTGCTTAAATTAATAGTACACACACATTATAATAACATATTAATTTCATGCCTTGGAAAACCCGCAGCGAAGAAATGTACCTACATGTACTCACATTTGTATCAATCACTGTAGCCATCATATCACATCTTTGTAAATTATACCAGACTCCATAATTGGAGTTGTTTGGTCGCCACTTCAAACATGTACTTGACAGCAAGCAATAAAAACTGGTCCTAAGCGACGTGGGTTCGGGAGTTTCCATTAAGTCCTCTCTCTATGGGTAACGCGTCATTACGCCTGTAAATTCGTACATTTAGGCAAGGAATCAATACGGAACAACATGAAAACAAGTGTCTTTGCAGTTCCATTGACTTTTCACGTCCTAGCAGGGATGGCAAACTAATACAGCTCGCATGAAAATAAGACCTTCACCTAAACTTGGTTTCGCTGTCCCAGCCATCAAATGATTTTCAAACTAAGGCAAGAGCCAAGGTGCACGCCAACGAGCAATTGATTTCCGAACAAGAACTACCTACCGCAAATGAGATCACCTTACCTAATCAAAGGTCGACGAGTTCCCATTTCGCTAGGTGTAGTTATTTAACGTTTGTTTCTACTATGTGATACTTGCTTTAGGGGCAGAAGGGAAATGTTCTATGAAGCTCGGAGGCCGCCGATGGCTAAGGGTTCAAGTTTCACTTAGAAACAGTGTTCCTCAATGTAACGGAGGAATTATAATTGGAGAAATGTCCAAGGAAAATCGAATTGAACATTTTATTGCCGGCCAATGACTCATGATGCACGCAACCTGACGGTTTCTATGATGCAAATCTGAACAAATTCACAGAATTTTGACAGGTCGCACCGGGCATGCTGCATACGACCCGGTCTTAACTCAAACTACACGCCAGCGCGAAAGAGATCGCCGCTGTATCGCACTCGCTGGTCGCGCTTGGACAGGAACGAGACAGCGCGTAAATAAAACACGTCAACATTTCCAGATCATCAGACACAATTGAATTTCGGACGGTGCAATCGTTAAATTTGCTTCGAAAGTAGCCTGCAAAAAAACCACCAAGATACAAAATAGGCAACTGACAAATAGGAAAAGCTTTAGCAATAGTCAGACTGCCCATAGACTGACCAGGAGTTCAAGGATCTACCGGAGAGGGGAGTTCAATTGATTTTGCACGAGAATGATGTAGGCAAATCGAGCAAAACGTCATGATTCCGCCACGAATCGGCGACTCAGTTCCTCATCGCAAACACCACAGATTCGCATTCTTCCTTACCATAATAAGAAAATCAGCAAAATTATAATGCTTCAAAACTACATACCACTCTGTTCGCCTAGGAAAACCAATTTGAATTTCCTAAGCGGATTTCCGAAATCGCCTGACGATGACATTTTTCCTGTCCCGGTAGTCCTTTTACCGTCCCACGAATTCAATTAGGCACTAACGATGAACACAACAGAAATCTTATCGAAACTCGATACAAATTCGGATAACTTGAATTCGGTACACGCACGAAAATCGTTTATCGCCAGAAACACTGCACCGAAACGGATTACAAGCGACGAACAATCAAACAATGACCCAATTCTCACGGCAGATTTAGGAATTTCTAAATTACAAATCAACGATTTTAAAACGCTCGATGACGCGAATAGCTGCACCGAAGGAATCGTCTACGATTAGATATAGAAAATCACCAAAATCACAGAAACGTAAGCGACCAACAAAGTGACAGCCACTCCTCGCAGTACAAATGAAACTCAGAACGCAGACGACAAGAGCAGGTACAGTAGTCGGATTCAACGATTCAACGTTGTTGATTTCTTGGGGTGATATTTTTGAAATGTGAAAAAATGGTTGAGTAAACGACAGCCCCTGGACACGAACGGTATAACTTTCCGCCATTAGCCCCTTCAATCCTCTCGCAAACCAAGCATGTTAAAGCTGCCTTTACGCCATTTCGGCCTCATTGTCAAATTGGAGGGGAACTACTTGGATTTGACTCGATTTGACAATGAGTAGCTAAAAAATTACTACCATCCCCTTCAATGTAAATCTTATGGGCATGTCCACTCCATTTCTACTACCTCACTGATAAACGACGCGAAACAACGAAAACGGTTGGGTCGGACCGTGGTGGGGGGTGGCAAAGGGAGGTATTTTCTTAGCTTTAAGCCAAACCGATTAGACCGATCAATCAAATACAAGAACCAAATATCGTTTTTGTACATAAATGGCTGTACAAAGCAGAAAAGGAACGGCAAAAACGACCACAATGTGCGAAATGGAGGAATTTTTTTTTAATTTCAATTCAACACGATTTTTAGAAGGTGGGGGAGTAGACAAACCGTTCATTAGCTCGTATTTTGTTGCGACTTTTTCACCGGGCGGTGATTGGAGGCGAGATTGTTGAATGAAAATTAAGGCGATTTAAGTGAAATGTGCTGCCGCATGAGATAATATGATTTCATTTTTGATCCAGTCCTTAAAGATAGAGATTTCTTCTATATCGTTGCATCCAGCACATCCAGCAGTTTTTAATTAAATTTTAACCAGAATATTTAATTTTAAATCAAAGATTTGATTTTGAAAATTTTGGTACAACTCATTTCTATACTACAATTTCTTCCCGTAGCTCTCAAATTGCAGCTGACGTAAGACACTGTGACCAACTGTACATAAATAAACTTGTGTTGACAAATTCGTCATTCGATACCACCTGATAAAAAGTTCCCACACTCCGACTGTAAAGTGCTGCAAGTGCAACGTACGAACTTCAAACACGTAGATTCCCACGTAGATGTAACACGCTGGATATAGCTAATGGATCAGGACGCAACGAGGCAACGACAAAAAGATCAGAATCAGCCAGCATCAGCTGTTGAAGGACCTTTCTCGGCAAGCCAAATAACGCCGGAAATGTCGACTAAAGAAGCATATTTCGAGCAGCTTCGTACCTGGGTGAACCAGGCAAATATGTCACAAAATGCAATTGCCTGCTTCCCATACTACTTGATGGCGAATTACCCGCAATTGTTCCAGAATCAAGGTAGCTTGACGACCAATGCAGCTCAAATGAATGGTGGACTACTGGGCGCTGGAGGCCCGGGTAATGTACCGAATGAGATCGGTGGCCAGA
Source organism: Nemotelus pantherinus (assembly GCA_963978885.1). Lineage (NCBI taxonomy): Eukaryota > Metazoa > Arthropoda > Insecta > Diptera > Stratiomyidae > Nemotelus > Nemotelus pantherinus. The sequence continues at coordinate 211,402,008 of OZ022263.1, read as the reverse complement.
GGCGATTGGCGGATTACTTCGATAATTTGCGACAGGAAGAAGGTGATTTTTGTTGAGAAGCTGGTATTTATTGCAGTAAACCGTGATTTTACAATTGTTTAGTTATTAATCAGAATGGAGGATACGAGTTCGTCATCGCTCCTCTTTGGAAACGGTTCCTCGCGGAATTGATTGATGTTTTGATCCTGCTGCTATTGAAAATAATGGTCACGTTCACAATAGTCGATATGTTGGATATAAACGTGTAAGTAGCTTGGTTGATAAAATTTCGAAATCGTGACAAGATATCGTAATTGTAAGCACGAAATAGATACGAAAACACTCAGTAAATGTAAAGGCAACACAGGCAAGTAATGAAGCTCTGTTGGAAATCAAAATATTTTATAAGCTAGCAGCCCCGAGCTGATCTATCTTAAACTTTTTTGGACGAACCTACAAACCGAAATCGATGTCTGATGGCTGGGCCGCTGGGCGCCAAGTTTTCGACTCGATTCGCAGTTCGGGTGTCTTGGTGTAAGGGTGTTTCTAGTGTTTAGATCCGGGTTTATGAATTACGACATTTTGTTGTAGAGAGTTCCTCACGTCTTTACATTGGAGTAAAGCAGTTCTTTGTAAAGTGTGTTCTTGTAAAGGTGTCAAGTCAGCAAGTTTCTAGTGTTGCGGAAGACAGTAAAAATTAGCAAATAAGCTGTAGATATTGAACCTTTATTCAAATTTCTAGTCATTTAAAATTTTTCGCCTATAGTAATTTGGTGACCTTATTTTGGTAACACAAAGGCAGCACTGAAACGAGAAACACTGAATATAAGCTACATGGTTCAGTGAGGTCCTGCTCTCCATAATCCAGGAAAAGAAAATCATAGGTGAAGTTTTGATTCAGCTACCCCAGAAGCGGTTTCTGCAATAGATAGACGGACGAAAATATATATACCTTTTACAAAAAAGTATCTGGTCATGGTTGCGAGCAGGGCTGAGGAGTCGGAGTCGTGCCCCTGTATATTTAAAGCGGAGTCGGAGTCGAATTCGACAAGGACTCCGCTTTAAATTACAGAGCCAAGATTCCGAACCTACAGCCCTGATTGCGTCGAAGAATGTAGAATTGACTAAGGCAGAGCTGGATGATTTATACTTGTATGCACTGAAAAACGAAAACAAAAGATTAAACAATATCTTGAAAATCGACAGCAGTGGTTTTGATAAGATTAAGATTATCTTCAAGTAAGCAGCAAACGCCAAGGAGTTGCTTGATGGGGGTGCTTTTGCAAAATACAACCTAAATAGCTGTATGCCAAACAACTTTATCTTTAGATATCAGATATTGAAAAGTATGCATAATTACTTTGATATTGAAGTGCAAGATATAAAAAGTATAAAATTCCATTCAAGAGCTTTGTGGAGAAAATAAAAAATGGAGGTCGGAAAGAATCCATCAGATTCATACCTTTCATTGGTGTGAAATGGACTATATTACATCTCCAAACCCAGGCAGTGCGTAAACTGGGGCAGATTTGGCCACATTGGAATGCTTTGCGAAACCCACGAAAAAAAAATGTCTAAACTGTGAAGAAACGATACATTCTTATAATTGCGCTAAAACGGTTTGCATTCCATGTAACTCCTCAGATCACTCTTCTAGCAACAAAAACTGCCTTGTCTAGAAAGACGAGTAGCAAGTCTTATAAGTAGCGGCAATCAAAAATGTAATTTATTTTGAAGCGAGGGATATTATTTAGTTTAGTTTTCATCTTTTGTGTAAGGAAGAACTCAGTTCATTCCCATCCCTGCTTGATCACTCTTGAGTCCAAACTAGAAACACTAAAAAAGAAATCAACTCCACACTAAGGAACGACAAACCGAGTGAAATCTCACAATCCTGCCATATTTTCAGTAACCTTAATTACCTAATAAGCTCCTGGAACTTCTACACAACTACAATCTGAGTTTCTTTAACAATTGCAGCAAAACTTTTGCTAATAGGCCTAGACCTGGTAGAAGAGGTTTCACTCCATATTTCACCTTTGGTAGTTTCATGCTCACGAAAATCAGGTGGAACAGTGAAAAAGTTTAAAAGTGGTGGAAAAGTTTAAACCAAATAAGCAGTAGGTATCACCAACCTATTACTATCTTCTTCAGAACTAAAAATATTTCAAAACCTAAGCAGAACCTAAAAGCAAAGAAAATTCTAGACATCAAATCAAAACACAACTTTGCAAGGAACTGACTTTCCACATTCATGGACTTTAGAGAAATTGTAACGCAAAATCGAATTACCAATCTGAATCTCAAAGACTCAAATAAAAGTTGGTGGAGCGATGAGCTTTAACGTTTGAGGAAAAGTAGCATTTGTGGTTACTGAATTTGTGTCGTCCTATGAGCCAGGCGAAGCTATTCAGGAGATTCTCGCTCTTATCAAAAATGACTGGCAGAGTCATTATAGAAGGTAAAACTGCAAACTCAAACTCAAAGCTTATTTAAGTTTTAGAGTACAGTTGTGGTTTCAGAAAACTAATTTCAGCAGTAATGTACTGCAAAGCAAATTAACAGACTTATTGTTAAAAGATGCTGTGACAGACGTAGACTCTTCAGCATCAAAGTCATTGATGGCCCTCGATATCTTCTCTGCAACGAAATGTATTATACTGACCGTCATATTTTCCATTGCCCACAATTCAGCAACATTAGAAATAAATGCCCAATTTTTCAACATTATGCATCAGTCGACTCTATCTAGCCATTCCATAACAAAGAGAACATCACTCAATTAACCAATTTCTTCAATAAGGCTAAATATTTAAAATGACTATTTGGTGTGATCATACCAACGCTTACTCTTAGTCTCTAACTGTAGTTATACATAATCATAATCATCTAAGTTTTTCCCGTTACCATTTCTTTTAGCTATTCAGTATTTGTAGTTTATTGTAAATCTCGTGCCCTGATTAAGCTCAATTGATGTCAAAGCCTTTAGACTTAAAATTAGTCTTTGTTTTCTTTGACCTCTTGAATAGCGCAAACATATATAATAAATACTCTCTTATGAGCAAGTGACGTCAGGTGTGAATTTATATTTCTAGAGCAATAATTTTGCAATTTCCTATAGCATTTCTGCATAAGTATATAGTTAAATCAGAGCTAGGGCCATATTTTAGGATAAAGCACACTTGATGACTGAATAATTAGTATTATCTAGCTAACTCATTTTTAAGTATGTATATGCCTTCCTATTTATTTGCCTGAATTTACTCAATTATTATTCAATAATGTAATCTATACTTTAGAAAATGTAAAGAAGAACAGTTTTTGGAAACGACAAGAGACTAAAGTAGTATGTTAAGAGCTCCATATACCCAAATGAGAACATTAAGCTTTTAATGAACTTATTCAAATGAAGGTCAAACCTAAACAATGGTGGTATCCGAAATTGATGGCTGATACGTAACGTAATAAGACAGCCTATTCCTCGTCAAACAAGATTCAGTATACGAAAAACTATTCGACTCCATTCCCCAACAATTTGTGCAAGCAAATAAGCATGCACGATGGAAGAGGAAAAACTACCCGTAAATAATACGAAAAAGAGATAATTGGTAAATTTGTTAAAATATGCCTCTTCGAATAAGCTTAGTTTATTTTCATTAAAAGAGCCCTTAAGACCATAGGAGCACCAATAGGAGCACAATTCACAATTTCTATAGAATAAGCCTGCTCAAATAAACTGTTAAATTCATGCCCACATTAACCCTATATAACGTCAATTTCATTTTTTGTTCTTAGAGCCAACAACTTAAACCTGGACAAATTGAAAAAAGCAATTGAAAGCAACTACGTCGAATTCATCTTCATGACATCTGATTTTCTGATCATGGAAGTTATCACCCGGATCGGCGTATGCTTCTATGAAGCTCTTTGGACAATGACCGGCCACGTTTACGTAGGTGGAGCCACACCAGGTAAAATTCTGATGGGAATACGAATCGTACACGTTGATGCGGTTGTCCCGCTAGACGTCCAACCCGGGGTGAATATGAACAACACCAGACGACCGTTACGTGCGCTTCTCTATCCCGCATCAAACCTCGGCTTTCGGAGAGCATTTTGCCGCTCCGTGGCGAAAAACGTCCTGATGGCGTTATTATTTCCCATGTGCTTTATCATGCTGTTCTTCAAAAACAATCGAACGGGATATGATATAATGACGAAAACGATTGTTGTTGAAGAGAATCATGCGCCGCTGCTGCGACGGCGATAACTTAGCTCATATACTTACTAATATATAAAGCATGATGCATACATGTCAGACTGTGAGATAGATTTGTTAACATAGTACTTTTTGGACGCCATACAGTCATTGTTTTTGAATTGAAACATTGTGTTTGAACTCAAAAACGGTTTGGTTTTCCGATAAGTTTTTCACCTATGAATTTAATTTTGCTTCGTGAAATCTTACTTTAAAATCGTTTTTTATTCCGTTCTCGTCCCCTAAGACTAGCTTAAGCTTTGTTACCAGATATTGTTGCTTTCCAGCATTAATACCCACCATGGAAAACATCTATTATTTTTAGAGATGGGATTAATATATTCATATTCGTTAAGATATTAACGAATATGAATATATTAGCCCCATCTCTAATCATTTTGCATTGATGTTTCTTTTAATACCAGCGGTGAATGGATGAATAACGAAAAGGACAATAGATAACGTCTGTAATGCCGTTTCGAAAGTTAAGTATTTGAAGAATTTTTGGTACGTGTGAAGTTTTAAAGTCGATATTTTTGAAGAAACAAAACGTATTTTGAAATTAGATTAATTTGGAAGCTTAGTAATAGCGTGCACCCTCACAATCACAGACATATTATCATTTCGAACTAACTAGTGTGACTAACAGGAGGTCTTCAATCTGATTTTTCTTACTTAACTTGTAAGCTAAATAAGTGCTTGCACTTGTGTTGATTCTCTTGCGCACCATATCTGTACTTTGCATTGTTTCTTTCATATTCATCACATATTTGAAGGGCTGAACAGGTTCGGGGCCACTGTTTTCTGAAAGTAAATTATCTTCACGTAAAGCATTGTTATGTGAGTGGCTTTATGTGTCTGTATCACTTCACGAAAAATGTAAAAACATATTTTTTCTATGTATAATTGTGATTTTTTTCGAAAATAAAAAATACATTTTGATGAAATGTGGTTTAAGTTATCGTTACTGCGTTTGATTTTGACCGTTTAGATAAATAGGTCACTCACATCGACTAGTTTCTAAATCAGAGGAGTGACGTCCTTTGTCTGTGTACTTCGTCTCTTAATGCGTCCGACAAACATATCCATGACATCGTCAAATGCTTCTTATCGATCTGAAAGGAAACTGTTTTTTATTTTTCTGCCTTCAATAAGTTGGAAGTCTAAATTGAAGACTACAATTCACTCTTTTTTATTTTGAGCAGGTTGAATGATAAGCCATAAACTGCTTTATATAAGGATGTCTTTTGAATCCTGCGTGAATTCGATGACAAGAGAAGCTTTGTCGATAAAATCTCGAAAAAGGGCAATGATTTTCATCTGGTAAGTTTTAGGTTTGAAATTAGATAAAAGTTGATATGTAGCAACAAAAAGGGCAAAAAGCATTCGACTTAGTTGATCAGAACATCTTAAACCTGGAAAGGACTTCTGCGTGAAAAATCCCCCAATTTTTACGTTTGGTATGTAAACATGAGTGTATAACGTAAGCAGAAATCAACTGTAAATCATGCAGTAAATTAATGTCACGAAACTTTAATTAGTTTTCAAAAACTATTCGAAAGCTTGCTCTTTGTAGGTATTTTTAAAATTTAAAAAAGGTTGTTGGAAAATGAGCAAAAAAGTTGCTCTAAATATAAATACTTTGTGGAAAAAGGAATGTTCGATTTGAAGAGAGATGTTTGAAAATACATATGTAGCAAAGTGCTTGGTTTGTCAAATAACTTTATGGAATGTAGCTGCAGATTGAAGGCATATAGGTAAAGTTTACGGGAGTTTTATTTTTCTGGGGGGCTAGGAAATTTCCAGGACGCAGAGCGATTGATAAAATGTATATAGCTTATTTCGATTATAAGTTAGTGTTACATCGATTATAACACTAATTATCAGCTGAAAAACAATTGATCTGGATTCTATATAAATGGTTAGTATGGATTTTTCAAACGCATTTTTCAAGGAACTTTTAAATGCTAACTGCTATGCCTCCCATCATTTATTTGTTCTGCCTGAATCCATATCATTAGCTGAAAGAAAATCGCCACCATCATCAACATAACGAACTCCATTAAGTTTTTGTATTACGAGTTAACTTTTAACAGTCTAATCTTTCTGTAACGTGAATAAACAACAAAAATGCTTTGTTCCAAAATATAAGACTTAGTCAATTCATAAAAAAGGGAACGAACTGATGACGAGGCTTTTCTTTGGCTATAATATCCTTTTGTCTGTGAAAGACGCTAATCTAGTCAGACATTTAATTAGCCCTATGTTCGTGACAAATCGAATGTTGGTAACTGCGAATGGATCATGAACCGTTGAATTTGCATTTTTGATCTTTCATAAATATTTATTTTCACTGATAATAATACTTGTTGAATTCACGATACCACTATCAAGATAGAATAATTACCAACAAATTAATTGTTTCAAAAATATTGTAGAACAAACTATCCGCGTGTTATTCCGTTCTAGCAAAAAAGTATCAAAAGTATGACTTGCTTGGTCGTGCGTTCATTATGCGCACAATTGAAAAAGGAAAATCGATTCGCGTTCGGAAAACGGTGCCAAAAATATAGTAGCCCGAGTCTAAGTTGTCACTTCAGTGCGTTCGTACCATCATCATTATTCCTATCAGGTAATACCCACGTGGTCTTATGGATACCCTTTTGTGCGAACCTGGTACTCACAACGACCAAGTTCTTCGAAGCGGCTAGATCTATGGAAGTCGGTTGTCCTTTTTGTTCTTTTGCAAACTATTAGTGTCTGCTTAATGCCTGAATACCAGCTCCCGACTTATTTTGGCGTTAAGATCTCCAAGGATGATTTTCACATCTTAACATGGCAAGGCATTGAGCATTCGCTCGATCTGTTCTAGATATGCTTCGTTTTCAACGTCAGCAGATTTCTTCATAGGTCCGTGAACGATTTTGAGACTAATACTTGCGAATTGCGTAGTCTTTCCTTAGCTTATTAAAGCCGATGATGATAGACTTGATTCTTAGGGTTCAGACAAGGAACCCTAGTCCGATCCCATGGTGTTTTGAATAGCAGCTGTAGTATAAATCACATTCTTTCTTTTATAAAATACCATTCCCTGTCCAATAGATCTATTGTATTGCTGTATTAGCCGTTTTTGTTTGCATGGTCGTCGTTGTGGTATCAATTTAGTTCTGAAGCTTCTTGTTGGATTTGTGATAAACGCTTCGATTAGCTTTTACGGGAAAAGTTATCGATCGTTCGTCAAACTTCTTTCCTTCCACTCACCGCGAGGAGGATATGCATATATTCATATACTAAATATTAATTTCAGAGCAGAAAACATTATTTTTTTGAATATTATAGGTGACCAGTGACTTTGGCAGTTAAATATGTTCATAAATATTCAATGTTTTGATCTAAAAAAAGGAAATAATGAGCTTTCATTTTGGAGAATGGTAAACTTTCCTCGAGAATTTGCCATTGTATCCCAGTATATTCCGAATCATGCTATCGTTATTCCTTCGGCTTTGTCGTTATACAATTAAAAGTCTGTTGTCCTTGAGCCGCCACGACGAGCACATTGTTTAGGTTATCAGGAGAGCATTTCATCAAACATCAATTTTAATTGCTATCAAGCAGCCGACAATTAGTGGACGATACGACATCTATTTTTCTCTTTTTATTGTAAAATCTAAAACAGGTGAGTAGTGCGAGATTTTCTTAACGAATCGGACCCAGGCTCTAACAATGAGCCATGCGGTAAAGAGGAGGAAGAGCAGGAACAGGTATTAGAGAAGGATAAGACCATAACTGGACTTGCGGCTCAGATGAGCCAAATCAACCAGCAGGTGGTATAAATCTTCTAACAACTAAAAGAGGCGCAGAAGTAATTGCCGCAACAGAAGATGCAGAACTCCAAAGTCAGGAGCTAATGAGCCAACTTTTGGGAGTGAATAGCACTCCCCCACCGACAGTTCCGGCGAAACGTTAATGAGAACAGGAGCCGTCTCCTATCACATCAAATGCAGACGAGAGCGAAAGCGTGAGATTACAGCCGGAAGATATTGTGAGAAAGAGCTCCCTGTTCGACATACGTGGTCTTGACGTACAAACCACTCTTCCCTCGTAGCAACCAGAAAAAACTAACAAAACAAATGTTCGAGACAAAATGATAACGATTCAGGCTACAAATGATTGTGACCCAATCAAAGATGTCAATCATAATAAGGCAACCAGAGAACTCAATTGACGCGAATCATTCAAGAGCTGTACAAGACGTGGTCTTGCCAGTACTCACCTATGGACCCGAGCCTTGGGTGCTCAGCTAAAACACTCTTAACTCTTAGACGCGTCCGAGAGGAAAACCTTGCGGAGATTCCTTCACCCTACATATGAAGACGGGCTATTCCAGAGATGCTACAACCATAAGTTCTACTTAGAATCAGATATCATTCCAAAGATAAAACTCGACAGACTCTGGTGGGCACGGCACCTAGCTCGTATGAGGAAAGAGGATGCTACTCGGAAAACCCTTTGCGGAAGATTTCACAGCAGACGACAGTGGGGGAGAGAACTTGTTCACGCTGGAGAAATGGCACTGACCTGGATGTTCGGAGCTTAGGGATGCCTAATTAGATGACATCAGCTCACGATCGGGAACAATGGAAGAATTTGTTGAAGGTGGTCAAGACCAGACCCTGCTGCAGCGCCGATGTTGATGATGGTTGAAGAACTGAATGTTGAATAAGAGACAGATAAAACAGCTTACCTGGGTCGTCACGTTATGCCAAAAAACCTCCCAAACTCATAGAAAACTTATAAGGTTAGTGACGGCAGAGAAGATTGAGTGTCATATCTATTTATTGCAAGAAGAAAAGAATTTAAAGATTATTCTTAGGGGCTTGCTCGGACTCAGCCCAGTCATAATTAAAGAAGACTCTGAAGAGTAAGGCTTCTACCCTATTGAGGTGTTCTTCCTCAAAACTGAGAAATAGCCCCTCTAAATTAGTCAAATTAGTCTTCGATATATTGATCAGACCATTTTGGTTGGAATTTGGTTGAAAAATCGTGGGAAGGCTGCCATTTACGGTAGTTTTTGTAACTTTTTATCAATTCTTTACCAAGCGATGATATCAATAAGCAAGGTAATGATCTTGTAGTGACAATAAAAACAAATATTTGGATTGCAAAAATTTGAAAAGCTTTGCGAGTGGTAGCCCTCAATTTTTCTAGCCCAATAACTTTCAATGTAGTCATTGAATCGAAACAATAGTCACATGGTGGGTTGGCCTCAATGTCATGCAGATTTGGTATTCTTTTGATTTTGGTGCTAGTGACGAGTTACCAGCACCAAGAATTTTTGTTATTTTCGTACCAACAGATTCGACCGGTAAATATTCATACGGCAAACATTTACAGTGAAAATAAGTGGCCAGTGTTTAAATTGTCCAAGTTTTGGAAATTGTTCGTATGGCAACTCCAACCATATTTCTGCCCCTGTAACTTTCGATGAAGTAATCGGATGAAATCGAAATTCACAGAGTAGGTTTGCCCTGAAGCTGTCGTGGTAGATTTTTGCTTGCAGTGCTGGTAAAGTGTTGCAAGCACTGAGCACTTTCATCATTTATGTTATAGGAGATGCTGCTTTCAAAGTTTTATAAGATGAGTATCCGATAATGAATATGAGTGACAAGTGTTTCACTTTCCTTAATTTTGAAATTTATGCGAGTAATCCTCAAAACCTTTCTACCCTATGAGTTTAGATTAAAGCCTTCAGTTCCAAATGGTTCATGACCTTCGAAACAGCTTGGTTGTTACAAGGAGCACATTTGGTATATACATTCGAAATCCACACGAATATTCTACTTTTCTTTGAAAATGAGTGGTTCTAGCGGTTCCTATGCGCTAGAGTTTTTTTACTTACATATTGAAGATCACAATTTACCTGTCTTTTACCTCTAATCAATACAAATACTGCACTGGGAATGAATATATTTCGGGCTGTATTTTGCAATGACAGCATACCCAAAAGTCGACGTATCTGTTGTTTGATATACTTTCCCGCCTGTTCTCTCCATCTGCGACGCTATCATCGTTTTTTGTCTGATATCGACCATGGAAATAAAGATAAGATTTAAGCACACAAAAATAAATGCGAATACCTGTCCGCGATGAAAATTCGACAGTCGATTGAGATTGATTGGTGAGGAAACATTGTTGCAAAAGAGTAGATAAGAAAGGCACCCTTAACCATGGCCGAGCAGCCAAACACTCAGCCCAGGATAGATAACTTCTCAAAATATGCAATGCAGAAGTGTCAATTAAATGCAGCCGTAGGTGGTAAGTATTAAAATACATTTTGCTCATTATTATTCGGTGAATTAATAATACTTGGCTATTTGCCTTTGTTTTTGTGCACTCAATTTTTCAATGAAAGTATATGACAAATCAATAAATTTTGAAAGATTAGATAAACGCTTAAAAAATTATTTATACTACTTTCAATGAGTTAGCGTAAAAAATGTAATTTTTACTTTATTCGCATATACTTGTGTTTGTACTGGCTATACGATTTATTTGACCCGAGCTTAGGCTAATTACTTGATTTCGTTTCAGGATTAATTCCATTTCTTGCCTATGGTATATTCTATATATGGGGAATTTATGAGATTTTAAAGAGTCCATGGCATTTCAACGGCTTTACTTGGCATGCATATATTGCATTTTTTATTGGCAATGCAGTTGGTACTGTAATTGGTTTCTTCATGATTCAAAAATATAAAAAGTCTGTTATGTATGTAAGTTTGTTGGAATATAAATTTAAATAAGAATTCATCACATAAAAACGTTGATATCAAACAAATCAACAAACATTTTTCATTCTTCTCCTAGGCTTCGTCGGCGCTAATGATCTTGGGCAGTGGAGTCCTTCTTATGCCGGAGAATGATAACTATTTTTTAACTGCGTCCATATCACGATATATGGGTGGAATCGGCCAGGGAATAGCTCTATTTACAATGCTTATTCATCTTCCAGAGGTTGCAAGCAAAAGCCTACGTGGATCTGTTGTAGCGGGCATAAGCTGTATGTTAGCAACATCCTATTTTATTGTTGGATCGATGAACACATTGATGGACACGAACATTGACGTTGCAAATTTTTCTTTCGGTGCTATGATAATTCTGTTAAGCGCTCTGGGCCTATGCTTTGTGCCTTGCCTCACCTTGGAGTCGCCAGTATACTTATTACAGAACAACTTGGAGCAACGAGCTCTTAAGACGTTAATGCGCCTACGTCTACAAAAAGAGGAAACTTACGAATTACGTGAAGATTTGCAGGAGCTCAAGGACTACATCAACGACGAAAAGTGTTTGGAAACTGTCAAATTCGAAGACCAGGGACGCTCTTGGTTCATCAAGATTCTATCGCTGCGTATTCTCTACATAGCCTCGACAAGTGTATTTCTGACAAATATGCTTTGGGAGTACTCACGGAACATGTCCGAATATTTCGGTCCTGAGATACTTATGTCCGGTAGGTTTGTGATTGAGCTTCTGGTCCTCTACTTTGTTGAAAAATTCGGTAGGAGAAGTCTGCTGCACTGGTCGTTGATAGGCTCTGGCCTTACGATGGCTCTTATGAGCCTCATTCTTTTATTCTCTGGCCCATATTCGTACGATGGTGGACTAATTGCATTTAATGTATTTTCAACCATCTACCAACTGTTCATTGGACTGGGTATCGCCCCAATATCTCTGATCTACCTTTCGGAACTATTCTCTATCAAAAGAAAATACAGCGCTATTATGTTTATTTTGATTATCGAAAATATCCTGCAGATATTCTTTGCGATTCCGCTCGGTTGGAATTTGAACCAAACATTAATTTGCGGTTTAGTTGCGTCAGCACAGATTGCAGGTGGATATTATTTCCATAAAGTCATGCCAGAAACGAAGGGCTTGTCGTTGCGGGAATGCTTGCATGCTTTAAAATGATCAAAATTGTTTAGTTGTTATCAATATTCAAATGAAATTATGATTGTATTGCGTGAAATAAATTCTATTTTTGTCAGTAAATCAATCTTTTTATTAATTTAATTATCATCAATGAAAGTATCAACAATGACTTTTCGCAGTTTTTGATGGTAGATCCAGTAGTACGCCGTGCAATTACAACTAAGAAGTGGGAGCTGAATATTCGAATCTATCCCTCCGTATTTCTGATGCAATAATGATTGATGCAGTTGCTATTCTGCTTTGAGTCTTAATATATTTGGAATATTTAGTAAATTTCATTATAATGTAGAAGAATCAAATCGAATGTTGTCAATTGATTTGATTTGAATTGACATAACGTCGCACCAATTCTCGTCTATTACAAGCTCCTGCGTAAGTGTATTTCCATGTCCTAAGGAGATATAAGCAGTTTATACAATTTTCGTAAGTGTTTTAGTAATAAACAAGTGCCTAGGTATTCTCAATTTTCAAAAAATTGAACTAACAAACATAGTACAAAAATTGCTAGATAGTTAAATGACTAAAAGTAAAGTAAAACTATAGCTAGGTGATCGTTATAAGATGATTCCTCGCCATTACTCTCCTATTCGGTAGAGTCTTACAACAAATAATCCTCCTCATTAATTTCGTAACAAGCTGATAACCTGAATGATACATTTTCTTTTGCGGTATTTCTCCAAGTATGTTAATTAGAGCATCGGAAATTGTCAGGAACATCCTTGAAAGATCTGTATTCGTGACCGCTTTCTGGTGTTTCGCACGCAGAATCTCTATCTTTAAGTTTTGCTTCCTGGGTTTCTTGGATAATTTCACAATTGGAAGGAGACAAGATTGAATTTCTTTCACGCTGTGGACTAGAATCTTGTTAGTAGTAGCGGGAATAGAGTTCCGCGAATACAGGTCTAGATACGATTTTCGTGTTTCAACCCAAAACTTTTCGAGTTCCGAACAATTTATGCCGTATCCCGATGACAAAATTCTTAAACTTATTTGAAATCTGTTAATGAGCTTTGGGTGCAATGCTGTAATCTCACTGCTTAATTAAGTATTAAGTCGGCATGATGTTATTCCATAGTTCGAGCTATCATGCGATTTTGAACCCATGCGCTTTTAAAACTCCTTTTGAATCTCTTATAAGCGATGCTTAATTGTTGTTGTTCTATATTGTTCTAGTTGTTTCCATTATCATCTCTGAAGCATTCACTGAAAAATACGGATCCATACATGGGAAGTAGCTAAACCAAATCGGAAGAGCTCTCCGTAGCTGGAAAATGTTCCTCGATTCCACGTTCATAGTTGACGGGTTTAAGTAAAGTAATCCCACGTCAACCCTTGTTGAGTCTACGGGTTTGAAGCTGGTAGAAAGTTCCATTCACTAAGTTACTCACTTACTCCTGATTAACTCAGCTACCTGTTGAGAGCAGCTCGGTATGCGGTCTCTCATTCCAACCAAGGATCCCATACACTAGAAACCAGTGAAACCAGAAATATAACACTTTTGTGCTGAACGTTTGTCCGTTGAAGCGTTACACATTTTACCATCAGTCATCGTCAACAACAAATCGTGTGTAACAGAGATTTGAGATCCTTAAATGCTATGTTTTGTTGGAAGAAGATAGGTTTCGTTTTGATGACTGCTTTGGAAGTTATAGAAGTACAAAGAAATTTATGGTTACCACCCGCAAAACTTTTCATATTTTCAAAACCCAAATTTTTGTTCTTTATTGTCACTACAAGATCATTACTATTTGAAAATTTAACAAAAAGTTATAAAATCATCATATCTGGCAGCTCTATTATGATTTATCAACTAAGCAAAAATAGAAAAGAATACAATGCAGTGGCCAAAAAATTCCTTGAAAATTCTCATGAGAAAGATTCATTAAAACTAAGGGTGTTTTTGTTTGTTTTTTGTCTTTGTTTTTTAACTTTGTGAATATGAAGCGGAAAACAACCGGCAATCCCTCTTCTATGTGTAATAATTCTTCGCAGATAACTTTCAAGAAGTTTTTAGTCCAACCAGTACTCCATCATCCTATCAACCCCCAAGAGCAGCTAGAACAATTTTTGCTGATGCTATAGCCATTTCTAGAGATGTATTTTTAAAGCTATCCTGGAGCTTGATAGGAACAAAGCCCTTGGGCCTGATCTTCTTCCTCTGATTTGTTTTTTAGTAAATGTGTTACACAGTTAATCTCTTCCCTTCACATTGTCTTTAATACATCTCTTTCTTCTGGGCACTTTCCATCGTATTGGAAACCTTCTTACGGTACACCAACGCTCAAAAATGGCGTTAGAAGATCAATTCAAAATTATAGAAATGTCGCAATTTTATCCACTATTTCAAAACTGTTCGAAAAAATAATATGTCATAAACTATCTCCTCTGGTCGATGCTCGACTTAACGAGCAGCAGCATGGATTTCTAATCATTTTGATTTTCAAGCTGCAGTAAATTGAGATTGCAGGATCTCTATTAAGATGGCTTAGCTCTTACCTCTACAGCCGCGCACAACATGTGAAATCCCAAGGGCTTATCTCTAATAAAAAGTCATGTCAACTCAGGTATACCTTGAGGTACACCTGAGTTGGTACACCAAGGTACACATTACTTGCAGGACCCTTTGCTTTTTTAACATTTTAATATCAGACCAGTCGGAGGTTTTATCTGATGTACCACAGCTACTCTATGGGGACGATCTGAAAATATTTCATACTATAAAGTCATCATCAGATGCCAACTTTTTTCAACTAAAACTAAATTCCCCAAAACATTAATGTTGCGTGAACAACCTACCTCTCAATATATTTTGCTATATTGCGACATGTGATTTAGCTTTCTCGGAAAAGTACGCGCGTACATTATACGTACCTTTTAAGCAATACGGCACTTAGTAGGGTTGACAATATTTGTTGCTAGATGAAAAGCTCCGCTTTAATTTTCATTATAACGAAACTATCTCTCACGCAAGTAAACGACTTGGCATCATCATGCGACGACCTAGGGAGTTTCAGAACCTTTAGGCTACAAAATCCCTATACAGTGCGCTCATTCGTCCTCTTCTTGAGTATGCTTGCATTATCTGGAACCAGGTCTACGAAATTCACAGCCAGAGATTTGAATCTGTTCAAAAGCTGTTTTTACTATTCTCTCTAAGTGATTCTTACCATCCTTGTGATTTCACCATTTTACTGCCATATGAATCTCGCCTTGACTTCTAAACTGGCCACCACTTGAATCCAGAAGATCAATGTCAACTGCCTGTTTCAGTTTAGATGTCATTAGAGATGCTTTTAATGTCGACTACAGAAAGGATAGGTTTGTACTTATTCAGCCCGTAAGAGTCACTAGATCCCAAAGAATGTTTGTTGAATATAAGCATAGCACCGTATATGCTGATAATTAGCCAATAAATAGATGATGCAAGATATTCAACAGCATAAACCAGCACTTTTACTCCACGATATCCAAAGCGTCCTTTAAAAACAGAACTACCAAGGCTCTCTTATCCTACCCTTTCTAGTCTACCGATCTAGTATCGTTTTTATGTACCTAGATTGTATTCTAATGCTACGTTTGCTTTTCTACGACTAATCAATTATTTAATTTCGTTTTTGTTTTTAAATTTTACACTAATTTGTTTAATAATTTTTCGTGTTCAATCTTGTATCCCGCATGCTATTTAGCTGTTACATGTTTTTTTAATATGATTACTTATTTATTTGTATTACGTTCAGTTGTATTTTATACCTGTTTTTTAATTTGTTTAGTTATTTGTTTAATTTTACTTTTATGTAATTTGTTGTACCTTGTTTGGTGATAAATAAATAATAATAATAATAAATAAAAAACAATAAAAAACATTCAGCTGGAGCTGTGAAAAAGGTACATAGACATTAGTATTTTTGTACGGGATTTGAAGCGCCGATCCGCCCCTTAGGTAATGTTCAATCTGGCAGACGTTCAATCTCAGGCTATTTGTTGAGAAACTCTCCTTTAAATTGGTAGTCATACTTTTTGCTGAGCTATCCTTAAACAAATAAACAAGCACTGAGCATCTATCATTGTTTTTGAGTTTGTCGCTTGACTTTCTCATATCAGTCAAACTTCATATCAGTAACTATCAGTTAATCAATATGTACTAAAACGTAAATATATTGGTTTTAAGTACAGAAAGAACCAAGTACATAAATTCATTTACTGCCGGTCAATACGAGATGCCTTCTATTTTCAGATTTTTAATCAGTTTATTTTGTAGCAATTTTTTTAATTGGTATCTTCAATTTTTGTAACAAAAGTTGATTCCCTGATATACAATCAAAATAGATTAAACGAGATTTTTTATCGATAATATTTACTTATTTGTATCTAATTTTACCCCGCTACACAGTATATTTATCATATGATTATTATTAACTTATGGTTATTATTCTGATTTTACGTCGATCGATTCGATTATAGGTCTTCCAAAATAGATTTTCCAGTCATTATTTTCAGAAAGTAAACGAATACGTCTTAATATTTTCCAATACAAAGGAATGCGGTCTGCCAAAAAAGAAGAACAACGCAATAAATAGCCAATAAAATGGTGAAATCGATTTTATATTAAAATATTGAAGTCAAAATTATATTAGTCAGAATAATCTATATTGAAACGGGTCATATAAACTTCGAAACGGGGTTGTGTTTTGAAATCTATGTGAATTTCTTTACTTGTTTTCGTTTTCATACTTTAAGATGAGCACGTGACCAACTAGACATTTATTTTTTGTTACAATCACAAGACTGAAATGCTGATATGTATTAAAATTTATCGACGAGTTCAAAGAATTATCAACTTGAATCGTTGATACTTATCTTCAGGCGCAAGTAAAATGCGATTGGCGAAATTTTTGGAACATTAATAAATCAGTAGATTGTATCTTCACGTGACTCTGACTAAGATAAGTCTATAGAAGCAAGGGTTATGACAAAATGTTTAGTAATCAAGCTTTGACAATTACGGCTGGTACTGACTTAATCATGAACCTGAATTTGGACAAGTCTCATTATTTGGAGTGAAATGTTTGACAAAGGACAAAAAACGGAAACTTTGCTGATTTCTGACAGATAAAATTTCAAGAATTTCAATTTTTGTTATTCAAAAGACATTTGCACACTTCAATTTTCAAATTCAAACACCAACTGTCACTTTTTAGCTCGAAAGAATGAACTGCACATACTAAATTGATATGTATAGTTTGGTCAATGCCTTCTAGAAGTACGGGCCGTCAGGCTACGTAATCGTTCTCGCCGTGACGTCATGAGTTTAGGAAATTTGACATTTCCACGAGGCAGTGCCGATGTACACCGAGATTTCACTTGCGGTTTTTTGGTTAAAATATGAATAAAACGTTAGTTTTTTGTGCGTGGACGCGTTATAATATATATTATATTATATAATATATATTAATATTTATAATATATATTAATATTTAGTCATAACGTACACTTTGTACCAATTAATTGTATCGCGACAGTAAATCGACACGAACCATCACATAACCTATCACCAACCGATAAACATTTCGTAGCGAATTTTGCACATTATACCGCACGCACCGCATTAATTTGTGTTTTAGCTGTTCACTAGCACTGTTCCGCATATATCACTTTAGTTTTGATTTACCTCACTTTAACACAACCCGTACAATTAACATTTTCCCGCGGACGTCCCATAAGACTACGTGTGTTTTTCGCGACATTTGTCCCGATGCTCTGACGTCATCATTCTGCATTACGGCCCGTACATCTAGAAGGCATTGGTTTGGTACTGTCTTCGATTTCTCGTGAAATTTTCATGCAAAATTTCACGTGAAATTTGTTTTGGAGAAAATTTAACTTGAAAATAAGCAAGAGTTGTACTCAGCTGCGTTTTTTTTTCATCCAGAGTGCAAAAAACGATCCGGAGTAGCATGCGAGTTTATTTCATTCCTGTTTGGTTGGCAGCAGTTTGTTTGCCAGACATTTATCAGCTCAAAAATCAAAATTCAAGTTTTGAAATAACAAATGTCTACCTAGAAAATTAAAATCATGTGAATTTCTTTTGAAAACGTAATCGGAGAATATTCTGACTCATGGGATGAGAATTCTGTTGACAGCATTAATTTTTTAATAATATTCATCCGTTTCAATGTTACCTGGTTGCTAGATTGACAGGGAACATTTGGGGGAATTTATCACTGCAGCCAACTGTTTCAACAGATATGAATTATGGAAATCCCTTCCACCAATGCCTTCTAGAAGTACGGGCCGTCAGGCTACGTAATCGTTCTCGCCGTGACGTCATGAGTTTAGGAAATTTGACATTTCCACGAGGCAGTGCCGATGTACACGGAGATTTCACTTGCGGTTTTTTCGTTAAAATATGAATAAAACGTTAGTTTTTGTGCGTGGACGCGTTATAATAATAATATTTAGTCATAACGTACACTTTGTACCAATTAATTGTATCGCGACAGTAAATCGACACGAACCATCACATAACCTAACACCAACCGATAAACATTTCGTAGCGAATTTTCCACATTATACCGCACGCACCGCATTAATTTGTGTTTTAGCTATTCACTAGCACTGTTCTGCATAAACCACTTTAGTTTTCATTTCACTCACTTTAACACAACCCGTACAATTAGCATTTTCCCGCGGACGTCCCATAAGACTACGTGTGTTTTTCGCGACATTTGTCCCGATGCTCTGACGTCATCATTCTGCATTACGGCCCGTACATCTAGAAGGCATTGCTTCCACACAGTGCACGAGTACGAACTCCACTGAATTGACAAGTGTTCGTACTCTGGATGTTTTTGTTGTTTCGCTTGCGAACTGCTATCCTGCACTACTCCCGATGCATAAAAAACGCACCTAATATCGCGGCCGTACGTGAAAGTGTTAGACGAAATCAAAATTTGTCAATTGCTCGTCGTTCCCTGGAATTAGGCACTAGTGCGTATGTGTCTGTCGTTCAACAAGTCTCTCTAGGCATTTCAACATAAACGAAGCTAAGCTGATCGGTCTAAAGTTCCTTGCACCCGAATAAAACTACCTTAACCTCTCGCCAAAGTGACGAAACATACCCCAAGGCTAGGTATACTCAAAAGATTTCTCTTAAGTCGGCTCGAAGTGGTCAATTCCCTTCCTGAACATAAACGGATAGATGCCATCCAGGCCCGGTGATTTGAAATTTTGAAAAGACATGATTGCATCCCTGATCTAGCTGTGTATCAGCATTTCCTACTGCTGCGAAGAGCATTAAATTTGATCAGAGGCGCAAATGCTTTCTGCATTTCAATCACCGGAGCGCCCGGAAAGTGACTCCCAAGTAGAGTCCGTAGACACTCCTTTTTGAACTTAGTAAAGTTACCATCTGAGCGTTTTAGAGAACCCAGCTTAGCTGATTGATCCTGCTCTAGGACTTTGCAAAGCATTGACGTCTCCTGTGCACCTTCCCTCGTCCCTTACAGAATGATCTAAATGATTCTCTCTTAGAGATCCTCACCAGATTCTTATATGTCCTTTGCGAAGTTCTGTAGGCAATTCAGTCATCCTTAGTGTCTCCTAGTGTTGAGGTCTCTTAGTGTTTTTCCTGAGCTTCTGTAGTTCCCGGTTCCAGCAGGGAACCGTTTTACCACATCTGCCCTTACTGATCGGGCAGGTCCTTTCATTGCTACTTATTATGTCTCTATTCAAAGTGCTCAACCGGGATTCTATTGACTTTGGCGATTTTACCTTACCACTAGGATACGTTCTGTCTGCAAGAAGTCGATTGAGCTCAGCCCAATCAGTATTCCTTGGATTTCTTCTTTCTACCACGAGTGTTAGATCCGTGTTTAAAAAGAACACCAAGTGGCGATGATCAGAGAGTGAAACCTCGTCCAATATATGCCATTCAGTTAGTGATCTCACTATTCCAGACAAACATAGTGATATATCAACAACCGCCCTTCTGCTTGGAGTTACAAATGTGGGAGAAATTCCAGTGTTTAAAATCATCAGCCCAGCAGAATTTATAAAATCAAAGAGTCGGTCTCCTCTGGCGTTACATTTGTTGCTGCTCCAGCTGGTATGCTAGGAGACCAAAAGTTTATTCGCTCTGATTCAGTGTACTGGACCAGGACCTTCAACTCTAGTTCTTCAGGTCCAGGTCCTTCAAAACTGTCTGAGCATGGTGGTATCAAGCAGATTGGAAACCAGAACGCAAGTCCTCGGCCGAGCTGATCTTTCATCATAAAATATTTTTGCCTTCGTGGTTGAACTGAGTCTGCAAATCCTGCTGCCTCAAACACCCGGTTCTTGTTCAAATGCAATGTAGGAAGAAGCTTGCAGTTTTGTCAATTTTTCGCTCAAAAGATAGGACGAAGCCATGGCATACTGAAAGTTGATCTGAACAAATCTTATACCTTCAGGCATAGAAATGTCCGAAATTGAATTCCTTGGATCCCTTGACAAGGACTCTTGCGCTAAGAAACGTGTGCACCACGAGCACGCATAGACTTGGCATCTGTGCTGGCCGGCAGGGAGATCTCCGGTGTAGCTGATCTATCCTTAACTTTCAGCATCGTCGCTGATTCCCGATTTGCATCGGGAAGCAACTGCTTCTTGTACATAGTCCTCCTCTGTCAACGGCTGAGAACTTTCCCTGGTTCGCAATGTCCAGTCAGTGTCTCGTGCGAAAGTCGAGGGCCCGGTATGGATTTGATAAATTTTATGGACACATTGTACACAGTCTATCGCATTACTCTGTTATTGGTGGAGCTGGTAACGTCAGTTTTACTGGAGAGTGACTATTTATAAATTCATTAGAAGTGCAATTAAGGAAAAATTAATTGATTACTGGCCCGTTTTCATCATTTATACCGATCACTCTGCTTTGATGAGAAAGTAGTGTCTTGATTTGATCAAAACGCTTATAAATTACTCAAATCTATGCAAAACACTTATGAAAATTACAAACTCCATTACTCAGACTGAGCGCTCTGAGTGGGCTCATGCATATCCAGCAAGCCTAATAGCTAATTAAGTTTAATGCGACCATGTTGATAGTAAATTATCGGATACTTATCTTTTGATATGCAATTTCTATCTATCTATGTACGTTTTGTTGGAAGTTAACTTTCATTTAGGAAACGAGGAAATTGAGTGATATAGGGTTTTGATGCCCATGCAGTAATATTAAATAAATATGGTGGTCAGTAATAAATCTTACTTCCAATAGTCATAGAAAATTAAATTACTGAAAAATTATTGATTGCAAATTAGGATTTATGTACACCTTTTAAATAAATAAATCACAAAATTACTGATAAAATAAAAATCAAACTAACTCTACGTCATATCACACACACATACATAACATACATCTGTTATCTAAATATTATCTCAAATTTCATACAGAATAAAGCTAACTAAGCAAGAATAATATATCACAAGATTCGACGTCCAATAATGATCAATGATAAAGAAATTGCGGAGATAAGCATAATGAAATCATAAAACCGAAAGAAGTGTGACAAAGCCAATTGGCCAAATATTTTTAGTGTAAAAAGTTAAGTCGACGAAACTGAACGGTTTGACTCGGGGTAGACGTGAAATGTTTAACTAGCGTACCACGTGACGGAAGTGCTAAAGAGTTTCACCTAGTTTTTGTGAATTTTAAGATTACAGAACAGAAGAAACAACGAATTCGAAATGAATTCGCAACAATTGCCACCGGACACTATGATGACAATGATGGTGCACAAGCGCCAGTCCAATGCAGCAGTTGGAGGTAAGTTTCGGTGATGATTTGTTCGACGGTAGAGGCAACGTTATTTGTAGTGGTTGGTGGTGATAATGGATTTGAAAATGATTCACTTCAAGCGGGATATTTTTGTTTTTCACTAAACTGAAGTAGGATCAATAATTTCATATTGTTAGAAGCTGTGTTGCATATGTAGCGTTGTTTATGTCTATATTCTCTGTAAATTAGCAGTAGATAAGAAAAGTGATAGTTGCGATCGTCCAAGTCACTCTAAATAATTTTAGTATTTTTATACCGAACAGACACGATGCGAAATGGTATTATCATATCAATAACTCTCATATAGGTACATGAAATTTGGGGGCGGGAGTTGCGTACACTATGCCGGTGAAACTGACTGCATTTTCTCGGCTCGAACTGGTTCGGTTCAAGAGCTCAATAGATAGATTCTGTTTTTTAACGAAAAACAGTGTTGATGTTTTTATGCCAATCGCAAAATTTTTTATCAGTTGTGATATGAGTCTATTGTTCCGCAGACATTTTGATGGTTTTTATCTAAATTGGTGTTGTTGATAAGCTAATATAAATTTGAAAAAAAAACATGCGTTTTAGACAAGTAATGTGATTTTATAGTTTTGAAACAGAGAAGAAATGGAAACAAGAGATGTGGGTGAAAGTTATCTCAATGCAGTGTCCTGAATGAGATGCCTCTGTTTAAGAAACCTCGGCTACCGCTTCTTCTTGTAAAGCCTAAATAATTTTTGCTGATTTTGAAAGAAAACTAGTAGAGGAATCGTCGTCATCATCTATGACGCATCATCTATGACGCAACAGTCCAAGTTGGGCCTTGGTCTCCTGGATTAGGCTTCTCCAATCGTCCCGGCTCGGCGTTTGTCACTCCCAGCAATCGTTTTCTCAGTTTTTCTACTGAGCAGCAGAACACGTCCCTTGTGGGTAGAGCACAAGGGAACATTCTTCTAGGTAGCCGGTGTTCTAGTATTCTTCTACGTAGCCTGCTCATTGCAGTTTGCGTAACTTAAGGCATGCGAATACAGTTGGGTCGTGTTACGGTTCGGAAGGAGGAAGTAGGAAATGTTGGTAGAAGGTGAAAAACATGTGGTCAAAAAACGGTTAGTGTAGGTAGTTAAGGTGTAAGATACAACGACCCTGCCGATGATGTGGTTGCGCGCCATCGAGTCACGACTGTTGCGACCGACATAAATATCACGATCCACAATTAGCCAGTGTCCTTATATTGAACGTTGACAGTATTAGTGTGCACACCAAGTTCATAACGCCAAACTAACGCCCAAAAGGAATGCACACGTTACGTTGAAGATCGTAAAACCGATTAAATCAAACGCACCCAACGCAAAACAACTACCTGGGGTGTGTTCAATATTCTTGCTATAGCAGCTGTTAGCTTCTATTTTAGCTACTCTGGCTGTCCAATGTCACGAAATAGCTGATATCTGATGCTTGCTATTTGACAGTCGGGCTGTCCAAGATTCCGGCATAGCTGCTATAGTAGCAGCTATTTGCTGCTCGCAGTCTGGATGATAGCGAGAAAGTAGCTAAGGCAAATGGACGGTGTACACAGCTGACACATTATTCAAACGTCATTTTTGATTAGAAATTGAAATGAAAAGAAGTTTTGGCGCTTTGGCAACATAGGAGATGAGCAATAAATTTGAAAATAGTGCTATCATAAACTAAATACGGGCTTTTAAACACTTCAACTCAACTCGAGTTTAAGTTAAGTTGGCTTTGCACAGCGCAGCTCATCTTGAGTTTGTAGAAGGCGAGTATGAAGCGCAAAAGGCCGGGTGCGCTGATTCGTGTACCATCATATTTTCAACGTTTCTTTTTCGCTCTTTATCACATATTGGGGTCGTTTTTCTGTTTTTTTTTTTTTGTAGATTCATAATTCTTTACTATAAACGTTGACCGAGGGATTTTTAGATTTCAGTCCCGATCGCAAACCAATGCCACCCAATTAGGCACACCTAGACTTAAAGCATCCTGGTCAATGCCATCTCTCCAACGCAGACAAGGTTTCCCGTGATTTCGTTTACCGTGAAATGTACAGCAAAGGGTTTTCCAAGCAGGATCATCTTCGCTCATACGAGCTAGGTGCCCTGCCCACTGGAATCTACCGAGTTTTGTCTTTGTAATTATATCTGATTTTAGGTAGATAGCGTCTCCGGAATCATCCTTCTTCACATATAGTTTCAACGATTTTCTTTCCTCTCGAACATGGCTAAGAGGTCAGAGTGCCTTTTCCTGAGCATCCAAGTCCCAGATTTTTGTGATACCTTCCATAGCTTGCAGGATATTCTCCGCCACAATTGATACATTTACACTTTTGTTTAGGCTGTTTTGTGCAGAATTTGTGATGATGAAACCTATCACATTTGACATACCGGGGCTGGGCATGACAATTTTTGGCTGAATGACCGTACTCCTGGCAGTTGTGGCATTGCCCTTGATCAGCTCGATACTTTTTTGTTCAATTTTGCGCATTAAGTGACAAATAGCCTGAGCGTTGTAAATATTTTTCTCTTCGCTTGGAAGGAGTACTTTGATGAGTCTGGAAGGACCCTTTCTAGTTTTCAAATAGAAGACCTCGATAGGATAGAAGCCTTGTCTGTCCAGGTCTAGTTTGACCTCATCGGGGCTGAACTTCTACAGGCCTCTTAGGTTGGTGTTGAGGTTTTTCTCCTCAGGAAGATAGTGCATATGGTACTGAACTTTTAACTCTGTGAAAATCTTTGTGATATTCCTATGGTCATCAGTGGTTTTAGGGGAAATTTGAATGCGAAGATAAACCTGCTTGGCTGCAACAAACTCCATGTTTCTTAGCTTAAGAGCGCGCATCAACCCTGTCCATTGTTCAAGCTGGCGAAGGATAATCGGAACCACTTTCCGGGTCGTTTCTGATTCTTTTACAGAGGAGTTTATATATTTCTTATTTTGAAGTTTTGATTGCATAGATACACTAGAGGATTTCGTGGACTTTTTCCTTACATCTAAGGGAAGAAAATTATCGTTGATGATGTTTGTAGCGTTAGAAGGGGAAACGAGAAAAAGTCTTTTATGGTGCTTTCCTCACTTGAAGTAACATTATTAGACACTACTGCGTTTGGTTGCTGGTTGTATGATGCCACCGACGTGTTAGAAGAGTCGTCCTCTGAGCTGGAAGTAAAAGACTCCTCTTTATGCGAAGAGGATGCGGGCCGTGAAGAAGGTGTTTGCTGCCTTCTTCGCTTTTTATTTGGGGAAGTAAGAATTTATATTTATGGAAAATCATTTTGGAAAATATTTATCTACCAGAAAAATCTTCCAACCAATCACTAAAAACTATATCTATAAAGCTTGTATGAAAATTTGAGTCTGATCAATTGAGCCGTTTCCGAGAAATCGTGGTCACCAACTCAAAAAAAAAAGTTTCGAGAAAAACACGTTCATATTTAAAAAGCACTTTAATCGTAGTAATTTTTTTTCAACTTTCACTGAGTCGGCAATTGCAGGACAATATAATAAACATTCCATTCCTTCGACAGCTTCTAATAATCCGATTTGGTGTGGTGTGCGAATCATTCTTCTCTCTCGTGTGCTCTCATGCGCTCTTCGATCAGAGATCGTGACACGCTTTGCATCCTGTGCATCACGCCGAGACGTCTTCACAAATATGCAAAAATATTTTTTGGAGTTACATGAAATAGTCCCTAAAAACAACCAATTCATCTTTGATACTAGATGTCTAGTATATGAATACTGACTATACTGGTGCTTTATGATTTTTTTTAAATATAGCATAGTAGCCACTAACTTCAAAAAAGAGTCATACCACCATTTGAATCCTAGTCCCCTAAGGCTGTTAAAAATAATCATTTCTAATATTTCTAGGTCTCCTGGCACTAATCTCATATGGATTATTTTTCATATGGGGAATTTACTGTACCTATATTCCCAACAGGTGGATTTTCACGACCAGCCGTGCTGTTTTAGTTAATGCAAGTTTGTCGTTTTTTGTTGGTATTATCATTGGATCAGTTATTGGCTATGTGATGGTTCGTCGATTCCGGAAGATTTTTATCTACGTAAGCTTGGATCTATTCAAGAATCTTCTAATTTCTGTAATAATATCACTATTTTTCAGGCAAGCGTTGATGTTGCATTAATAGTGAGTGGAGCTTTGATAATTCCATCATGGGACTCAATAGTCGCACCAACTGTAGCGTGTTACTTAGGTGGAATATCGGTTGGCGTGGCTACAGTAACAGTCCTTGTTCATACGCCTGAAATCGCCACGAAAAATATGCGTGGTGCCGTAGTGTCCGTCGTGAGTTTTATGATTACTACTTCAATGTTACTGGGAGCGGTGTTCCTTGCTTCTATTGTCACAACCCCAGATTTTGACTGGATGAATGAGCTTACGGGAGGAATGATGGTCCTTTACGGTGCCATGGGACTTCTGTGCCTAAAATGCTTTGACTTAGAGTCACCGATATTTTTGATTGAAAACAATCAGGAGCGTGACGCCTTCAACACACTGAAACGACTACGATTGGAGACTCAGGATACCTATGAAACTCATCGTGATTTCCAAGAAATGAAGGATCTAATCAACGACGAGAAAGTCAATGAGCCTGGCAGACCCACTGAACGGTGGAGTGTAACATTTTGGAAAATTATGCTGCTGCGCCTCCTCTACACCATGTCAACCTCATTCCTCATGTTGCGTATTCAAATGTCATTTACCCAAAGTATAGCGAGTGGGTTTGGATTCGGCCTTCTGTTTGTGGGCAGGTTTATCGTGGAGATGATCATGATGTACTTTATCGAAAAGTCGGGCCGCAGGAAACCTTTGCTCATTTCAAGTGAATTGTGTGGTGTGTCTTTGCTTGTGTCTGCGGCCATTTTATATGCTGGAACTGATATTTATCCAACTGTGACAGCAGTTGGAGTTCTCGCTATTGTCTATCAAAGTTGTGTTGGAGTGGGCCTAAGTCCCGTGTCTATTGTCTATGCTAGCGAGCTGTTCCCGTTGAAGTGGAAAGCTGCATCGATAACGGGATTACTGATCATCGAAAATATTCTGCAGATTCTTCTGGTCGTGATAGGTGAATATGTAATGGTCCGCGTTGAACCGTTCCTCATGGTTATTGGAGTATTACACATTACCGGTGGTATCTATTTTTACAAGGCGTTGCCTGAAACAAAAAGTCTCTCGCTGCGTGAATGTATTCACTTGCCTCGATAAAAAGCATTTAATTGAATTTTTACTGAAATTTTGATAGTTTGATATTGTGTACGCTTTAAGTTTATTGGTAGCTTCATACAGCTGCATTAATGTATTTGTGGTATACATATTTGTAATTTATCATTGAATTATGTGATTGTTTATAGCTTTATTGTGACTAGAATAAAACTATTGAAACCATACAAGGACTTGATTGTACTCAAAAAAGTGTTTACTACAATAATACGAAGACTAATTGTACATAAAATAAATAATATTTGCTATACGTTTTTTCCGTTCGATTCAAATTTTTCATATTGTTCAGGCAACCACAGTTTACAGTCAGCTACTATATTTACTTTCCGTAAATACTCTTTGAGTAAATTGATCAGGCGCCACACACATAAAAAATAACTCATCGAGCTCCTTTCCAAGTAGTTGTCTCGACGATTACTTTCATGCCACCACGAAAGTAGTCCAGTCAGTCCTACCGAATGGCTTTGGCGACGCTTCCCATAAAACGCTCAGTGTCTGAACAAATGGTCAGGATAATGCGTACCTTAACTCCATACCCGTATATCCTGTTATTATGCAAGAATGCAAGATCTTCAATTTTTTTCCAGTCTTAATGGTTTTTATTATATTTTTGTTCAATTGTTGACGGGCACGCTTAAGCAATTATTTACATACTTAGATCGCTAGAGATGATTTTTTGTTTTGCGTTTGAGGACGAAGGGTGAAGAAGAATAAGAGCAACAAGAAGGCAGACAGTAAGATATGAGTAAGGATTATTGCTGGTGCAGTTAATTAAAAGGCAGTTATGTGGATGAACGGTGGTAAAAATGATAATGGAAATGGTTGCAGTTTGAAAGGGGTCGTAAAACGTCGAAGACAACTGAGATTAATGAAGTCGAATAGGGGTTAAAATTTCTTAGCAGATATGCATTTACCTATGTATGTAAGCTAAAATTCCAGGTTCGAATTTTCGGCAAAAAATCAACTTTATTGTCTGAATGGTTCTTAAGAACTAAAATTACAAGGGGAGACTAGCCATTTACGTGGATGACCGCTTCAAAGCGGAGATTTTATCTTAAAGCTATGATATCTTCAAAAGTACTTATAATTTCAAAACATTCATTTATTATTCTACTCGAATGTTGAAATGAATTATCGAAAAAACTGACATTAGTTTTGTTTGAACACATTAAATATTAAAGTTGCCGTACTTCCTATATTTTAGTGTTTGAAATTGATGCTTTTTCCATAAAAGAAAAATATTTTTCGTCTCTATGGCTTCAACTGCAATTTTCTGTTTTT
Organism: Nemotelus pantherinus; assembly: GCA_963978885.1. Classification (NCBI taxonomy): domain Eukaryota; kingdom Metazoa; phylum Arthropoda; class Insecta; order Diptera; family Stratiomyidae; genus Nemotelus; species Nemotelus pantherinus. Next base: position 211,373,436 of record OZ022263.1, on the reverse strand, counting down.
TTGTAGATTCATAATTCTTTATCATAAATGCTGACTGACGAATTTTTAGATTTAATAAGTTTTTAATTGATTTGAGAGAAAAAATAGCCTGAAGTGAAACCTACTGATAAAATTTCTGTAAATGAAAATGTTTATATATTACATATTATAATATTACATATTATTGTAACAAATTTTTCCATTAGTTCCGATCGCAAGCCAATGTCCTCCAATTAGAAACCCCTAAACTCCGTGCGCCCTGCTCAACGCCATCCATCCAGCGCAGACAAAATCTCCCGTGCTGTTGTCTGCCGTAAAATCTGCCGCAAAGGGTTTTCCAAGCATGATCCTCTTCGCTCATACGTGCTAGGTGCCCTGCCCACTGGAGTCTACCGAGCTTTATCTTTGTATTTATATTTGCTTCTATGTAGATAGCGTATAACTCATGGATGTAGCGTTTCCGGAAACACCCTTGTTCACATATGGGGCCAACGATTCTCCGCAAGACTTTCCTCTCAAACGCGGCTAAGAGGTCAGAGTGCCTTTTGCTGAGCACCCAGGTCTCGCATCCATACGTGAGTACTGTCAAAACCATGATCCTTTTTACAAACATTATTAGTTATCATTACGCTCGTTTCGCCGAAAATTCATATTTCTTTATATATATATATATATATATATATATATATATATATATATATATATATATATATATATATATATATATATATATATATATATATATATATATATATATATATATATATATATATTCGATTCGATTGAGCTGAAATTTTCGGAGAACGTAGATATATATAGTAGGTAGGTCCATGACTTTCTCAAATTCAAATATCTTAAACCTTTTGGCGGCGGCGAGCGTTTTAGTGAATTTTGAGGTACTCCTATACTGCCCTACTAAGCGCAAAAGCGGTATCTCAATAAAAGCGAGTTTCGAGATAATCGTAGTTTTGTAAAAGTAGTAATATTGATATACCTCTTATAACTTTAGTGATTTAAGGTAAAATTGAGATAGGCGATGAGGAACTGGGTTCGTTTAGGGCTGGTGGATGATTCTCTTTACTCCATTTTTCTTGGTGAGCGGTCTTCCGCTCTTGGATACATCGGGTACTTAGATTTAGAAAATTTTTTTAAGGTTTTTTTGATATGTTTTAAATAAGATATCATTAAAAGGCTTAGTTAATTAGATGCTTATTGTTTTAAGCTTTCCAATGTTATAAAAATCAGTGTTTCGATTTTTATTGAGATACCGCTTTTGCGCTTAGTAGGGCAGTATATTTCCAAGCAGTGTAAATTTTTGTTAAAAAAAAGTATTGGGAATGAAAACTAATTATGTTCTTAGCTTGTTTATGATAAAGAATTGAAAATTTTGAGCCGTGTGTGGGTGCTAAGTGCTTAAAAGTAGGCAAGCATTTTTTTCAAATTTTGATTTGTCAGTACTTCTGACAAAAACATTGTATCACAGTGAAATTCGCAGAGCGTATTGACGTTGGCTAAGATTTAACACACATGGATTTTCAAGATAGTGCAGGTAATTAGAGATGAGGCGTATATACTGGAACAGGTATATGGAACAGGTATTTTTTTGGAACAGCCAGTACCTAGTACGAAATTCAAAAATACTGGGTACGAGTATTTTTGTGGACTATACATGTAATCAAGAATTTACACAATAAATTTCGTCCATTTAATTCATTTCAATCAAACAGTGACGTAATAGTATCCTAATATTAATATAAACTCGTATTTCATACTTGCAAGTGCTTTCATACTCACGAGTATCTCGTACGCGAGACGAAAATACTTGCAAGTACGAAAATACTCGATACGAGTATATACTCATATCGTTCCAAAATACTCGAATACGAAAATAACGTATCGTTCCAAAATATTCGAATACGAAAATAACGTATCGTTCCAAAATACTTGCAAGTATTTTGGAACAGGTATTTTTGGAACAGGTATTTTTAAATACTTGCAAGTATTTTGGAACTATACGAGTATATACTCGTATCGAGTATTTTAGAACTTGCAAGTATTTTTGTATCGCATATTTTTGTATAGAGTATTTTCGTGCTTGCGAGTATTTTGGGGCTTTAGGTTTAGGTTTTTAGGGCAAAAGTAGCTGAAATCGGACAAAATCGGCCAAGTTTGAGTTAGAGTTGTTTGGGACATAACGGGCCAAGACCTATTGCTGTGTTACAAAAATTTACGTTTTGTGGGGGAGTAAGGGTTTTTTTTTTGAAAGTGGTCGGGAAGTATGTTAGTGATATTTTAAGGACGAAAAAATTTTTGATAGGAGAAATTGGGAAAGTATTTTATTCAATTATTCAAAAAGGTTTTAGGGCAAAAGTAGCTGAAATCGGGCAAAAACGGCCAATTTTGGGTTAGAGTGGTTTGGGGCATAACTGGCCAAGACCTATTGCTGTGATACAAAAGTTTAGGTTTTGTAAGGGAGAAACGGGTTTTTTGGCAATAGTTTGACAAAAACTGCTTGTACAGCGCTTTCGATGATTGAATGTGGTCGGGAAGTATATTAGTGATATTTTAAGGACGAAAAAATTTTTGATAGGAGAAATTGGGAAAGTATTTTATTCAATTATTCAAAAACTTTTTAGGGCAAAAGTAGCTGAAATCGGACAAAATCGGCTAATTTTGGGTTAGTCTGGTTTGGGACATAACGAGCCAGCACCTATTGCTGTGATACAAAAATTTCGGTTTTGTTGGGGAGTAAGGGATTTTTTGGCCATAGTTTGGCAAAAACTGCCTTTACACCGCTTTCGATGATTGAAAGTGATCGGGGAGTTCAATAGTGATATTTTAAGGAAGAACAATTTTTTTCATAGGGGAAATTAGGCAAAAACGTCAATTTTTTCCCAAAAAAAAAATTTTTTGGTCTAGCATGAATTTGAGGATCTTTCTGAGTTGTTCCCATACAAATATGGGAAAAAGCGGCCTAGTTTCTAAGATATGGTAGAATGAAATCAGCCGGGAAAACTGAAAATAACACTAAAAATGTTTAGATCCTTTTTGGTTAGCCAGTTGGCTTCTCCGGCTGTGCTGAAGCTCTCCTCGTGACTGCACTCCAACCCTACCGGGGTTGTGACTCATGTCCAGCTTTACAGAAAAGGTTGACCCCTAGTGGGTTCATGTTTAATAGACATTTTATCATTTCTTAATAAAATTTTCGACAAATTCATGCTTCAGTGAGGCGAAGTGGAAAACCGACTGTTTTAGATTAGCGAGGAAAAGTTTGGTATCAGGCATCGATCGATGATAAGTCATATAGATGGCAACAGGATTAGTTGGTCCTATCATAGTACATTTTTCGACACTGGTAGTTTGAACGAATACAGGAGGTGTTTTGTGCATATATTAAAATGAAAATCAAATTAAATTGATTGAATTTGCTTGTTTTCCCTTAGATGGCTCCTATATTGGAGAAACACTTGCCAAATAAGTGACCGACCATTGGATAGTTACGGACAAGTTGCACGGACTAATGGCTCGTATCTTTTCACGGTCAACTGCACCATCACCATTCTAGCCTGGGAACTTTGTCTCTGGTGGATGGGGGAGGGCATATCATACCGTTTCATTACATCACTGCAAATCGCATGTACTTGTGTGTATATATGTTCATACTTCAAAAAATACTAGCTAGTATTTTTGGAACAGGTATTTGGAACAGGTATTTTTTTGTACTCGTATTCGGAATACCTAGTATGTAAAAATCCGAGTACGACCCAACTCTACCGGTAATCCTGTAGCTACGGCAGGCTCCTGAAAAAAAATCCTTCAAATCATTGACCCTCCTCAAAAATTTTTGATTTGTGACAAAAAATTCAAATCATTGATAAATTTTGACCTTTGTTCATCATGTCAAATTGAAATTGTTAAAATTCCGATTTGCACAAGAACGGCAACCCATCACCAAATTACCTCTATTTTCAGCACTGGAAAGTTCTTCTCACGAGAACTGACGACCGGATTACCCGATCATAATAAAATTTACAGGACATGTTGGTATTAACTAGGAACATGTCTGATAGAAGTGATTTTGAAATGCGGGCAACCCTGTGGCAGTGCTACCATCTTGAAAAATCGCTGAGAAAAAAAAACCGATTTTTGGCCTATAACTTCCGATTCAGCCATCAGATTTTCACAAAATTCACACAGTATTTGGATCTTACTCTATGTAACATTCGGTTGAAAAATTAGAATAGGGCTGCCAGCTATGGTGATTTTTGTCTCATAAATCTTGTAAATTTGCTCAGCAAAATAAAGCTTTTTTCCCTATAACTTCCGGTCCAGTCAAGAAATCAAAATGAAATTCATGCAGTAAATAGACCTAATTGTAAAGTAAATCTCGTAGGAATTTCGTACAAAAATCATGAAAGACCTGCCAGCTATGACCATTTTTGTAATTTTGTGGATCTTCTTTACTGAGCGATTATGTCATTAGATTTGCAAATGGGAATGATCCTGCAATGAAAATTAACAACAAATATTAACGCTTTAAAAATTGAAAAAGTTTTGAGGGTGGTAACCCTAAATTTTTTTTCACCCGTATACCTTCCAGCGCAGTGATTCAATCGAAACGAAATTTACTGGTTGGGTTCAACTTAACGTGAAGCAGATTTCGTATATATTTTGCTCTGCTGCTGACACAAGGTAACCAGCATTAGCCATTTTCATAAGTATTGCACCAACAGATGCTGCAAATTACGTACTCATATGCTAAGCATTTGCGATAAAAATAAGAAACAAATTTTTAAATTTTCCAAGTTTTGGAAAAGTTTCGGATTACAGCCTCAAACAACGTTTAATCGTTAAAACTTTCCATGAAATCCTGCGATGAGAACAAAATTCAAAGGATACGTTGATTTAAGTATAAGCTTGTTATGGTAAACTTATTGCTGCTTCGTTGGGAAAGTGTTGCCAGCACTGAACATTTTCATCATTTGTGTTATAGTTGAGTTTTGTTGCTTGGGATAAGGAATGGTTGATATGATTCTACAAAAAAGTGTATTACGTCTATTCACATTTTTTTGTCACACAAAGACAATTTCTTCGAAAATTAGTTTTCTAGTGGTTCTGATGCCATAGACTTTTTTCCATTTTTTTTATTACCTTTTTATAACTGTATGCCAAGCTTAAAACTTGAAAGTTCAGTAATGCCCGAAATGTATTTCATCCCGTATAGCTACGTTATGTATGATTTACATAATGTTCAACATTCTAAATAATTTATTTTGTTTAAATCCAAGTTACTTTTGAAACACACTTTGCTGGATTTCAGCAAGAATGCGAATAATTTTTATTTTTAAGTACTCAATCGACATTGACTTGTCATAATAGAGGGCAAAATAAACAAAAAACGTCCATACCATTTTAAAATAATCCATACAGGCTAGACGTTATGTCCTTGTTTGCAAGCTAATTGGCAGGACCTTTGAATAGAATAAAGGAATCATCAATTTGGACTTTTCATGCACCAGCGGTAGTATGACACGTTGAAGAAGCGTATGCTTCTTATCCATATGATCTCTTAATTGAATTATGAAATCTAATTTATCGACCACATTGGGAAACAGAAGATAAGGTGTGAACAATCGATTAAAACCAGAAATAGGTTTAATAAACAATAACTTCAATTTCAATTTTCATGAGTTTCGATACGATTCCATGACTGCACTGGAAGCTATAGGGCATAGAGCTTTATTTTTCTCAGCGAAGTTTCAGAATTTAAGACACTTAAATTACCATGGCAGCTCCAACCAAATTTCTATTAAACGTCGCTCAGAGTAGTATTCAGCCACTGTGTGAATTTCGTTAAAATGTGGTGACTGTATCAAAATTTATATGGCCAAGGGCAATTTTTTTTCTAAGTGATGTTTCAAGATGGCACTACTGGCACAGAATTGTCCAAATTTCAAAATCGCTTCTATCAAACTCGGCCCTACTTAAAGCCAATACATTCTGTAAATTTCAACTGTATCTTATTACTGGATCTTGAATTCCCTTGAACTGAAGTTTTGGATGCTAAAAATATAGGTAAATTGGGGAAGGGTTACCGTTCTTGTCCTATATGGAATTTCAAAAGTTTTACTTTGATTGTGTAGACAAAGCATAAGATTTGTATATGAGTTGCTTTTTTTTCTTAAAAGTGAAAATCTTTCAGGAGAGTCGATGGTTTGAAGGTTTTCACTTTCAGTGCCTGCCCTAGTTACAGGGTTGCCATCAAAATCAACACAAATTAAAAACTTAATAATACCAATATGTCCTGAAAGTTTTATAATGATTTGATAGCTCTGTCAAAAGTTATCGCAATATAAAAATTTTCAAATTTTCCCGATCTCTTTTTAGGCACGCAACGCACACATGGGGCGCAAAAATTCCAAAAACATTATTCCATTCACATTTAAAACACGTTCAAAATTTATTGCGTAAGCTTAATTTTTGCAAAAATTATTTATCCGCGGAATAATAGGTATATTAAAAATATCACTAAAATGGCGGCCGGTGCCAAAAGGCTAAATATAATTTACATTTGGTGAGACCTAGACCTATTTTGCACATACACCAATGTATCCTGAAAGCTTCGGCTCAATCGGATGGCGCTTTCCCGAGAAATAGTCACTGAATTTTTTTGATTATATATATATATGGAAATTTAAATTTTTGTCCAAATCGATTTTAATACTAATCTTCTTCGAACATTAGTACAAAGTTTAAGCTTCGAACGCAACAGAAAAATTACAAGCCTATCTAAAATGTACAAACTGTTCGGAAACTCATCAAATAATCTTCATAAAAAAACTGTAGTCTTCAGAGTCACTCGAATTGATAATGTTAACTCAAATACATATCACCAAATGAATAAATTTGAATGCACACACCATTGCACATCAAAACAATTTCCGCTTTTTTAATATAACACAACAAACAGAAAAGAATTTTATTCACTGATACTGATGAATAGTTTCGCCCGTATTATACTTCACATAAATTTTGATAAGAAGTTCATCATGTGAAAGTTTCGAAACATGTGTTTCGAATGAGAGTTTTAAAAACAAACCTGCAACTGTTGGCTCTACTTAGTTGCCCCTGTATATTCTCGTCATGAAGACAATTTTCACGTGGAAATTGGGTGTTTTAGTATTTGTGCTTTTGCAAACTGGAAACTGTGTTCCTGTAGGTGAGTTGGCTGCAGGAAGCAATGAGGATCGTGATTCTAAGACATTTGGCTTATTAATAGCTTTAAGAGGTGAGATTTATCTAATAGACAGTGTTTGTAGTACGAATTTAATGGGAGCCATCCATGTATGAGCCGTATGCTTTGAAATATTTTGAATAAATTGGCTGAGAATAAAGTTTTTCATCATTTGTGTCAGCCTGATTAATCTTTATGCACAATTTTGGCATTTTCTAATTGCGAAACCCCTTAAAAATAAAAAACCTTTTTTTTTAAATCCGCCCGGTTAAAATTTGTCGCCTGGGCTATATGAAAACTTACGGAAAAATTGGCGAAAAAACTTCTTCATTTGAATCTTTCTCTTCTTCTAGATGCTGTGGGGAATCGTAAAATCGACCTACAATCAGCACAGAAAAAAATTTTAACAGCTTCCTTTCCAAAAATCTCCATCGAACTCGGGCAAACAATATCTGGAGATATTTCAGCACTTACAGACGACGGCAGCGATGCCGGTTCGAGCCAGAGAAAACCACCAGCAACAGTTACTGTCGTAAATAATTTGAAAATTGCATACGGCAAAAGCCTTATGAACAACAGTGATGTGAGTAAAAATAAAAATATCAAAGAAGAAGAGGTGATCATAAATGATGAAGAAGTGAATGGTTTGCAACCCAGCGCTGGTGAGAATGCTGTGAGTGGTGCAGCTCGACGAACCAAGAGGCAAAGTAATCAACTGAGTAATGAAGACATCGAAGATCAAAGTACAGAAGATTTAAAAGGATCTGGGGCAATTGAACCTTCTTCTTTTCCTGAAGAAACAATGACGATAACAACTATGTCTCCAACAACTTCAACCACAGTGCCCTCAAGCATTTTTTCCGGGACACCAAGTAGCAGCTATGGTCCACCTTCCTCTGGAGTTTCTGGTGGCAGCTATGTACCACCAGAAGGTTTTAGCAGTAGCTATGGTCCACCGCCTTCAGTAAACCCTAGCACTGGTTATGGTCCACCGGCTTCAGCAAGTCCTAGCAGTGGATATGGTCCACCATCCCCAGTAGCTCCTAACAATGTTTATGGCGCACCATCACCTACATCTCCCTCTTACCATTGGAGCATAACAAATCCATCAAGTAGTACTAGCTCTCATCCATCATCTGGCTCATCGAATCCAATTTGGACTCTTGGTTATGGGCCGTCAAGTTTAAAAAATATCAACGAAATAAGTTTAACACAAGATCATTTGCCTGTGTCTGGTGAATGGCGACATTACCATGTTTACCCCGGCAGCTCCAGCTACTACTACGCGTACCCTTACTACCCTTTGTATCCATACTATTCACATCATTTCAAACCAAGCTTTCCTGATCACTATCGTAATTTCTGGGACTGGAGTAGCAAAAATTTCGTTCCGATTTATGTAAATCAATGGCAATCAACCCCTTTATGGCCAGCAAATGATTTCAATACTGGCAATTTTAAATGGTTGAAATGAGTGAAACTGCCTTGAACGCACCTAACAATGTATTGATTTTATACTGTTTACATTTGCTAGACTAAATTTTTTTACAATGTTGTGTCGAAATTAAAAAATAAAATTACGAGAGAGCGGCAATTCTGATATTGTAGAGAGCAAACTCAGATTCGAAATGTGTTTTATGGTTTTTTTTTGGATTGGTGGCAGGACAATAAATCTACCAAATGCATTTTTGATTTGGTTTTAGTCCCACATTAATAATGAAAGAGTAGTGTGTTGGAATATTTAATTCTGATGAGAACACTTATGATAGCTATTTAAAGATTGTTCCGCCAGCGAAAGGAAAGCGAAAAATATTATAGTGGAGAGGAACTGCTACAAACACTGATTTTCGAAGAAAAGCTGAGAAATCATCTAGACTTCGAATGTATTTCCTACGAAATGTGTTCCTTATTACAGCCTGTATCGATTGTCATGTACCAGTTTGATCAGTTGTCCAATGTTATCAAAAAAATTTCGTTTATGGAGCCAAATTTATTTTTTCAAATAGCCCAAAAGAGCCCAACACTGCCACACAATAGGTCGAGGCCAAAATTATGACAAAAGTTGTTCTTATTAGATGCAAAAAAAATGTGTGCATCCTTTTTCACATGGTTATTTATTTTTTGTTGTTGTATACAAATCTCTCATATAGTCAAAAATTATATTTACAATTTCATTTTCATTTTCTGATGTAGCAAACGTGTAAATTGAAGAATCCATTATTTGTATCGTATCTCGTGATATTTTATAGTCATGGAAACATATTTTGTTGAAATTCAAATAAATTAGAATTCGCATCAAAAATGTAAAAAAATCTAGTTGCATTTAATTTTGGATTTGAGCCTTTATGTTATTTATCAAATTAAACAAATATCGACTATTGTATTAGATGCAGAAAGATATGGTAATAAAAAAGCGAGCTCGTATATTTCTTTGAAAATTTGTTATCCAGCAGCAGATTTTACTTCATCGTCTTTTGCCTAAAATTTTTCCGTGATCAGTGGACTTTAACCATTCGCTCATACTCATGAGTTTTACTAGCACAGATTTAAATTTCAATCTTAGTGCGGACTACCTTAGGTAGACGGTCAAATAATACACTAGAATTAAAGTTTAGGTTCAACCGGAATTTAAAACATGAAATGAAGATTTTAAACATGAAGTGAATGCCACCTCTCAAAAGAATTTTGTATTAGTGTGATAGATGTAGTCTTTTCTGTACAATCTTTTATACAACTATCTATGTTTTATTGTTTTTGGTTTTTGTATGAAATAATCATTCATATAGTTCTCATTTTCTTGAATATCCCATAACGTTCAGACAAGGCTACGATAATATAAAGAACAAGAGGTTGAAATAAGAAATAAAAAATCTAGGGAAGGAGATTTGTGGGCCTCTTAAATCTCTCTCACTCTCAAATATGATAGGGAGAGGGGCATTTAACGAATAAAATTGTCTTACAGGATGAAAATGCACTTAGAACAACAAGATGTTGCCAAAAATATCAATATTTAAAAAAAATTGATAAATTTTGAAAGGGTGTATCTCAGCAACTGTCGGGTCTATAGAGACGGTTCTGGTCTCAAGTTATTGCAAATTTAGTATAATCTAAAAATTTACTCAAGAGATTAAATTTACTCAATAGATTGCGTTCAGCGCTCAAGGTCGCAAACTTGGGTTATTCATTAGGCCAACATCAAAAACAAGCAAGCAAAAAATCAGAGCTACCGGAATTAACGCAATGAACGGAAATATCGGAAAAATTACATTTTTCCAAAAATGTACAAGCTTTAAATTTTTCTCTTTTTGATATGAACGCGTTCCGCGTTCAAAATGATGTATTTTGCATTTAATTGACCAAAAGTTTCAAATCATGTGTTTGATTGCTTCGCTCGCATTTGTAGTTTATAATTAACAGTGAATAGGGATGCACGTATATATTCTGAATCGCAATAATTTTGGAAACATAAAAGTTGTTGTTGGAAACTCTTGTGACGAACGAAAAATATTAATAGTTGTATGATCTAAAAAAAGCTAATATATTTACTTAATTCCTATTTTCGAAAACAGTTTCGGATATACAGTGACTCACAGCTTATTTGATACAGTGCTTCTTTAACAAATTAAGTTGCAATAACTCAAAAAATAATAACAATATAAAAAAAAATTGAACACCATTTTGAAGGCAATTGTTTGTTGTTTATTAAACAAGTTTATATTTGTTACAAAGTTGCTGTTTTACATCTTAAAAAACAAAAAAACTAAAAATAATAACAAATTTCATGTCACAGCTTATTTGATACAGTTTGATTACACATTAAAATTGTTGTGAATTATGAGGTTTCCAGTTGATTTCAATACTTTGTATGATAGTCCTTAGACTTAAGCAGAGCCTGGAGCCTATTCGGCATTGAATCAACGAGTTTTTTTGTGATGTCAGGAGTAATTTTTTGCCATACCTCTAGCAGTGCTTTCTTCAGGTCTTGTTTATTAGAAATCTTGTGTTTTCTAATGTTGTTTACCAACAAAGTCCACAGATTCTCAATGACGTTCATATCTGGTGACTGTGCCGGCGGAGACATCAAATGAGGGTAATCCCAAATTGGCCAGGATTGCACAATTCCCGACTTGTGCCTTGGATCATTGTCTTGGTACAACCGAAATTGGTTGCTAACAACCGAAATTGGTTGCTAACAGTGCTTTGCAGCAAATTGTTTTTGAGTACATCAAGGTACTTTGTTTGGTCCATTGTTTCTTCAATAAACTTTAAATTTCTGACTCCGGCTGCAGACATGCAGGCCCAAACTATCACATTACCACCACCATGCTTCATAGTAGCTTTGAGGTTCTCCTTGTTTTGCTCAGTGGTTGCCTTGCGCCAGACATATGACATTCCGTCGAAGCCAAAAATGTTAAACTTGGACTCGTCCGCAAAAATAACCGCATTCCAGAACGCGGATGGCTTTCCCACATGCTCTTTGGCACAGTGGCGTGGCGTGATAGTTTATCGTAGGGAAGCAATTAGTTCATTTCGATAACTGACTTTGGCTATGCTTTCTTTAAATTTGTTACGTATTAAAAGAACCCCTCTTGTTACCTACTTTTAACATTGCTAATGTAAAAACTTCCAAGGGCTACGAACTTGGACGTGAGAGTACGTATACTGTATTATTATCAGTATTTTAATTCCCATGCTACCAATATATAATTATTTTCTCTTTAAATAGATAGTTACAAAAATTATATATTGACAGACATATAAATTAGCAAAGCTGCAACAGCAAGCTATGTAAATAAAGCATTTTCAAATATAGATACGGCAACAATAACAACAACAGTGATTACGCAAATTAATTAAGGCGGTATTCCGGTTTTTCACGCGATAATCATTCATTATTTCAATATGAATTTTAATACATAAAAATAAATACTCAATGGATATGGTTTTATTTTGCGTTTATTGCAGGATTTAAACTTTAGAAAAAACTTGGATTTAAAAAAAAAAGTTGAAAATTGTTGTTGCTATAAGGGCTTGAAGTTGACCTTTGAAAATCAATCTTGGCAGGATTGCGTCCGTTTGAATTATCTGAAATTAGCAAATAAGGTGTCATTTTACTCAAGAAAATACCCATTACAAGATGAACTACGCTTATCAATATCCAATTATTCGTTAAAAAATGGCAGCTGATAACAATTTTTTTTTCTAACTTTTCCGTTTTTTTTTTAGTTTTTTTATTAAAAATTATAGTTGATTGTTTTGTATCATCACAATCGTAGTTCAGCTTTTTTCTTAAATCATAGCAAATAATTTGATATATCACTCATTAAATTCTGTAAGACCGTTTTCGAGAAATCTTGTCAAGAAGTTGAGAAAAGATGGTTTTGAGAAAATCGCGTTTAAAGTTTTATCTCAAACACTCTCGCCTCAAGCGTGCCAGGGATTTTCCAGAGATGATAGTGGTGGAAATGCGAATAACTTCAAAACGAAAACAGATACTGCGATAAAATTTTAAAGCAAGATTATATGATCATAGTGGAATAAGAAAATGCAAAAAAAAAATTTCGATTTTTTCAAACCGAAAGACCGGAATACCTCCTTAAGAAAATTTCAATATTCTAGTACTTATAAAAAATAACAGTAAAATAACAACATTCCCATAACGAAAAGCATATATTTTTATATATTAAAAATAAATGGAGTGATAGTTTAAAAAAATCTATTAAAAATCGAATTTGATGAAAAAATTCATGCATACTTCTATTTAAAATTTAATGCAATTCGTCTTTCTTTTTTGCAAATTTATTTATGACGTCTTGATAAAAACTTTGCTCGCTCAAACATGATTTTAAGAAAACCATTTCAATGGACATTATTGCCAAGTCACTTAGTTACTGTTAACCTGTACTATTCCTGGAGATAAGTCTTAATCCTTTTTAAGCAAGAAAAACTGCACTCTGCGGACGCTCTTGTTACATTCTCTTTTGCACTCGTTTCTTGTAATGTTAGAACTAAACAAACTAATTTATAAAATTGTTTTAAACTATTTTCTGATTTATTGTTGGTAGAATATTCAAAAATATCTTGAAAAGATTTTCCCTGTAGATTTGTGTTAGAGTAAAGCACAATGAGTTCAGTTTTTAATGAAATCGAGTCAAATAAGTAAAATGCCGAGTGCATATCTTCCTTATAGAGATAATTTCCTTTTTGTTCGCAAAAGATCGAGATCGAAAAGGAAATCGAAAAAGATCACTAAATATTCAATTTCGATCCATGCTATTTATGGTTCAAATAAATACATTCTCCTTTTAATTGCACTCCATTTTAAGTATAAAACAAAAAAGATCATGCCATTCCAGAAAGTAATTCAACACACTCAATTCTTAACAATTTAATTTCAACAATGCTGTAAACTATTAGTGAAATAAATACCTTCACCAATTAAAAATACCCAATATGGCTCAAATTTCACTACCGAACTACATTCAAGCACAGCGAAATGATGACACCTCGTCAAATCAGCAGTTTCTGGCAGCCCTTGCCACATCTCGTAGTTCAAATTCATTCAAAAATTCACATAGTGTGTGCGTACTACAGCAAACATTCTCATTCAAAAAAAAAAATACGCACAAGCAAATTACAATGATTGCAATGATACGCGTATAGGGAACGTGGCAATAAGTTCCACTGCAATCATACGTACGCGGCTTCGCTCTCAGTTTCTCTCTTGAGACGAGAATTTCCCCTAAGAAGCAATTTCTTCATGGCTTCCAAATAACTAGTAAAAGCACATTTTTTTGAATGACGTCACAATCTAGGCTACATGGAGTGAAATTAACGCTCGTAGATGCAATTTTTTCGTTGCTTCCATGCGTCTTGTTCTCTCATTATTTTCATTCGGTGGTGCTACCACCTTAGCCGCGTGAGATGTTCACTATTCGTTTTTGGGAAAATTTATTTAGAAAATTCTTATACAGGATTTTTTTTCGCGATTTTTAAATAAATGAATTTAAAAAATATATCAGCCAAATATAAGGGAAGCAATGCTTCCCTTGCTTCCATGAACGCCACGCCACTGCTTTGGCAAAGGCAAATCGGCTTATTGTATTTTTTTTTGGAAATGAAAGGCTTCCTACGAGCTACTCGGACCCTGAAATCATGGTCGCGAAGCACTCGTCGGACGGATTCAGCACTACATCACTTCCTTAATTCACGATGAACCTCAGTAACCAATTTTGGAGCGGAAATCTTTGTGTTTGCTTTCACTTTCGTTACAATGAATCGTTCGTCGGATACGGTGAAAATATTGTTTGGCGCATTTTTCCTCTTATTTTCTACCCGATTTTCGTGTAGGAAGCGCTCAATTATGTGCTGCACTGTAGAGACATTCAAATTCACACTTTCAGCAATTTTTCGAACACTTTGTCCTTTTTTAAAGTGGTTTAATACCAATTCGCGCTGTTCAATTGTGGTGCGATGACCCATTTTACAAATTTGGCTCATTTTGGCACTTCAGCTTACAAGATCTTGCTAAATACTTAAGCCAATGTCTAAACACTATCAAAAATTCAAGAAACAAAAACAACACAGATTAACGGTGCGACAAATAGAAGTTTATTCGCATTGAAGTGTCTGTATCAAATAAGCTGTGAGCTGCAATTTTTCTGCGCCAGTGGTATTTCTCTTTTAAGGGACGCCGAGGAATATTGCTGGAACATTTTTGGTTTGCATTGTATTCGTTGAACATGCATCTAGTCAAATACGTTTAAATTTTTTGAATAGGGTTCTTTATTTCAAAGTTACAGTGATTTGCATTTTTAAAAAGTCACTGTATCAAATAAGCTGTGAGCCACTGTATGTATACTCTGACAAATAAGTTTCGGGAAAGTGTCTCTCACATCGTTCGCGTTAATTGTTTTTTTTTTTTGATAAATTGATAGTATTTGATATGCGCTATGACGCAGAATTTGATTGTAATCTGTCATTTAGTTTGTATACAAGAGTCAAAAACAGAAGTTGGTTCAATAATAAAAAGTATATCGATTAACGAGTTTGCTTGAAATTTTGCTTGGCAATCGAAATTCCTTTCTCTGAAGCACTGAAAATGCTAGAAAGAGCCTTTAATGTGTAAACAATAGCCAAAACAAGAGCATTTGCTAGTACAAAGCGTTTAAAGAGGATCGTGAAGCCGTTGGCGATTACTTCAGCCTCAAATAATGAAAAAAAGTAGATTCAGTCAAAAAATTAGAGCTGGGAATGATAAGCGTAGCGTAGCAGTCCCATATCAATTTGCTTCAAATGCACCATCGTGATCGAGTTTCTAAAGACATGCTAGAACGAGTGAATTTTGACTCCTTATTCATCGAACGCGTCATTAGGAGTGAAGAAAGTTGGTTCTATGAATATGATGTGCAAATCAGTCAGGAATCATCGAAATGGCGCTTACCTAATGAGCCGAAACTAAAAAAAAACCAAGCAAAAGTCGGTCCAAAATTAAAGTTCATTTCACTGTTTTTTTTTATACTCGAGGAATCGTTCGCTCGGAATTCCTGCCGAAGTGAATAAATAATATTACTTGGATTTTATGAGGTGTTTGAAAGAGAGTGTTCATAAAAACAGACCAGATCTTTGGAAGAACAATTAATGGAATTTGCACCGTAGCGCAAAGTCAACATTGTGACTAAATATTTGAATGAAAACGCCACAAATATCATCGAAATTCACCAGATTTGGGTGAGCGTGGTTTTTCACCTTCCCAAAACTTAAGAGTTAACGAGAGGTTGACTCAATTCGGAAAGGTAACATTCGACCTCAGGTTGTCTTTGCTTCAAATGTACAGCCAATCTTACAAACATAAGTAAATAAATTAATAATATCCATTGCAATACGGTTTGATTATACAGAAATCACATAAGAACTTATCTGCAGTGCGAAATTTATAACAACGGAACAAAGTCAATGTGCTCTGTAATGTGAATTAAAATTTTGTAGCATTTAATTATGCATACTGCTTACCTCCAAGAATTTTGGCTTGTTCGCCTTAAAATGCTTCCATACTAGTAAACTCGGGCGTATATGTATAGAGTCAACCTCCAAAATATCAGTATGATATTGATTAAAACGATCATTATCATATCACTTTATTTCAAGTTGCCGAATTTTCAATATATGTTTTCTTTTTGTGCAAAGAATTTTACCTAAACGTCATGAATAACTCAATCGAAACTTAATATGTACTATGAAACGCATAGATCAATCGTATTTGAGGTAACTGAATAATGTAGCTCGGAAAAAATGACGTGGTTTTTCAGAGGTCCCAAAATAATTTTCTCAACCTCAGTTCCAGATGCATATCTTAACAAGTCATGAAAAATAATTCCCTTTCGTTCGACACGATCAACTAAATTACCAGATTTTAATTCCATATAAAAATCTCAATATGAAAAATATCTGAAATACATTTCAAACAACATCTGCTTGCGGTCTGAATGGTTTACGTAACTGCACTGGTAATTATCCGGTCGGTTCACAACAATTACGACTCGCCTTAAATTCAATCTCATTTACAAGTAAATACAATGCCAGATAATTCATAATTACATACTTAAAATTGGTCAATCTGTAACAGACAATGCCTGACCATTATAGGCTTCTTTCTACAGCGACCACGACCACATTATTTACAGTTCGCCGTAAATTCACTAGCCAACAAAGACTGCGTTTGCAAAACACAAAACCAATTGCGCCAATTGTCTCATCTCAGTCAATTCAACAAGCCTAACGCCGGCTGGCCTATCCGACCGTCCGCCCGTCTGTCGACAATGTCCTGATACCAGTCTGTTAAATTCTCACGAGTCCGTGTCTACTTAAATGGATTTGTCATGATAATAGCCAACGATCGCATAACGGGGCACCTGCTAATATCCATAGTATGCTCGAACAGATTAAGTGCTAATTTGTTTAATCGAGACAAACCCATTAAATCGGGCCTGTAGACCAAACGCAGACCGAACCTCCTTACGTGCTTGTTTGCTGCCAGCCTACCTGAGAAGAGTACACACATGCGAATGGTAGGATGTCGGCCGCCACCTTGTCCCGATTACGTATGCGTCGACGCTGGCTGGCCTGCTGTCGACATAGTACGTCGTCGGTGCAGTCGAAAACTACTTGATACTGGCGACTAAGTGTTAGCTGGCGTCTTCAAGTTTAGTCTGGACGTTTATGCGTTCTATATAAAGGCGATCGAGGACGCAAAGCAAGCAACAGATACTTTGAGTTTGTCAAGAGGTCAGGATCAGGACAAAATGAGAGCTTTAGTACTAATTTTGGGAGTTTTGCTGGTGGTCGCAGAAGTGCGGAGTTTGTATTTGAGAAAGGATCGTGAAACGAAGAATGATCAATTGATTCGATCGTGGAACCGTTTCCGTCAGAAGCTGTGGCCAATCAAGAGTGCTAAAGGAACCGAAACAGGTATGTTGGTTTTTATTATGTTGCTCTTAAAACAGATCAATTAAATAAAATATAAAAAACAAAGATTATAAACATAAGAGTAATTAACCCTTGTTTTAATTTCTTCCAGGTGGAGTTGTCAATGACCGTCCAGTTTTCGATGAAATAAGGGCAATAACACTTATTCCTGTGCTAATTGACCTGAATAAAAAGGATATGCTTCTCAAATCAGAGCAAATGTTGTTGTCACAGGTTTACGGTAATATTTGGCAGATAATCGAAGAGGAAAGTCATCGCTCAACAAACGCACCTGTGAATCCTCTTCTGAAGACCATCTACGATCTAATCAAATTCCTTCGAGCGCAGAATCTTCTTTATTCAAGTGACACCGTCCATAATACAGTGCAACAAGTCCCACGTCAAGGACTTCATCAGCTGAAAATCGAGAAGACCAATGATGAGCACCCTTCGCAGAGATTACTCAACATGGCAGCAGTGCTTATTCGGGCGATGGTATCGAGCAAACGGAGCAGCGCCAACCATGTCCCAGAGCAGGCTAACCAGGATACGTCGCGTATTCGATTTCCGAGATCGGCTCCTTCTCCGAAGCTTAACTTCAACCTGCAACTCTCCAATATGCCTGTAAGGGTTCAAAGCGGCCAGCATAGCTCGTCACAACAAGATGATTTTCCCGTGGAACGAGTTGATGCCTTGCTTCAGGAGTTCATCGAGGAAAAAGGAACTCGGTCGTCTGTGGACTATGCGGAAAATGACGAGTATGAGATGGAAGACAATTTTCGAATCGACGAATCAAGTGCCGAGTATGCTTACGACGATCAATATCAGTACGATGAGATCTCGAATTCGCGCAGGCCATATCAGGCAGGTTATGAGAATGGCTCCTTCCAGGATTTGCTCATGTTGGCGGCTCGACATCAGATGCAAAGACACAGACCGGATGGACGAAGAAGCAATTGGTTCCATTGAAACAATGCAGAGTCGATTGGAAGTGTTTTGAACGCGACCTAACGGTCTTCATCAGGTTGTTGAGTGATACGAGCAGTGCAATATTAGGTGTGAAAAGTTGTTAATTTATTTCGTAATCATAGTTAAATTCGTATTTTATTGATAAGTAATAGTGTAATGTTGTTTACCGCAAGAATAGTTTGATGTATTTTAGCTACCTTATAAGGATTTGAATATGTCCAATTTATTCGAAATATAAGTCATTTAATGAAATATGTTTTTAATTTGAAAATTCAAGCAAGCAAAGGAAGTTTTTTGAGAGCAATATTTTATGGAAGTATGTTTTGGACGCAATTTCAGGCATATGCCCTACGCAGCAAACGCCTTCTCTGGCATTTTTTTCATTTTTGAGTTAACACTGGACTGATTTGAAAACTACCTAGTTTATTACATCATTCTACCAAATATGAAAAACCGATCTTTTGTGGAAGTATGTTAAAATCAATAGTGAAAAATACTCTTTTCATATATGTATTTGCAGCACAACACAAATCTTCAAATAACTCAAAAACTACTAAAATGCAGATAGGGCTTTTATGCTACGCACGGCAGCATATGTCTTTAATGTTTAGGTTGTTTAGGTCGTTTTCGCGAGCATTGCCACATCTATCATGCTCGGACCTTTTATTGTCAGCATCAATGCCGTTCATATTTTTAAAGAATAAGTGCATTGTTTATCGTCTGGCCAATCATGGGTCATCAACTGTAATGCGAGCTCCAGACTCATTTTCGGAAGAAAATAAATAGGACTAATAAAACCACCTCCATGTGTACAAGTTCTGGCCTAACTATATTTATTATTTATTTATTTATTCATTTATAAACGTCCATAGAAATAATTACACAGTAGCTGATTTATATATTAAATTTTATTTATTAAATTAATACTAACATAGATACTTACTACATTAAGTCTATAGAGCAAAATCGTTTATAAGAACAAATCCAATATAAATATTATTAATCTACCCTTATTTACATTAAATACATCCAGATGAGAAGCAACAACGTTTCCGACAGCTTCTTACCGTTCAATTGGTGAATTTTGTGCATAATTGATTCTATAAATCTGAATGTGGAAGAGGTCATTCGATTTTGTACTTCTTGCTGGTACCTTAAGTGAGATTTCCTGTGAGATATCAGGAGCATCAGCGATCCCGTTAACTATGTTCACCTAAAACGAGGCATCATAGTAACATCTACGTGTCTCGAGAGATAAGATGCTTGGATACTCAAATACCTCAGTAGAGATGTTAAGTTTATACCCAAGGTAACGTAAAAATTTGCATTGAACCTTTCCGATTGATAGGGAATGAGTTTTATAGTAAGGATGCCAAATGATTTATATGATTAATAAAGTGTTATAATATGTTAAAAGACAGCACCGTTTCAAACCTATCGCTATTGGATGATACACAGACAATACAAAAATTGAAGTCACAGATTGTAAACATATGGCCTATGTATAATTTATTAACTAGCTTTATTAATTGTAACCTTCTTACAAACAGTTCCAGCTAGTTGGAAATCTTAAATACTAAAACAAATGCTGCGCATCCCTCACGGCACAAATTTGAAAGTATGTCAAGAAAGTGATTTAATCTCTCGTAGATAAATACTTTCCCGACTCTGTCACTGCTATGTCGTCCGCATAAACAAGCACTTTGCACAACAGGCGAGAGGCTACTCCACCCCGAGGTGTGCCTGTGCTGATCCCTCGTTGTACACGAGCATACTCCCAGAAAGAGATTAACACTTTATTCTTAAGAAGCTGCACAATAATGCTGCTTATCTACATGCAGCACCGAGAGTGCCTCAACAATTGCATTGGACTTTACGTTTTACATCTATTAATATGGTAATAAATTACCCTTTCCAGTCTCATGAGCAGAACAGCGTTGACATATTGGACGATAGTCCTTTGACATAGCATGTGACACTTTTCTTGTTTTAGGGATAAACACAAGTCTAGTTTCCCGCCAGCCAGTGGGAACATACGAGAAGCGTAGGCAAGCGTTATAAATCTCTCTAAGACATGGTAATAATACTAAGGACGCTATCAGACCCCCGAGGATGTAAAGGGCTTAAATGAGTTGATAGTCCACCTTAGCTAGGAAATGGATATCCTAAACTACAGCGCTGAGCTGACATCTTGCTCCGTTTGATACGCCCCTTCTAGAGAGCGCCCATGAGAACGTACCGAGTATCTGCGCTCTAGTTAATCCAAATGCCTTCAGAGTTCATGATGCACCCCATAGCATTCGGTGACGTGATTAAAATCTTAGACCTTTTCGAGCTATTGAGCTCCCTCCTACACTATCTTTACAAGGTGCTGATGTCTATATTTCACCAGGGGGCTTGGGGCTCGCGCTGGCTGTGGGTGGATTACATACTGCCCTAGACACGGAGTTGAGGTGTCAACTGCCTGATCCAATTCACGGTAGCAGTCAATGCTTCTAGGAGCAGTTTCCAGTGAGGATCGGACCAGGGATTGAAAGAACTTCTAGTCCGTTATCTTTTTGTTAATAAAGGCTACCTGCTGATATTTGGCTTATGTAAGCCATAGGGTGCTATCAGTCTGTATCCATTAGTGCATGACCCGCAAACGCGGTTGTTGACAACCCATGTTTCTTGGACTATGATTAGCTTCTCCTCTGTCCTAGACAAGCGGAGCAGCAGGGCAACTGATGCTGCTTTGAAATGGTCAAAGTTCATTTGAAGTACCTTCACCATTATTCATTATTGATTAGAGTTAGGTTGATGCCCTCTCCTCGTACATAGAAGCCGCCGCAGTCCCTTCCTCTGCATCATCCAGAGTCATAAAGTACAGGCAGCCACCCAGCTCAAAGGTAGTTGCGACGCTAACCCCATCGGCATAGAGGGATTTTACATCTGATTCTTCCTCAGATGTCACCATAAGACAGGCGAACGGCCCCTTTCCATGTGGCTCCCCTGTCGTTTGAGTCACCTGTTTTGGGCTGTGCTTCACAGGTACCGGATCTCTCGAACCATAGCTCTTTAGTCTGTCGCTTCGGTCCCAATTTCTCGACCCCATACCTGATAATGCTCTTTCGGGCATCCAATGCCAGCAGTGTCTCTTCATTTATAATGAAAAAGTCCTCCCGCCAGTTATCTATCGACTAACCAATCTTCGCAACTCTCCAATCCTTCGTAGGAAGATCCGAGTTGAAGAGCCGAACTATGTCGAGGACTTCTACTAGATCCGAATGGAAACAGGGAATCCATGTCCTGCATCTGGGCCGACTGGGGATCTCATCCTTATGCGCCACCTTTATCTTGGCGCCTCGCCAGAATTTCCCCAGCTCGGAGATTGCCCGCTTGTAGAAATTGGCCGATTGTTGGTCTCCGCACGAAACCAACCTGATTCCTTTGTACCAGCCCCCGTCGTTCACCAAAGGCTGAGAACTCGAGCTGGCCTTCTGTTCTTGCAGCAGACTGTAAATAAAGCCTGTCTTATATTTAGCCAATTTTCAGAGGATACAATTCCATCTTCCTTGCTGACATCAACTGTGGCTCAAACAAGGCACTTTGTGGCCATTTCATTAAATGGCCGAGTTATTCATCCCTGCCCTGATTCTTCTGCTCAGCTGACTTCTGTCGTTTTTAAGCTGAATCTGCAGAGTTTAGAGGGAGCTGGTGCTCCCCAATTAGTGTTTTCGATTATTGAAGGGACTTTTTGTCCCGGTCGAACATTTTGTCATGGGGGACGTTTTCTGACTTCCTAGGAACTTTGAAGGCTGCTCTTCTACTTCCGTAAGCGTGAGAAGAGTTGGCGAAGGAGCGTTGCGTGCCTGAAAAGGAAGTGGCACCAGAGTTGACGGATCAAGCTTTCCCCCGGGCCAGGCTGGATAGCCAAAGCATCGGAACTACTTGAAGCAAGGGTTGAGCATATGCTGAAGTTCAGTGGAGCTGACTCATTCGTCGTATCTCCACGATCTCCAGCAGCTTTAACTTACGTCCAAGGATCATATCTTCACTTCCTATTCGTCATATCTCCACTTCCTGGGGCTTTAGCTGCAACCGATGGCACAGCCATGGATGGCAAAAAATATTTCTGTTCCCAGTGTAGTGCGGAAAGTTCAGCTCTTTCCAAAATCATTCATCATCTTAAGTAAATTTTTAAAACTGTCTAGCATAAAGTCATAAAACATGTAATGAAATATAAGGTTAGACATTTTAAAATACTTGGAAGTAATAATATTAGTATACAATCCCCAAGCGCAGATGTCATTAAATAGTCAATAAAGATTCAAGATTCTTACACTTGCTCGGATATCGAGACTATTACTATCTGGCATAACAATAGATAAAATTGCATCTCCCAAACATTCAAAAAAGTAATTGAAGCTCAAGAAACTAACGAATAAATTCTACATGAGGAAAACCATATGATTAGGACAAATAACCATATTGTAAGTGAGCTATCATCACGATATAAAAGGAAAATATTTTATTTGATATCTTGACATTTCGTCTCCCCTAAAGAAATTGTGATTGGTTCCCGTTGGGATCAAAGCTTTTGCACAACGAAAGGAGTTCGTATTCAAAACACTTTCCAATACATTCCAATTCTAACAACACTTGAATTATTGTTTCGAAACGAGAATATCAAAGAATGTAGTAAACATTCCTATGTTAATGACTTGAAATGTGAAATTTTCAATTTTTTCTAAACCAATGAGAACAGAATCAAACTTATCCTGTCCACAAAATGGGAGGATTATACATGACACTGGCAAATTTTCCGCATATTTAAGATCAAAAGTTGATTTTATAAACTTAGTGGGCGTCTTTAATATCAATGGCATGAAAAAAAACTATCTTTTAATTAAATTTTTAGGCCTGTTGTAAACGTTATCGAACACTTGAAACCAGTGGCATGGTTGTGGATGGAACAGTTATTTACGGAGCACTCATTGCTTTTGTTCGTGATAATTTAGCGGCTAACAACGTTTTATGTTTTTCTGCAAGTTTTAGCGCAAATCACCATTGTAGGATTTATGAAATGCTCGAAAATGATTGTCAAAAATCAGTTTTACAAGATGAAAGCAAGCTTCATCCCACGAAAAATTTCACAAAATCCCGGTTTAAATCTCGAGAAAATCAAAATTTGTTTAAAAGTGCTAAGTTTCGTAGCACATTGAAAACTATTATGTAATAAAAAAATGCAAGAGTTGATCCAATGGTATTTGGAAAGATTTGCACCTTTGGCTATTTCTTGGTTTTACAATATATGGTGAATGAAAAACTCCGGACACACGAAAACATCAGCTACTGAATAAAATCTCATCTCATTCCATGAACCGATCCATATTCCCGTATGAAATATTCTCTGTTTGGAAAAGCTTTAGAGCCAATATACGTTGTCTATGCTATTATAGACAAGAAAGGAAAAGCGATAACAAATTAATAACCTTTATAGTTCTTTATAGCAAAAATAGTTCTTCATATCCTGTGTGAATGCCCGGCCCACATTGGAAGAAGAATGAGGTATCTTGGCTAATTTACTTGTCCAACCAAAGTGGCTTGGGTGAACATTAAGGGGATCACCCAGTTCATTAAGGACTCAGGGTGGCTCTCCTGCTAATGAGCGTTGTGCACTACGCAATGCGATTTGTAATTTGTAAGCAGGAGGAAGGTTGCCTTACTGACTCATGAGCTGTGGTAGGTTTCGAGGTCACTGGTAAGCAGATTTCTTTTTGGTCATCTGCACTAAGGGAAAAAATTAGCCTTAAGTAGGATCTAGCCTAATATAAATTATTTAGAAATATGGGCAACCCTGGTTGCCAATATGGGCAACAATCACTAGGAAAAATAAGTGGCTAAAATAACGAAATTCACACAATAGGTGAACATTAGTGTAAGTCAAATTAGGTAGAAATTTATGTGAAAAATCAGGATAGAGCCGCCAGCTATGAAAATTTATTTGGCATTTGTTGTTAAGGGCGGATTTTCCGTTTGCCCATTTGAACGCACCATATTAAAGATGTTACATAATAGAATACCGAAGGTCGGTGAAACAATCAAGGTAATGGAGCAAGGATTCCAAGTAGTGCAATCCTTCAGCTACCTTAGATCAATAGTAGCAACCGATAGCAATATGAAGGAAATACGCCCGCGTATTTCTTACAAAATTTCTAACAAAGCTTACTACAGTCGGTCAAGGCTCTTCAAATTCCGAAATCTCACTCGAACAGCAATGCTTCTGCTGTACAAGACCATCGTTTTCCCAGTATACACGTGTGGAACCGAAACTTGCGTGCTCAGAAAAAGTCACTCTGACCTCTTAGCCGCGCTCGAGAGGAAAGTCTTACGGAGAATCGTTGACCCCATACGTGAAAAGTGTGATTCCGAAGACGCTCCAGCCATGAGTTTTACGCTACCTAGCTAGAAGCAGATATCGCTACAAAGATAAACCTCGGTAGACTCCAGTGGGCACGGCACCTAGTGAAGAGGAACCTCATCGGAAAACTCTTTGTGGCAGATTTTACAGCAGATGACAGGGGGGACATCTTGTTTGCGCTTGAGGGACAACGTTGACCAGGACGCTTGGAGTCCAGGTGTGCCTGATTGGATTACACCGGCTTGCGATCTGATGTCAGCTGTTGAAGAAGCCCAGGACCGTGATGTCTTCAAAAGTACCCACAAATTTCAAACAAGTTTTTTTTATTGTATTCTAATCTTCGTTGATTGTAAAAAAAATGACATCATTTTTGTTTGGATACATTCAGTATTAATAATGTAGTACTTGCTAAATTTTAGAGCCTAAAAATGATACTTTTTTCAGTAGGATTGGTCGTGAATTTTCAGTGAAGGTGAAAGGCATTCTTTCTTCGTACCATAAAATATATGCAGGGTATCCTCAGGAATAATGCCTAAGCCCAACCCGTTTAACTGCTGACATTCCGAAAAGCCGCTGTTCCAAACTTGCTATTTTTGAAAATGGCATCTGTATACATACTGCCATCATGGACAACTAAACAACTATTCCCAATTTGGAAAATACGCACCTGGATCAGTATTTTTTGTTGTGCATACTGCAGAATTCTACAAAAATACTGCAATACTGCAAAAACAAAGGTAATATGTTTTACAAAAAGACGGACATCTTCCTTTCTTAAGTTTAATTTTATAGTGGTAGAGCTCCAAATTAAAACCGTAAATTAAGTTTCAACAGTCATGCTAAGTATATATAATCAATGAACAAAAAATTCATCGCTAAAGCTGCACATCTTCTTCAAAGCAAGTAGAAACTTCTTTATAAATCTTTACACGCTGATTTATGGACATCTGAATATATGTTTTATTACTAAGTGAGCTGTGAGAAATATTCTGCCTGCACCAATTCCTAAAATAATAATTACTAAATTGTTTCAAAGCATCAAAACAGCTTAATCTATGAAATTTTACCATTGTATCTTTTGAAGTTATGGTGCTGCCTCAAACAATATTCATGTACCTTATTCCTATAAACAAACCTTTTCACGCATACAACTCCAATTGCAGTGAACATACATATTTCATATTTGAACTGAAAATTGCACAAATCACTAAATAACTCCTATTGCCGGTCTATTAATTTTCATAAGCTCAATGAAATCTTACCTAATCGACCACTGACAGCCTCATATACATATGACTGTCTCATTTAAGCCTATATATTCTTAAATTGACTCGATTGTTCCATCTATTCCGCATAAGCAGCAATTCACACCCACAATCCCATTATTATGCGATTTCAATTACTTTAAGTATCATTTATCACAATCAGCGCTCGCAACTTTGATTCTCCAATATCTGAAGTCTATGAACAATCTTCGTCGCGAGATAGATCTATGGATACATAAAGTGGAGGCAAGCATTGATCGAGACGACCAGATGGAGTTGTCCCAATCTGTCTTCTAGACGGTCATGTCGGAAAGATTGCATGGTGCCCAGATACCGCCACCGAAGTATCTGGAAAGCATGGCCGGTGTGTAAAGTAATTGTGATGAGGACACTGATGCTTTGAAACGTGACTGTTCGGGTAATTGACTCACAATTCAATTTAATGCGAATTACGGGATTGTAACGGCCGCTCCATCAGTGACTTGGTGTTTTATAGAACTAGAAACGACCTTTGAGACCTTAACTTAATGCCCCAGTTTTAACTTGATTTGACGATGGCTAGATGCGTTGGTGCGAGCTTGGATCAACTTAATAGTACTTGATAGGTCGATTGTTGAGGGAACTAGGTACTTGGAAGTACAATTGCAGAAGATTGTTTTGTTTTTCCCTTTTCGTACGGTACTTTGAAATTAATCTACGTATGGTGATTATTCAATTTGGTCAAAACTACAAAATCTGTCTCACGCTTATTAACAGCAAAAGTGCAAGTTATGCCGACTAAGCTGAGAATGAATCTTATTCGGACTGCATCTTAAAATGTATTTGAATGTGATGCTTTGACCTCACCGCCACAGAGGCCAAAAAATCATCTCTTATTCAAGGTCGTCAGACAAATCAAATTATTTCACATTTAGATCGCCTCCAGATTCTTTCCGCGCAACAAAATTCAAGAGTTCAATGATAAACTCCTGGGGTGCAATGTCTTTTAGATTGTCTTTAATGTAGTTGCCAGTGCTGCACCAGTTTGTTGCCGGTGGCAAAATTTAGCTCCAATCATCCCCATCGTGAGTAAACAAGCTCGCTTCTTAATTTTCTAGGACAATGATGGTTGTTATTCTGGCGAATCGCGAGTAAGTTCGTTGATACCGAAGCAAAAAGTGCTTTAATCCAGTTCGCTTCTTCAAGATGTTCTCTGGATTGTGAAATGGACTATCCGCACCATTGAACCATCCATTCCACACAATAACATAATGAATCACCACAGCATCGTTGTCGCTAGCAGCACTGTCTCAGCAATCAAATCAGAGGTTTTCACTAGCCAGCTTTTACTACGAGCGCATCATCTGATAGCCCAGTCCAGCGGTGGTGAAAGAATCGACCTTCGGAATCAAAACAAACAGCAGATACGTTTTCAGATCCAGAATGTTTCCAAGTGTCAGGCAAGAGATAAACAGGCGGCTGAGCGCAGCTTCATCTGTCTGCCTGCCTGCTGCAACCACCAGTGGTGGCTTAGAATCGGTTTACTCCATTCCACCGCGGCAGCCCCGCCTGCAGGGTACAATGTCTAGAATAATATATTGTGTAAGTTGTTTTGATGCTTTATCACCCCGGGGTCTATAAATAACGCATGGCTGCTGTCTGCGAAATAAGCACCAAATTCACTTCTTTCGATGCAGTAGGCGACACGATGAATTGAAAACAATTTTTTTTGCCGCGCAATCGGTTGAGCATCTTTATGGAACGGGAGTATCAGCATAGCTCTGAAGTGGCAGAACAGCTGCTTTATTATAAGACCGCCAGGCCCAGTCAAGTCAGCCAAAGCCCCTTTAGGTTGGAGATTTTTCTTCGATTGATACGATTGGGTGCATCGCGACCTTAATCAGCTGATTGCGTTAGACGACTAGATCTATGTAGATATTCGCCTCATGAATAGTAATTTCCGATTTAAGATGAGTCCTCCTTGGATGAGTTTCATACGGGCAATTACTTTTGCTATGCAGTGTTCAGTGGTATATTAAGTGCTACAGCCGAATGGGTTTAGTAGTGCTATGAGTAAATGCAAGTTTGAAGTGCCCTTGTCAGCTTATTCCTCCAAATTTAGTAGTAATTGCAAATTAATATTCTAATCAAACCTGAGGCGTCAATTTATCGGTAAAACTGGACTTGATGCCCCACACAGCTGTTGCATGAATCTCGCCGATAAATGTCGGGCTAATATGTTTGTGTTTTTGTGGTTGTGCGTTTGCTTTTGGGGCTTCTTTTCTCTCTTTTTTTCTTTTTCTTAATTGTTTTATCTTCTTTTTTATTTTTTTTGTATAATTTTGTCTGTTTTTCTTCTTTTTCACCTTTTCGCCCTCTGGTGGCGGGATTTCCCGGGTATGGGGCATCAAGTCCAGTTTACCCAATTTATCCTGCATATTGTAAACAATCTCAAAATAAAATAACTCTAGCGTATGGTAGCCGCTGGAAACAAGGAACTTCGAAGAAAATTTGTACCATATGTGCCCTATATCGAAGGCCATGTACGGACTTTCATTCGAGATCTGCATTGAAGCTCACAGAGTAGAAGAGCCTCCAGGGTAATCACTCCCGTGAATTTTTAAATTTAGATGAATAAAACACTTGTTACTTATTTTCAATATATAAAATCACCAGCATCTCCTGTAACATAAATAGTGAAAATGATTCGTGCTTGCAATACTTTACTAGTAATGCAACCAAAATGCTACGACCACTACTTCAAGTCAACATCAACCCACTCTGTGAATTTCATTTGCATCAGATGACTTCATCGAAAGTTATAGGGATAGAAATATGTTTGAGGCTGCCATGCTGGCTATTTCCGAATTTTGGAAAAATTAAAACATTGGTGTCTCAGTTTCATTGTAGTTGTTTGCCATATGAATTTTTAATGGCGGCATCTGCTGGGGCGAAAATAATAAAAATGCCTGGTTCTATCAAAGGGTAGTTTTATTTATTTATTTATTTATTTTCAAAGAAATTCGTCTAATACAGACTAGTAGTGTTTACTTACAGCAAATCAGTCAAAATGGACTGTTTTTAGCTAAGCTCTTTTTCAAAGATGGTAAAGATAAATTAAAATCAAATAGATGGTAATCATCGTTGAAATTTCTTTTGATGGACGAAACGGGCTCATTGTAGGCGTAATTGGTCCGATAGGCAGGGACAGATAAAATGTTGACTTGTCTCATTCTGTGACCCTTGGTATTGAGGCCAAATAAACCTAAAAGGTTTTCCGATGAAATGTTACCCATGAGGATCTTAGCAGCAAAGATAGTTTTGAAATTTTCACGTCTCTTATTAAGTGTATTCATGGCCAGTAAGTTAAGTCGATTAATGTAAGGAGGCAAGCGAAGAGGATCTGACCAAGCAAATTCACGCAAACAAAACCGAAGAAATTTTTTCTGAATGGACTCGATACGGTCCACATAAACCTGCTGATAAGGCGCCCAAACTATGCACGCATATTCAAGTATTGGTCTTACTAACGCACAAAAAAGAATCTTAGTAAGATGTATATCATGAAACTCTTTGGATCGCCAAAGCTAAAAGTATACCAAATCTGGTTCACGTTCAGGTCAACCCACATGTGAATTTTGTTTCGATCCGATGACTGAATTGGAAGTTATAGGGGTAAAATGATATTTAGAGCTACCATCCGCAAAACTTTTGAAATTGTCGAAATCTGAATATTTGTTGTTTATTGTCACTGTGAGATCATTACCATTTGAAAATATAATAATATCGCTTAGTAAAGAAATGACAAAAAATTACAAAATTACAAAATTAAAAAATTACATTGGTTGGTTGCAAAAAATTATGAGGTTTAACACTGTGCTGAGGCTGGCTAGTAGTCCGGATACTAAAACTTGATAAGACGCAACTTTCAACATACGTGAGAAAAAATAACATGATTGAAGTACACCTGTCATGAGAATTAAACGATAGGACAAACCAGACCAATCTTCTATCAAGGGACCCATTCAAAAGGACTTTGAAATATTATATTATGTGTAAAAATATTGTTTGCCACGCGGACATCGCTTAAGAGTCCTCCAATACACCTTGAACTTGGCGAAAATACATATATGCTTGATTCTACAATGTGCAGACAAAAGGATTTAACCTCTTTAGCACATGTACCTAGCTCACGGAATTGAAGGCACTTTGACCATCTAGCGTCACCAGCAGAACATCCGGTCGATTGCTATGGCATACCTCTTCTAATCTTGCTACCACCCCAATTACTGTCATCAACAGTTAAATGCCCTTTTTAAAAGCCGTTCTGTCTGTAACCCAGATCACTGGCTGATCTAATTGCTGAAAGCAGCCGACGCTGGGCAGACAGCTATGTGGAGAATGTATCTATACATAGATTGACAGACAGATTTAAGTGTGTTTAGGTGGTCGAATAGTCAAACTGGCCTCGTAACTTACATAATTCCGACTAATATTGTCAGCACGTAAAGCGAATTGGGTGAAATTATTAGCGAGCGTCGAATCCCATTAGGAGCTGGTAATTAAATGCTGATAAAATCGTCTTGATTGATTCGAATGGGTCTAAGAGACGAGTGCCCAGAGCGTGATAGTCGAGTTGATGCACTACATTGAGTCCGGCGAAACGAACCTCTCTCAACGGCGTTAAGCTTGTCATTTGGGACGAGTGAGTGGTGCCCACCACACCACGCAGTTTCGACGGATAGATCCCAACTCTCAAAAGTCTAACGAGCGCTTAAGAGTCGTGAAAATAAATACATACGTCTGCTGCGAAAATTGAAAGATTATTCAAGAATTTCAAAGAATGCCAGCTGTATGGATGTTAAATAATAGGGGACTTAAATAGGAGCCCTACGGAACTGCAACTGCTATTTGAAGAGCAACAACTCAAAGCGATCGGTTCGAAAGCTAATACTGCATAATTTAACCATAAGCACAGGGATTTGGTATTCATTCATGTCATGCAACAAATATTCATGCTGCACAGTAATGAATACATTTTAAGAGTCTGAAGCTACCATGCCAGCGGAGTCCTCAGTCAGGAGAGAATATCTGTCTTTGGTAGCACGGAAATTTTGGTACTCTGTTGAGTGATGTTTTTGTGCTGCCGTCGATTTACTTAGCTTGTCGTACTGTATATGCTTATGGAATCCCTTTGCAACATCGAACATGACGAGTCCTGTTGATTTTCTCTTATTGAGACCTGATCTAATGTATTTGACTACTCGAGCTAACTGCAGCTCTGTGTAGTGATTTTGTTTAAAAACGATCTGCTCCGCTGGCAGAGAATTATTTAAAAGACTTTTCTCTTTTAGACGAGCAAGGAACATGTATTCCGAGAGTTCAGCGAAAAAGGAAAGGAGACCGATTGGACGCCAGTTTTGAGAGAAAGTTAAGTATCTCCCGGTCTTTGGGATGATTATGACTGTGGCCAGTTTCGAACAATCTGGATATCTTTCCAGGCAAAAAATAGTGTTGATGATATCTGAAACTGACTGAGGGATGTTGTCGGGCAGGTGGTGAAAGCATAGGTTGGTAATATTATCTAAACCTGGGAATTTTCTCGTTTCGAGACTGTGGATCAAGCTTTTTATTTCTGCAATAGAAGTTGGTGGAATTAAGTGTCCCCTTGGAATTGTGCTGTGTAATAACTGTATCGCGGCCTGCTCAACGTGTTCTTCTTTTTCGCGATCGTCGTCCAAAGAAATGTTCTCACGAAATTGAAGCTCTCGAGAATTCGCAAAAGCTTTAGCTTTTTCAGCATTACTATACTTATAGCCAGATGACGAGTGGATGGGTGGTATGTTTGGTGTAGACTACTCATGATGTGCTCCCACTATTCATTCTTGAATTTTCTAAACTAATCAGGAATGACATTGGTTAGCCGGTTAACTTCTTGCTCCAAAAATTCTAGCTCGTTTTTGAATCTGATTTCTCCTCTTTATAATTATTTTAATAGAGTTTGAGGGCTGATAGGGGTCTTGGTTGCCCATAATCGAAATTTTGGTCCATGAGGTATCTTTGGTCTTAGAAATTTTATTCGTTATGAGCTCAATGGCTTCCTCTAAATCTATCGCCATTTTTTGGCACTTGGATGCATTCATTGGACAGAGAAGTTCAAAAGGCTTGCCAGTCTGTAGTTATTTTTCATTTGGTTGGGGAGTCGATGAAAATATCTTCAGCTTAAAAAAACACTTGCTTGTGATCCGAGAGGAGCTCATCTAATACGCTTATAAGCACACTCTGATTTATTTATTTGGATAAGTTAATGTCTAAGACAAGATTTTAGATTGGGCCAAAGTGTGTGGGCTCATCAGGAATATACAAACTCGAAACACTATCTGCAGCAAAGCTATAAAAGTTGTAGCCGCTTGGTTATTTTTTACTGATCGCCATGCGCGATTGTGATCATTGAGATCTCCTGCAAGAAAGATAGGGCCTTTGAGATCGAATAGTGCACGAAGGTCTTCGATAAGATATTGAGCGTTGGGGGGTCTGTAAGCGGAAATGACTTTAAATTTGAGGAAAGTTGAATCAATTTCACGGGCCGTTGCTTCCATTCTACTAAGGCACTGCTATACCTCTTCCCCGACCATTTCTGTTTCTGCAAATGTGATAGCTCGTCATTTCATTTCTGATGTCTAGGTTTCAAAAAAGTTTCTTGGATCAGAACAATATCAAATCTGCAGTCGCTCAGGAATTGAATTAGTTCAGCTTTTTAGGCAGCATGGAATTCGCATTCCACGTAAGGTTGAATATTCGATTTGCTCGATTTATTTTGCTGGAGTAATGCGAGTCCGTGCTGGCGGAGATTGGGCAGGGCACAAACTCTGGACCATTTTCACCATCATGTCCTTCATCATTGCATGAAGTGGTTTTTCCATGTTTGTGAGGAACTGCCTTATTTAGATCGGCCAGTTGGCGGAAGTCGAATTCGCTTATCCGCTGGGTTCTTAAAGTTTGTTGGTGGAGGAGATGAAACCGGAGTAAGTCTGGCTACTTGAGCAAAATATTTTCTAATGTTTTTGGGGTTTTTTGAGGCAACTTCTATAGCTTGCGGGGTGTTCTCCTCCATAATTGATACATTTCGGCTTTTGCTCAGGCTGTTTCGTGCAGAATTTGTGATGGTGAAGCATTTAACACACCGGGACAAGGCTTGACAATTTTTGGCTCAATGACCGTACCGCCAACAAATGTGGCGTTGCCCTTGGCCAGCTCGATGTTTTTGAGGTTAAATTTGGTACATTATGTGACCAATAGCCTGAACTCTGTAGATATTTTTCTCTTCCCTTGGAAGGAGTACTTTGATGAGTTTGGAGAAACCCTTTCTAATTGTCAAACGAAAGACCTCGAAAGGGTGGAAGCCTTGTCTTTACAGGCCTAGTTTGGATGCGGATATAAAAAGGATGCGGACCCTGCAAAAGGTGTTTGTTGTCTTCTTTTTATTTGGGGAGGAAGAAATTTTCATTTTTGGAAAATAATTTGCTGTCTTTTCAGCAGATTTTTGTTCCTTTCTGCCAGTTGTTGATAGAAATGGCGTTGCTCGGCCAGTTCTTCCTGGGCTTTTTAAGCTGTTCTAACAGCTTAAATCCTGGCTGTGCAACGCACCTCTTCCTACGGAGTTACACTCGTTCGAGTTGCTCATTGTGCCGCAAGGTTCAAACTCATCTGAACCTTACGCTACTATCCTATACAAGCCTACTGCAAACCCAAAATGGGTTTCACGTATTTAGAAATAATGTCTTAATTTAAGCCGATGTAGAGAATTTATACACACACACACATACAAATACAGTAAAACTAATCAAGGGAACTGAAAGCAAACCTTTGAATTAAACTGCTGCTGATAAACTGATGATTTTCTGACAAATCCTTGCTGTAAAAATCCTGTTTTCGTTCGCGATGGTCCTGAACCACGTACTACTTCGTTCAAAACTGGTGCTAATGACCGTCATCGAAGGCTCAGGTAAAAACGGAGGAACTCCTTCGCACATAACCTAGGTTATTGACTTGAAGTGATTTACGGCCACTTGGAACTAGCGATATTCAAAGAAACTTTTAATAATCAGGATAATAAATTTAGGCAAGTTGGAAATTATAATTATGTAGGTCAGTCTTTTACTCAATACTTTGTCGAAAGCTTTTTCGACGTCAAGTGAAATTAAATCTATCTTTCTATTGAATTCAATTACTATTGTAAATTATTATTTATATTATATTTATATTTTTATGTTTCTATTTATATTATAATAAATATTTTCTATGTTTTTGAAAATTGGGCAGGGCGAGGTCAACTAGATCCAACCACGCATCGGAGAGCAATGGGGAAACTGCTGCC
The DNA here is from genome assembly GCA_963978885.1 of Nemotelus pantherinus. NCBI lineage: Eukaryota > Metazoa > Arthropoda > Insecta > Diptera > Stratiomyidae > Nemotelus > Nemotelus pantherinus. The sequence goes on along the minus strand of OZ022263.1, from coordinate 211,338,766 downwards.
AACTCCTGGCTAAAAAGCTTTTCACTGGACACTCAGGTTTCCAACTAAATTCACTTTCTCCAACTGAAAAGTTTCCCAGCCACTGACCCCCCTATTTCAGACACTCCAAGCTTCAGCTGTAAGATGATACAGCTCAAACAGAAAAATCTAATTGATTTATTCATACTTAATGCCCGGTATAAGTACAGTAACGCAACTCAGCCTACGGTCATTTGCCGTTTTATAATTCGATTCGAATGTGGTGCATCGTCAATATTCGTTTCGTTACTTTATTAGTTCACGCTGTTGCTTCTCCGTTTCACTATTTGTAGACAGTTGAAAATTTTATCAGTTCTTGTGTTGTGGCAGCTCAAAATAGCAGCAGTAGTAGCAAATAAATAATAGTCCAGCCCATACTATCAGAAGAGTGATATAGCTGTTGAAGGCGTAGGTGGTGGGGATTCCGATTTTTCTCCGTGCACGTAACCTTTGATGGCGCTTGTATTAAAATGACCCGCAACCATTGTCGAGCGACACTTTGAAACGAACTTTTCGGTTTACTTGACCACATCTAGCCAAGTACAATTTTGTTAAGTTGCAGTGGATGTTAAAAGAAAATTCAATACTAATTAAAAATAATTGGTGCTCGACAACAGTGCAGTTTGGTGGATCAACAGTTTGTAGAACAGAGTTTCAGTTGTATTTAGTGAAAAGGACTTTTCAATTAGCGTGCTGTTTTGCCCCAAGTGACCTTTAGTGAACCAGTGTTGTTGCGAACCAGTGTCGATACAGCGGATCCTTTAAGACAAAACAGAACAATTAAAAACGGCGCAAAGAATTACTGACACGAGGCAAACTGTGCCCCCATTTCGAATTATTAAATTTACTGAAACTTGAGAGGAGCTAAAGAGTTACAAGGTAAGGATTGAAACTGATAAGCCTTTTTGAAATCTCTTGACATGAATAGGTTATTTTGATGATTTTGCATAAAATTTCCGAGCTTGTTGTTTCGAATGGTTGCTGCTTATCATTTCATGGACTTGTTTTGTACATTCACTCAATATGTTATCGTCGAAATGCAAGACATATGCGAATTAGCATTTGCACACCCGCATAGGTCTGATCGTAGTAATGTGGGTGAGGCTTCTGGTGCTCGTTAACTGCTCGACATTTCAAAAGTTTGACTTTAGTCAACAGATCATTTGTACGTTTGACCGATTTCAATAAATAACATCAGGGTGACTAATAATTGCCCAACTACTGGCTGCTGGGCATTTTACTATAATTTGATGATTATCATATTTGTTGAACGGTGTTTTACAGTTAGAGTTTATTGATGATTGAGGAGTTTAAATACTAAGAGATGGGGTTGGAAAGCAAGCGCTGAAAAGTTTAGAATGACATATGTACATAGGTACATACGATGAAGATATTTGAATAAAAAAAAATGAATAAGGTTGGTTAAACGATTGATGGCCTCTCTAGGTATTTTCAATCCAATGGTTTGTTTGATTATAGTTGTGAATTTTATTTTCATTTAATACAGGGGCTTTGTTTTGTTTTGAAAAAACAAAATCCAAAAAAACTATCAAAAATTCTGTAATCAGTAAATTTCATTCTTAAAATATGATGTAAACAAACAGTTTATCAAAACTAATAGCACACTCAAGAAATAATGGAATCACTGTAGTATACTATTTCGAAATGGAACCATGTCTCGAACTTCCCATTTGCAAATTTTGTTCTCTTCGGAAAGCAGTCACAAAAAATGTCTACGCAATTCACAAATTATATTTTCTTCGAATAATCTAAGCATATTCTATATTATAGCGTTTTCGAAATTTAATCTGAAAAACAAAAACAATTTCCTAATCGAATGTGTCTAACTTACATATGTTCATATACATATGCATGCATGCATGTATTATGATCAAAACACGATGGTGCTTGGTCTAATGCAGTCTAATGACCAAAATCAAACGAATTTTATTTCGGGTAAAAATTTAGTGATAAGAAAACCCGTTTGGTGTCTTTATTCTCTACGGAAATGCGTCAGTGATTTACTAATTTGATGTTTGAGAAATACACTAATCTTGTTTGGTACGTTCACGAAAAGGTTAAGAACTGAAGGAGATACGGCTGATAAATAATTATTATGATTAATTAGGGGGTGCTCGATAGTGAAATCTTCAGTAGATTCAAACAAAAGGTCAAATTGCTATGACTTGAAAGCTCTAAAATATTTTTTTCCCGATAATAATTTTAAATGATGAATGAACAGATATCTTGAGTGAGCTGTTTGCAAGTATATTTGGTCCTGCTACTTCTCAACTAATAGCTCTTCATAATTTTACGATAGTTTTCCGCCAGAACTTGGTAGGTAATCTTTTTTTTCATTTTCTCTCAGGATTTGACTGCTTGCTAAGTACTCTTGGCATGGGCAGCAACTGTGGTCCTCTTTGCAAAGACAAATCAATTTTATTTGTATTATTTTGTCCTTTAAATTCCCACCTTTTTTAGATCCGCTAATAATTTCCTCATCTTTAAAGTAGAAATCACTCCACATCTGTCTTAGCTTGGTTCAGTAAGCTTTTCGAAAAATTTGTTCAGAATAGGGTACACTCGATAGTTGAACATTTTCTCACTTCTTAGCAACATGTATTCATTGCTCTGAAAAGAAAGCACCTAGGGGGTATTGTTTTGCAGCATGGCGCAGCATTTATCATCGCACACGCTATGCATACTATGTACGCCAAGCACACGCTCGGCATACTATGTACGCCGAGCTACAAAATATAGCTGCAAGGGCAAGATGAAAAATTATTGTGTACTGCGTTTTGTGGATTCCCATACTCTAGGTAATTTGAAAATATACGCATAGTCCCGACTCCGATGCTTATAGTCTCGGCGTATTTAGTAGGCTTTATAGCATAAGTGATTTACAATCTCGAGAAGCTTATCTGTGCTTTGGTTTTTCTTACTATCGTGCGCTGATACTGTTGCTTCCACTGTCGATTAACCAAGGTATGGTGCATTGGAAGTGATAGGTTTGGTGTTTCAGGCTCACTTCAATTCTTTAGCTTTGGTAGAGTTAGGGCATCCTGACTTACTTGTAGACTAAATACATCCAAGAAAACTTCATTTATTTCTTATCACATAAATAAATTATTGCATGTTTATTTTTTTGTTTGTTTATTTATTTATTTATTTACATACGGACAATGTGTCCATTAAAGCATTAATTACAATAAATACAACTTAGAATAACTTGTAATAAGAAAAAAATTGAAAAATTTAGAACTTGATAAATATGTAATTGCAATATGTAGTTGCCTAAAACAGCTTTTATCACATTAACCCTAACATCAAACGAATGAAAATAGCTCCATAATTCATTACCTGTGCGCTTCATTCGTTCTAAAGGGGAGTGGAGGCTGAAATTTGTTTTGAAATTATGAAGGTAAAAAATATCGTTGCTATCTTGTTAACCTAGTAGGAGCTCTTAGGCCAACATCCGCAAGCAGCTCATTTCCCCATTCCAATTTCCCCATTCAATATTTTAAAGAGGACTATTGCGTTGGCGGTTTTTCTTGTAGTTTTAAGGAAAATTATATTAAGAATGGAGATAACCTTAGTATAATTAATATTTGCCGGAACAGCATGTAGTTTGAATCCAACATATTGCAAGAATTTGTGCTGAATTTTTTTCGATAGAATCAGAGTGATTACTATAATAAGGATACCATAGCATTGACGCATAATCAATTTTGCTGCGTACAAGAGAAATATAAAGTAATTTTATTGTATTTAAGTTGTAAAAGTCTTTAGCACTACTTATAATGAAGTCCAACATTCTATTTGCTTGGTTAACAATACCTTTTGTATGACGTTATAAAACTAAAAGAGGTATCGAAAGTTACACCAAGATCTTTCACATTGTCAACATACTTAAGTAGAAGATTATTAATTGTGTATGTATTATTGCCGTTGTTTAGTGAAAAGCTCTACGCTTATAATCTGTGCTTACTGTCTATTTAAATATTGGCTCACATTATTCAAGCAAAGCTTAAGACAAAAAACTGGCTTGTATGCAAAATATTTTATGTGAAAGATCAATTTTTCCTTTTATAGCTAGATCTATTTTAATTCTTTGATCAATATCGATATTTCGAAAATAATCAGCCTTCTTCTTCGGTGTCTATTGGTCTTGTTTACTTGATTCAAATATTTATTTAATATTTAACAAAAATTTACTATGGTCGACTCAGTTTTATCAGCAAACTTAGAACCAAGTCTCTTTTCATTCAATTTCACTCTTGAAGGACTTCTATTGATGACTTTTTCTCACTAGGAAATATCACGTTGTGGACTTTAAGATATGTTTGTTCCAAGAAACTTGTCCTTAATCTTCTCTTGAATCCAATCAGGATCAGGTATATGAGAACTAATACAAAATTTTATCTCGGATCTGAAATTTTGTACATAAAGTTGTACATAACGCATGTGCATTTTCAGACACCAAAATAAATCGCAAATTTTTCAAATTCCATCTAATAGTACGTTCACACTGAGCGATTACGATCATCTGATTGATTTGAGACCAAACGGACGGCAAATCTACCTGATTTACTATACATTTGTTTTAAATTTTGACATTCCAAATCAACCTGATTTCAGATAAGTCGAAATCGATAGTCGAAATCGGATGCAATAGTGAGCTCTATCCCGGCTGAATTTATTTTAGACCATTCTGAATTCTATCCATAAGCGGGAAAGTTTGTTTGAATAAACTGTCATTCGAAATTTATTAAAAAAAAAGTGAAAATTTTGAAAAAAGTGAAAAGGAGATTTATCCGAAATTAAATAGCCGAGACAAATGCATGGCGAATCGGGTGGATTTATAGACGGTAGTAGATAGAGAATGCCGGTTCTGGACCAGGACAAGGAGCAATAGACAGGGACAGGGATTTTCCTACACCCCCCTAACACCCCCCTAACACCCCCCTAGAAAGTGCATACACCCCCCATAATACGGACAATTTTCCTACACAAAGGGACCTTTGTGTCTTTTGTTCCAAAGGGACACCCCTCCTAAAATTCTGAACACATCCCCCATGAAAAATTCCTGAGAAAACCCCTGGACAGGGAGCATAATGTATGCGATTACTGGTCCGCGCATGACGTAAACGATCATCTTGAACTGGCAAACAGCCCAGTTAAGCTGATAAACAGCCAAGTTGAGCTGATAAACAGCCAAGTTGAGCTGATAAACAACCCTGTTTAGCTTTTAAACAGCCCTGTTGAGCTGTTTATCAGTTCAAGGATGATCGTTTACGTCATGCGCGGACCAATAATCGCAGACATTGTGCTCCCTGTCTATTGCTCCTTGTCCTGGTCCAGAACCGGCATTCTCTATCTACTCTATCTAATGTGGAGGATGACGTTGATGTGGGGGATGACGTTGATGTGGAGGATGACGTCACAAGTGGAGGATGACGTAAGCGAGTATCGGTCTGCGCATGACGTAAACGATCATGTTTAAACTGATAAACAGCTCAACAGGGCTGTTTAAAAGCTAAACAGGGCAGCTTATTAGCTCAACAGGGCTGTTTATCAGCTCAACTGGGCTGTTTATTAGCTCAACTGGGCTGTTTATCAGCTTAACTGAGCTGTTTTATCAATTCAAAGATGATCGTTTACGTCATGCGCGAACCGATACTCGCTTACGGCATCGTCCACTTGTGACGTCATCCTCCACATCAACGTCATCCCCCACATCAACGTCATCCTCCACATTAACGTCATCCTCCTCAGTGACGTCACCCTCCTCAGAGGAGGAGGATGAGGATGAGGATTTCGAACCGCTATTCTCTATCTACTGACGGTTTATAGCCTATTCACATTGCCACAAAATCAGATGCTATTGAGACGATTCGTGATTTTGGTTATAATCAGGTTCATAATCATATGCTTTCCCACACAAATCAAAATCAGGCACGGAACCTGCTTTTGGCAGAAACATGTACGATATCAAGTTAGCAATCGGTTTGAACCTAGGCTATTATCGCTCTGAGTGAATTTTGACAATTCAGCACTACATTAGCTGTGTTTAATGAGCTGCTCTAGGTTGATCTAGGTTGATATATCTCAGAAAAATGTGTTTAATGAGCAACTCTAACTTGCCCGAAGTTGCTCTGATTTGTGTTTCATGAGCCTGCTCTAAATTGAACTGGAGCAATTGAGCGCAAAATTTCTGTTTTTTTTTTTTTTTTTTTTTTTTTTTTTTTTTTTTTTTTGGTAAAGGAATTTCGGGTAAGCAACCAGCTGTTTATCAACTGTCACTGAACCGACTTTCAACAAAAAATTATGACTGAAGTAGAGCCTTGTATTAGTGAATTGACAGACTGAACTTCTGAAAGGCAATCAATTTTGAAAATTGCCTCTCAATTGCTCTAACTTGCTCGACTTTTTTTGGCAGCTGCTCTATAGCTTGCTTTGAGATGCTCTGCTCTTTTTTCGTAGTCAATAAACACAGCTATGTATGTATGTACGTTAGTCATCATTGCAACCTATCAGTAAAATTGTTTATAGTATTCACAAACAAGTCAAATTTGTTTACCGTATGCATACATCGAATGTATCAGATATGAGTTTTAAACAGCACCTGTCAAACAAAAGCAGTTCAGTGTAGTGAAGCGCGATTGCGAGATGTTTGACTCGATTGTTTCGATTGCTCAAGCATCTCGCTGGTTTTTAGTTGTACTCGATTATTGACTCGATGGTAAATAAAACATCATCCCAATTCCACCAAGATTTTTTTTCAAACTCTTTCATCATCTCATTACGGAATTCACATAAAGTATTGACTTTTGTCAAAAATAAGCAAGTGTGATTTTTGATGAACATGGAGATAGCTACAATAGGCATGTGGTAAAAATTCTTCATATCGTCTTGTGTCCTGAAAAGCCTTAGATTTTCATAAAATAAGGCGAACGGTGTATAGATTTAATGCTTTGTTTCAGTCCGAAATTTTTAAACTTCCACTTCACATAAAAAGGGTTACCCTTTGCCAAATTACACATTTTTCAGGACTAGAATATTCCAAATTTCAGTCACTAGATCAAAGTGAAGTTCACAGGATGTATTTATTTAGCTTAGGAACTGGTCCATTAGAAGTTATTTGAAAATATGAGCAACCTTGTGGCTTTTAAAATATTTTAAAATATACTCAATAAAAACATAGCTAGATAGCTCAATAAAAACATAGCTTCGTTGCGAAATGAGGATATGTTGCAAAATAAGGACTAATTTTGGACATTTTTGCACTCATACCAATAACTCACCATAAGTAAAATATCTTTAAGTTTTGTAAAAAGTAAAGCAACTTATTTTATTCGAAAGACCAATTTTTTTTTAGATGCTAGATATGTACCTATGTTTCAATTTTTTGACAGATATCGAAATTTCGAGGATTATCTGCCCTTTTTGTCAGGGTCAATTGCTCAGGCCATTAAATTGATAAGTCGTATTTGATATGTCTTGATTTTGTCATTTTGTCAACCAGTTAGTTAAACCAATAAGAAAACCCTTTAACTTTCTTGTTTTGTGCACTTTAGATAGCAAAACATTTACTGACCAGCAAACTTTGAGAACTATCGGCTTCCACTGTGAGCTACAGCATTGTGTTGATCTTGGCTATAGTACAGGGTATGGCAATAATTACGGCACCTGCCTTCACCTTTAGCTACACCCACAGCTACAAATTGTCCTTCTGCTATAAACCGATCTTCAACGATCAAGTACAGCAATTTAATCCAGCAACTGAACACAGAAATCGAACGCAGTAATCGAACAAAGATATCGAACACAGCAATCGAAAGCACTAATCGAATGCAGCAGTCGAAACCAACAATCGAACCCAGCAATCCAAATGAACAATCGAGTAGAATGATCAAGGATATCGATTGTTTTCTCGATTTTTTCGTGGCATCGATTGCGATTATATCGATTGTTAAAACATCTCGCAATCGCCCATCACTAGTTCAGTGCGATGTGAACACACTTTCCTGCTTTCAAAAGCTGGAACCATAATCCCATGTTTATGAGTCTGATGTGAAACATTTTTGGTCTCAAATCGATTGGCTTCAAATCAATTTAATTTTGGGTTGATCCCCATACAATTGTAATGAGCCACGTCAGAGTAATCATAGCAACACTTAATGTCACTGACGAGAACGTAAACAAGCAATCAATCAGTTTTTCTTACATTTAACATGAAACATGAACAATATCTGTGAAATATCATGGTCTCGAAGCTTAATTCTCCGCAAATTGTGCACGATTTTCCCGTAACGTGACATTCCTTACACTGAATTCATAATGGTGCATTTCACAGCAATTTTAAAACAATTTTAAGAATATTGTCCCAATTACAATAAAAGCCACACACCATCAAATATCATTTGTCACTGGCCTGACAAACGATATTTTTGTTTAATAATCAATATGTACTCACTCAAGTATAGCCTAATATCACTTTTAGGGAGTATTTTGACTTTCAAAGGCTGCTAGGCCTGTGCTTTCCCCAAAAATTCATATATTTAACAATTTAGTAATGAAAAAAATGTCGATAATGTTTCCGGTTCCAATGCCGTGGGCGGTTGGGAGCTCTTTGCGAAATATTTCTCCGCTTTCTGTACCCAGTCCTCCAAACCATAACTTGCATAATGTTTCCTTTCCTTGTATCTCATCACCACTTCATAGTGTTTCTCTAGAAGTGGAATCTTTGATGAATTGCATCGATGAAAGCATTGATTGTTGCCACGATGGCATTTCCAACGTATTGACGAAATCACTTTCCTCCTCCTTGTGTTTTCCTCTGTCCACTCTTTTTCCCTTCTTTTCCCTTCTTTCGTGCTTTAATAAACTTCTCGAGCGCATTGTGTGTAACAAGGTATATCCCTTTATCCAACCCAGTGACATGATTTCATTAAAAGAAAGTCCACTCTTACAAACCTTTTGTCTTTCACGAGCACTGTAGCGTCTGCTTTTGATGAAAGCTGCTGCTTCTAAACTGCAAAGCTATGGATTCTCCCATTCACATTTATCTTGATTTTTCTCTTATGTGCTTGACCGTATATGTGTAGTAACTACCAATTCATGCTCTTCAACTCCTTATCGTCCCAAATCTGGAGTTCCATAATGATCCATTTTTAGTCCTTTACTGTTTTTGCTTTTTCAAAACAACCTTCGTTCGGTAATAAAATTATCTTGTCTTTTATATGCAGATGGATTCAAGATGTTCAGAGTGATTCATTCTCATGAAGATTGCGAACATCTCCGCCAACTCCCTCCCAATGCCTAGCATATTTACGAATTCCTTCTCTTGATTCACGCAGACTGTTCTTTGATGAATGTCTCCTTTTCAAGCTTCATCGCTAACGTATACTATCTGATCTCTGTTCGCAAGATTCTATTTTTGAAAACTACTGGAAAATCCTCTGTTGTCGCGGGAGACTGAGACTGAAAATCATTGAGCAATTGAGCATTGCGCAAAGTGGGTATGGGTGGAAGGAAACTGGTTAAGTGGAATCGAAAATTTTAAAAATTTTATTGCTTTTCAAAGTTTTAGGTTTGAGTAAATTTCACTGCGCGGCTAAGTCAGGATTCTGAAAGTACGTGATTTATTGATGGAAGAGATTGGCAGGGAGTGAAGGATTTACCATCAGCTGGCACGTAAGAAGAAACAAAACCGAAATAAGCTCACTTTATCACATGGGAAAGTGAGAAAAGCATACTGTCAAACGACAGGTGAGAATGTATATATCCGTGTTAGCTGATAAGTGAGAGTGTATTGGCGTGCGTATAATCCCATCAAGAATCAGTAAGCGCAGCGAACATTCACTGGCAATAAACGAAATTCTCTACATTGGGTTGCATAAAAGTGTCGGAGATATTCCTTTTACTCGCCAAATGGTATTGAAAGTAGTATTCCGCGTTAACTATCTTATCGCTTACCATTTTTAAATTCAGAACAGATTTTCAGAAAATCAATATTGCATAAATTGCCATTCGTTAAAATAGTCTCTTTGGCAAAGCACATGTATATTGCCTAGTGGGAATGAGAAACGTATCTGATCGTTTAAAAGGGGCGTGTCTTATTTTGGTGGGGTACTTTGTGTCTTCTTTAAACTTTTTTCAACTATCTACTTCTCGCAATCAGTGGGGAAATATCGCAAATTGTACCGCAATTCACATACTTTCCGAGCTATATATAGTATTTAAGCTATGACTACGTTCTCATGTGCTCAAGCTCGTGTTGATGCGCAACTTTATTGTGTTGTTTTCATTATAACTTTGGCCCAAGCCCAAACCATAGGTGAAAAGTACAGTTTGCTCTTCTACTACTTCTTATACGCGAATATAGAGCGAGAAGGGCGTAAATAACTAAAAATGTACCAAATCGATTGAAACAACACTAAAAATGTATTGAATCGACTAAAACAAAATGAAAATTTCTTACATTTATTCCATTAGAATTCTCCTGACTCCTGCAAAACAAACAATCAATTCAACTACTACATCTTTCAATAAACATTTTACTATAAGGCAAAACTCCAAGATTTCGCTCTTTATTTCAAATCAGATTATTTTCATGTCAAAGATCAAGATTTAAGTGGATAAATCAACAGATAACATAAATGAGTCAAAAAACGATTCACCCACATTTGGAATTTCATAAAAATCTCTCTCGATTTTCGTGTTGTTCAACTAATTCTATACACTCTCTCTCCTCCCAATTCAATCGGATTTCTTCATTCACATTCAATCATTTTCAATTTTCAGCTCGAATCTAATAACAAACTTAATCGAGTTCAAGTTCAATTATGTTTTCTGCTTCGCCACAACACATCATTGAGGCCGTTATTATGCCGTAACTGAATAACACAATATATTGAATTTATAAAATTAATCGTAAATAACAAAAACAGATAATAATGACTTTAATTTGTCCGTGATGTTTCCAAGAAAATTTCGAATGTTTTCTGGAAATAAGGGAATACCAACGCAATATTTGTAATTTATTTGTTTGTTGAAGTTTTTTTTGGATGGTGGTGAAGTTGTGGTATGGCATCGTTAATTAAACTGCAAGGAATAAAAACATCTAATAATAAAAAATATAAGAAATAAAATAAATGCTGCATTATTATTATAACTATTAGAACTCAAAAGTAATCATCATTGGCGCTACAACCGGGGTTCAGTCCTGTCCTCCGTCAACAAATTTTTCCATCGGTCCCAATCGCGAGCCGGTGTCATCCAATCGGGCACCCCTAAACTCCGAGCATCCTGGTCAACGCCATCCTTCCAGCGCGAGCAAGGTCCCCCGCACTGTCGTTTTCCGCAAAGGGTTTTCCGAGCAGGATCGGCTTCGTCGATCGTCTTTCCTTGATATATGTGCAGCCACAGTTTTTGTACGGATCGCTCGATCTGGATGAAGAATTCTCGTACAGCTAGTTCCAATCTTCCAATTGTGTCTATATGATCTACATAAACCAGTATCTTTCAGGACTTGGTGACGATAGTCCCTCTCGTTGACGTGCCAGAGTCTTGGATTGCTTTCTCCAATGCCAGGTTGAAGAGGAGGCATAGGCCATCCCCTTTTCGGAGCCCATTGAAGATGCTGAACGGTCTGGATAGGAATCCAACTATTTCAACTTGGCTTGTTACATTGGTCATGATCAACCTACACAATCGTGGCAATTTGTTTTATTCAGTTTTTCCCTGGCTATGCTATCATAGGCGGCCTTAAATTCTATAAAAAGATGGTACAGTGCAATATTGAATTTCAGACATTTTTCCATAGCCTGCCTGAGAGTAAAGATCTGATCAGTTGTTGATTTACCTGAGATGAAGCCACATCGATATTGTTCGATGATGGCTTTAGCATAAAGGGTTGTCTGTTCTTGCACGATAGAGGAGAGTATCTTGTAGGAAGTACTCAACAATGTTACACCCCTATAGTTACTGCACATAGTTACATCTCCTTTCTTATGTATGGGGCATATTATACCTTTGCGCCAGTTTTCTGGTATCTCTTCATGCTCCCACACATGCAATATAATTTCATGAATTGCTTGGTGTAATGCTGGCCCTCCATATCTAATCAGCTTAGCTGGTATATCATCGGATCCAGGGGCTTTGTTAAATTTCAGCGGATTAATGGCTCTTCGTACATACCTCTTCTATGCTTGGTGGTGGCAGCATAAGGTATTCTTCTTGCCTTGATGGAGCCTCCAGTTCGTTGTTGAACTGACCGTTTAGCAATTCACTAAAGTGCACTTCCCGTCGTTCCAGAATGTCTTCAGGATCAGTGATCTGATTACTCTCTTTATCCTTACTTTTTCCCCAGGCTGCTTTTTTCTCTCTGTGAAGTCTATTCAATGTTCTTCAGATCTCTTTTTATTTCTCCTCATGTGCCCACGTTCTATGAAATTGCTGCATTGGCCGATATGCAGCATTCTTACGTTCATCCGCTAAATTGCATTCATCATCAAACCAGTCACTCCGATATTTGCGACTACTGTCTAAAATGGCGTCAGCAGTACTAATGACAGTATTCTTAAGACGTGTTCACTTCTCATCACTCTCATCCTGGCCCCAGGACTTACTCTCCCTCCATCGAGCTCCTCGAAGGTGAGTCCTAACGCAACCCCAAAGGTGTTACTGGTGTTTTCATTGCGTAAGGCAGCAGTGTAGAATCGCGCATGACTCGCCGATGCAATGCTTCTATGCAAAGCAGTTCGCGCTCGGAGAACCATACCAACAAAATAGTGATCCGAATCTGAGTTGGCACCTCGATACATTCTTACCGTCATCAGGCTCGAGTAGTGGTGGCGATCTATCAATACATGGTCAATCTGGCCACGAGTGGCTCCATCAGGTGATATCCGGGTGGCTTTATGGACATCTTTACGCGGGACCCTGCTACTCGCGACGACCAAATTCTTCGATATGCTATTTCTATGACTTGTCATTATTGTCCTCATGCAAACTATGGGTGCCTGCGTAATGCCTCAATACCGGCTCCCACCCTACTTTGGCGTTAAAATCTCGGTGGATGATTTTTACATCATGCCATGGGCAGGCATTGAGGATCCACTCGACCTGTTCATAATATGATTCTTTTTTGTCGTCAGAAGATTCCTCCGTATGTGCGTAAACGTTTATGAGGCTGATGTTTGCATATCTGCCTCGCTCGCGAAGGGTGCATAGTTTTTCATTAATAGCGTTAAAGCCGATGTTGGTAGACTTTATTTTTTGGCTGACGAGGAGGCCTATGCGGAGCACACGGTGTTTTGGATGACAGCTGTAATATGTATAAGTTATATTCTTTCTTTTGTAAAACACCATTCTCTGTCCATCTGATCTCTCGAATCGCTGTTGCATTAGTCTTATGTACTCTGCAGAGCGATCTAACGTTCTATGAGAAAATTTTCAAATCGTTTAGGCGCTTTCGTTGGCGTAGTTGTCGTCGGGGTTTCGATCCGGTTCCGAGGCTTGTTGACGGTTTCAAGATTATCGATCCGGAAACCATTTTACGGGAGAGATAATCAGTCTCTCGCCGATCTTACTTGGAAGGGACTAGCCTGAAAATATTCGCCAACCTTTTCTGAAATAAAGGTTGCTTGCAGGCACCTCAAAGAGGTTAGGTTCACGCTTCCATCAGCCGAAATAGCTTCGGCGCGTGCATATATTCATATACTTCATGTTATTTCTCCTATCCGACTGATCGCTCTGCTGCTTAGATCCAAAATAATAATTATAAAAATAAATTTTCGGGTCAAATAGCTGTGATGTGACAAGAAAATGATTGTTCAGGGGGCTAAAGCAATCTGTTGAGTTCACAGCTATTGTAATCCCAACTAGTTATCTTTCATGACGGCGGGTTGATACTAAGGTCAGAAAAACCGCCTCTATATAATATATTAGTCCTTCATCTAATATTACGAAATCCGCATGCTGAATTCCATTAAACACTTGATTTGGGCGCTTATCTCCGCAAGCCAAGTACGGCCAACTCTAACACGCAATATGCCATCATCAAGCTTTTCCTCCCTACACAAACAGCTCGACCTGATGATAACACCTACCCCCCATTCTGATATGATTTTTATAAACATTCGCGCAATCAAAGCTAAAATCAATGACTGGCCACAAATTCACGTTTAACAAATCAATCATCATCAACCCTGTCTACTGATCCCTAACAAGTTTGAATGTTTACAAAAAGATACCATCTTTCCAAGAACCAGTGTAATTTTAAGGTCCTAGTCTGACATTTAACACGTGCTCCCAACATATTTAAATTTTGTAATATCAACCGAAAACACGAGTACGTCATTTAAATATAAAAATAAATATCACATTGTCTTATCACCGCTTCGATCCCATTACTCTTTGCTCGCTTGCATATGGACGAGTACACGACATGCCAGCGGAGACCATAGTGTCTTTGGCATGTGTTTATTTATTGATACATATTTTGACCAGCATTGGACACTACCAAAATTGTAAACATAAACAACCTAAATAAACACAGCATATCAATTATCAGTGATTGCGGATCAAATCGAATGGACGCGAGCGTAGTTTCACTTCGCTTGCGAATAAAATTGCTTCTATAAATACATGGAGCAAGAGAATTGTTTGAAATCGTTTATTCCATTCAAACGACTTGACTCGGTCAGATTTTGTACGTGCATTGAATGTAATTAATTATTTGCACTACTTTCAAGAGCTTATTTTTGGATCCAATTCTAATTGCAATGTTTTGTCTGCTTTCTCAATTCCAGATGATGCTATTTACGAAAATTGTGGTGTTATGCATTTTGGTGGTGGCGGTGAGCGGCGGCTATGCGCCGACCAACATTCCGGTGAGGAGATATTGCAGCTCAGCTCTGTCGGAGGCACTGAAACTAGCGTGCGGTAGCCGTTACAATACGATGGCGGATTACAAAGGTACGTTCAATATTTATATCAATATCTATATCTCAATATCTATATCGTTCAATATCATATCACAAACACATACCTCCACAAAAATATATATAATTCGTAATACTCAAAGCCTTCATCTTTGCCATTCTCATTGCAGATGAAAGCTACTACAAATATCCCGAATCACTAGTTCGAAGTCGACTTATTCAGGAACCAGCACCCGAGAAAACCGGACTCATTCACGAATGCTGCAAACGACCTTGCGGCTATACCGAATTAATTAAATATTGCCTTCCCGAATAAATAATGTGATAGTGTCCAAATCGAATATTTTCTAACATATTGACTGATTACTTTATATGTATGCATCTATAATCTAAAAACAAGCCCAAATATTCAAAATACTAGCATAATTTCAATTCATTGTGTGACGTCACAGATTATTCATCACTATGTGTATTTATTATTTTTTTTCGCATTTGTATATGTATGTAAAATTAAAAATTAAGCCTAATAAGTTTTAGTAGCATTAATACGTATACTCTTGAAAGTCAAAGTGATTCAGCACTATTTGTTTTAGAATTGTGCCATCATGTGATATACAGTAAGAGAAGAAATGTTATTTGATATTATTGAACTTGTAATAAATGTATTATATAAACGAGCAAAAAATCAATCTTGTTTTGAATAACGTTAAGGATATTAGAAATTTAAATATTGATGAAAAGATCACTTTATAGCCTCTGCTTCGACTTTATTTAAAATGTGGAACGGTAAGTACTTCAATATCTCAAAAGACTTTGATAAACACATCTGGAGTTCATTGTCCGCAAGCTATGCCTTTTTGACTATTTAGCGCCCAATGTGGGAAGTAGATAGTTACTTTTGACTTACTTGATTTAAATTGATAAGATTTTCAGTTTGTTTTGAGCATTCATTTTTCATTAAAAAAAAATAGAAGACCAACTCAGCCTTCAACCGGAACGAAAGGATAATTTACAACAATAATACACCAGCTGTACCGTCAAGCATTACCCACAGTTATATTTTTAGTTAAGTCACAACATATATGTTTTCGCGTCATAATTTTAGACGTTAGAATTTCGAAATCAGACCATTTCACTACTGTGAAATGCATATGCAATTTCATGATCTTCAGTAAGGATGGTTTTCTTGAGTTCCATACTTATCGGAAACATACGCATACCGAGAGAACAACACTATCCGCATCTGACCATTGGTATTTCCTCAAAATTGCATCCTAAAACTCAATGATTCGGTGCTTGCTAATGGTACCCATAGGTCTTGAAAGTTTTTACCCGGAGATTTAAACTTCCGGAGTAAAACAAGGAAAATAGATTTGACGAGAAAATAATGGGAAATCTTATTGAAAAGAAGGAGAACAAAATGCAAAGCGATGATTTAACGGCGCCATTTGCGCAAAAAACAAGAAATGTCAATTTTCAAGAAGATTAATTAGACAAGCTCTTGGATATTGGTTTATAAAAGCAGTTCCAATAAGCAGGGCTATGAAATCTAGAAAAACTAGATCAAATTAAAGACAAAAAAACTCCAGCGCACAGAAACAGTTTCAAGTACTGATTCCGAAGAAAAAAAGTAGAAGAATCTTGCAGGTTTTGAATATATGTTCTACCATATGTGCTGCTTGATCCTGCAATGACAATTAATAAGAAATATTGAGGTTTCGCAAATTTGAAAAGTTTTGAATGTGGTAACCCTAAAATAGTTTTCACTCTTATAACTTTCAGAGCAGTCACTCAATCGAAACGAAATTCACATTTAAATTAATGTGAAGCAGATTTGCTACATTTTTGGCTATGGTGCTAACACAGGGTTTCCAGCACCAAACATTTTCGTAAATATTGCACCAACAGATGCTTCCATAAGGATGCAATGTTTAAATTTTTCGAGTTTTGAAAACTTTTCGGATAGCAGCCTCAAACATCGTTTAATCGCTGAAACTTTGAAAACGAAATTCAAAGGATTGGCTGATTTTAGCACGAGCTTGTTATGTAGACTTATTGCTACACTGCTTCGTTGGAAAAGTCCTGCCCGCACTGAACATTTTTATCATTTATGCTATTGGAGATGCTGTCGAGAAAGTGTTCTTGTTGCTTTGTGTAAGAAATGGTTGATATCATACTACAAAATAGTGTATTACGTCTTTCTACATTTTTTGGTCACTCAAAGACAATTTCTTCGAAAATCAGTGCTTTGGCGGTTCTGTTAGAGTTTTTTTCACTTCATGCGAATCGAGAAGCTGATGAACACATTCATAGAAAAGGAAGGATTATGGAGTTCAGGTTGCGTGTAGGGTATTCGAACAGGGGATAGTAAAAAGGAAGAAAACTCAATGTGAGAGAGGATGAGGTTAATGATATTGATGCAATATTGATCCAATATTGATGCAAACATAACTGTAATTACGATAAGCAAAATGCAAATTTAAAAGCATTCAGTGTTAAAATTAATGCAACCAAGTTTTCCGCCTAGTGTAGATGGCAAAAAAATCCGCTTACTAGATCCCCGGGTGACCTATCACAACGGTGTATGTGAGGCTTGATTCAGTAAAAAAAAGAGCACTACAAGCTCACGAAGTTTCGAGTCGGGACCCGCTTAAGCACCGCTTCAACCCGGTCGTGCTGACTCACTTATACACTGACTCACTCAGAAACTACCACAGCTCATGGATCGGTAAGCCAGCCCCCTTCTCGCTTTATGCGCAGCACTTTCTCAACTTATTTAGAGAGTGCATGTCTGTTCTCCTCGTTTCACAGCATTGCATCCACGATCGTCTCAGGTGCTGCCAGGTCGTTCGTGGACTCAATGGTGCGCCAAAAACTAACGAAGCAACTGCACAGAAAAAATGTGTGCTGAGCATCGTCGAGCCCACCTTATCCATTCTGTTCAGGGATTTCCTGAAGTAACCGTGCCCTGTCAAGAATTGGCAAAGGTAAAAGTTTACCTCTCCGTGGCTCCGGTTAAGCCAAGGCTCAATGAGACCAATTAGCTTAGCCGTCCTGCGTCCTTTATCACTCTCACTACAACGTTGTTGCCAAAGTTGGAGAGTAAGCGTACGGGCGTGCGTCAGAGCCTCAGTTCTGCCCAGCTCTGAGCGAAAGAGGTTCCTTGCGTTCTCGCACTAGTAGGTCGACCGGGATTACTCCCGATACCACCTCTTCTGAGACCGTGCAGTAGCTTTAGGTGATTTGCAGGGTACCCTGCGCTGGACACTAGCTATGTGGTTCCACAACTTCTTAGTTCGGAGTGCATATCCCTACATTTCATCTCCATATAGCAAGATTGAATTGGTCGTTACCATTAGTAGCCTCCGCCTCGTCTCACTGGGTCCACCGACGTTGGCCATTAGCCTGTTCAGCGAAGTGACGACTACTGCAGCCCTGCGAATATGAACCCAATACGTCAGCTTGTGTCCAGGGTCAATCCCAGAAAACCGCCCGACTTCCTGGTCTGGACATCTACGGAGCCAACTGCCATGGGTATGACAGTTGGTATCCTCGGTTTCGTCATAATAACAATCTCTGTTTTAGAGACTGCCAGCTGAAGGGCGTGCTCCGTCATCCACTGATTCACCCTCCTCATGACTTGTTTAAGTTTCAGCTAAGCGGATTTGGCAGATCTGGAAGTGATTACTGCTGCGACGTCATCAGCGTAACCTACCAGAAACACATCCGCAGGCATTTCGTACACTATGTTCCAGAGGTCAGGTCTTAAGATTGACCATTGCCTGCTTCTGACTCCGTCCTCAGTGTCATAGAGCAGCAACCGGTCTCTGAGGTTGTCCTTCATCATGGCTAGCAAGTAGTCAGTGATACGGAACTTCTGGTCAAGGGACCTCGTCGAGTTGAAAGATTTTCACACAACCAGCGTCACCAACAGACAACGTGTCTGGCTTGATGACATACCTCTTTTGCTCTTACTCTTACAAATCAAATAAACTTTTATTTGATGTCAGTAATTTGTATAAATAGTGTGTAAAAATATCTTTCATTCAACGGAATACAATTTTTACTTGAACTTATTTCAAGCAAGTAATTTTCCTCAAATTTAGCAAATTATGTCTACGAATCAAGTAAATTATATCTACAACGCGGACATGTTTCACCATCAACCACGCTTCAATATTCGACGAAAAATAGATAGCTTTTATGATTTTTTATGATTAAGCAAAGTTCTTTAAAGATACGATTATAATAACCAATTTGTTTTCTCTAAGTATAGAAATACCGTACATTTTATATTTCTCACGTACAATCCTTTAGCCTACTATTCTGAGTTTGTAGAGAAAATAGCTGCAAGTAAAATGGATGAGTTAAACAACAATTTCAGCATTTCGTTGCTAACGAATGTAATTTCGTATTTATTCACTTTCATTTATGACAAAGATATATTAATTTCTTGGAATATTTTTCATGCATATCACTTTATCATATTTATCAACACGTGGTCCACTATATATAGATACGTCGATAGAAGTTATTAGATACACTAACAAATTACTGTTGCGAATATTTATCATATTTAATCGAAATTATCTTTCAAATGCACTTTAATATTTGGCTGGTTCGCAACAATAGTACAGGTCTTCATTTCTTATAATACATTTAACATATACATAGATTAAGCGGCTGGGAAGAATATTAAGGATGTTTTGGTTTGAGGTTATTCTTAAATCATAGCCCATTAACGTCTAGTTTCCACAATAATTGGACAGTTCGTTGAGCGTGCATGGTTTCTTGCAGCATTCATCAACGACTCCCTGCTTGATCCTTCGGATATTGGGCGAGATGGCTCCTCCGTAGAGTTTATTGAGGAACGGAATTCCTTCGAAGCCATCGAAGGCATAGATTTCGTCATCGTAGTAATCGTTGATTGTAACTATTCAATATGTTATATCGAATAAATGTGGCGACTTGGGCTTCATTGTCTTACCTGATTTCTTTCCGACAACATTGTATTTGTTCCGACAGACCACCTTGATCGCTTCATTCAGCTTGCTTCCGCAAAATTTCTGTTGTGATTCGCACGTGGTGAAGATGAGAACAAGAACGAACATTATGAGCATCATTGTTCGGAAAATACTGAGCATTGGATGCGACATCTGAAAGTATACCGATTAGCGAAGGCAATTAAATGAATTTCACCGAGTGAGGTAACTCAAAGCTCAGAGTACAGACAAAACTTTTTAGGTGTGTCAAAAATAAAACAGCGCTGCCTGGACACCTTGAACACTCCATTGCGAAAGCGATTTTATTGGCCCATAATATTTCTGATGATTGCCCAACAGCTCTGTTTCATCATTCATTTCATAACATCACGACCTACATACTTCCCGCAGAGGAAGCGGCTTCCAAATCAAATCCTGACGGTTTCATTGACAATCATCATATTCACATCTCGAAACCATGAATGGATGGCGTCTGTTATCATCTTGGCTATTTTTCAAGTCAATGTTATGTTATGTTCCTTTTGAATGTGATCTTTTTATCGATAGGAATGTGCGTACGTTAAAAAAATAGCCAAAATAGACAGAGCTCAGAGATCTCCAAATGACATTCACCCACGATTTCAATCGCGTTTTCGGCTCAGCGATAAAGCTTGACTGATGAACTGTGTTTTGATTTGGCAAAAGGAGTATGCATGTGTGTGAGAAAGATTGTGAGGAAAAACTCGAAGCAGCGCATGTGACTGGTGATTTTTGAAAATATTTCAGAATGTTGTCCGAACTGGCTGATCAACCTCTACATGCATACTTGAAAACGGTTTAGGAGTCAATACAAATGTGCTTATCACTTGTTTTCAATTGAATAATGACGATTTCGAATGTTTGTGTCATTGGAGTTAGACACGCGTTTCACTCGTGAGAACTCATTGAACTGATAACTGGCGAGCACTCGAAGACGCATCTTTTGATACATTTGTGCGTCGTAGGTGAAAATATATATTTTTGAAGTAACACCTATTTGTGAAACCGTTTGGCATTGAGCGCAAAAAGAATTAATTCGCTTCGGAGTTCACAAAAACTGACACAAGCACCGATCAACACCAGTTCGTATCGTTTATATCAACATCAATTTATTTATATAATTATTAAGAAAACTTCCGTTTCGGTGAAAAATATGTACTTTTTGATATGATTTCGAAAATCGAGCAGAGAATTTACTTACTCTGTTCAAATTGTTTGTTTTTAAACTGTGTATCTATATTATTTATTAGCGGAGTTTACTTTGCACGCACCAAGCGCTGAATACTTTTGATGATTTTCGAAGTTTGTTCCACAATTTATAGTCCTGCTGGTTCTACCTACATTTTACACCTTGCCAACTAAGTAGCTCACCTTCGCAATATTCGCTCTCTCCCCGTTTTTCGTCACCATCTTCTTGCCAACGATATTTGTTGCTGTTGGTCCTGCGAAGACGTTGTGCATAATTTGAGTACACCCACTGACAGTTTATTTCCTTGCGGGTTGTAAGTATGATGAAGTTTGAAATGAAGGATACAGTTTCTATGACTATATGTAATGTAGCAGGCATTTTTCATTTTCCAAATGTTGGCTTATTGAAAAATATTTTCCAAATGTAATTCTATCAGTTCGTATAATTCGCATGGAAGTTGACTTTTTTTAAGAATCATGGAAATAGTATCTGGGATTAATTTGGTATGAAATTTTCAAGAATAAGTCAGACAATGATTTTTTTCCCAAACATAAGGAACACAGAGGATTCTACATGGCTTTCGAAATTTGAGATTTGAAAATAAATATTGAAATCATAGAAATTGAATTCATTTCATACAATTTTTTTAGTTCTAGGTTTTCAAAGGTCTAGATTTTTAAGCCAATACACAGAAAGTCTGTATTTAATAGCTTTCAATACAATTAGGACATAATTTTGAAAGATATTGTGAATATTCTTTCCAACCTATGAAAAGAAATAGAGACGAAGTACAACTATTTGAATCAGTTTTTATGGAAACCCCATAAGTCGCCATTTGTGGGAAATCTACTTTTTCACGAGAATCGATTCTTTACAAGTAGATGCATAATACGAGGCAAAAACCTTCTAAGCCACCTTAGTGAGTATTGTGTGAATTGATCGTCAAAAATATTATTTTTCAACATCCGATGAGTCAAGTGAATGAGAGTACGGTTTTTGATAGAAAACAGTTATGGAAACTGTATGACAGTTCTGCCATTTTTACGTGTTTAATGGCATCAGCTGATGTGCCCAGCTGCAATCGTAATGTGCAATCGTAATCAGATAGACCACCGCCATCGCTTAATGCTGATAGAGGTACAAACACACCGAGGTGACAACTAAGACCTGGGCCTTTATCTTGTGGATATAGTTTTCAAGTTTATTTTGTTGGTATGCTTTGCATAGAGGTACCGTAGAGTGAAGATTTTAGATGGCAAGTGGACTTGGTTTAAGAATACTACCTTATACCTAGTACTATACTCTTCGCGAAGCGAATTCAACGGTCAAATTCCATACAAAAAGAGCTTTTCAATTCGTCAGTGAACAATGAAAAGCTCTTTTTGTATGGGATTTGACCGTTGAATTCGTTTCGCGAAGAGTATAGTACTAGGCATTAGTACTGATGACATCATCTTAGGTACGAGCCGCAGAGATTGAAGCGATAGGTTTGATGATTAATGCAAACTGATGTTTTTCGTTTTGACCGTGATCGTACTGCGACGATGAAAAAAGATGGTGGTGGTGTTTCAGTTGCTACCCACAAGTCTCTTCAAGAAACACTCTGTCATGATTTTCATCCTTCTCTTCCAGTTGAATGTATTGTAGTTTGTGTCACCCTTGCTCCCACTAAAATGCTGATTATCCTAATATCAGCAATAAAGTTCGTGACTTTGCTCTATCAAATATTCCCTCACACAACATTACTGATCAAGCTGATGACATGGTCTACATCCCACTTGACCTACACCAGCCTCCACTTTCTATAGAAATTTATGTTGCCTTTGTGTCTAGTAAAACTCCCTTTCGGCCCTCGCGTTTTAATTACCATAAAGCAGACTTTTGAAGATTGCGAATGAAATCAACTCAACTAACTGCTACTGCTTTTGCCGCGGACTAATTGTTGATGAACTTACGCTCCAATTTCTTAATTGCCTCTCCAGCTTCATCTCCCGTTTCAGTCCGTCCAGTCGTACCCACAAATCAAATGATACTCCTTGGTCTCGGCATTAAGTGGCATCTGCCATCAGGTCAAAAGATGCAGCTCGTACTAAGTTTCTTGCTTTAGGTTGTCAGATTGACTACCTTAAATTCTCAAAGCTTCAATCAGCCACCAAAACTGCAATTGAACAGGCTAGGCTTGATTATTTCAATAACATTGAATCCTCTATTCGCTCTCACCAACAAAACCCTTTTGCTCTTACGTCCAGTCCATGAAAAATTCCCACCGCTTCCCCGATTCTATGTTCTATGTTCCATTGTTGCAATCCTCAGTTTACTTTTCCTCTTTTTTCTGAAAATAATCCGGTCACGTCTAATGAATACCCACATTTTCCTCCCATCAATTTCCTATATCCAAACCAACCCTCTAGAAATTGAGTCCTTACTTCAATGCCTTGATGTTCATGTCAGTTGTATCTCCTGACAGTATCCCAAACTTGTTCGCCAAATCTCTTTCGTCGTCCCTATTTGTTCCTTTGTCTATTATCTTCAATCTAAGCTTCTCCTCGGGCTCCTTTCCTTCCCACAAAAAGTCTGCTCATATTTCCCCGTTACATAAATTCAATGACCCAAGTTATATATCCAATTATCGTCCTATTTCACTTTCGTATATCCAATGATCGTCCTATTTCACTCGTTTTCTTCCTCTGGTTTTACTAACACCACTACTTTCATCCGTCTGTTCTTGTCACTTGTGCGTAACATCCTCGAATACTGTTGTCAGATCTGGTCTCCTCACCTTTTCTATTTAAATGATGACGTGGTGCGCGTGCACCGTAGAGTTACACGCTCATAAGTTTCACATACCTTATTGTTAGTACAGTGATCATTTGGGCCGTACTCGGAACTCCCTCCTTAAAGTCTCGTCAAGTGTTCCTTGATGAGAGTCTCCTTTTCAGGAGCTTCCACTGTCCTATGCTATCTGACCTTGGCTCAATGCTTTTGTTTCGCGTGGCTAATCGCTCAAATAGATCTTCGTAAGTATTATTAATGGCGTTTGCGCGAACCGACTTTCTTTTCTATTCGCCATTATTGCGATTCCCCAGGAGACACAATGAACTACAGCTTGGTCCTTTACCACCAGCCTTCTCTCGTTTTACATGGCATATCATAACCTTAATTCTTGAAACTTCATATGATTTTTGATTTTATAGCCCAACTTCTTCGAGATAAAGTGCACAATGGCACCTGAAGCTGTTTCATCATTATTAGGAGCATCATCAATCTGGGAAGTAACAGGGGACATAAAAGCAGACTCCGAATGGCCGGGACGAAGTTCTTCAGACCGTGCTTGAGATGGAAGCAGTTTAATAGTACCAACCGCAAAAATGTGAATAAGTACGCTACTCAGCTCACTCCATGAGCTGATGATCGGTAAAACCGATGGAGATGGAGTCATAGCATAAGTACTGTGGGTAGCACGAAAAGAACGGTACTGTACGATATTTGCCTAATGGCAGAGAAGGGTACGGAGTGAAGGATTTACCATCAGCTGGCACCTAAGAAGAACCAAAACCAAATAAGTTCACTTTATCATTGGCAAAAGTGAGAAAAGCATACTCTCAAAAGTCAAACGGTTTTTGGCGTAATGTTATTATGAAGGACGAATATTTTTGTGGCGATAATTTATCATCGCTTAGGATGACTTTATAATCACTATTGTTCTCCCAAAAACCGACAACTGACACTTTTGTTTGTCAATTTTCAGGAAATCCAATGAGAGCGTTTTCGTACTTTTCATGAATTTCCCCCCCATTCAGGAAAATTCAGGAAAATTCAGTAAAATTCAGTGACTGAAAGTACGCGAACAGACCTATTGTATCGCAAATCACGTTCTTTCCGCGCTATATATGGTACTATATAGTACAAACTAGATCTGAGACTAGCCCACAGACAATGAATTTGGTTGCAGATATCGCATATATGCAACCAAGTCGACGACCAGATCTCCGTGTCTGTGGGCCGTTTTACGCCATGACAGAGTCATATCCAGTTGTTATTCTTCAGCTACATAACTATTATTATGGAACGAAGGGTGAAGTAAGACAACAATAAAGTGATCCTGACTACTATGGTTTTGAATGTTAAGCAAGTTTGTCAGCAATTTGTTGCAGAAAATGCGGCCGATGAAATTGCAAGTTCTGGTGCCGAACACTGAATTGCAAAAGCTCTTGATGGATAAGAGTCGGTTGCAGTGGCTGCAGTTGATTACTTAGCAGCTGATTTTTCCACTGTTGTAGTCGATTCCGTGTTACAATTGGTAATAGAAACAATAGTCAAATCAGTCCTAAGCTACGAAATAAAACAACTTTACAATAATTCAACTTCAGAGCAAAAGTAACTGCGAATCGAAAAACCCGAACTAATGAACCAATTCTGTACGCAGGAAAATTATCACGGAAAATGTTTGGGCAAAAAGAACACTTTGACAACCAGAAATATGTCAGTTTTTTAACAGCCTAGTAGTTTTATAGTGATAAGCTCCCTTGCCAGTGTGAAACTTAGTATCCACTCTTGAGCAGGTTTTTGTCTTCTATGGATACCAGTGTCTAACAATTACCTAGCGCTGACCTCAGTCATGATGAAAAGTTTCATGATGAAAAAACAAATTCCAAAAATATTTTAGGATTACAAACCCAACTGCAGAATTTCGAACATATTTTTTTTAAATTATCCTTTTATTCAAATATTATTTTTATGCGACCTAAGATCAACCACTGGTCCAAACTTTAAATTTCTAATGCTGTATATTTTATTTCGACGCATACAAACGCAGTAACTTGTTTTCTCTGCAGTCCAAACAGGTTCAATTTTAAAGTATTTACATGTAAATTCTCAGTGGAATACCGTGTTAAAACAATATTTACGTAGATTCAGCTGTAGCTGACTTCTTTGAGTAGCTCTTCATTACCGGAACCCAACAGTCCAATAACGGAACGCAATTCGAAGTTCTGTTTTGCTTTTTTTAATTTTGAATAAAGTTCCAAACACACGCTATTTGAATGGTCAAGGAAAATTCAACGAATCAGCAAGATAACCTTGTGATAACCACTGAAGAAGAGGGCAGATTACCCCCAAAGAAATTGTTTAGAATGCTTTATTATTATCAAACGGTTGTATTGCTATTAATAACAGATATGATTTGAACTGCAATCAAGCTTTTCAAATTATGTCCAGCTTACAAACGATCTTTTCATTTAGCACAATTTTCAATTAGCCTTTGATTGGTACTATGAAAAACGATTTATAAAACAATTCAGTGCATTGATTCAAGTCACTCGCACTGTTAAACATCCCTATCAACAAAACTTGCTGCGATAGAATCCCCCAGAAGACGGTCTAACGGCCATGTTGTTTTCTCTCGCATAATAATTAACATTCCACTTAATATAATCAATAATCGATTTGACACATTATCTAAAAATATTGTTCCCATGCGAGTTGTTTACTATTTGATATAGTGTTTTGGTCCCGATGCGTGGTTGGGAAAATTAACATACTTACATACGCCTGTTGCCCCGCACCAAATCTTCTAGCCTTCATTTTCGTTTAGGGAGTAATAATTTGAAACCTGTTACTGGACCCAATCTCGAATCTGGCATACTAAGACCTCAGTACTCGAGAGGTCAATAATAGATAATCTCTCTTGCTTGTGTTTGTTTTTGAATGGAGGAAAAAATGTTAAAATTGAACCGAAACATTTTTGTGCGATGTAGACATTGTCGCAGGGTTGAAGCTATTGTCGAGATTATTGAAATGAAATTTCGAAACATGCTTTCACAATCGGTGTTTTTCTAGGAAGTGTTTATATGAAAACTGATTAAAATCGAAAGATCCAAACTATTTTTCTAAAATAGATTCGGATCATTCGAATCGATTCAATATGAGCTGGCATGTGTGAGATAATATTGAAAAGACACGTGGTGATAACGGATTGTTTCATAAAGTGCATTTTTTTTTTGTTGTTCCTGTTATTTTACTGTTTTCGACTGCTAAATTCAAATGCAACGCATTTAACATAAAAGTGAAATGAGTTTATTTGCAAAATTTTCGTTCTACAATATTTTCGATATGTTTTTTAATACTGACCCCACTTGAAGATTGCATGACATTGAAAATCTATCACTATCAGCCAAACTTTATAAAAACCAGATATTAGCACGCAACACAAAACCTAGTTTCCTCTGCAAATTAAAAATATCTTACACATTTCATTTCCTAATGCAACATCATCAATACTTGTGTTTTCCTCGGCTTTTGGCAGATTTAGGTCGCAATGAAATCTCAAGACCTCGCCCTTTGCTTCGTTCTGCATTCGTTTTAATTATAGAAGGTTTCTTGCCTACATCTGTCACTCAATACTGGCCCATTTCATTGCAAACTATTATTATCAGAAAATTGGTGAACTGCTTAATCAGTCGATTTGTTAATGATCTAATGTCGGTAATGTAGTACTACGAAACTTTGGGAACGATTTGGTTGCTCTGTTGTCATAATCTCTACGGTTATAGGAGCATAGAAGTTGGCGTAATCGTAGGGAGATCGTTTTTAGTATTTTGCTGTTTATTTTAGGAAAAACTAACAATTCAAAGGCCGAAACGGTTAACAGTTTATGGAAAAATTGGATGTGATTCTTCCCAACTAAATTAAATTAAATATAAGAATTTATTTAAAATATATACAATTCATTCGATAATGATTTAACAGTAAAGCGAGTATTTGCAGATTTAATTTGTTCGACTTAATCTAAAGGATTCTTAAAAATGAAAGACGAATACAATTGTCTATTGATAATTTTAATTATACTAGGGGACTTTCAATGGAAAGAGCTATCGTATTAATAAAATCTAAAAGATCAGAAAATAAAGAATTTTATTGGAATGTACTTAAGGCTGAAAATGTGATCATTGAAAATAAGCTTGCCATATACTTAAAGTTAGCCAGCGCGTATTGCATCGTGGAAAAAACAAACGAATAAGATGAGGAACCTAATATTTTTATCTTATTTACTTACTATTTTTTTTATTTACACATATCCTGTTATATTTGTTTTTTATTATTATTTTTATTTTTTTAAATGATTTTAACTGCAATTACATAATTTATTAACCATAACCACGTCATTCTATGAGAAACTTCTAAATCTAATAGCACTGATTTCAGATAGCTACACAACATGAATCTTGAGCGAATTAAGTTGCGAATAAAGTAGGGTGGGATAGTTGGTGCATATTTCAACTTAAGTTCTTCTTATGAATTGGAAACTTAATATTTAGTTTACATACAAGCTTTTACATACATCGGGACTAATTGTGGATATTTTGTACCAATTTTGTTTCAATGAATTAAACAGGGAAGATTAGTCAAAAACTGGGTATGGGGGTAAAATCGGGACATGGCATTATTGCTTTTTAGTGCGTTTCAAATTGCGCGCTTCGTTCACTGTAGTCAGCCAACTTAATTAGATTCTCAACAAATGTTGAATGTTATTCGTGCGGGTCCATAGAAATTAACTAAGAAAAAACCCTTAGGGCATCAGAACCGTTAGAAACACTTATGTTCGAAGAACAGTAGAGTATTTGTGCAGATTTTGAGTGTGTATTTTAGCACTAGCTACTTAAAGCCTCTACCACTAGCTACTTGCCCTACTTAAGACTAATACACCCTAAGTAATAATAGACCCTAAGCCAATTTAATTTCGATGGCTTCATCGAAAGTTACAGCGATAGAAAGGTGTTTGGGGTTGAAAACACCTCGTGCTGCCAACCCTTTCCTAACACCGAAATCAAAAATATGTCACATCTGCCTCACGTTTAAATCAACCTACTCTGCGAATTTCGTATTGATCCGATGACGGCATTGGAAGCTATAGGGATACAAAGAAATTTAGGGTTGCCACTCGCAAAAGTTTTCAAATTTTCTAGATCGTAATATTTGTTGTTTATTTTCACTACAAGATCACTACTATTTGAAAATTTTATGACAAAATCGCTTGCTAAAGATATGCCAAAAAGTATAAAATCAACACTAGCTGGCAACTCTACCATTGTGTTTCCAACTAGATTTCTACTGAATATTGTCTATAATAAGCTTAATTTGCCACATGAACAGCTCCAGCCTAAATTTTCAACCAAATTTTTATCAAACGTGGCTTAGAGCTAGGTTCAGCTACTGTGTGAATTTCGTCAAAATTTGGTGACTGAATCAGAATTTATAGGGCCCAAAGCAGTTATTTTTATTAGTGATTTTTCAAGACGGCACCGCTGGTACAGAATCACATTTCGAAATTGCTTCTATCAGATCTGGTCCTACTTAAGACCAATACATTCTGTAAATTTCAACTGTATCTGATTATCGGGTCGTGAGTTCCCGTGAATAGAAGTTTTTGGTGGTTAAAATGTACGTAAATTGGGGAAGGTTTACCGTTCTTGTCCGATATGGAATTTCAAAAGTTTTACTTTGATTGTGTAGACAAAGCATAAGATTTGTATATGAGTTGCTTTTTTTCTTAAAAGTGAAAATCTTTCAGGAGAGTCGATGGTTTGAAGGTTTTCACTTTCAACGCCTACCGCAGCTACAGGGTTGACAGCACGTTTATACAAAACTATATAAGTGCACAACTTAGCAACATCAATATGTTTTGTAAGTTTTAGATTGATTCAATAGCTCTGTCAAAAATTATCATAATACAATAAATTCAAATTTTCCGTATCTCATTTTAGGCACCTAGCGCACACAAAGGGTTAAAAATTCCAAAACCTTATCAAATCTTGTTTAAGAACACGCTCAAAATTCATTTCGCAAACTTAGTTTTTTGAAAACAATTTTTTGATAGAATAAGGCATATCAAAAATATCACTAAAACGGCCGCCGGCGCCAAAGGTTTAAAGATAATTAACATTTCGTGAGACCTGGACCTATTCTGCATATACATCGATGTACGCTGAAAATGTAAGCTTAATCGGATGGATGATATATGGTATATATGGATGATCGGATTTGATTATATACATATATATATATATATATATATATATATATATATATATATATATATATATATATATATATATATATATATATATATATATATATACATATATATATATATATATATATATATATATATATATATATATATATATATATATATATATATATATATATATATACATATATATATATATATATATATATATATATATATATATATATATATATATATATATATATATATATATATACAGTGGCGGACAAAAGTCTACGGCAGCATGTTATATTGAGGCTCTGGTTAATTGGAAACTTTAATCAAAAATCCATCCATACGCATTTTTTCAGTAGCGTATATATAGTTATAAAAAACAAAAACTTTTCAAACAAACTTAAAGATAAATTCATCAGGGGCGGATTTGCCACTAGGCCCGGTAGGCCCGGGCCTAGGGCGGCGAATTTCAAGGGCGGCAAAATTTAGATTTTTTTTTGGGGCGGCCACTTTTCGATTTTTTTTGTGGCGGAAATTTTTTTTCTGTCATACATATCTGAGTTGAATGAACTAACACCTCAAGCCAACCGAATTCTCTAAAAAATCAATGCACACGAAAATTCACCTCCGATGATTTTTTTCGGGTATTGAAAAGTTTGATTTATAATAAATATCGAAATAAGATCACGGTTAAGGACCAAAGAAACTCAAAAATACCTAAAAAGTACCTAGAAAATATCTGAAAATACCAAAAAAGAGCCTAAAAAGACCTAAAAAGGTCCTAAAAAGAATCCAAATAATACCTTTTCAATTTACGAAAAGCTTATCAGAGATAAATATTTGCGTGCGTTGATTTTTCAGAGAATTTTTTTTATTATTATGGTACAGGGTATATCAACTACATGCGATTCTCTCTTTATTTTTGACGTTTTCTTTCAAATTGTACTTCATTACTGAAATTAATTTCTATAAAAAAAATGAAATTTTGAACATCACAGGTCAAAATATCTCGTGTTCATCCCTAATTAATAACATGTAGATTAATTTACATTAGTCGAGTTCAAGTTGATCTCCAGTCTAGTGCGGAAGCAAACTTTGAACTTAATTACAAAAAATATATGAGTGAAGACGTTGCAATTATATGCGATGTAAAAGTCTATACGGTTTTCGACTGTTGAAAATTGGTACGTTTGGATTTTTTTCAGGTTCTTTACCGTGTGTGTATTTTAATAATTATTTGTGTGGCAAGGGCGCAATAAAAGGGAACTTTTACGAACGAACCGGTGCCGATTTTATTCTGATATTCCTTTTTTGTGAGCTCGGGCGCCACGAAAAACAGTGAAGTATTCTAGAGAATCGGAAATAAATCTCGCTTGGTTACATATAATATAATTCACGAAAAGGGCGGCAAATATTTCTGAGGCCTAGGGCGACAAAATGGTCAAATCCGCCCCTGAAAAACATAAAAACATAAAAAATTGAATGAATGAAAGTCTACGGCAAAAAATGTCCAACTACACACACACACACACACACACACACACACACACATATATATATATATATATATATATATATATATATATATATATATATATATATATATATATATATATATATATATATATATACATATATATATATATATATATATATATATATATATATATATATATATATATATATATATATATATATATATATATATATATATATATATATGTATATATATATATATATATATATATATATATATATATATATAAACATATATATGTATATATATATATATATGTATAAATATATATATATATAAACACATATATATATATGGTATATATATATACATATATATATATATATATATATATATATATATATATATATGTATATGTATATGTATATATATATATATATATATATATATATATATATATATATATATATATTTATATATTTATATATATATATATATATATATATATATATATATATATATATATATATATATATATATATATATATATATATATATATATATATATATATATATATATATATATATATATATATATATATATATATATATATGGTAGAAATATGAATTTTTGGCCAAATTTATTTTAATACGAATGTTCTTCAAACATTAGTCAAAAGTATAGGCACAGAAGAGAAGAGGTAGAGATATGCATGAAAAAAGCAAGATGCAAAAACGCAAGATACAAAAATGCCAGACAGTACTTTTATGAATGTAGTCCTTAACGTTTTAGTTTATAGTAAAATTATATTTATTATTATATTACATTTTATTCTATTACATTCATCTTCCATCTGCAACTAAAACTTTCATATGTAAAACTGCTGGTGGGGTGCACTTGAGATGGAACCAGCGGGGACAATTATTGCAGCGAAAACTTTTAAAAGATATTCTATGTCGCTCATAATCATGTCTTTGCATATAATACATCGTTGCTTCCCTTTGGTTGCTTAGTTAAGTTTCTGTTCTTTTTTACTGAAGAACCTAACTTTTGCTTCAACTTTTCATCTTTCCTCCTTTGTACAGCTTCAGTAGATTTTCCTTTTCAAGATATTTATTTCGCCAGCTTTCTAGAAAGATTGCACTAGAAGATATTGTTATTACATTTTTTTGCATGTAAAGATATCCAATTTTCAATGGAAGTCGAAAACAACGAAACAATACCCTTCTTGGATTTGGTGATCATCAGAAAAAAAGGTCTTCTTGGGTTAAATATCTTCCGAAAGCTGAAAGGTATAGCAAGAAAAAATAGACTTGATTGGAAAATAATTGGAGATCTTATCGCAAAAAAAGAAAGACAAAATTCGACGCGATCAGTAAACGACGCTCTTTATATAGGGAAAACAAAAAAAAAACAGCCATAGGAGCTCGAATAATTTTTTCGTCAATTTTCAAAAAAGTTCGGGAAGTTCTTTAACGATATGATATAAAGGCAGTTCTGACAAATAGGAATAACAAATTAGGCTCTAAACTATATCAAGTGATTGACAAAAAAGAGAATTGTGGAATTTATATGATTTTATATTATCCGGATGGCAAGAAAGTATACATTAGTCAAACAAAGTGGCTAGTTTGTTTTAGGCTATCGGAACATAAGTGGGACACAGCCTTACCGAGGAAAAGCGGCAGCAGTAGTAGTAGAGAAACACATAGTGAAGACGGAGCACAACACTACATGGGACAACGTGGAGATGATCAAAGAGTTACACCAGCTACAAAATTTAGATGCGTACGACAGTCTGAACATATGGAAAACCCCGATGAATAGACGCCTGAACACCGACGAGGGCAACCATTGTTCAGACTGATTTGAGAAGGCATTTTATGGATGGGAATAATAAGTTAAATGTGAAGGAAAAATGTAATCAATATTAAGTATAATTAAAGTGCAAATAAGTAATTTTTAGGTAATTAACAGAAATCAGTACTTTTAAACTAAGCAATATAATTAATGTTTTGGATAAGCAATATAAATAAAATGTTTGGGTCACGCGAACATACTCTGAAGAAGAGGGCAGATTACCCTCGAAGTATTGATATATATTCTGAAATTGGTCTTTAAACTAAAATATTTGCTTTTGAAAGCTAAATCACATTAAATCAGCTGTAAAAGATATCATTCTATTAAGAGATGAGTTTCATGAAACTATTGACGAGCCAAGAGGTGATGAAGCACACAATAGTCTCGATTTCACTGACGGAATTAAAGACATTACGAAATATAAAAAAACTCTAGCGCACCTGAACCGCTAGAAACACTAATGTTCGAAGAGCAGTAGAAGAATCGTGCAGGTTTTGAGTGCATATTCCACCACATGTGCTGCTTATTACGGCCAAACAGTTTCAAATGCCACGTTTTACTTTGGTCTCAAGAATACATTATAACTAATATGGTGGAAGGTTTCAGATATTACCACTGGCATGAATTTCAACGTTTATGAGAGCAAAACACGGGTTAATTATATTCGTTATCAGTTGCTTATTTCACATAGTTTTGAAAGCAGCATCTCATATAACATCACTGAAGAAAATGCTCAGTGCCTGCAGCACTGTAACTGAAGTTGGTGTTTGGGGCTGCGATCCGAAAAATTTGCAGAACTTTGGGAATTGAAACATTGGTTATTTATTTTCATTGTAAATGTTTCCGGTATGGACACTAACTGTGAGCTTTTATTGATACAAAAGTAGCACAACCGACTCGTGTTGGCATCTGCTTCACGTTGTTAAATTACATTCGAAATTATAGGAGTATAAAGAAATTTAGGGTTACCTGTAGCGAGTTTTTTCAAATAATCGAAAACTTAATATTTGCTGTTTATTGTCACTACAATATCATTACCATTTGAAAATTCTACGATAAAACCGCTTAATAAAGATATTGCAATTAAACACAAAACCAACAATAGCTGGCAACCCTATCGTGGCTTTTCAGTCAAATTTGGCCTGAATAATGTTTATGATAGGTTTCATTAATTGTATGAAATTCGTATTGATTTCATGACTGCACTGGAAGTTATAGGGCAAAAAGTTTTATTTTCCTGAGGGAATTTTCAAAACCAAAGACACAAAAATTACCATAGCTGGCAGCACTAATCAAATTTTTCAACCAAATTTCCACCAAACAGAGCTTAGAAATAATTTCAGCTACTGTGTCAATTTCAACTAATTCACATTTCATCGGGCAAAAAGCAGTTTTTTTTCTTTGTAATTTTTCAAGATGGCACCACTGG